>CM031234.1:102974787-104218716 GCA_018340775.1 Taxus wallichiana var. yunnanensis | reverse complement strand
ATGATCATCATTCTATTCTTTTCAACCATCAATAGACCTATCATATTACCCCATTGACACTCGGGGGAATCATTCATCCTAATAATGTTTTTATACTCCTTCAAATTGTCTAAATTTTTCTACTATCTTTGAAGTAGAATCGCTTGTGCTACACCACATCAACGAGGAAAAAATATAGACACCTAAATATGACAAACTAATTTAAATACTATAATTACACTATTTATCCTCTTTCTCGTCATTTTGTTATAATTAGTGGCTTTTCCACTAACTAGCTAACACCCCTTCATTTCAGTCGATTAGAGACAATTAGTTAATTAACTTACTTTGTACCTCATATTGGATGTCAATTAACGTCACTTCATTAGTTATAATCCTCTTTTAATTAATTAATTTAATGATATTAATTAATTAAGCCTTTCATTCTCCTATTTAATCAATAAAATTTCTTATTGGTTGAACCCCCTTTCAAACCCTTCAAATTCTACTAATTTCCCTCTAAATCATCTCCAAATAGCTTTTATAAGCTTAATTTGGCCTATTAATTAATCCTAGTTGATTAATTAAATCACCCCAACTCCCATGAGTTGCTAATATCTAATTAATATCTTCTAATCATGTTTATACCTTTCTAATTCTACTTTCACTTTATCCCACATTCACTTGATTGCAAGCTTATCCCAAATTGGAAAGCTATATAAGAAACTTAGTACCTTTCTACCAATCTTACACATCTACACACCATGCCATTGTAATACATTTGCACTTGATAAGAGCATATTAATGTTAATGGAAAGATTTTCTCAAACCCCCTTTCTACTTGGCAAAGAGTAGTAAGAGAAGAACAAAAATGAAAATCAAGCCATATTGGTGAGATCTCTTCCTCTTCCTTGAAGAAATTTCCTTGATCATACATGGTTGCATCAGTTACCACAAATGAAATACTGCATATAAAATAACATCCAACAATCAAAAGAGGTTTGTATTTGATATTTTATGAATGATTATTTAATCTTTCCTTTATGATTTATCAAGATATTTTTGCTTAAATTCACTAGGTTATGAATCTACTTGGTGTTAGGTTCATAATCTTTTTCTTAAATTAACTAGGTTATGAATCTACTTGGTTATAAATTAATTAACATGGTAGCACAACTAGCTACCATATAAATTTGAAATGACTTGTAACTAGGAGGTTATTTGAACCCAAAACCCTCCTCATTATAGAAATTTATTCTAAAAATATATTTTTGGAATTGTTTTTATAATATGTATTTATTTATGAATACACACATACATACATTATATCTATGTATGTACATGTATGCATGTGTAGACATAAATTTATGTGTGTGTATACACATACAATACATGTGCACACATACATACCTACATGTATACACATTACATACATGCAAACATACATTTATACATATACATACATACATGTATACACATACATACATGTATACATTACCTACATGTATACCCATTACATACATGTATGTTATACATAGGTACATGTATACATATACATACATATATACAATGTATGTATGTGTGTATACAAACATGCGATAATTTTTATTATTTTTCAAAAAGATGTTTTGAGGTCCTAATTTTACAAAAATAAAAAATAAATTGTAAATATATATTTGATAACTTTTACAAAATAAATTTGTTTTTCTTATTTCTCAATCCTAAAATTGGTAAGGAGAAAACACTCTGCTAGGGTTTTTATGTATTATCTAGATACCACCATTAGGTGTTTGACCCTCATCATAGCGCCTCCGTGGATTGTTTCCGCATGCGCTTGCATGTACTTTGGGTTTTTAGGAATTTATAATTTTGGGAAGACATTTTATAAATGGACTCTCATTCATATAGTATGGTTATTTCGACCATGAAAAACTATGATGTTGCCCCAGGATGCAACTGTGAGAAAGTTTGTACCAAAATTATTCCAATAGGAAATGTTTATTCCATCGATATCTTATTACATTTTGAAGAGTTTAATAATGCATGCCATGGATTGATTAGTTTCACATGATAGGATATTTTTTTGAAGGATTCACTCTAAAAACATGCTTTTCTTTTGGGTACAAATGACTTGGTCCCAATTTGGTATCAAGTTGGACTCTATCCACAATATGACTAAAGGGTTTTCCTTATTCCATTTTTTTCAACTACGCCGATGTGGCCATGGTGTTGAATAAGTCCTCCACCTGGTATTTGTGTAGGTCCCTCCTCATTCTGTCCCCTTGGACTCGCGAGTTTATTTATTTATGGGAATATGGATCTTAAGGTCATGGTTTGGGTGGAAATTTTGGGATTTCTCATGCCATGTTATCTTTTTTAGACCTCATTGATTCCTTTGTAGGCCGGACATCACCAAATAACCTCTTGAGTTCTATGCTGATATAATTTAGCGACGAGTCTATGTTGAGACCAACCTTTCTCGAGAACTTAAGGAAACCATTGACATCCGGATGGGGTATTCCAAATACACTCAATGGTTGGTTTACATTAACCTTCCCAACACCTATTTTTGATGCCAATCTGTAGACCATAAGTTTCAAGATTTCCCTTTGTTAACTAAGCATAGTAAAAAAAATTCAAAGCCTAATGTTGTGCCTTATCGGCCTTGAGTGAAGATGCTTGGACCAATTTGGGTCATAAAAATAACTGTAACAAATCCCCATTCCCCACTCTACTCTCAACACTTCCAAGGATGTTAAACCACAAGCTAGATAATTATCAATTTCACAAACCCTTCCTAAGCTCATTGGCACTTCCCTCTCCAAGCCTTCTATTTTTATGGATTCCAACTGACCATCATAGAATATGGGGTCTGATATTCTGTGATAGGGTTCTCCTCCTTTTTGGGATTACATGAAGTCAATATGTTTTCAAATTATTTTAAAGGATAATGGTGGTTTTCCATAGGGCTTACAACTTCCATTTTCTCCCCTTCTCACAGGAATTCTATGCTCTTGTGGTCTTCATCGCCACCTCAAGGAATGTGAGATTTCACCTTCTACTAGATATAAAGCTTAGTTTAGTGAATTTTTACTTTATAACTAGTAACGATTTTTATAGAAAAGTTATGATGCCCTTTCAGGTTTGAATTCATAGGATATGTCTATTGATTATCATATTGAATGAATTTCTTCTTTTGGAGTGTTAAGGGTCTAGCACACTACACTCGTAAGTACAATGTTTAAGATTTAGGACATGATTTCTAGAAATGAACATTCTATATTTACATGAAGTTTAAGTAGTAGTGTTTATGCTATCCACAATCAGTAAAGTTATGCAACCATATATTTTATCTTTGAATAGTCATCATGATCTTGAACGTGTCATAATTATGATATTTATTGGCCCTAAATAGAGGCATCCTTATGTTAATCATGGATGTGACCTGATAAATCACGTCCTATAGGTGTTATTCAACATTGATAATCAGTTTTTTGGAGTAATTAATGTTCATACATCTAATGATGCAACTAAAAGGATTAATCTATGGAATTGGATTGAAAATGAGCTCCTTGATGGAAATTAGGTGATTTATGGATACTTTAATATTGTAGAGTTACCTATTAACAAGATTGACCTTTAACCCATGTGTTGGATTGTTGGAGAAATAGCAGCTTGGATGTATATGCATAATAAATATGGGTTTTATGACCCCAATGTTTCTATTCGTAATAAATTTTTCATTTGGGACACTTGATCTAATTTAAAATAAGGATTTGATCTTGTCTTTAAGTTCCTTGATCATTCCATGTTGTTAGAGCAACCTTTTTCTTATTCATTGGTTATTTTCAAATTACTAGTGGAAGTATTTCATCATTTGGTCCTTTTAGACCACTACCCCATCTACTTTAGGCTCAAATGGAACTTATGGAAGCCCCGTGTTCACACTACTTATTTTATCTAAATATTGTTCTATTGCATCATGGACCCACCCTTCACCATATTAAGTGGGTTTGGGACCTTGTGGTCACCTATCTAACAACATAATATGGATTAGTGGATAAATTCCATTGAATGGTTGATGTTTATTTACGCACCTTTAGGTGTTAGCTGGAACATATTCATTGCAACTCTTACTATACTATGACCTTCAAGCTTAGGCGCTCCTTAGTTGGTCTAGAGAAAACTCGATTTGATGAACCTTTGTAGAGACATACGATGAATCTTAGACAATGCATCTAGATTATAGATGCTTACAATTCCAGAGGCGCTAAGACCAAAGATAGATTACATTGGCTGAAAAAGGGTGATTGCATTTCTAAGGAATTATTTAATTCCCTCAAATCCAAACATACCCATGAACAAATCAAAGCTATTTGAGAGGGATCACTTTTGCTTTTTGAAATACCAGAGATGGTGTATGATTTTGTGCATCATTATAAAAAAGTTTTCAAAGCTCAAGATCTTTCTCCGCAGTGAAAAGTGGCTCTTCATCAAAGCTTAGCCATGGTCCCTTGTAATATCTCTCAATAACAAGGGATTTCTTGTGATAAAATGTTAACTCCTAAGAATATTTTTGAGACAGTTTCTCAAATGGAAAATGATAAGGCTCCAAGAAATAGTGGATTATCATGTGAATTTTAAAAAATCCTTTGGGATGTGGTTGGAAATGAAAATTTTGAGGTTTATCTAGAGGCCTTTCATTCTAATTCTCTTAGTTATTTTATTAACCAATGACATGTTAAATTCATTCGAAGATGGGGGATTTGGAGATCATTACCAATAGGCACCCAATTACTCTACTCAATTTTTTACAAGATAATTTCCAAAGCTCTATCCTTGCATATTTGTAACCTATTACATATATATTTTATTCCAAAACAATCAAGGTTTATTTGAAATAGGTAATTTGAATAATATTATTGTAGTCTAGGAAGGTATGGAACAGGCTCGGTGGTCGAAAAAAAGGGATTTTCATTAAAATTTAATTTGAGAAAGCATATGAAAGGATCGCATGACACTTATTTTTGGTCCTGCTCAAAGCACTTGGGTTTGGGACTACCTTTATCAACACTATGGCCATGTTATTTTTAATACCTCTATCTATCTCTCCATCAATGGCATTCACTCGATCCTTTTGGGATCTTTTTATTTATTCACTAAGGTTTCCCTCTTGTTCTGCTTTGTATGTGTTAACATCTAAAGGATTTTCCTATCTTCTTGCTAATGCCACTCAGTGTGGCTTGGTGAAAGGAATTTTGTTTCCATATTTACCTCCTCATCTCATTAATTTTCATTTTCCATATGATTCATTTCTCACCTTAATTAAAGATGAGGCTAATGTTCAACATGCTTTATCTTTCCTGTATGTCTATTACATCACCTCTGGTATGATTATTCAATGGAAAAAGACTAAATGTTATAGGAAGTGTATTCTACCTCCTCCCTCATGGATATATTATTAAATGGAAGTGGTTTTAACATGGTGAGATATTCCAATTTTTGGGCATTATTTTTCATTCCAAATTATTCCTCCCAACTCTGGAAATATGTTATGGATCATGTTGAAAAAAAGATATCAAATTAGATCATGAAGCCTATCTTGTTAGCAGAAAAATTGCATATTTGTTCTAAAGTTCTTATGGTAACTCATGTTTACTATTCTTCTTGTTGTTCCCCTTATCAATCCTATTACAAAAAGATAGGAAATTGCATGGAAAATTATTATGGGCTAGCTCAAAGCATGATAAGGGTTTTCATCAGTTTTCTTGGGAATATTGTTTCCCACTTAAAGATTTTGAAGGGATAGGTTTGTTAGATGTTGGCCTATAGGAATTGCCCTATGCCAAATGGATTGTTTGTGCCATAGATGGAATGGAGAAATAAAAAAATTGTTTCATAATTATATTGCTAAGCACTCACCTCATGGTCGTAGGACCTAAAAGGGTTTGAGTCTCTCCCATTTTAGTTTTTATCAAATCCCATTTAAAAGTGGTTCACTCCTTTGTTATCAAAAGTATTTGGAAATCTTAGGAGAAGATCAAACCATCACTACTTTGGAATGGAGAAGAGTTCAGAAAAGGGTTAGCTATGAATTCCCACTTGATGTGTTAGTCAACAATCATTACCTTTTACAATGTGCATCATATAGAGGTTCCTTGGGTGCACATCCTTAAGCTTTTCGGATGAGAGATTCACATGTTGTAGGAAATTTAGTATTCCATGTTGATGACTTTTGACTTGGCTTGAAACTAAGGAAAATTTTTCAATAGTTCATGGAAATCAAAACTATTATTAATCTATTATCATAACTATTCCCACTAATATATTACATAAAATTGGGATTTTATCGTCAAGGCCTTGGTGGAAGAACTGGAAATAGTTTCCGATACGCCATTTCTCAATTATTCACCCAAAAAGGATATGATTTATTTTCTCCAAAGCTTCTAATGGTGGATAAAATCAAGTTTTGTTAGTTCCTTCATTTTTTTCTAGGTGTTGGCCACATAGATTCTCTATTATTTGGTCTACCATTCGGAGCCCAAAATTTCTCATTTTTCTTGGTGTTTAATTTATCAGGAATTACCCATTGGCTGTAGGATCATTCACCATGGTGTTCCTGATTTTGTTTTCCTTTTAAGGGCACATTAAAATAATTATGCACATTATATGTTTTTTCCAAAAAACCTCATACTATCTAGGCCTAGATTCATGAATTATTTCAGCCATTTTGGTCGGAACCCTTCCTGTAGAAAAATATTTTACTAGGGGATTGACCAGGATTTTTCATGGCCTTCACCCAACTATGGCATGATTTCATAGTGGAAATAATTTTTATATAAAAAGAGAAATGCTTATATATTTTCTCCTAAAGTTATAGATTGTAATATTTTGAATTTTAATAATGTGATGATTGTGTCTGATGTTATCTTATAGATTCAAGTATTATCTTGGAAGGTGGAACTGGAAGTGGCCCACTTCCATACTCTTCTAGACCATTGAGGAAATGCCACTGACACAATTACTTGTATTATGATTTCCTCTGGCAGTTGGGATCCCTCTCTTGGGGACCGCAACCCTTAGCGGAGTCACTCTCATCACCACTTGTGTATCCAGTTCACGGGAAAGGCTCGCCTCCTCTCCTCCACTTTCATCCTTTGGCTTAGTAAGGGGTGATACTTTCCACCTCCTTTTCATCAAATCTTGCTATCACCATTGGAAAAGTTCAAGTTCCCTTAGATAACTTTGTCCATTTCATTGCCCCAGGGCATGATAATTACACTAACAATCAACATAAGGGATCTGTCACTCTACGCCACGCTTGGTTGGGAGCCCATTATTGATGTAAAATACATTCTAGAAGAAGATAAGGAAAAATCAATGATAGATATCCTTTCCGTTCAACACTCTTTGTGGTTATGGCCTAATGTTTTGATTTATAGTTGGTTTCTACCCACAACCACCAATTTTTTTGTTTTTTGTTTCCCGTGCCTTAATACGAGTATGGAATTGAGTTGTGCTTCCATAATGCCTAATTTTTTTTTTGAATAATTTTACTATCTTATTTATTGGTAATACATAGGCTATTTCATGAAAAATAAAATAAAATAATTTGATGCCCAATTTTTACAAAAATTGATAAGAAATCGTAATTTTTTTGTTAATACCTAAATTATACTAAAAAGGGGTAGTGGTTTTACATGAAGGGTTTTTTTTTGGCCTTTTTAAGGACGAGAAAGTCTTAAATTATTTTTAAAATTAAGGGTTTCCTCTCCTCAACCCCACGCTATATCACAATAAGGAGTGCACTGAGGGCACTACCCATGGACCATGTGAGAGGCGTTGATGTATCCAAACCCTCATTCTCTAACCTCATGTTTAGTATCTATTGGAATATAATATTTATTGGGTTCTTGAAGACCCTTATTTTTATTTAAATTTTAAGAAATCAGTAAGAAAAATTATTTTTGTCGGTTAATAAAACCCCTTAATGTCCTAAAATAGTCTTCTAGAGCTTAGTACTCTAAAATTAATAATTTCTTAAAAAACCTTGGTTGTTTTTCCGAAATGATTTATGTGTAAAAATTAAAGATAAACAAATTGTTTTGATTGTATTATATGTTGATGATATTCTTATTACCAACAATCAAACTAGTTTAATTTTTGAAAATTAAATAAAGTTAATATAATATTTTGAGATGAATGATCTCGACCTACTTCATCACTTTTTAGGGATGGTTATTTTGAGGATCAAAATTCTATAACAGTTTCTTAATATAAATATGCTCATAAATTTCTTAATATATTTTACATAATTGATTGTAAACATGTTTCCATTCATATTAAAGTTGGTATAAAATTTTATCCCAAACTTGCATGTGCTAAAGAAAATCCTACCATATACAAGATTTTTTTGGAAATTTAATCTTACTAACTATTACTACACTTGTTATTTCTTATGAATTTGGTGTTTCTTATATAATTATTTAGGATCCATACAAGAATAATTATAATATGGATTAAATAATCTTGAAATATATAAAAATTACAATTAATTATTCTTGTACTAATTGTGCTAATTATATGGTTGTAATTCTCACGATGTTGGTGATGTGATAGATATAAAATTTACATTTGGATATGTTTTTAAGTTTGGTATATGTGTTATCACTTATATGAGTAAGAAGAAACCAACAATGTTTATCTCTTATAATGAAGTATAGTATAAAATTTTAATAGAAAGAAATAAATGTGTCATGTGTCTAAAAACTATTACAAGAGCTCTATACGATGTCAAAGGAAGCACTCCACTTTAGATTTATATTTTGAAGTCATATAACTTTGACCATAAATCTAGTTCAATATCAAATAAATTCTAAAGATTATTTTTCCAAGTGTAAAAGATGATCTACAAAATACCAAATGGTTATACTACCACACTATAGTTTTTTTGTAAGTAATATCAAATGGATAGCTATCATATGAAAATTGGGTCGCTCATCTAGTAAATATTAGAGATGTTTGATATATGATTTTCATCCAATTATGTAAGATCTATGAGTTTTGTATGTAATCCCTATGGGAATTTATCAATGTTTTGAAGGTTTAGTATAAAGAACATATAGTTCACATGTGTAGTGCCCACATTTTGAATGGACCAAAACATAAGATAAATTAAACCAGGGATAATTTTTTAATTTCATTAATTTTTATACGAAAATACTTGGACTCACATTGAATACTTCACATGAGACATTTACAAAGATGTGGACCCACTTATACAACATGATAAAATAGGATGAACCTTAATATCATGCTTTCTCAAACAGATGAAAAAAACAATGACCCAACCACAATAAGAACTCAAGGATATGTATGTTTCCCCAACACACCATTTTCTTGGTTACATCTTATCTACCATTTAATTTCCCTTGTTTAACCTTATAGGTTTCGAGATCATTTATCATGTAAGCATATGTTCTCATTATCAACGCTACATATTATTTATTTCTTTATAGATTTAACTTATAACAAGTACACTTAATTGGGTTATTTTCTCAATTACAATAATTTTCATAGCTTAATTATATTATATTGGAACATATTAACACACATGTGAGTTTCCTAGTTCTAAGTCTCAAAGTAGAGTTTATGTTAACCCTAAAATCATAATTAGTTGACATTTTTTTCACTTCAATATGCAAAGGAGGGAAATTAACAAGGGGAGAAATTAAGTCTAAGGGTGGAGGGATTTCCATTTTTGTACTTTATATGATTCAATAATTGGTTAGAGTTAATTTAACATTTACGCGTCATGACATCCGTCTTCTAAATAAGAATTCATGTTCTCCTAAAATTTAAACTTGCATGAAGTAAGTTATATTCATTTCCAACCTCATAAGATGGATAAAATAAGTTTTAAGTAACTCTAAGTTGTACTTTCTTTATAAAATGACACCTCATGAAATCAATTTAAAATCTAAGGGATAATAAAAATTTCATCGAAATTTGAACTCTTAATGTCACATTATAGAACACAATTTTGACAATTGGAAATTAAATGTAAAAATATTCGGAAGTCAAACCTCTCAAGAGATCTTGTAAATAAAACAATTCTCATCTGTTCCTCTCTAAAATCTCCCAAACTCTCATGTACTAGCATTATAAAGTTGCATTTGAATTAGCTCAGGAGTCCCTTGAGGTACTAATTTGAGGCATCAACTCACTTCATGGTTCACTCAAGCTTGTTTGGTTACCTTTCAAGGTTGAAAAAATTCATTTCCTAATTACCATCATGATCCTAAGAACTTACATTGTTAATTTATTCCATTATAACTTAGTTTCAAGACAACCATATAATTACATTGAAATAGACATAACTTACCTCACATCTCAAAAGTGACACCATAACGTTTTACTAATATAACATACACACGTCCACATGTCAAAAAGACCTTTTTGTACACATGCTTAAATAGTACTCTTAAGCCTATAAGACTACAAAAGAAGGTTGATTTCATGACATATCTCAAAGAAAAGAGGTGGTTTCTAAAAAAGTCCCTATTTTCTAGAAAACCACCCTTGAGAACCATCTAGAGATCGAAACTTCACTTACATCCTATTAAGGTGAACGACTTATGATTAACACAATGCTCAAAGGTAACATTCTCAAGGGTTATTAGGTTAGGGTAATCCTGATGTATTTTAAAGAAACATTATAATAACATTAAATCATTGAATTCATCATACAAGGAAATGATTTTTTCATTTGAATTTTTCCACTATAACATACAAATCCAAACACACACATATAGTTGCATCTCATCTACATATCCATGTGTTGTCCACTCAAAAGTCCTACTGCTCTCGATGAAAGTAAAAAAATTCAAAATTTTGAGTTTAAGTGTTTTCTCCAATGTACCAAAGTCATGAAATTGAGAAAATTTGTGTTTTGGGTCATTTTGTATGTATTTCGGGCCTGTCGGACATTTTTGTCCCGCGTGTCCCAAGTTCCGAAGTGCGTTCTGTTCCCCGATCGGCTGAAATCCCCGAAGTTGTTCCATTTTCGGGCCTGTCGGAACTTTTTGTCCCGCGTGTCCCAAGTTCCGAAGTGCGTTCTGTTCCCCGATCGGCCGAAATCCCCGAAGTTGTTCCATTTTTGGGCCCGTCGGAACTTTTCGTCCCAAGTGTCCCAAATGGAATTGTGCAAGTTGTTCCATTTTCGGCCGTTTCACCCGAACCGCGTACTTCGCACTTTCATGTTCCAAATGTCCCAAAGTTAATTCTGCAAGTTGTTCCATTTTCGGCCGAAACGCCCGAACCGCATACTTCACGTACTTGCGTTCCCAAATGTCCCAAACTTTTCCGGACTCATTGTCACCTTTTCGGCCGAAACGCCTGAGTCGCGTGTTTCACGCGTTTTCGTCCCAAATGTCCCAAAATGCATTTGTGCGTCTTCTCCCTGTTTCACCTGAGTCGGCCGAGCCGCGTGTTTCATGCATTCGCATCTCACATGTCCCAAGCGAACCAAATGCCATTCATACTTAGTTTTTCCCGCTCTACCTGAATATGTTGTTTTTCAAACTGATAGATATGAATTTAATGCGCATTGATCACCCTTCTCTCTCCTCAACGGCTATATAACGAGCAAGCCACCTTTGCAATTCTTACATTGTTTCCATGCTACCCTTGCTCGAACCCTTGCAACCTAATTCCCTGCGCGTGTATCCCTTTTCTCTGTAATTCCTCCCCGAATTTAGGTTGCGGCTCTGATACTATCAATATGAAGATCAAAGTCCTGGAGGAGGCTTTGGGAGAACTAAAGAATAGTTGGCAGAAGGGTGAAGCTTTCAAGACACTGGTTGTCTCTGCTTTCAAAGATATACACTGTCATCTTCAGGATGAAAATTCTGGTGTTTCCCTTTCCTTGCAAGAAATCAAAGCTCAGTTCAGAGCTTTTGTAAAAGATAATTTATTCAAGGAAAGCTCCATCTCCAAAGAAAAAATGAAGGAAATCTGCTCTCTTCAATCTGCCATTGGAGAAGCAAATAAAGATTATCATACTCATGTCGAGTTTGATAAAGAGATGGAGAAATGTCTTGGATTTTGGACTCAGTCTACGGCCAACACATCAGTCCCTCGTGGCAGAGACATAGCTGAGGCGTTAAAGAAATTTAGGCAGCGGATTCTGAAGTCGGTGGGTCCCTCTCAGTGACTGGCCACCTGTCTTCTTCCCCATTCTTTTCTCTTCTTCCCTTTCTTTTCCGTTTTCTTTGTAATAGGTTGAGGTACTGCGATTGGCGGTCCTTAACTATTCTTTAGTTAAAAGAAACGGTTACGAAGAGTAACTGAATTGTAAGCTATATAATGGCCTTCTTTACGCCATTCAAAGGAGGAAGAACTTGGCTTATTTTCTGAAAAGTGTAAATAGATCATAAAGAAATCAATACAGAAGGACTTTCTATTCTTTGTCTATCTGATCTCTGTTATTCCTAAGCTTTCATTTATTTTCTTTGTGAAGATCATTTGTCTCAAGTTTATTAGTCTTGCCGATTGCATACTCTTCGACTTTGCAAGCATGGTGATCTTGTATAACCAAGAAGGAACTTTGTGTCCTTGATTAATGAATCAGTGTTATGTTAAGAAACTTTGTGCTCTAGCTGATGTTATTTACAGAACTTTGTGTCTTTGAATTCCATCTTATTTATCCGATACAAATGATCTTGTTTCAATTCATCAGACTTCGCATACATAAAGAATTACTCGATATCTATAATTCGCATGTTGCCTTTCTGCTCTTTCCCGTACTCTCATTTCCTCAGTCCTTTTTGTAATTGATGATCTTCATAGAAAACACTTTTGTAATATCCAAGTTTAACCAACAAATCATGTCTTGTACATTTGTAAATAGGTTCGTTTCTGAATAAGGGAACCTCTCCCATTAAAGAGGAGGGACTTCTTGTCCCCTGACTGTTGCTCTTCTTAAAAGTCCTATTTGACGACCAACACCATGCGAAAAGGTTATCATTTAATTATATATAATAAAATTTTCTCTTGTATAACAAAATAGTGTCATTATATAGTTTACATCCAATAGAGTTACCTTTCACAATATATAATGTATTCATCACAATAGTAAATTCCATCACAACATAGTGAATAAGGTACTACTTCCTCCTGTCTAGGGTACTTGCAACCAACACATGGTCAACAAAAAGATGACATGGAATCTTCCTACAATCTATCACAATTCACAATTTCATAGTTTTCCAATCATAATGAAAACAATACTTAACACACTTCTAGGGAGAGTAAGAAATACAAATGCCATTTCATTTCATTTTCAAAGCTAAAGAGAGAGAGATAGAGAGGAGAGAGAAAACACCATTTTTTTCACAATCAAATTATTTTCAAAACAAGCATCAAAATAAAGTTTCCTACAGTCATATGTAAGTGTGTACAGGGTTTCCCTATAGATATTTTACTTGAATAAGGTCGTACGAAATTTTTCCCCATTTTGTTACAAGTTTACAAAAAGTATAAAATTTAGACAAGTAGCTCAAAAATATACGTTTAAAAACAAACTCCGAGACTCAAACACACAAGGAGTCAAATCCCCATCTACTCCCCTATATACAGGAAAACACTCTGTCTTGATAGAACAAAAACTAGTGAACTCGGTTTAATTGGAACCTATATTTCTAGAGCTACCAATCGTAGTTACACCCAAATGAACTCGTTGACAAACAACATGAGGAAAACAAAACCTACCTGAAAAACTATCTTGCAAAGTGATATTTTTAGAACTAAGGATTTTTAGAGATGGTCAAAGATAAATACTAGAGGAATACAGAGGCCAAATTCCATTTATCCACCTAGGGCCTAAACTTCGGTCAAAACCAAACTAAAATTTTAATTTTGAACAACTATTCAAAGATGTGAAATGGTCCACTTGGATCCTAAATGCATGATGAAAAAGGGAAAATGAATAATCAAATCCATTTCGGGGTTTGTGGTAACACTCAGTGACAAGGAACACAATCAAAACTTGACTTTCCCATTTTGGGGTTTAGCAAGATATTTTGTATGTCATCAAAAACATGTTTTATTAATATTTCACAAGGTCTTCAAGAGGTAGTTTTAAAATAACATTCAAGTTCAACTCACCACGACCATGCATGGCTTCCATATCTCAGTCTTTGTTATTAGATTTTTCCAAACATATCAAGAGGGTAATTTGGGAGTTGGGTTTATATTCAAAGTAACTTTTCAAGTTGCATATAAAAGGAGGTAAATTTCCTATAAGGTACTACACCTTATCTAATCCACCAAAAATTATTGTTCTTTGGGTTGATTTTCAACTCTGTTTCTGATAGGAAAAAATAGAAAAATTAAGATCATGTAAGGAAATAGTGAGATGAACATGCATGGATTGAGATAGAGAGGCACACATGGAAAGTCATGGTTAGTTTGAAATAGATCTAGGATTCAAGCTTCTATCTCATGCCAAGTCACAAAGTAAGGTGGAGCAATCAACAACACCATACCACAAACCAACATGTCATGTCCAACTTGCATTCAACAAAGTGAAACCTACTAACACAGTTATCTATGTTAGACATATGAATGTAAGAGATAACTAGTACCTACACGTCTAAAAAAACTCCTATTATCTTTCATGATTTAAAGGATTTTCATACATTGTTCCAAATTTTCCATCATGACACAGGATGGGAAGATGCTGTAAGGATTATGGAGCTTCGATTTACACCTTCCAACTATAACCATTTGAAAATTTCTTAAGAATTTTTAACAATTCCATTTTCTCCACAACTTACAACCATATGTTCCATGGGAACACATCTCTATGAGGCATTTTGATGAACATTTCATGGCTCCCATTTTAGAACAAGATGTTAAAATGTTGGAAAGGTTGTGATGTTTGGATTTACAACTATCAATTCACATTTTCTGAAGGTTCACAAGGCCTTTTTAACAAATCAAATTTGTGTGGTCACTTTACAATCATTGTAGGCCATGAGGTCGCATTTCCTCGACCATTTTCTCAAACAATTCACATCCCAAGTTTATGCTACCATAATTTACACACATAATTACCAACACACTTGCCAATACAACATAAAATAAATATCACACCTCCAATATGGATTGGTAGACTCCACTAACCCATTCAAGGCTCCATGCATAAACATAGAGTATGTTGGCTAAGGTTTGGGGTATGATTTGTATACATGTTGGCTCCATTTTCTTGAAAATTTCTATATCCTTCCTTCTTAGGTGATGGTAACCTCTACCAAAAAAAGATAAAAATAAAAAAATTATAAAACTCTTCTTTTTATGCTTTGGAAGATGTTCCAATCTTGTTTTAGGATCACATTTTAACACAGGGAAAAGAGTATGCTAGCTAGGGTGATGTTGGTGAAATAATTTTTACAAGGAAAAATTAGTGGATTTTCACCAACCCTCCAAGACTAATACCCTCCTCTTAGTAATGGGGAGGATCCCATTTTTTGAATGAAAAAAAATCAGGTTGGTGTGAAGTGGGGATCACACATAGGGAGGAATTTTCTTAGAGTGAGAGAAGGTAAAGGGGATTAAGAATGTGGGAAAAGAGGGTTAAGTTCTTGGATAGGTGCTTACATATTTCCAAAACATTAACCAGGATATTTCTACACTTAATTATAATAACTCAAATTCAAGAACAAGATAATACTAAAATATCACGAGACAAAATATTTCTATTGATTCATTGATCAAAGGAACTAACACCTTCCTTGGTTTTACAATATTATCATGTCTAAAAAGTTGATCACGAAAAAATAGAGGAAACGTAGACAAAATGAATAGAAGAATGCAATCTCTTACTTGTATCTTAGTAGTATAATAGCTTTTTACTTAGAGACTCACAATTAACAATCCTTTGGAATGGAAAAGTCTTCCAAATATATAGCTTTACAAAGAGACCTTTCATCTACCCCCACATGAATTTTCACCTACCTTCTTCACTTGTGACCTTTCATATTCCTAGGAAAGAAAAGTGAGTCCCTTTTCATTAATTAAAGATAACTCATTACAATGTTAAACTATAGGTCACATTTAAGTGAATAAGAAAAAAAGTGAAAAGTACCTTCCCAACAGAGAATTAGAAAATGAGAGAGAAATCAAGGATGAGAGAAGAAGAGGGGGAGAGGATCATACCGATGGAGATGAAACATCCACCGATGAAGAGACATATGTCAATGAACTTTAGGGAATATACCTAGAAACTTTATTCATCTTTGATTTAATTGTTTGAAGCATGCTTCATAGGGCCACTTTCTCTACTTGAGGGATATGTAAAAATTTCAAGGCCTTAATATAAGTTTTAGAAGTGATGCTGATTTTTGTACACTTATTGAACCAAGTTTGATGATCCTTAGTCGTATTATAAATTACACACCTGATTATTTTGAGAGACTCCAAGGTTTCCTCATTGAATGAGAAGGGGTCTCCTGCCTCTTTCCTAACCAATTCCTCAAATGGCCTCAGAAGGTCTTCTACTGATGAATTCTCACTCACTAGAGGTGCTCCAAGATTTTGCACTCCATTGCTTATGTTTTCCTTAATTTGTAAAATGAGATATTCAAAATATTCAAGATCCTCGAGAGCATTATTTAGCATTTAATATCAGGAAACCAATGTTTGAGACCAAATGGGGATAAATTATCAGTTATGTAATTGAATACATTTCTTCCCATTAATGAAACAAAGTCAAGGCTACCTATTTCCATCACCAATCACTGAAGTTGGTCCCAATGATCCTTTTCCTTCTTAATTTCATTCTAAGTTACTTTTACCTTCACAAAAATGGCAAGAACAAACTCAAACAATGAAAGGATTTTGGGAAATAATGTTCTTCCAGTTTTAAGGATCTTTTCAACCCATCGATTATTAACTCTTCCTTACATGGAATGAAGTTGGGATTTTTTATTATTTTAAGGTCTAAACTATTGATAGGAATAATTTATTCACCTGGGAGAGATAGGGTCATACCAGGGGTCCAAAATAATGAAAATAAGAAGTGAGGGTTCTTACATGCTCCTCTAACTACTCAATTTTATGCTTGTACTCTTTAATCCAAGAAAGTAAATGAGAAGAAATTGTTTTGAAAAAATGTACATCTCCCTCATGTGTTTCTTGACCCAAAGGAATTTTCATCATTTCATAGTCTTCTTGACTCATCTCTTTAATGGGATTTATAAAAATTTTACAAGAAACTTCTACATATTGATTACCATAAACACCACTAAAAAATCAATAAGTTACCCGTGATTTCCTACCTTGTTTTCAATTCACAATATTTGAGATGGATATAATTTTTGGTATTAATGCCTATTGCACTATTATCAGATCACTTCCAATTATTTCTTGGATCCATATCAAGTTAAATAGTAGGCATGATGGAACTTTCGGGTTCACGATGAGGGACCACATCCTACACTTGATGAGCTGACTTGACAGATGAGGAAGAGACACTTGGTGAGTGGTGTGGAACTAGGGGTTGTGAGGGATCAATTTACCCTTACTCAAGATCCTTGGTGACTTTGGCCATTTTATGAAGTCTCCTATAGTGAGATCCTTCTGTGTCCATTTTTTCCCTCTTTGCGGGATCCTTTGAATGAGCGAGATCTCATAATGCTATCATATGCCTTCAAGGATGAGAGGTGAGATGCTTTCCTTGAGAGGGTTAGGAGACCACTAGATTCAATGAAATAAATCATCTTTCTTCTAAACCATTCCTTATACCTCTGAATCACTTTGCCCCAGTTCTCTCACCAATATCACTGATTCTTGAATTATCCTTGAGATAATTGGAAGAGGTGAAGATTTTACCATTTCATATTCTGGATCGAACAAATCAGATCCATCATCTTCCACACCTATAATGAACAAATTAAAATCAAATATCCTAATTTGGTCAATAGTAATTTGTAAATGATCTCTCTTTTTCTTACCTCAAAACTATCCAGAAGTTGACCTAATCATCTTCAACTGGGACTATACTTTTGAAATTAAGGGCGATTGAATTTTTAGGATTGTTTCGATGTCAAAATCATACCGGATGTATATGAATAAAGACTAATGGAGGAAAAGTAAGATTCAATATTTGAGGCATATGCAACACTTTTTTCATGAAAATATTTTGAAGATAAATGGGGAAGGATAAACCTTTTTTCTTTTGGTTTTTGCACATGTTATGGACTTGAGAGAGCTACCTACATAACTCAAACATTACTATCTTGTCACTGAGATACCCGGGGTTTTCAAGGAGCGAGATCGATTCCTGAAACCTTGATATAGGAGAAATTTGAAAACTTAGAGAATAAAAATCCACATCACTCGATCAATGTTACAACTTGAGAGGATAACCTTAGCTCTAGGTTTCCTTCCAAAAGTTATATCGCGAATATGGTCAATGAATAATTCACCTTGGAAAATTGGTGATTATTTTCCTTAAGAGTGAGCTGAGGATACCTTTTGAAAGATAGTGCTTTCTAAGAAACATTTGGAGTGAGAGTTAGGATTTTGAATTGTATTTTGATTCCAAGAGCATACACCAGATATGAGGTCATCGTGAAATTTCTTATAGTAGGAAACTGGAATAAATTCTCGTGAATGTTTTCACTTAAGATCTATCCCCAATCTACCACCTAGTTTCCCTTAGTTAAAATGAGGATGAATTAGGTCATTCTATCTTGAAAATAATATGTTGTCTCTTCATCTATTACCCTGATTAATAAGATGATAGTACACGAGTAACCCTCGTGGAACTCAATTCTTGAAAAGGTTTTTGGTATACAAGAGGGTTTCCTACCTTTTCTTAGCCATGATTACAAAGAATGTGAAGTTATTTTAGGTTTGATGGAGTAGGCATATCAAGGATGGATTTAATCTTGGCGGGGTCTACTTCAATGCCATGGATAGATATGATGAACCCTAAGAGCTTACCGGTGAGAACACCAAACACACACTTAGTGGGGTTAAGATGAAGGAAGTATTGAATAATACGGGAAAATATTGCGTCAAGGATGGCGAGATGATCCTTGATTTTTTTACCTAAAATATCATCAACGTAGTATTCTACGCTTTGTGAATAATATTGTGGAAGATGTATGCCATAACACATTGATAAGTGGAATTGGGATTTTTAAGTCCAAAGGGAATCACTTGGTAACAAAAATTCCCCTAAGGAGTGATGAAGAATTTTTTTATTAATCATCCGTGGCGATTAGGATTTTGTTATAGCAAGAGAATTCATCCATTAGGGAGAAAATTTTGTGGCTAGTAGTTAGAACTACAAGCTAATCAATGTTTGGAAGGGGAAATTCATCTTTAGGATAAATGAGATTTAGATCTCTAAGTCGGTAAAAATGCATAAATTTCCGAGGCCTTGGTCATGGGAACAATATTAGAGACCCATTGCGAGATAGTCAATGGGTATGATTAAATTAGCAGAGAATAGATGTTGCTGCAACTCTTCTCCAATGAGAAGATCTATGCAAGGGTGCATCCTACATAGCTTCTATTTGATAGGTTTGGTGTTAGGATAAGTTAAAATATTGTGGAAAAAAATGTTAGGGTCAATTATTGGCATGTCACTATATGACCATGCAAAGGATTGACTATGTTTGGATAGGAAGATGGTAAATTCATTTAACTCCTGCAAATCCAAAGATTGACTGAATTTAACTTGTGTGAGGTTCTATGCGGTCCCTGTATGTACCCAAAATTATAGGGTACTACACCACCGTAAAAAGGTTACACATACCCCAATGATGATACATGTCTCCTCGCAAGGTGTTCGAATCCAAAAAAGCTCACCAAGTATACGTTTGCATCCCATGTGCCTCATCCAGCCTCCATGTGCTTTGTTCTACCCTCTCCCCCTTCTTCCTTGCATTTTGGTCTTAAGTGATGAAACCACCACCCTACCTAGGAATCGGTCCTTATGGCCGCCGCTTGGATAGGGCAATGGTCCTATAACCACCACCCTATGTAGGGAGGAGGTCCTGTGCGCATTTTCCAGAATGTTCTGATGATTTCGTCAAACGTAAAATTAAAATTTCTACCCGCATTCTTCAACCACTTTTCTTTGCATTTATGTTTTGGCCACCCAATAAATAGTGTTTTCTCTTTGTTTAATGGTAAAAGAGTTCAATTCCAAGTTACCTTCTAGTGAATGCAATTTCTATAAATAGCCTTGTTTTCAAACAAGAGGCCCCTCTCCTTCTCTATTTAAATCATTCAGTTCATTTGAAGTTCTTTCTTAGAGTTCCAATAGTTTCATGTTTTGCATCAGTTATTAGCTTTTCCTTTATTGTTTAAGATCACTTGATCTTCTTGTTTCCATCTTACTTCATCATTGTTCCATACAGTTAGCTTAGGATAAGGTAGTTTCATTCTTAGATTAGGAATCCATTTAGAGTTGCAGGTTTTGTTTTTTCACAAAAGATAGTTTCCAGAATTCTCGGTGTATTTGTGTTGTATTCCCACAATAAATCCTACTAGGAATTGCATAGTCAAGCTCTGTTCACTTGCACTATCCCTCTCTTACTTGCATTATATTTGGTCTATATCCAAAATTGCCATTGTTTGACTATCTTCTTCTGTTGACACTATCATATACATGCTTTTCTAGATTCATGAGAACACGAAGGAACGAGGAGATCACACTGAGGGGACAAAGTCACACACAACTGGATTTACCACTGTTATGTAAACTCTAGGTTTGAGCTATCAAAGTTCTAGTTACAACATATCAAATAGAGTAGTAAATTATTTCATTTTAGTTAAATTTTGCTTTCAATATTACTAGGGAAGCTGTGGGGAATGATAGTTTATGAGAATCTATGATTCATTCCTCACTTCTGAGGTAGGATTGAGAGTTTTTCGATTAAACTAGTTGGTTATTTAGATATTTAGGATAAACTCACAACTACACAGGTAAATAGCTACATCGGGCTACTTTTCTTGTTTTGATTATGTCATTAGATTAATTGTCCATTTTTTGAATATATTAGAATAGCTGCTCTTTTAATTTCATTAAAATACTTCATCAAAAATACAAAAATAAAAGAACATATGCATAGTGTAGATACATCTTTCATAATCAGTTTATTCATTTCAGTTAAAATTGAATCATCTTTGCATGACAATCATGGGACCTAGAGAGCCCAGAGAATACATATTTGAATCGATAGTGCCTCAACCACATCTCCTCACAACACTAGTTGATATAGATCAAGACCTTAGGATCCGTGTATTTAGAACAATAGTAAACCTATGAGAAATTAGTGAACAATTAAGAGAGTTAAATATTGAAGATGACAAGGCATACACATTTTGGTCAAATCATCCTAACTATAGACTACCTTGATAGGGTATCCATATGACTGTACAAGGACTCAAAAGAGAACAAATATTTGGTTGTGATCCTTTAGTTCCACAACCCAATGCAGGAGACCTCCTCATTGACATAGACACTAGCTTACACATTCAAGTTGCCAGAACACTTGTAAGGTATTATGAGAAAATTACACAACTCCTAGTTCTAAACATAGAGGCTGAAAAGGCGTATGATTATTGGATAGTTGGAAGGAGAGATTAACTCTTCATATGACCATAGGAGGTCTACCACAACCACGAACTTACGGTTGTGATCCATAGGTCCCACAACCCAATGGGCCTATTGATCAATCAGACATTGATGCTAGTTTACGAACACTAATATTTAGGTCCTCACCACTTCCACTAGACATCATTACACAATTCTCCGTATTAAACGTAGCAGCCAATCAGGTTAGGGATATATGTCGGGATACGACGCATATGGTAGACCTCTCTCGTGTCTTAAATTAAATTATGGTCAAAAATAGATAGACAACCGTCACCCTCACTTTCTGCATGGGTTGACAACTATTCAAGTAATTACTTGTCATCTCAAACTCCCCCTCAAATAACTAGCTCTAGTTCTTCATTCTCGAATTGAGGAGTTAGATCAACTTGCACAAACATAATAACTAGAGCCCTCAGGCTCTAACAATATGATGTTTACTGGAGAATCTATTTCATCTCCTCGGGTTTTGTTTAGACCACAAATCAATAGACAGTCAAATCCACTCCCATTTTTAGATGAGGAGTATTTAGCATGCTACGCTAGAAGCAAACAATGCTTCCAAAACATGTACCCACCTATAGGGAGTTTGCAAACACAAACCGATACCCTACTCCAAGAAAACACCCCCATTCCACCACCTATGGGAAATACTCTCGGTGAAGCTTGCGGGGTAATGATCAATTCATAGTAGGGTATCATACCCCTTTACAACCTCAAAGTGTACAACAAATGCCATTAAGGAAAAGCACCGTGTCTTCACCAATCGAGGTCATTTCAGCCTTAGTTGAGAAAGTTAGAGGATTGGAACTTGCTCAAGAAAATCAAAATTCATATTTCGGAAATAGGAATCCCCAACCCTCCACATCATCCCAACCAGGTTGACCTCCTTACAAGAATAGGTACATTAGGCTTGCCTCCTCAACATTTGTATAACTATCCACAAAAAACACCAACTAGAACCGCGTTTTCAAATGCCGCTCTAGTTGAAAATATGACACCTCCCGGCTTAGCACCAAACAACCCATACTAGAACAATGCTCCTCCCTACTTAAACATTTATTCAAAATCACCACAGGGAGACATGTTCTCCTCTCCCGGATGTTCGCTCAACCACATGGATTCCCTTATGCCCCTGTAAATACATATGCTATGCCATATCAACAACCCATTCCACCCCCACCCCCTCAGCAAACACCATCGATGGTCGAAGCCTATGTGGTAGGGACTTACTCAGAATATTTAAAAGAGCCCCTAGACTTCACCATATGAAGTGTCTTGCTTCTAAGACCTCTTCCCAATTTACCCAAATACAAAGGGGAGGGAGATCCAAATGCACACATCAAAGCCTATGCCATGGCCATATGGGAATTACTCCCTTGGGATGGGGTTGTTGCTAAGATATTCCCTAAAACCTTGGAGGGCATTGCCCTTGATTGGTACTATAGAATACTTGAAGCCTCGATACACTCATTTAAACAACTCGTGTTAGAGTTCATCAAGGATTTTGATATGAACAAATTATTGAGAACAGAATCAGGGAATTCTTGCATATTAAACAAGAGCATAATGAATCCACTACTCATTTTATTCAAAGATGGCGTACGGTTCTCTACTCATCAGCAAGTGCTCTAAACATGGATTAGATGGAACTATGTGATTTATTCCTTCATTCCCTCAATAGAGAGATAAAGGAAGAAGTCCGAATTTCCACTAAGAACTTATGATGAAGTACTCGAGAGTGCTCTCAGAATCAACCAAGCAGCAATAGATAGTGGTCGTAAGACATATGGAACAAACAGGAAATTAATCACTCCCAATCGAATAATATGACCTATCCTAATACTGGGATACCAATCAAGGACCTAAAATCCTTAACAAAAACGTGGGGTTACAACAGATGGAGTAACAAACCAAGTTAAAAGAGAAAACATTGTGAACATTTCACCACCCATTAACAATCAACAAAATAACAATTTTACTCCAACAATCAACGTGGTGGATTTTAATCATCCACCATGACAACAACAACAACAAAAAAAAAGACAAATCCAAACACAAGGTCCAAATCAAAACCCAACTAGATATCAGAGTCAAAACCAAAGGCAACAACCTCAAAATTTTAACTCTAATAACCAACAACCTTATCATAATTTTGGGCCATAGCAGGTTTCAAATCAACAACCTTGAAATTACAATCCCAATTTGTATTGTGGTTTCCACAAGATTCAAGGCCATGATACTAGGACTTGTCGTGACTACAATAAATTCATGCAGTGTTTTCCGGAAGACCAAAGACAACTCTTTATAGATATGTTCTTAGCAAATTCTGTAGTTCCCGCGCCAAACACTTACACAGGGGCAGTTTCCCCTCAAAATGCACCCCTCAAGATCTTTAACGATCCGCTCCCAAATCATACTAACAATAATAGGTTAGATCCAAGCGGAATGAATAAGGGTGTTATAACAGGAAATAATGATCATGAAGCTTCAACTTCATTAAATCCACCGTCGCACCCCAATTAGGAACTTGACCGCAAACCAAGATAGTTGGTCTGGTAGAGTTAGACACCGAGCTACCCATAGAAACCATAACAAGAACACAGGATTATTCTTCTCAACCAGTTCCAAGCTATCCATTAGAACTAGACAATATTTGACAAACGTTGGTAAAACCCATAGGCACTTATGATTTAATTAATGACTTAACAACGACCTTCTCTCACATCTCCTTTTTGGATTTGTTAAAGAACTCTCCCGCCCATAGGGCTGCTCTCTTAGAAGCATTAGGCCTTGGTCATTTAATTAATATTACCCCTCCTCTGGAAATGTAAGTAAACCATGTAGAATTTGATGTCTACCCTCCAGGGCAGCCAAATAGGGATACTAATTTTATATTTGATATAAGAAAAATGCCAATGGACATTGAAATTGCACATAGAGGTGACCCAACTTTACATTTACAAGTATGGGTTTACAATAATTATGTTAAACACACAATGATTGATGATGGGGCAGCAATTAACATAGTCCCCTTCACTTTTCTTCAAAAGTTAGGATATGGAGAAACAAACTGTTCCACAACACGAAATACGCTAAGAGGTTATGATAGCCTCAAGGCCACTTCAATTGGAACCATAGTTTTACCAGTCACCTTAGGACCCAAGACGGTCCTCACCAAATTTTATATTATAGATCGGGAAACCAACTATAATATGATCCTCGGTCGACCATGGATACACCGCATGAAGGAAATCCCTTCCATGGTATTCCAAGAAATAATATTTTTACACTTAGGGAAAATATTTGTGGCAAAAGGTGACCCAAATCCCTTTGATATACAACTAGTTGTTTTGAAGAAAAGACCAAGTGTTCACTCTGAGTTTGAACTCCCAACGAATCAACTTAGCAAACAAATTAATTCAAAACCAAAAGAGAAGTTGATACCTACCACAGAATTGGAAATTACAAATCTAGTCGAGAGCATTCTAGCACTCCAAAATGAGACTAATGTCATAAAACATGGTGTCGCTAGGGAATACCGCAAAGATTGTAGAATTACTAGAGAAAGATCTGCCCATTCTCCTATCATTTGATTCTATGGGTATGGGATACACCCTAGGAATTGGTTCCCTTCCATCAGACGAAGTTTGTATGGTAGAAGTAACCGAGGCAGAAGAAATAGATACGATGAATATCCCAACATCCATTTTCCCAAGAAAATATTGGACTCTCCACTTTGATGGAGCTAGATGTCGCTTTGGAGCTGGGGCAGGAGTGATCTTTACTTCTCTTGAGGGAAAGATCCTACCTTTTGCCTTTAAATTAAACTTTGAGTGTACAAACAATGGGGTGGAATACGAAGCCCTCCTCCTTGGCCTCATCCTAGCCAAAAGAATGGGTGTCGATAACATTAGAGTACTAGGAGACTCACAACTGGTTGTAAACCAAGTCTCTAAGGTATATGAGACTAGAGCTAAACATTTACAACTCTACAAAATAGCGGTGCTAGATCTAAGCAAAGGATTCAACTTCATATCAATCGAAGCAATCCCATGAGAGCAGAACCTTCTTGTAGATTCAATAACAACCTCGATTCCTATTTCACTCCAAATAGTGAGTTGGAAGATACAAGTTTCATAGTATCACTTCGTACTGAACCATTAGTGTGTAAAATACCAACAAACCCACTCCTGACTCATAGAGAAGCTGAAAATGATTTTTCTATCCTAGATCACTTTGACAATGATAGAGTCACCCTCGAATATCTAAATGCCTATGCAGAGTTACATCATGCTCACCACATAATAGATCTTTCCCTAATACCACATTCCTCTTCCTATTTTGGAAATCCCATGGTAGAGTCTCCCCCACAGAAGGATCTCGATATCTACGAGGTAGAGAATGGAGAAAGTTTGGAACTACCTCCAGCCCCACCTGAATTTGAAGAAGGAAACACTTCTTTAATCGAAGAAACAATTGACATAAACATTGGAACGGAGGAAGAACAAAATTTTTGAAGTTGGGATCCTTGTTAACTCCAGAGGAGATAGAAATACACACCCAAATCCTCAAAGAGCATCAAAAGGATTTTGTGTTTAATTATAAAGAAATGACAGGAATTACACCACATATCATGGTACATAATCTTGTCACTAAACTAGATGCAAAACCGATTAAACAAAAGTCAAGACCAATGAAGCCAAAAGTGGCTCTCATGGTAAAAGAAGAAGTAATGAAACTTCTCCAAGTAGGATTCATCAAACCCATTGATTATTCACAATGGGTATCTAATATCATCCCTGTTCTAAAAAAGAATGGGAAGATACACATTTGCATAGATTTTCGGGATATTAACAAAGCATGTCCCAAAGATGACTTCCCGTTACCATCCATTGATGTCATTGTTGATGCAACAACTAGATTTGAATTGTTGTCCCTCATGGATGGGTTCTCAAGGTATAATCAGATTAAAATATCTGAACATGATCAAGCCAAAACCACATTCATAACTCCTTGGGGAACTTATTGTTACGCTATCATGTCATTCAGTCTTAAGAATTTCAGTGCTACATACCAACGGGCAATGACATACATATTCCACGACCTTATTCATAAAATTGTGGAATCCTATGTGGATGACTTGTTGGCCAAGGCCAAGAAGCGTTGTGATCACCCAGAAGTACTCCATATCATCCTCTCATGATTAATTGAATATGGTGTCACGTTAAACCCAGAGAAGTGCGTATTTGGGGTGACAGGAGGCAAACTTCTGGGTTACATTATATCTTCATGAGGGATTGATGTAGATCCAACCAAAATCTAGGCTGTTCTTGAGATGATTCCACCATCAGATGAGTCTGAATTAGATCATTTCTTGGGAAACTCGGTGCAATCCGAAGGTTCATCCCGATTTAAGTTTTTCTATTCATCCAATCAACAATCTATTAAAGAAAGATTATAACATTGATTAGATGGAAGAATGCAACGAGGCCTTTGAAGCAGTTAAACGCTTCTTGTTGTCTCCACCCACGCTAATGCCTCCCAGACCAGATCATCCTTTGATCCTATACTCACGGGCTACTGATGTCTCGCTAGCCTACATGCTAGCTCAAGAGGACAATGATAAATGAGAATGTGTAGTCTATTTCATTAGCTAAACATTGCTCGATTATGAAACACATTATACACAGAGAGAAATAATGCCTTGCTATAGTATTTGTAACAAAACGTTTAAGACATTACATGTTAAATCAAGAAACAAGGGTCATTGTAAAGACATCATTTACGAACATTCCTCACGCAAGGGTCTTTATCTAAAAGCTGGACATTTCATAAGCTTAATGGGTGAATTTGAATTAACATTTGTAAACCAGAAATCATTAAGGGTCAAATCATTGCAGACTGGTTAGCTGACAATCCATTAGATGGAGGTGATCTGGTAAATCTAGACTTTCCCGATGAGTGCATATACTTTGTCGAGACCAGACCCCCCATCTCTACATGCCCTTGGTACACTGATATCATCAATTTTATCATGGACCATACGTACCTAGAAAGTGCCATGTCGCAACAAAGAAGGCGGTTACGCATTATAACTACTAAATACATTATTTTAGAACAAGTACTCTATCGTAAAGCCTTTGATGGCATGCTTTTAAGATGTGTCGACACAAAAGAATCCAAGAAGATTCTTTATGAATCCCATAGTGGGATATGTGGAGGCCACTTTGGTGGTCATGCCACTACTCACAAAATACATCGGATGGGCTATTTTTGGCCCACTCTTGAACATGACGTAGTAGAGTTTGTACGTAAGTGCCACAAATTCCAAGAGTTCTCTCACGAGATTCACATGCCAAAGACAATCCTCGCAACCAATAAAGAACCCCGTGGCCTTTCTCCATGTGGGGTATAGGTTTGATAGGGAAATTATTTCCCTCATCAATAGATGGCCATAATTTTATAATTACGACCATAGAATATTTTACCAAATGGGTAGAGGCCATGCCTCTCACCACCGTACTCAGGTTCGGTAATTGCCAAGTTCATTCTGAACCAAATCATTTACAGGTACGGTGTCCCACAAGTCATTATCTTAGATAATGGCACATCCTTTAAAAATGATGAGGTTTGTGAGCTATGCAACAAATTCAAAATAAACCATCATACAACCTCTCTTTACTATCCTCAAGCCAATGGACAAGTGAAGCAACGAACAAAAAATTAAAGGCTATTCTCCTCAAAACAGTGAAGGAAAACAAATGAGATTGGCATCTAAAATTATATCCGGCCTTGTGGGCCCATCGAACCTCAATAAGAACACCGACAGGAGCAACCCCTTTCTCATTAGTATTTGGGGTAGAGGCAGTTCTCCCGCTTGAGGTCGAAATACCTAGTCTCCGCATCTCATTACAAGGGATTTTGGATGAAGATGCCTATAGAGAGGCACACCTCTCTCAACTAGAAATCCTTGATGAGGCTAGGCTAAATGCCAAACAATGACACAGAGCCTATGTTGACCGGATGTGCCGACAATATAACAAAAAATTCTATGAGCGAGAAATATATGAGGGAGATTTAGTTCTAAGACTAGACAACCAGATTGATAAGAAAATCGGCGAAGGAAGGAAATTCCAGCCCAAGTGGTTGGGCCCATACCGAGTCATGAAGGACTATGGAAATGGTGTGTATCTCTTGTGTACACTAGAAGGTGAGGAATTCAATGAAACTATCAATTCCTTACATCTTAAATGGTTTTACGCATGAGACATCAAAATCACCACTTGTACATTATATTTACCTACATTGCATTAGTCATTTAGTTGTTTCATTTTGTCCACTTGTTTCATAAAAATTGTAGTCAAGGAACCTACTCTTAAGCAATCTATTACAAATTTCTGAAAATATTGGTAAAAACATTCAAATCACATCTCTTCATACATCATCAAGTAATTTCAAAATCTTTTCATCAAGTTTGACAGACAAATGTTGTGAAAACCATACCAAGGCCTGCATACTTGGTTTTTCTTTCTTTCTACTAGGTGAAGTTGTTCTTACCTACAGTCTATTCTAGAAGCTTCTTGGTGTCACATCTATCCCTCTTATGTCTCTTTGAAACAAGGATATTCCAAAATCACAGTTCGAAGTGTCAAAATAAAATAGAATAAAAAATACCAAGCAAACAAAATATTTTATTTTACACACTTCTTTGCCCCACCAACCTTCGGTGGTAAGCCCACATCTCTTACTGGTGGTGCGAGGTTGGGAAAGGAAAGAAGTGCCCTTACTCACCTATATCCTACCTTTGGTGGAAAACCCATGTTTCTTACTAGTGGCATGGGGTAGGGTGTGGGGGGTCCATTCATACAAATTAACAAATCTTGGTATTTTACAAATACAAATCAAATTATATTAAGTGAAAATAAGTGTCCAAATTCTAAAGAGATCAAACCCTCAAAACCAGATTTTTTCAACCAGGTTTCCATCTATAGATCTAAGACTAGATAAACTAAAAAGTAAGTTACCTTCTGAGCTTGGTGGTAGTTCTGAGTAGAGTAAGTGTGTAGGTCTAAGTTTGGTTTCTGTCACTAGTTTTTCCATCTCTCATCATTCCATTCAGTCAAACTCATACAATTTGTGCCCTTCCCAACTCTTGGTGTTGAGCCCTCGCATCTTACTAGTTGCATGGAGTTTGGGAATGGGGCATGTTCATCTCTTTATCTCTATACATTCATCACATTTTGCCAATATAAGAAGAAACAACAAACATTTCCCAAAGAGGCCAAAAGTTCAGTACTACAATATGTTCTACATCATCGTATATCAGCATCACAAAAACAAATAATGTAAAGCATTATGTTTAGTATTTGTTATCATTTGTCATCCATTGCATACATTCTAAAAGCATATAAAAACAAGTACTCTAAAAACATCTAGCGTGCACATGAGAAGCGAATCACAAAATTCTAGACACAAGAAGTTCTAGATCCAAAAGATATATATATATATATATATATATATATATATATATATATACACACACACACATATATATATATATGTATATATATACCAAAAAGATATATATATATATATACACACACACACACACACATATATATATATATATATATATATCTTTTTGGTATATATATATATATATATATATATGGTGTTTTATATACAATGCCATCATGCACTAAGGCATGGTCAAAATGCTCAATGAGCCCGGAAAATACAAAAATACTCATATAGGTGTCCAACCAAAAATCACTACAAAAGGCACCATGATCTCTCAATCCCTGTGAGATCCCTCAGAAGGTGCATGACCTCGTCTAGGAATCCTGCTGTGATGATGCTCTGAATGAACTGAGGGCTCACGATCACGGCCAGTGGCTATAGTCTCACTATGAGAGTGACTCCTCCTCATCAAGTGCTCAACAGTCCTATATCTAGCCAGCTTGGTGTGAAGGGAGGTAATGATATTTTCCACCTTCCAGATAGGGGCAAAGACATTAGTATGTCAACTAGCTGCTGAGGGCTCTCCAACATCCTCAGTCAACTCAGCTTGAGTACCCTCCGAAGGGAGTAATAGAGTGTCTGTACACACCTAGCGAATCAAGTCTCGCCATCCCTCAAGTAGTAACTACAAATAAAAAAGGAGAAATAAACAAGTTAGAAGGTTGTCCAAAACAAGACCAAAAACAAGTGAAATAACGAAAGGGAAACATCAACTAAACAATTCTAACTAAAACGAAGTTGAGAAAAGAGTAGTAACTCACTCGGATCTCCAGGCCTCTAGGTTCTATGCCTGCTACTGATGCAGCGCCCGACAGTCATGCCTATCCTATATCTATAACAAAGTGACCGCTTGCCACGGACTCATCATCTCCCCTAAATCCTAAGAAGGTAACTCCTCTGAAATCAGGGTCACCTTCTCTGCACTCTCCTCTACCCTCTCGGCCCATAAGATATCCTGAGTGTCATGCCACTCAGTATCACTATCCTCCTCCTCACCTATCCCACCAGCTCTGGTCTCACCCTCCTCTATCTCCTCCTCTATCTCCCCCTAGTGAACTCCTCAGACTCGAGTCCACATCAATGGGCTCATCTCCACTATGAGCAGGACTGACGCCAATATGAAGTAAAGGTGCTCGAGGAGCACTAGCTACCCCTCGGGCATGAACCACCCTCTTGGCTACAATAGGAACGCCAGTGACCGTGGTCCAACCTCGGCCTCTAGGACCTCCCCTGGCCTCATGAACAGATCTATATACGACCCCACCGGAGGAAACATATCAATATAGGGGAGGCCAAACTACTGTGGTACTCTATCAAAGGGGTGGGCCTCTAGCTTCCCCATCCTGTCTACCAACTGACCCGTGGAAGAGCAGGCAATCAATGTAAGTGTCTCCTCCCCCCATAGCCATGCCATGTCCTGATAAGGAGTGGCCTCCATGTCTGTAATAGTCAGGGAAGCCACTGGCTAGTGTGGCATCCTAAGTACGGTCATCCCTGCCCACCTCACTGCCCGACACAGCCCCCAGATCCTCCACCTGTATACCTCTCCCATAAGGAATGATGCGCTCGTACACCCAACTCATAACTAGAGTGGGATGGCTCAGTGACTATCCCTGTAGTCTGACCACCCTGTATAAATCATGGTAGGTGGTCCCGAGGATGTCTACTCCCCAAGCATAAATATAGCCATGGGCCTTAATCATGTAATGATGGGAGCCCAACAATATAGAAGAGTATCCCCTCCCTTGTCCCCAATCAAACACGAGGCAAGGATACCCATAATGGCCTTGTGGATCACAAGGATAGGAGAGGCTGTAATAGAATGGACCTTCACCCCCTTCTTTGACCCCATGGAAACAACGACATCTCCCATATATGTGGCCCAGAACCAACTGAGATCTAGATACTGTTGTCTTGAGAGACAACCACCTCCCAAGAATCGGAACCCCCAATATATGGTAAACGTCCTCTAGGGTGATGGTCCACTCACCCCTAACTCTTGGAAATTAGAAAGTGTTCTGATCTGTGTCCCAATATGAAAATAAGTCACATAGTATGTGACTGGAAGGAGCAACATGAGCAACCCGAGAGATCCGCAGGATCCCAGCCCTCTGCAAAGTGTCCCTCTCATCCTGAGACAATGCATCCAATACTACTTTGGAGCCAATCACACTCCCTCTCTCTACTCCATCTGATATACTCTTCCTTCTTCTAGCATCCACCCAAAAAGTAGAAAAAGAGTAAGTTAGTAACATAATCTGACTAGAAAAATTATCAAGAACATATAGAAATGCCAAAAATGCAAAGACAATTAAAATTTACATCCTTTTTGGCATTCTATTCGAAACCGCCACCCTGTGTAGAGTGGCGGTTTCCCAACTACCACCTTCAGAGGTAGCGGTCTCATCCCAAAATGCCAAATGGATTGAAAGCCCTAAAAACACTTTAAAAATGCAAAAAAACATCATTTTAGATGAAATAAAGACCTACCCTATGGGCGCCCCCCCTAGAGACTCATTTAAGACTAGAATTTTTGAAAATAATCCCCACGACAAATATTTCAACATTTCTATATTTTGGGTTTAAAAACAATAAATTGAGAAGAACTAACCTAAGACTTCACGGGCCGATGTCCTGCTCTCAAAGGCATGATCACGATCTTGTAATGGATGTTTTGACTGTACTCTCATTGAAAATGGTCACCGTGGGTCCCAGAGCTCAAAAATCACCAAGTCAACATGTGCAAATGAATAGTAAAATGAGCTCATTTTTTATATATATAGTTTTCTAATTTGGTTTTGAACATTTTTCACAGGGTTGGAGTGTCAACGAGAGGTAAGTTCTAATCCCCACACAGATGGTAAGTCCTAATTTCATATTAATTTAGTTTTTTTTTCAATTTATTGTATCTATCTACACTTGAGTCCTCTTTTCATTTTGTAGGTAGCAAGAATTTGGATGGTGACATTCCGACACACAGGCGTGTCAGGTATAACTTCTAACTCCCCATTTTGGGACCACCATACTCAGATCCAACATTTTACGCCTCTTCATGGCTAAGATGCTTCTCCGAGGGGGAAATATGTATGTACCCAAAATTATAGGGTACTGCACCACCGTAAAAGGTTACACATACCCCAATGATGATACAGGTCTCCTCGCAAGGTGTTCGAAATCCAGAAAAGCTCGCCAAGTATACATTTACATCCCATGTGCCTCATTCAGCCTCTGCGTGCTTTATTCTACCCTCTCCCCCTTCTTCCTTACATTTTGGTCTTAAGTGACGAAACCGCCACCCTACCTAAGCGGTGGTCCCATGACCACCACCTAGGACATGGCGGCGGTCCTATAACCATCTCCCTACGTAGGGCGGCGATCCCGTGTGTGTGTTTTCCATAATGTTTTGACAATTTTTTCAAACGTAAAATTCAAATTTCTACCTACATTCTTCAACCACTTTGCTTTGCATTTATGTTTTGGCCGCCCAGTAAATAGTGTTTTCTCTTTGTTTAATGGTAAAAGAGTTCAATTCCAAGTTACCTTCTAGTGAATGCAATTGCTATAAATAGCCAACTTGTTTTCAAACAAGAGGCCCCTCTCCTTCTCTGTTTAAATCATTCAGTTCATTTGAAGTTCTTTCTTAGAGTTCTAATAGTTTCATGTTTTGCATCAGTTATTAGCTTTTCCTTTGTTGTTTAAGATCACTTGATCTTCTTGTTTCCATCTTACTTCATCGCTGTTCCATACAGTCAGCTTAGGATAAGGTAGTTTCATTCTTAGATTAGGAATCCATTTAGAGTTGCAGGTTTTGTTTTGTCACAAAAGATAGTTTCCAGAATTCTCGGCATATTTTTGTTGTATTCCCGCAATAAATCCTGCTAGGAATTGCATAGTCAAGCTCGTTCACTTGCACTATCCCTCTCTTAATTTCATTATATTCAGTCTATATCCAAAACTGCCATTATTCGACTATCTTCTTTTGTTGATGCTATCATATACACGCTTTTCTGGATTCATGAGAACACAAAGGAACAAGGAGATCACACTGAGGGGACAAAGTCACACACAACTAGATTTACCACTATTCTGTAAACTCTAGGTTTGAGCTATCAAAGTTCTAGTTACAACATATCAAATAGAGTAGTAAATTATTTCATTTTAGTTAAATTTTGCTTTCAATATTGCCAGGGAAGCTATGGGGAATGATAGTTTCTGAGAAGCTATGATTCATTCCTCACTTCTGAGGTAGGATTGAGAGTTTTTGATTAAACTAGTTGGTTATTTAGATATTTAGGATAAACTCACAACTGCATAGGTAAATAGCTACATTGGGCTACTTTGCTTGTTTTGATTATGTCATTAGATTAATTTTCCATTTTTGAATATATTAGAATAGCTGCTCTTTTAATTTTGTTAAAATACTTCATCAAAAATACAAAAATAAAAGAACATATGCATAGTGTAGATACATCTTTCATAATCAGTTTATTCATTTCAGTTAAAATTGAATCATCTTTGCATGACAATCACGGGACCTAGAGAGCCCAGAGAATACATATTTGAATCGATAGTGCCTCAACCAAATCTCCCCACAACACTAGCTGATATAGATCAAGACCTTAGGATCTAGGTCTTTCAAACAACAGTAAACCTATGAGAAATTAGTGAACAATTGAGAGAGTTAAATATTGAAGATGACAAGGCATACACATTTTGGTCAAATCATCCTAACTATAGACTACCTTGATAGGGTATCCATATGACTGTACAAGGACTCGAAAGAGAAAAATATTTGGTTACAATCCTTTAGTTCCACAACCCAACACAGGAGACCTCCTCATCAACATAGACACTAGCTTACACATTCAAGTTGCCAGAACACCTGTAAGGTATTCTGAGAAAATTACACAACTCCTAGTTCTAAACATAGAGGCTGAAAAGGCGTATGATTATTGGATAGTCGGAAGGAGAGATTAACTCCTCATATGACCATAGGAGGTCCGCCACAACCACAAACTTATGGTTATGATCCATAGGTCCCACAACCCAATGGGCCTATTGATCAATCAGACATTGATGTTGGTTTACAAACACTAATATTTAGGTCCTCACCACTTCCACCAGACATCATTACACAATTCTCCGTATTAAACGTAGCAACCAATCAAGCTAGGGATTTATGGACTAGATAGAGAATCATCCATAAAACTCTAGAGGATCTACTACACCTCTCATCACCATTCTCATGACCTTGTCTGGAAATATACATGAAGCACCTATAGGTCACTTTCCACGTATCCAACAACCAATAAATAGGATCTCGGTAGAGCTCGACATTGATTGGAGCCTCTGAATAGCTATTATATCTGAATGATCCATTACACCAATTCAGGTTAGGAGGGCCTTCTTCACCTTAGATTTGTAGATTCCATTATTGTGTATTGAGGATATAAGATTACCCAACTAGTTTGTCTGTATCTGTATAAATTCCATTCTCACTGGCTATCTTGGCATTACCTCGGGAGGTCGGGTATGAAGAAAATTTGCTTGTATATTCTCATGCTTGCAATTCACTTTTCCATTGTACAGTCCCTATATTGACGTAGATAGCAGATTCATTGAGAAGTGTCGATGTATCAGGTGGTAAGGTTTTTAAGGGTAATGGTCCTATGCTCCTATGTGCAAGAGGATGGCTTGGTCTTCTTGGCATTGAATAATGTCAATGGTGGATGAATCCTCTTCTATCATTTCAAGACAAAAGAGAGGAAGGGTTTTAGTATCATGATTAGTTTGATAAGTTAGTGGTTCTAATGTAATAGTATTGAATAAAAAAACTTAGATGGGATGGAAATGATGTTATCAGTATCCATGGGGTCATCATGTGTAGATGAGGAAGATGGTTCCAGTTATATGATGGGTGTGGACATGACACTAGTTGAAGATTTGGAGGCTGGTTTCTCAAAACCTAACCCATATTTTTCATGCAGTTTACTAGAATGGTCAAGATCAAGTCATGAATACCTTGTTCATAACATCTAAGTATGAATACTTTCCAAGAAAAATGATTGAGATACATTTGTGCAAATACTTGGTTATACATAATTTAAAATTTGATATGAATGGTTTGGCATGAAATTAATTAGTAAGATGTGGGGAAGGATGATCAATCCCTTCATAGACAACATTATTTTTGAGATGTGGTGGACCATAGGAGATTACATCTCCAATGTTAGGTTCGTACATGGGTTGTTTGTTAGGTCTTCTGTATGTATTTGGTGTAGGAAGTGAATTAAGTGTAAGGAGACGATACTCCCCACCGAAGGGCACCGCATAACTTCATTAAAGGAATTTTCATCTTGTAATTTTGATGATCAAATGGAAAAACTAATGGAGGATTAATTATAGGATCCCAAGTTTGATTTGGGAATGAGCACATCATTTGAACAATATGTCATGTGACATGATTTGAAAGGATTTGGGTCTACATGGGACCGTGAAAGTTTTTCCTTCATGTTTGTATTTGAGACATCGATGGAGTGTAGATGGGATACAACACATAATACATATCCAAGGTTAGACTAATAGCATGTTATATTGAAACTATCCTTATACTAAATAGACGAGTTTGTGGAGGGTTTTAATGTTGAATTTTACTAGTAAAATGACTATGCTTAATGTAGGGGTGATAGTGTCATTAAAAACTTGTAACAAAGCTAACGTCTGGGTGAAAATGGTGTTGGGTAATTTAAGTTGATTAAAGGTGTGTGATGATATGATGTTAATGCTAGTGACATTTTTGATCATGAACCTCTTAATGAGGGTTTCATTGATTTGGGTGGTGATAAAAAGTGGGAGGTTGTGGTCCTCTAGTTGTAATGATGGGATTTATGAGCTGTCAAAAGAGATGGCAGTGGACATTTTGAGTGTACCAACTAGGTTTGTAAATGGTTTTGATCATTTTGAGGGTAATAGCATAGAATGGAGTGTTTTGATCATGGCTTGGCAATTTTGAGGTGAAGTTTTCACAAGCTCATAAAGAGACATTTTTACTAGATCTTGGTGAAGTTATTTGATAATGGTATTTTTACGGAGGTAGTGGCTTACGTATGAGGAGTGGCTATTATGGATACCTTAGCATTATCGGGGTGTTGGATTAGATGACTCAGGAGTGAGTGAGATAGAGACTTTAGGATTGTTTTTATTAGTATTGTTAGGGTCTTGGGTATGTGCTCTAGTGGTGATACATATTGTGTCAATTTGATGAGGAGGGGATTTCTTAGAAGAGTCCCCACTTTTGGTGGTTATGAGTGTAGATGATGGTTTAGATGTGGTGGTTATAGATGTTTGATGAGATGTTTTTGATGTTTCTAGATCTGGAGGGAGAAGGCCCTTATTAACAAGGCTTTTGATAATAACATGAAGGGATTTGCAATCCTCTGTATGATGTCCTAGTGTGTGATGGTAATCACAAAATATTCAAATTTATACTAGGAGGGATTCCATCCTTAAGAGATAAATGACTTAAGAGGAGGTAATGTTATGATATATTGTTAAATAAGCCTTTCAAGGACTAACACGTAATGTCCTTTCGAGGTGAAGGTCGAGGGAAGTGTCGATTATTTTGATTGTGTAGGTATTGAAAGGGTAATTTTTGATGTGATATTCTTAGATGGCTATTAGGGGATGAATTTTTATTGGGTGATAGTGACTGATAATCTTGATGAGGGGTGTGGCCCCAAAATGGAAGGAAAGGAGTTTGGTTTTTGTGTTGAGGAAGTCGGATGGTCACGTGATATGATTTTCACCTTTTGAGATTTTTGTGGGATAAGATTTTAAAGGTTACATATATAATGTTGAGTGGCATAATCATTGTAAGATTTTTCACATATTGTAATACATGCTTCTTTTGTGTAACTCAGTAAAGAGCTTGTTGAAGGGGATGAAATAGATGTAGATGAATGTGTAATATTTTCAAGTGTAGGATCAGGGGCCATTCCTAATTCAATAGGAGCTATTTTTATAGAAACACAAGGGGTAATGGGCATTTCATCTATCATTTTTGTGACAGAGTTACTAGTGGATGATTTAGATGATGAATCTACGATAGAAGCCTCAAATGATAGTGATATAGATGATTAATATTTGACTATGTTGATAGTGTGATGGGAATGGATGATATTGGATTGTGGTTGACTGGTGGATGGGGAGTGATTTGGAAAGGTTTGTTTAAAAACGTCTAGATTTTGATTTGGAGGTGTGTTTGGGTTATCCAACTGTAACACACCTTTGTTAATGAGATCTTGAAGGAATTATATAAATGAACAAAACCTCTCGATTTATTGGCCTTTGACCTTATGTTATTATAGTAATTATTTTATCTATATTGAGAGGGTTTATAAATTGATGTATCAATGAGATGGATGGGAGGAAGGGTGATCATATTGGCAACAAAATTTTTGCCAAATACCACACCGTAAGATTCATTGATAGGTGGGTAATTGTGTTGAGGACGAGTGTGTTTAATGGCCAAACATTATTTGAAAGTAGTCTTCACAAAAATTGCATTTTATGATGTTTTAGATTTTTGTGGCTAGAACATGGTTTAAATGAAGATTCAAGCTTAGGATTCTTTGATCTAAGATTAACCCTAACATATAGAAGGATTATTTGATCTAAGATTAACCCTACCATTCTTTGATCTTCAAGAGCGTAAAGCTCAAGTTTGCAAGCCATAGTGAAGGCTTCGTCAAACATTTAGAAGGATTAGATTTTTAATGTGGATGATATGTGTTTGGCACAAGAGTGAGAAAATAATTTAATTGACTCAGTTTGTGGGAGGGAAAATGATAATTTATTGATAAGACTTTTCTAGTGGGTGACATATTCTATGATAGATTTGTCTTAAAATTTCTTGATGGCGTATAGGTTGGTGATAGTGATTTTACGTGCAATGTTAATCGAGAAGTGTTATAAGAACAGTTACATGAGTTGAGAGAATGAGAAAAGTGAATATTGAGGAATGCTATTATACCAATCTAAGGTAGGTCCAACTAAGGACATAGGGAATGTCCTTAGCATAAGGTTTTGGTCATGTGCTATGAGATAGCAAGTGTGTCAAGGGCCAAATATGTTGTTGAGGGTCTTCTTTTCTATAGAATTTGAGGAACTTAGGAAGTTCCCAGTGTGGAGGATATGCTTTGTATGGTACCATTGGTTAATGGGTTCATTGCAGATTTGTTCATAGGATAATGTATTTTTGGGACCCATAGAGGTAGTTTCAAGGCTAGAAATTCTATTTATCAATGCCTGCAAAGGGTAATTGTGTAATGGTTGCTATTGGGGAGTGAATGATGAATTATTGGGTTTATTGTATATAAATGGAATTGGTTGTTTGTATGGTTGGAGTGACAAAGGAATGTTATGCTGAAGAGGGGTAACTATATGAAAAAAATCAACACTTGACCTTCTTTGCACTTGACCTCTCGAGGTCGTGCCGAGACAGCCGATGTAGAATGAGTGTGAATGTGAGTGTGGTGACAAGGATCAAGCTAATTAGGAAATATTATATCTTCAACATGCAATGTCGGGATCTACGAGTCTAAGGAAAATAATTCTCTCCTAACTTGAAGTGGTGTGATGGCTCGATCTAAAATAATAGCCACTCGTAGACTCCAACCAATGTCAAGATCAACTGAGATTATGTTTGTTGGTTGTTGAACATGTGGAAAGTGACATGTGGGTGCCTCATATATATTTCCAGAAAATGTCATGGAAGGAAAACAAGAGGTGTGATGGATCCACATGTATTTATGGGTGATTTTCTAGTCCGGTCCAAAATTCTTAGCTTGATCAGCTACTATGTTTAGTAAGGTAAGTCTGTGCAATAATATCTAGTGGAAGTGGTGAAGATATGAATACTAATGTACATAAACTAGTGTCAATGTCTAACTGGACTAGTAGGATTGTTGGGTTGTGGAACTGAGGATCACAACCAAAGACTCGTGGAGGCTTTGGACCTTGTATGGTAATGCGCATAATAAAATCCTATTGCTAGGAGCATTCCAATAGTCATAGGTTTGATTAGCAATGATGTTTAGCATATTGAGTTGTTCTATTTTCTCAACAAAAGTTACAGTGTGTGTAAGATCACAAACATAAACCGGTATCAATATCGCTTATCAATTCGCCCCATTAGGTTGTGGGACTAGGGGATCAAAGCTGTATGTCTTTTCTTGTTGTGGACCCATTGATGGTCATGAAGAATGAGATACAATGATTTTGATAAGAAAACTAATTACTGAAGGAAATCTAATCTATGTTTTTGGAGTTTTCACAATAAATTGGATTAAAGCAATAAAAGAAAACTAATCTTATCAAATGATTTTTTTTGTTCTTTTCTAATTTTTGAGCAATTCGTTCTAATCTAGTAAATAAACTAAAGAAAAATAATAAGCCGGATGTAGCTGGTTACTTGTGTGAATGTATGAATCTAATCTAAAAGAAATAATCTAATTTAATCAAAACCCTTCAAACCCTACCTCTGAGGTGAAGACAAAATCATGACCTTGAGAGGGGCTATTGTTCCCCATAACTTCCCGGTAATGTCAATGAGGAAAAATTACTAATGATTTGATCTACTTGTGATTGAATAACTTATTGAAATGAATGATTTTCTACTCTTTTTGAGATGAATGATTTAAACTAGTTATTTAAAATTGACAATTCAAAAAACAACGCAAACAAACACAAAATTCAAACCTAGACAAGCAAGAGCTTTGGAAAATATGGTTGTGTCTATATATGTCCCCTCAATATGTTCCTTTCTTTCTCCAAGTGTTCATGTGAGTCCAAGGGATTGGGAATGTAATAATAATAGTGGGAGGATGGCGCTTGAGCAATGGCAGATGATGGTAGTCCGGATGCAATGCAGGTAGAAGAGAGATAACACAAGAGATTAGATCTTGGCTATGCAATTCCTAGCAAGATCGTAACAACAATACAATGTAAGATACAAAAATTCTTAGGCATTTTTCTTGAATACAAGCATGGAATATATAGGAATGGAGGATGGGAGGTGCCTTCAAACTCAAGGCAAGAAGGAGTAGTTCCAACTAATTAAATCTATTTAAAAATAGGAGGAAGGAGAACCAAACAATAAAAGATAATTTTAGACAATTTCACTCACGGATGCATGTAAAAAGTGAAATTAAGTGAAGCATCACATGCTAATACATGCGTGAGGAATTATGGAAAAAGCAGGCAGGATTTCCGCCTTATGCAGGGTGGCGGTTTTAGGACCACTGCCTTGTTTTGGGTGGCAGTTTTAGAATTGCCGCCTAGGCAAGGCGGTGGTCCATGCACTAAAGGCCAAACCATGTACATAAAGAGGCAGGAGGCTGAAAAAGTGTGGGAAGGCTAAGTAAAGACATCTAGGAAACAAATATACACCGCAAATGGAATTTTGATCTCAAATACCATCTTCAAAGGACCTAAATCATCATTGGGAAATTTTGTAACCTTTTTTGAGAATATAGCACATGCAATTTTGGGTGCGTACATATTTCCCCCTCAGAGAAGCATTTTAGCCATGAAAAGGCATAAAATGTAGAGTCTTATTATGGCATTCTGAAAAGGGGAATTAGAAGTTATACGACACACACTTGTGTATCAAATGTTGTCGCCCAAACTCCCGCTACCTACAAGAGAAAAGAAGGCTCAAGTGTAGATAGATAAAATATTGAAAAATAAATACTAAATCAAAATGACAAGAGGACTTACCATTTGTGCAGGGATATAGAAATATACCTATGCCAACGCTCTAGCCTTGTGAACACATACACTCAAAACGAGGTTAAAAATAACATATATATATCTAAACAAACTCATTTTTCAATTCATTTGTGCATTGTTGATTTGGTGAATTTGGAGTTCTGGATTCACGATGACCGTTTCTGATGAGAGCACATCCGAAACATCTATTGCAGAATAGTGATCATGCCTCTACATGTGGGAGATCGACCAACACTGTCAAAGGTTGGTTATTTTCAATTTTTTATTTTTATACCCTTAATGTAAAAATATTGAAAATTTCACCTAGGGGGGATTATTTTCAAATTTGTTTGTCTTAAATGAGTCTCTAGGGGGCACCCATAAGGCACGCTTTTATTTTGTCGAAAATGGTCCTTTTCTACACTTTTGAACAATTTTTAGGGTTAAGGGCACGTTTGAAAATCGGTTCAAAATTGCCGCCCAAATAAGGGTGGTGGTCATGGGACCGCCACCTTGCTTGGCGGCAGTCCTAGAACCACTGCCCTGTAGTTCGAATAGAATGACCAAAATAGTCACTAACCTGGGATTTTTTTGGATTTTTCATGTTTAATCATGTTTTTGATGAGCTTGTCTTATTTTATACGTTAGTAACTTGTTATTTTCTCATGTTGTGGTGAATACGGAAGAAGTAATAATACACATGCTTTGGAGTAGAGAGAGAGTGTGTGATTGGCTCCCTGGGATTTTAGATCAGCTAACCTAGAATGAGAGGGACACTCTGCAGAGAGTAGGTATCTAGAGGATTGCTCAGGTACCACATGTTGCCCTCACTAGTCACATATTGTTTGAATTTTTTTCTGATTGGGATGCGAGATCGAAACACCTTCCAGCTTTCTAGGAGTTAGGGGTGAGTGGAACATTACTCTAGAGGATGTATATTGCATCCTTGGGCTCCTTATTCTTGGGAGGATACTGAATTTAGATACTACATGATTTAGGGCCATGATGACAAAGTGTGCCACATATATGGGAGACAGTGTTATCTCATCCAAATTTGAAGAAGGGGATGAAGGTTTAGTTGATTACTACTGCTCCTATTCTGATCATGTAGAGGGCCATTGTGGGTATCCTATCCTCACGACTGATTGGGTACAAGGGAGGAGAAACTATTCTCTACTACTAGGCTCCCATTATTACACAAATTAAGGGACATGACCGTAAGTACACATGGGGAGTGGACATCTTAGGGACTACTTACCATGACTTGTATAGGGTAGTCACTAAGCCACCCACTCTTGTCATGAGCTAGGTATATGAGCATATCACTCCTTATGGAAGGGGAGTACAAGTATTGGACCTCGTAGCCATCTGGGAAGCGAGGTGGACTACCATGTCAGTTATTAGGAAACCTCATCATCCAATGGCTTCTCTGAGCACAAAAGACATGGTTGCTACTTCGTACTAGGACATGGTAGGTTTATGGAGACATGAGGTGACCACGGTGGTAGCTTGTTCTACCACAAGCCAGCTAGTTGACAGGGCCGAGAGAGTCGAGAGTCACCCATTGATTGGGTTTCTTTGTATTTTGGGCTACCATATGCTGACATACTTCCCCAAGTGGTACCAGTCTACATGACCATTTAGGAGGCCCAAAGGGGCCCTAGAGGAGATATCGGTTGGACAATAGTCACTTCAGGTGTGCCTATTGCTGTTAGGCACATGGTTCATGCTCGATGGGTAGTTGGTTCCCCTCAAGCACCTTTACTCCAGATTGTAGATGCTCCCACCCATAGCAGAGAGGATAGTGAGCCCATTAGTGTAGAATTTGATTCTAAGGAGCACACATGCGATGAGATAGAGGAGGATTCAGTTGGAGATGAGAGTGAGGAGGATGAGAGGGGGGATGCCGAGACTAGCATGACATCCTATACGACATAGGAGGAGAGTGATCCTGAGTGGTATGACACTCAAGAGATGTTGAGAGTCACACGTAAGGAGGCCAATGTAGAGAGAGAGACCTTAGTCTCAGAGGAGTCATTTCCTCTAGGTGGGGAGGAAGATGATGATTCCATGATTGGATAAGTGTTTGGCCACTAGCTTTGGGGAGGCCCCACATTCGCTAGTAGGATCAGAAATAACAACCACCGACCCTACTTGGATGAATATATATTTGAGTATGTTCGACACTTTTTTCTCACCTTTGTTAACTTGAAACCCTAGTTTTAATATTCTTGTTTAATTTACATTTTGTGTTTTTTTGATTTGTTTGGTTATTCTCCTTCCCTTCTTACAACAACTGCATAGGAGTGGATAGAGCTCATCTAACAGAGGTGTGTGGATACTCTACTAATCCCCTTAGGGAAGACCCTATCTAGGTTAAATGATGATTCAAAGTTAGCCACTAGTTGTTGGTAGACACTCTAACGTGTTTTCTCTTGTTTAGAGGATAACGGAGGTGGTGACCTCCTTCATATGACGGTGGATGTATATGAGGCGGCAAGCGTCCTTATGATGCATAGTCATTCCCACAGTGAGACCACAGCCAACAGCCACCACCACCACAAGTGTTTTCACCATTCGGTTCACTCTTAACGTCATCGCATCTACGTAAGGAGTCTTGGACATGGCCATGCACCATTTGAGGGATCCCATAAGGATTGACAAGCCACTGGGCCATTTATTTTTTTGTTGTGATTTTTTCGGGCACTATATATTTTTTTGTATATTTTGGGCTCATTGTGAGCGTTTTGACCATGCCTTAGTGTGTGATGGTATTGTACAGAAACTTGACCTATTATGATATATACAGACTCTTATTTTTGGTTTGGTAATCCATCATATTTGAGTTGAATCTCTTTTGGTTTATCTCTCATGTGTACTCTAGATGTTTAGAATTTCCACTTTTCTATGCTTTTCAAAATGCATGCAATGGGTGTGAAATGATAACAAAATGATTTATTTTTGTATTTTATAATGCTGATATATGATAATGTAAACACAATGTGATGTCTGAACTTTAGTTTCTTAAAACAATATTTGATACTTCATATTGTCTTGGAAAAACATGGTGATACAATGATATGATAAGAAGATGTACTTGCCCCACTCCTGACCCCACATAACCAGTAGGATGTGAGGGCTCAACACCAAGAGCTAGAAAGGGCACAAGTTACGAATTTTTTTATTGAATGGTAATGATGAGGGAAAGACAATGGTTTGACAAGACCACATGACCAAATCTTCACCCTACTCAAGTTACAATTATAATGTTATTTACTTTCTAGTTTATCTAGGACACTTGGTTGACAAAATCTGGTTTTGAAATCTTCTTTTGGACCTAACTACTTTGCTTTTGACTTATGATTTCACAACATATGAGCAAATTATTTGAACTTAAGTCAAAGAGACCCCTACTCCTTACCCCATGATACCAAGAGGAAGCATGGGCTCATCAACATGGAAAAGGAATAAGTGAGTAAGGGCATTTCTCTCCTTTCCCAACCCTACATCACTAGTAAGAGATGCAGCTCAACACCAAAGGTTGGTAGGGAAACGAAATGTGTAAAATAAAAATTTTCTATGGATTTGCATTTCACTTACTTATCTAGGAAAAATGTTTATAATGTTCTTATTTACAAATAAATTTTTTATGGGATAGATGTGACACCATAAAGCTTCTAGAACAGATAATAGGAAAAGACAAGTAATCTAGAAAGAGACTATAAGTAGAACCAAATATGTAGGCCTTAGTATGATAATGGTTAAAAATTTGTCTTATCTCATTTGAACTAATGAAATGATTTGAAAAAAATATTGATACCATGAAAATTTGGAGCGACATGATTTGAATGTTTTGCCAATGTTTTTCAGAATTTTTAGGAGTTGCTATAAGAATAAATCCCTTGATCAAAAATTTTACAAAATGAGATGGCGAATGAAAATGCAATGTAGATGCAGTAATGTACATATGAAAATGCTAATGGATCATGCATAATACCTCTTCAGGTGAAGAGAGTTCATAGATTCACTAAACTCCTCACCCTCTAGTGTACATAGGTGAAATTCCCCATTTTTGTAGTCTTCTACTACTCAATATGGACCCAACCACCTAGGTCTAAATTTTCTTCCTTGCTAGTTTTTTTTTCAATCTAGCTGTCAAGTCTTAAGACCAAGTCTCCCTCACATATTTCACGCTCATAAACCTTCTTATTATATTGTCAAGCCATCCAGTTAGCGTAAATGTTTTGTCATTGTTCAGTGTTGAGTCTAACCTCATCAAGACTTTATAATTGAGAGAGTTATGCTTCTCGATAGCTTTCTACTCCAAATATTCCATGTAGTGAAATAATAAGACTTGGTATTTCAACATTGAGTGGTAAAACTGCTTCCGCACCAAATACCAAAGAAAAAGGGGTCACCCATATTGGTGTTCTAACTAACGTTTGATAGGTGACAAGGCCAAAAAAAGATTTAAATGTCAATCTCATTTATTCTCCTTAACAATCTTAAGGAGGATGGAATTTAATGTTTTATTTGTAGCCTCAACCTATCCATTAGCATGAGGATAATAAAAAGAAGCTGTGTGATGGCTTATCTTAAACTTTGCACACAATTCACACACCTCGTCATTTTTGAAATACATGTCATTATCCAAGATAATGACTCTTGGGAGACTATACCTAAAAATGATCTGATATAAGATGAACTTAGTGATCATAGACCTAAGTACAATGGTAAGAGGCATGACTTCTACCCACTTGGTAAAGTAATATGTGGTTATGATTATGAAATTATGGCCATCTATTGACGAGGGAGAGAATTTCCCTATTAAATACAAGCCCCACGTGGAAAAGGGCCATGGTGTTGCGATTGGCTACAAATCCTGTGTCGGTATGTGGATCTCATGGGAGAACTCTTGGCATTTGTGGCATCTGCGCAAAAACTCTATTACATCATGTTCTAGAGTGGGAAAGAAATAACCCATATGATGTATCTTTTGAGTACTGGCGTGGCCACCGAAGTGACCTCCACATACCCTGCTATGTGATTCATAAAGAATATTTTCGGATTCTTCAACATCGACACATCTTAATAACATTCCATCGAAGGCCCTGTAATAGAGTAGATGCTCTACAATATCGTACTTAGGGCAATGACATGTAACCACCTTGTTTGATGAGATGTTGCTCCTCTGATACATATGGTCCACTATAAAATTAATGATTATGGTATACCATGGACATGTAGAAATGGGGGGCATAGTCTCAACGAAGTACATAAACTCATTGGGGAAGTCTAGATCTACCATATCACCTCCATCTAATAGATTATCACCAACCAATCTGCAATGATTTTTCCTTTGACAAATTTCTGATTAACAAACATTAACTCAAATTCACCCATCAGAGTTATGAAGCGCTGGACCTTCTTAGACAAGGATCATTGTGTGAGGAATGTCAACAAGTGATCTGACTTAACAATAACCATCGTTTCTGGATTCAACATATAATCTCTTAAGCACTTTGTTGTAAATACTATAGAAAGGAATTATTTCTCTACACAGGTGTAACGTGTCTCATAATCAAGCAACACCCGACTAATGAAATAAATTACACGCTCTTGTTTATTGTCATCCTCTTAAGCCAACATGCAGGCTAGCGAAACATTTGTAGCTTGTGAATACAATATTAAAGGATGATTTGATCTAGGTGGCATTAATGTGGGAGGGGATAGTAAGAACCATTTAACTTCCTCGAAGGCCTCATTGCATTCTTCTATCGATCAATGATATAATCCTTTTTCAACAAATTTTTGATTGGGTGAACAACAAAGGTTAAGTCAGGGATAAATCTTCGGATTACCTTGAGTTTTCCAAGAAAATATCTAATGCCAGACTCATCCGTTGGTGGAATAATTTCCAATACAACTTGGATTTTGGCTGGGTCCACATCAATTCCTTGAGAAGATATGATGTACCCCAAAATATTGCCTCATGTTACGCTGAATACACACTTTTCCGATTCAATGTGACATCATATTCGATTAAGCATGAAAGGATGATATGAAGCACCTCTGGGTGATCGCAATGCTTTCTGGCCTTAGCCAATAGGTCATCCATGTAGGATTCTACAATCTTATGTATAAGATCATGGAATATATAAGTCATCACTCATTGGTACGTAGCTCCAACATTCTTAAGCCCCAACAGAATGAATACATAACAATACGTTCCCAATGAGTTATAAATGTGGTTTTGGCCTGATCCTCTTCAGATATTTTGATCTAATTATACCTAGAGAATCCATCCATAAGAGACAATAACTCGAAACTAGATGTTGCGTCAACGATAACATCGATGGATGGTAATGGGAAATCATCCTTGGGACAAGCCTTATTTATATCCCAAAAATCTATACAAATGCAAATCTTTCCATTTTTCTTGAGAATGGGGACTATGTTAGATACCCATTGAGAGTAATCAAATGGCTTGATGAATCCCACCTAGAGGAGTTTCATCACTTCTTCTTTCACCATGAGGGACACTTTTGGCTTCATGGGCCTCAAATTTTTCTTAATCAGCTTTGCATTTGGTTTGGTGATGAGGTTGTGCACCGTAATGTGTGATGCAATCCCCATCATTTCCTTGTAATTAAATGTGAATGCTTTCTAATGCTCCTTGAGAATGTGGGTATGTATTTCAACCTCCTTTGGAGTTAAAGAGGACCCTAGCTTTAAAATCTTTGGTTCCTCCGCAGCCTTGATATTGATATCTATTGTTCCCTCGGTTAAGGATGTGTTGCCTTCCTCAAACTCAGGTGGGTCCATAGGTAGCTCTAAATTCCCCTCTTCCACCTCACCTCAAAAGTTTCAATTTCCTTCCCGTGGGAAGACTCTACCATGGTATTTCCAAAATAGGAAGAAGAATGTGGAATTAGAGAAAGATTAACCTCATGATGTGTAAGATGTAGCTCGTGAGAGAGTTTAGATATTATAGAGTTGTTTTGTCAATTCTAATATGATCTGTAATTATAGACTCACTCTTAGTCTATAAGCATGTCAAAATTCGAGTTACAAGTGTCTTACGGACCAAAGGTTCTCCGTGAACTAAAACCGTAAAGCTTGAATCTTCAAAATCACCGCTTGGAGTAAAGCAAGAAGTGGATGTTGCAATTGAGTTTGCAAGGAGATTCTTACCTAGTGGAATTGCCTTGATTGATATGAAATCAAACCTCTTTGTTAAATTTAGTACTGCTATTTTGTAAAGTTGCAAATGCTCAACTCTAGTCTCATACACTTTGGATACTTGATTCACAACTAGTTGTGAACTACCTAGCACCATGATATTAAGAGCGCCCATTCTTTCAGCTATGATGAGACTAAGTAGAAGGGCTTCGTATTCAGCTTTGTTGTTTGTGCAATTGAAGTTTAATTTGAAGGAAAAGGTAGAATCCTCCCCTTAGGAGAGGTAAGAATCACACCTTCCCTAACACCAAAATAAAACTTGGCTCCATCAAAATGGAGAGTCCAATAGTTACTTGGAAAAATGGACGTTGGATCATCTTTTGAATCTTTCCCTTTTACTTCAGTTACCTCGACCATACAAACCTCATTTGTTGGTAGAGAACCAAGTCCTAGGGTATGTCCCATGCCCATAGAATCGAAAGGAAGGAGAATGGGTAAATCTTTTTCCAATAGCTTAACAATCTTTTTCGTAGTTCCTAACGATATCTGTCTCTACTATGAAGGTTTCATCCTGACTGTCGAATGCCTTTGATCAAACCCATGACCTCTAATTCCGTTGTAGGAACCAAATTTTATTCTAGTATCTGAGATTATAGGTTTATTTAAATTATTTTTAGGAATCTCAAACTTAGAGTGGACCCCTGGCCTCTTTTTCAAATTGGCTAGGTGTATGTCAAAGGGTTTTGGATCACCCTGCACCATAAAAACCTTCCCTAGATGAAGGAACTTAACTTCCTGAAATAGAGTGGAGGGAATCGCCTTCATACAATGAATCCAAGGATGGATAAGGGTCATATTGTAATTGGTTTCTTGATCTATAATATAAAACTTGGTTAGCACCGTCTTAGGCCCAAGGGTGACCGAAAACACTATAGTTCTAATTGACGTTGCTTTGAGGCTCTCATAGCATCTCAGTGTATTTCACCTCGAAGAGAAATTGGTCTCTTCGTACCCTAGTTTTTGAAGGAAAGAGAAGGGGACTATGTTGACTATTTCCCGTCATTAATCATCACATGCTTTACATAGTTTTTGTAAATACATACTTGTAAAAACAATGCCAGATTGTCTCTACGAACTATTTCAAGCATCTATGGGCATCTTGTTAATGTCGAATACAAATCCAACATATCTTTTAGGCTTCCTTGGAGGATAAACATAAAAGTCTACGTGGTTTATTTGTGCTTCAAGGAGGGGTGACATTAGCTAAATGACCAAGACCCAACACTTCTAGTAGAGTGGCCCTATGAGTAGGGGAATTCTTTAACAGATCTAAGAAGGAAATGTGTGAGAATGTCTTAGTTAGGTCACTGATCAAATCATAAGCTCCTACTAGCTTTCTTAGTGTATCATGAATGTCATCTGATGTGGTAGGGTATATCGTAATAGGATGTGAAGAATAATCCCTAGTTCTAGTGGCAGATGTTAATTTGTGGTTTAGTGTCTAACTCTACTAAACCCACAATTTTTGTTTGTTTGGCGACCATCCAAAGCAGGTGCCACTTGTGGGTTTGATGAATTTGAGGCTTCGCAATCATGTGTCCCTATTACAATACCTTTGTTTGAACCGTTGGGATCTATTCTACCATATTTTGGATGAGTGGGGAGAGGATCATTAAAGATTCCTAGCAGTGTGTTCTATGGAGATACTAGTCCCATGTAGGTGTTTTGAGTGGGAGCCGTTGGGTTTGCTTAAAACATGTAAAAAAATAGCTATCTTTGATCCTCTGAAAAATGTTGTAAAATATTTTTTACAGTTGCGGAATGTTCTTGCGTCATGCCCACAAAACCTATGGAAACCACAATATAAATTAGGATCGTAATCTTGAGGCTTTTGGTTTGCACTTTTTTGTGGTTCGAAATTACGGTTATTATTCTGCTATTGATTATTATTGTTAAAATTTGGGAACCCTTACCCTCCCTTTTGAAATTGGTTTGGATACCCACCGGTATTGGTTAGGGCCTTGGGTCTATGTTTGTCTTGCTTGCTAAGGTTGTTGTTTTTGGTGGTTAAAATCTACAACATTGATTGAGGGTGAGAAGTTGTTGTTTCTTTGATTGTTTTCATTATTATTGTGGTTGTTTGAAGTAGAAGTATTGGGAGTGTTAACAATGATATGTTTCTTAGGTTGGTCTGTCACTCCATCCATCGTGACCCTACTATTCTTATTAAGGATTTTTGGTCCTTGATTGCTATTTTTGTTATTGGAGTAACTAGGGTTATTTTGATTAGGGGTGAATAACCTTCCATTAGCTCCATAAGTCTTACAACCACTGTCAATGGCTGCTTGGTCAATTTGAAGAGCACCCTCTAACACCTCTTCATAGCTCCTTAGTGGGAACTTTTGAACCTCTTCCTTTGTCTCCCTATTTAGAGAGTGGAGGAACAAATCATAAAGTTCTCGTTTAATCCATATTTGGAGCGCTTATAGAGGAGTAGAGAACTTGTCTCCACCTTTTAATGAAGTGGGCTGCAGACTTGTTGTGCTCTTGCTTGATATGAAGGAATTCCTTGATTCTTTTTCTCAAGATCTTTTTCATATCGAATGGTTTGATAAATTTTGATAGAAGTTGTTTGAATGAGTGTATTGAAGCCTCCAAAGATCCTATAGTACCAATCGAGAGAAATACCTTCCGCATCTTAATGAAAATTTTCACAATGACTACGTCCCATGGGAGAAGATCTCAAATGGCCGTTGCGATAAGCCTTAATGTGGGAGTTAGGATTGACCTCCCTTTGGATTATGGAAGATTAGGAAAGGGTCTTAGGAGCATGACTATACAAATGGAGAAGTCTAGGGGCTCCTTGAGATATTCGAGAATAGGTCCCCATTGAGTATGTTTCCACTATTGAAGATGCTTGTTGAGGAGGTGGGGTTGCATCGGTTGTTGAAATGGGACAACATAATTTTTTTTTGGGGCATATGGCATCCCCCGGTTGTCCATATGGACTGGGTAGGTATACATCCCCCTATGGATATTTATAATACATGTGTACATAGGGGGCTTATTACCTTGATATGCGATCAAAGGCATGAAACTAGGGAATGTTGCATTTCTAGCTAGTATGGCATTTGAGAACGCAAGTTTTTTTAGTTCTTGATTTAGATATCCATACATGGTGTGAGGGGAATACCCAATGTTTCCTCCCCGTAAGAAGATCCTCAAGGTTTTGAGTATTAATATAGACTAGAGGATTCTATGTAGTAGGTATTTTTTCGCAATTTTACGAGTAGGGAGTAGTTCGTGCTTGCCTGTGTATGAGTTCTCGAGTATTCCGAGAAAATCTCTAGCTCCTTGAATTTGTCTACCAAAGCTGAGATGACATCACCCATTGATGGCATGGTGATTTTCTTAGTTTCTTTTGGTTAAACCCTCAGAGGTTGTTGAGGAGTGTGATATCCTGCTATGAATTGTTCACAATGTTGCCGCCCCTCATTGACAATATTTTCAGTTGGTGGAGGGGTAGCGTTATTTTTTGATAAGGACATCACCTTTTCTTTGCAACCTATCAAAAGTTCGGTTCATGTTTTGGAATTTTTGTTCACTCCTAGCATATCATGCTAAATACTCCTCGCCTGATGGGGAGTTGATCGGATTGCATGTTAATGGGTCACAAACAATACCGAAGAGATGAACTTGCTTCACCAAGAAATTCATGTTGTTTCAAATTTATTTTTCATGAGGATAGGTATACATGACTTGGTCAATTTACTCAATACATACTAAGGAACCAACACTTTGGTTCCTTGAAGCGAGGGTTTTGAGCTGATGAGTGGTTGTTCACCCACATTGAAAGTGAAGGTGATTGTTGTGGTATACTTGATTGTTTGTTATACATGTAAAAACCCAAGATGGTCCGATCGTACTCATCATATCCTAACATATTCGGGGGGTATAAGAATACCCATAGAATAAAGGATGGACAAAGAAAGTGGAAACATTTAGAGACTAGCTCTTCACGTCAAGTTCACCAATTTGTACAATAGAAAATCAACATGTGACCTTCTTCGCACCCAACCTCTCAAGGTCATGCTGAGATAGCTAGTGTAGAATGAGTGTGAATGTGAGTGTGGTGATGGGGATCAAGCTAATTGGGAAATCTTATATCTTCAACACATAATGTCGGGATCTGCATGAGTCTAAGGAAAAGAATGATCTCCTAACTTGAAGTGGTGTGATGGCTCGGTCTGAAATAATAGCCACTCATAGAATCCAATCAATGTCGAGCTTGGCCAAGATTCTATTTTTTGGTTTTCGAACATGTAGAAGGTGACATGTGGGTGCCTTGTATAGATTTCTAGACAAGGTCATGGAAGAAAATGAGAGGTGTGATGGAGCCACATGTATTTATGTGCAATTTTATGGTCTAGTCTAGAAAGTATTAGCTTGATTGGTTGCTATGTTCAGTAAGGAAAGTTGTGCAATAATATCTAGTGGAAGTGGTGAAGATCTGAATACTAATGTACACAAACTAGTGTCAATGTCTAACTAACTAGCAAGCCCGTTGGGTTGTGGAACCTGAGGATCACAACCAAAGACTCGTGGAGGCTGTGGCCCTTGTATGGTCATGCGCATAATCAAACCTTGTTTCTAGGAGTAGTCCAATAGTCATAGGCTTGATTAAAAATGATGTTTAGCATATTGAGTTGTTCTATTTTCTCAACAAAATTTGTAGGTGTGCATAAGATCACAAACATAAATCGGTATAAACGTTAGTTATCAATTCGACCCATTAGGTTATGGGACCAGTGATCAAAACTGTATGTATTTTCCTATTTTGGACTTTTGATGGTCATGCAGAATGAGATACAATGATTTTGATAAGAAAACTAATTAATGAAGGAAATATAATCTATATTTTTGGATTTTTCACAATATATTAGATCAAAGCAATAAAAGAAAACTAATCTATCAAATGAAATCTTTTTGTTCTTTTCTAATTTTTGAGCAATGTGTTTTAATCTAGTAAATAAACTAAAGATAAATAATCAGCTAGATGTAGCCAATTACTTGTGTGAATGTATGAATCTAATCTAAAAAAATAACCTAATTTGATCAAAACCCTTCAAACCCTACTTGAGAGGGTGAATAACAAACCATGACCCCGAGAGGGGCTATTATTCCCCACAACTTCCCGAGATCACAAAGAGGCAAGCTTACTAATTATTTGATCTAATTGTGATTGACTAAATTATTGATATGAATGATTTAAACCAGTGATTTGAAATTAAAAATTCAACAAACAATGCAAACAAACAAAAATTCAAACCCGAACAAGCAAGAGCTTTGGAAAATATGGTTGTGTTTATATCTACCCCCTCAATATGTTCCTTTATTTCTTTGAGTGTTCATATGAGTCCAAGGGATTGGGAATGTAAGAATAATAGTAAGAGGATGGTACTTGAGAAATGACAACTTGATGGTAGTCCGGATGCAATGCAAGTAGAAGAGAGATAACACAAGAGATCAGAGCTTGGATATGCAATTCCTAGCAAGATCGTAGTAGTAATACAATGCAAGATACACAAAATTCTCAGGCCTTTTTCTTGAATACAAGCATGGAATATATAGGAATGGAGGATGGGAGGTACCTTCAAGCTTAAGGTAAGAAGGAGTAGTTCCAACTAATTAAATATATTTAAAAATAGGAGGAAGGAGAACCAAGAAATCAAAGCTAATTTTAGACAATTTGGCTCACAGATGCATGCAAAAAGTTAAATTAAGTGAACCGTCGCATGCTAAAACACACATAAGGAATTATGGAAAAAGTGGGTAGGACCAATGCCCTGTTTTGGGCTGCGCTGTTTGAACCACCGCTTTGCTAGGCGGGGCGGTGGTTATGGCACTAAAAGGCCAAAACATGCATAGAAAGAGGTAGGAGGCTGGAAAAATCATGGGAAGGCTAAGTAAATATGTCTAGGAAAATAATATACATTGTGAATGGAATTTGGAGGTCAAACACCTTCTTAAAAGGACCTGAATCATTATTGGGGAATTTTGTAACCATTTTTATGACAATGTAACACATACAATTTTGGGTGTGTATAATATCCATAGGAATAATATATGTAGGTTATGAGGCTATGTGTTATGAAGGTTGAATATAATGATATTAGATAGGAAAATATGTGTTTAAAAGGGGTTGTAATTTCTAGGGCATTCATTGAAAGAGAATTGAGGTGTGAATGAAAGATTGAGATTGTTGAGGTACATGTTGAAAAGGAATAGAGTTTGGATGAGTGGTTAGGATGGTTGAGGCACACGACAAGAGACGTTAAAGGAGGTTGATAATTTTTATGCATACAAGGGGTGAACACTAGAGATGGAACTTGTATTAATGGGTGGTGTTGATGTTGGGATAGACATAAATATATTTTGGATAAATGATGTGGGTTGTTGAGAGGAGATAGGATGAGATATGTTTAATGGGATAGATGTTGAACTTATAGGAGGAGTTTGGATGGTGGAGGAAACTAAAGGGATTGTAATGGAAAAAAAAAAATTCGGTGTTGTTTTGGGACGAGGTGGAGCCAAAAAAGGGGTATAGTGAAGATGAAGATTATTGGTTAGTTATGTCCTTTAAGGAGACAATATTGAGGTTGAAAGTGATAATAGGAGTTGAAGACATGAAATTTGATGTTTTTGATTAATTGGAAGTGGGATAAGGATTTACTTTTAGATGACCAGCTCGTGGTTAGGATCAAAAATCTGGGAGAAGTCATATGTGGTGTTGAGACAATGGGTCATGGTTTATGTGTAGAATTTTGAAGAAGAACACTTATGACAGCTAATTAAGTGTTGAAGGCAATGGGTTTTGAATCCAAAATCTCAGTAAATACTAGATCCCCACTATCAAAGAAATGAAGACTTGATGGATTATGGATTTTATATGAGGAAGATTTCCTACTAGAGAGTGTGGGGGTTCTTGATCATGTATTGGAGGTGATAAAGATGCTCAATATTGGTCGATTAGACGTGTAACGTCATCAATACAGTTTGGATAGTTTCTATGGACTATTGGAAGCGTTCCACCATACATTTAGATTTTTTTAACAAAACTATTATCGTGTCGAGGACCATGAAATAAAAATCAATGAAATGAAAAGTAAATCTAAAGAGTTTATTACAAACAAGTAAGAAAATGACACTAGATAATTCTTTATTATCTTGATTAAATTAGAAAAAGGTGAAATGTGAAAAATGGTTTATGGGGTCCTAGGAAATGGAAATCTATGGTTGGTTTTAGGTGATGTTAAAGGATAGAGTCCTTGATATAACTGAAGGTACATGAGGCCTGAATCTATGTTGGTGTTAGTATGGGGCGTGATATTGGGGCCTACCCCTCACTTCATGGTCTCGCAACGATAAGGGTGTCGGTTCTTAGCCAATATACCGCCCACTAATTATTTATACTTGGCTAGAACATCAAGTCACTTATCCCCTTGGTGATGAAATCCAAGTAGGTCCACCTGGGTAGGAGTGTTTTGATGCAAGTTTGTATTGAATGTGGTTTAGTTGTGTGTGAGGAAAATTAAGTGAATGCAATTTGTTAATTTCCTAATTAAACTATATGATCAAGAAAATATGAAAGGTTTGTTTTAAGTCCCAAAAATAAATATTAGTTCGATGAGGAAAGTAGACAAATGCGATGCGAATGAGAGAAAATTACAAAGAAATCATACTTGTAATTTTGATTTTGTTATATTTTAGAAATTTAGTAGAAACCCTTAAAAAGGATAGTGATTAGGATGAAGTACAATATGAATATTGCCTACATTTAAACTACTCCAAATAGCCCTCAAACCACATGTAGCTCTCCACCTAGAGATGATATCTATATGGATGTAACTATTTTTGAAAATTGATCACCAAATAATGCATTATAGATGGAGAGTTTGTTATTGACTTATATTAGAGGTCTTACAACTTGGGAAGATAGATTTTTGAACCTAGATGGTAGTTATTCTTAACTATGTGGGGGTGCACCTAATGTGTTTTACTATTGGAGGGAGATTTATGAGAGATTTGAGTGTTTTTGGAATGATATTTTGTTGTTAGTTATCTTGAAAGTGATAAGTGAATAAATGAGTGAATTTGAGATGCTTCTATAGCGTTATGTAGGTATAATTTTGTAGTAAGGCCACCCCATGTGAAAATTAATGACCCATAGAATGATATCAATTTGATAACTTCCTAGGATGAAACCAACAATTTGAGACCGATGTTTTTGGTGGTTTGGTTCTTGTTTGGTAGTCCTATATAGGTAGGTAGTGAGGTGATAGAAATTTTTGGGCATGGCACTTGAAAGTGATAGACTATTATAGATTAAGTTAAGTAATTTTTCGAGTGACTAAGTAGTGTAATAAGGAGATAAATTCATGAAATGTAGATAAATATTGTTAGAGTCATCAAGATCATCAATGATTATCTATTTAATCAATTTATTGATCAATTATAGATTTAACTAAATATTGAAATATATAAAACATGATATAGAAAACATGGGTTTTGTGAAGAAATCCTTTATGGGTAAAAAATCCAAATAAAAAACATTGTACTTTATTAATTGGGGAAAAATAAACCTATTTTTACACAACATCTCCTTTAGTTCTTCATAATGAAAATTTTCCCATAATTTCACACAAAGGCAACAATCTATTTGGGATGATAAAATAGTTTGATAAATATCAATCTATTTATAAGGTTGGAGATCCTTTATAACCACAAAGGGGTGTAACAATTCACCCATATTTTATGATATTTAGTAAAAGGATGATTTTGGAAGGGTCCCTATCCTATTACGACAAATATCTACAATACAAATATAGCCATAAATATTTCATGAGTCAAAAATAGACCAAAAATAAAATAATAGTTGGAGAAAGAATAGAAAACAACACAAAAATAGACAAAAAATAGAGAAAAACTAGTCTAGAACCATCAGAAGGAAAATAGAGTTCCAAAACAAAAATAATGATAAGGAGAATACAAAAACCAGTTATCCTCTATAATAATAACAAATATAACTCTCGATGAAGAAGAGGAGAGTGGAAGACCAAAATGCGTAAGAAAGTATTCCGTCAAAGGCTTGCACCAACCTTAACCAATCTTCCCGAAGATATTTCCAATTTTCCAAGTAAAAGCCCCAAATAGGACTTTTAAGCACTTCAGAGGATGGGAAAGCATATCAAGTCTCAACTTGGCATCTCTCACGATTCAAACATTTATGACCTTGGGGAATTTTATTCCCAATATAATGCTATAAGGTCTCTAAATTCACGCCAATGTTAGTGCACAAGTCAGCCATATGATTTCCTTCTTTAAAGGTAGGAGAGATTTCAAAATTTTGGAAAGTACTTAAGATGAGAATAAAGTCCACAATTATTTTACTGATGGTATAACTTGAGGGGACTTACTTTGGAGGAAATTTAAAATATTCATAGAGTCCCCTTTAAACCAAAGTTTAGAGATGTTATTTTTGTAAGTTGGATACCCCATAAGGTTGCTAAAGCCTCAGCATAATGGTTGGTTTGGACCCCCATGTTCCCAATATAAGCTGCTATGAGATCACCTTTATAATTCTAAATGAATCCTCCCCCAACTCTTCCAGGTTTTCCCTTTGTAGAACCATTAAAATTTAACGTATACGAACCTTCTTGAGGATGAGTTCATATAGTCTTGCTCCTAACAATCTTAGAATTTTGTTGCTTAAGGTTTTGGTCCAGATGTAAGTTCCATTTTCGAGAGAAGTTAATATATGAATCCTTCAAACTTAATTTTCTATGTTTGATGGAATATTTGAAGTTTTCAATTATCAAAAGAATCAGATGTTTGAAAACCATGCAAACCTGTAACACTTTCCCTTCAAAAATTATTTTGTTCCTTTCTTTCCATATTTCCCAAATAGTGTGTGGAAGGATAAAATACCATAGGAGTCTAACTGAGATATTTTTGGTTTGATAATACCAATGATCCTTTAGCTCATTCACCGATTGAGGGAGGACCCATTTTAAGCCAATTTTGTCTAGGATGAGACCCCATAAAGAGAAAGAAAACTTACAATGAATGAAGATATGATCAACAATTTCTTCTACTTCTTTACAAAGGATGTATCTATTAATAATAATATGACCCTTATTTCTTAAATTATCCATCATGAGAATCTTGTTTTGAATTTTGAGCCACTATAAGAAGTTAATTTTAGGGGTCATCTCTTTGCACCTGGACCTTTTCTAAAAAAAAATGAGAGTTAGGTTATTGATTATGATTTTTATACCTAGAGAGGAAACTATAGTTACCATCTCCTAAATCCTCCCAAATTAGCTCATCTTCAACATTTTTGTTGGGGATATAAATGCTAGCAATATTATTTTGGATTAAAATCAGATTTTCTCTCTCAATATCATTTCTTTCTTCAAGTGACAATATTCTCCAAGTGTTTTTTCCATTTATGCTTTTAATAATCTCCCCATATTTCAACCTTATCTGATTTATCTATTTTTGAAGATTTACTGTCTGCATCGATCTAACTCCAAATTCCATTTATCCTCCCAGAAGATGATTTTTCTACCATTTCTAAATTCCCATCTAATGCCTTTTGAAATAATATCTCTGCTTTTGATTAGTGAATTATAGAAGTGGGATCTAATGGGAAGATCCACAGAAGTGGTAAATTCCTTGATAAATTCATCATTTGATTAATTTTTTTAATGATGCTATACCAAGGTAAGTCTTCTTTGAGGAGCCTCTAGCCCATTTTGGCAAGGAGTGTTGTGTTCATGAGTCTAAGGTTCCTTATACCTAATCCACATTGTGATTTAGGCTTACAAACTTTGTCCCAAGCAACCAAACAAATTATTTTATGCCCCTCTACTCCAGCTCATAAAATCCTTTTCTCGAATCTTGTCTATCATATTAATAATCTTTTGTGGCATCCGAAAAAGAGATAGGAGGTAAAATTCACCCATACTCAACATAATTGAATAGTTTGAATAAACTTTACTAGCTTAAAGTTATATAATGTTTTAATATTGCTATATTTTTAAACTTAGGAAAAGTTGATGATGTTAGGAAATCATGTTTAGTTTTCACATATATTATATATTGTAATATGAATAATTACATGAGTAATTATTCACTAATATGTACATAAGTTGTTATTAACAACTCATGTTATTTAGAGAGTGTATTGTTACATGAGTAACAATCACTCTTGATATGGAGTTTTTTGGTGTTTTAGTTGTTGAGCCAAACTCCTAAAATATAGGAGATTCTTGGCCTATTTATTTTGTATGCAGACCCATTTGATTCAGACAAGAAATATATGATTATTATTTCCTTGATTTTATTCGGTAACTTTGCCCAAATTCTACATCTGGTATCATAGTAGGTTGCTCATGTACATATCATGGAATTTTGATATTGTTCAAGGGGCGGTGGTGTTGTACTATTTACCTATTGAATTAAATTTGTAGATCAATTGCACTATTAGTATAGTGTGATCTAGAAGGAGTTTCACGAGATCGTGGCCTGTGGAATATGCTTTACAAATTTGCATGCAATGATTTTCATCAATATTGAATCATTCAAAAGTCTAAGGCATTAAGAAAGCTCCAAATTCACGTCCAACTCAGTCATGAAATTTTTTTAGGTCATGTAATGAAAGTAATTTTTTTGATACCATTGCAAATATCTTGAAACTACCTTTCCAACACATTAAAAGGTTTACAAATTAGATCTCTGGTTTTCAAGTTATGAACAAATCATTGTGGGTCACTTCAACTCAAAATCAGCCGTGAGTTTTTATATAACCATTTTTATTGGCTAATATTTTAATATTTAGCAAAGAATATAGTTAATTTTTTTTTAATTGTTCTATAGTTGTTTAATAATTGCATTTTAAGGGTAATTATTATGTTTTTGACCAAATTAATATTTTTCTCGCACTAGTTATTTAATATTTTGATGTTTTTGGAATCTTCCTTTCCTCCCGGTTCTAACAAGTGGTCACATGATAGCTTTTCTCTCCATCTAAAGAATTTTTTCAATCATTGATCTAATTTTAATTAAATTGGGCCTTTTTACAAGAAATTGTATCCTCAATAACATTTTCATGTTAACTCAAAATCGATGATCATTTTTGCAAAAGTGCTTATTGTTTCATTCTTGTTACATTGGTTATAATTTTGGGAGAAAATATAAATTTTGAAAATACATCTTTTGAGCCTCATCATGTCAATGTCAAAATTGTAAAATTTTTCTTCACGAGACGCATTTTCGGTGTTACCCAATGCCATGTGTAGATTATTGAGCAACATGTTCATATTACACTTTGAGTTATAAATGTCATTCATTAGAGGTCGAGGCAATAGAGGAAGGAGGGAGATCAACGCTGTCATTAGTCACCAACAATGGGGCCACATTATGGTATGGTGGAATCTCTTTTTAGTTTGATTTGATTTTCTTTTCTGTGTTCCTGGTTGTGTGAATAAATAGAAATTTCACATTGTGGGGAGGAACATTTCACCAATGTTCCATTTTCATTTTGTGCCTAAAATGGCTAAAGTCAAGGGAAACTTCCAGTGACAGTGGAAGTTTCCTATACTATTTGAGATTGAGTGGCAATGATCGACAACAGTGGCTACAATTAAGAACATTTTGATTCTTATAGAATATGTTGTGAATTATTTTCTAGATTTCAGTTATTTTCTTTGAGTGGTAGGTGGTTTCATTCCTTCTTGCTATGATTGAAATGCGGAGGGAGTGCATTTTAAAATCTATGGTTTCATTCCTCTTTAATCCTCTAATTGTCGTATAGTCCTCTGACTTCCATACTTTATTGGAAGATGATCAGCCGATAAATAGATTCACATAGAGAGGTGATCATGTGTAGTAAGATCCATAAAGCTAGATCCAAGCCAGTAGTATGCATACGTAAAAGTACGCGAGGCATACAATTATGTTTCTAGTTTTTTCATATACGTTTCTTCCCATGTAAACACTAAGGGTGGGAATGTCAAGAAATAATGTTTAGTGTTCACATATATTTTATATTGTAATATGTATAATTACATGAGTAATTATTCACTAATATGTAAATGAGTTGTTGGTAACAACTCATGTTATTTAGGAGTGTATTATTACGTGAGTAACAATCAATCTTGATATGGAGTTTTGGGTGTTTTAGTTGTTGAGCCAAACTCCTAAAATATAGGAGAATCTTTTCCTATTTATTTTGTATGCGCACCCATTTGATTTAGACAATAAATATACGATTATTATTTCCTTGATTTAATTATGTAACTTTTCCCAAATTCTACGAGATGAAATATATGTTTTAAATAGGTCCACAAAATGTGTGCACCCTCTAAACATTACATTGTCCAACACTCACCTTGAATGTATAATGGGGTTACATGACTTACACATTTTTTTTTATCAAAAATGGAGTTGTAACCACCTTCTTATAATACGAATTACAAAGGGATACATAACACCATCACTTTTTTACTAGAGAAAGAATTATAGACACACATTGTCATGGAAGAATTTACAGTTATCACCTTTCTATAAAAGTAATTACATGCCTCACATCATATAGGATGATATGTGGCTAGCATGTTAAAAATGGATTTCAAATAATATCCTTAAGTTCTTTATAACAAGTGTTTACAAACTATTCTTACACGAGTTTTAGATCATTTTATAATACAATGAACCTTTATTAACACAATTCTTTACTATGTGCTTTTATAAAACTGCATAGAGTGATGTTTACATACAACCACATAGGGTTATTTTTACAATATAAAATAAGTATATAGAATAATATGTAATAAGGCCATCTAGAGGTTGCATTTTAAAACACATTACCTCTTAATAGAAAATATTAAAGGCCTAACATTGTGTGAAACTTACAAAACTTTATAGCACAAAAGGGATTTTTTGAAGATATCTAAAACTTTATCTTTGGTAGTAAAAACTAGAGATCACTATCACCATTGAAGAATTTATCTTAAATGAAATGCATATCAATATTGATATGCTTCATTTTATACTTGAACTAGATTTTTTTACAGAGACGTATAAATTTAGTTATCACACAAGAGTGGATTTCTTATTTTGAAATCCATATGGAGTCCTTATAGTAGTATTTTTATCCACATGAATTCTTTAATGTCTTCTATAAAACTCATGTAATATACTTCTAGAGAAGAGATAGTCTCTATTTGTTACTTATTACTACTTTAAGTAATGAAAACGACACCAAAATTGTAAAAATATACAAACATAGATTTAATATCTATCACATCACTAACATGGTCAAAATCACAATAACTATATAAGTGAGAATCATTAGAAAATGTATAATATAAATTATGATTGATTGTACCTTTAATATATTTTCATATTCTTTTAGCCAATTTCCAATGATCCTCACATGAATCCTTTATAAATTTAGAATTAATCCATACTACATAAGAAATATCAAACCTAGTAATAGATAGATAGACAAATTAAAATTTCTATAATTTTTCGTATAAAGTAGGTTTTAATTAGCAAATGCATGTTTAGGATCAAGTTTTATACCAACTTCAATAGGAATTGCTACATGTTTATAACTAAACATGTTAAATCATTTAAGAAAATTAAAAGAATATTGAGATTAAGAAATAACAATAGAGATCATCCTCTTCTATAAAATAATCATGCCAAAGAAAAGATGTAGCAAACCTAAATCATTCATTTCAAAACATTATTTTAACTTGTAATTTTTAGAATTAAATTAGTTTTAATGTTGGTAATAAGATGATCATCAACATATTATGTAACTATAATGATCTGATTATATTCAAATTTGAAAAATAAATAATTATTAAAAGAGAAGTTAGAGAAGTAAATATTTTTAAAATCCTGTAATTTTAGCATACGAAACTTAGGGATCTTGTTTTAAACCACATAATGATATTTTGAGTTCACAAACATACATTTATTTTCTAGGTTTTACAAATCCTTTAGGTTGATTCATATATATATATATATATATATATATATATATATATATATATATTTGATATCACGATCAAGGAATTTATTTTTCACATCCATATAGTATATCTCCCAACCATTTTAAGCATATTGAGCTAGGATAATCATAACATTATCGATTTTTTCCATAGAGGAAAGTTTTGACATAGTTAATCCTAGGTATTTGAATAATCCATCAATCCACTAACCTAGCCTTAAATTTATCAATTCTACCAATATATTCTATTTAATATTTTATAGCCAACGAGATCCAAAAATACTTATTTTTGATAGAGGCGGGATTAATTCCCATGCTTGATATTAAATAAGGGAATTGTATTTATATTTTGTGGCTTCTACTAATCTTTATTTTTGGTTATATTATTTGAAATATCAGGGATCACAGACATATAAGGTCATTAAGGCATTGTAAATGTGTTGAATTCTACTCATTTTTATGAGCATATAAGGATAATAGTCTTAAATTAGGGATTGATCACATTTAGGATTGTTAGATGATACCATATGTTATGAGATCTTCCCTTTAACCTCAGGGATAAAATATTGTGAATTAGGATCATCATCATGTAATATATATAATTCTAGATCAAGTGACATACAAGAGGGTGTAGAATGTGAGAGAATATGAATAAAAGGATCAATTATGAAGGAACACACATCAACCGAGTTGTACTTGAATGGAACCATGATGTAGCTCTAAGTAGTGAGAAATAATTAAACCAAAATGAAATTATGTATGCAAGAAAAGGTCTGCTCATTCTCATAGATAAGAAAAGAAGGTACAAATAGGAGTGTTTTGTAACTCCCAATGTAATACCCATCATACCTCCATAAGGGATAAAGTAGTTAGGTTCTAGAAATGGAAAGTAACTCGTGTATGATATAATGATGCACACTAATACGTATGGCATATTATATGATGGAATATTTCTTACCTCATAATGACACCTAATACCTATGACCTCACCTAAGTTTATATGACTTACCATGTGTGAGGGAACAACCTAGGATGAGGTAGATGAAACCCCTCACACCAAAACCCTCCCTTCATCATAACTTTGGATGAGGCATGACAAGTCAAAAAGAGAAGTGGGTCTTGATAGCTATGCCTGATGAGGTACCCATGTAAAATAAGGATCTCAAGTAATGGAGGAAAATTCAATGGAAAAATATCCACTTATGAGAGTTAGAAGACTCTCTTAACCGACCTAAGAAATATGCACCATATGGGTCCCGAAAACTAAAGGACTGATAAGTTACCCATGTACAAACTGAAATATTTCTAGAATAAGAAGATAAGAATATAAGGAGACTAAAATGATTGAAGAAGATGTAAATCTACAGTGGACCTCACCTAAGAAGAAAGCAAAAGGATACTTGGATTTGGAAAAGGATTTGGTAAAGGAGTCAACAAAAATATGAAGTCTGCAACTCTATTAAGTCTCCAAGAAGAGTTTCAATTATGTGGTCTTCTTCCCATGGAATTAATAAGGTCCATCTACATCAAGAAATGTTTCTTCCCTTAGGAGTAATAGAAATGGAGCACTAGAATTCTACTCACTACACAAAGAAAATCAAAAGCACCAATACAAAGAACTTTGAAGATGGTCCAAAATTCAAGTGTGACATAGGTATGGAAAATAGGTGCTCAAGAACTGAAGGTAATGCCACTAAAGTAGAACTATCAGAGTATGGGAATGGATCATTCACTGAAAGAATGTCCATATGAAGTGAAGGCACAACAACCCCCACAATTATAGAAAGAGGATCCACAAGAAGAGGTGGATTAGTGATGGTCTCTGAAATAGTGGAAGTGATAAAAGTATAAAGGGGAACTCCCAACAAAGGAGATGAAGGAATCCTCTGAAACACTTGTAGAAGGAAGAGAAACTCCCTATATTGCAACACAAGTAGGCATTGCAAAGAGACAACTAAGGTTTGATAGATACTCATCTTAAAAGGGTTTCTCGACAAACAAGAGTAATGTATGACATGTATGAATCATCAACACAAGAAATAGTGGAAGAAGCCTCACATATTGGTTGTGGAAGAGAGGAAGCTTAAATGAAGGTATGTGGTTAGAAACATGTTTACTTGATGTCCGATGGGAAAAGAGGAGGGCCAACATTATTTGAAAGGTGTTAAGGAGTGAGAGGAGATGTTTTCTCGACAATAATTTCATCATCATAACTTGAATAAAAAACCTCATCATAGAGAATAGGGAAAGAAAAATCTGTGTTAGCATAAATATCATCACATAAAGTAGGAGAGGAAACACCTATATTAGAAGAAGAAGAAACAATGAAAATATATGAAGGGTCTCCAAATAAGGACTAAAGAATGATCCAAATAATGTGAGGACACTCTGTGTGTGCCACATGATGGTGGAGAGGCCTAAAAATGTATGTCAACAAATGACCAAAAACCATGCTACAATTTTTATACCACTCTTCAAGTTGATTAGGATCACTAGGGGTAGGTACTTGTCTATACAAGTAGAGATAAATGTCATCGTGAATAAGAAAACATTTCATGTTTGAATGTCATAGTGCATAGTTATACCAACCAAGAAGAAGAGGCATATGCTATGATGTAGTAATGGTATTATGAAGTGTAATTATGGGAAGAAAATCCTCCATGGTGCATCTATAAAAAGATAAAAGTGTAGAAGAGTCACAAGGAAAAACCCACTAAAATGGATGTTAGACTTAGCTGAAAATGCATCTGGAATGTAAGAAAATAAGGTGTAAGAACCAACACAATGTTTCAAGACATTGAAATCAACCAAGAATGCATATGTATGTGATTACAACAGCCCCGAATAATGATAACCCCCTGTTTGTGGCACTATATAAATAGTATGTTGGTTACAATAAGGTGTGTTCATGTGACGTGAAACAGTTGGCCACTCACTTTGTATTAGGTGAAAAATCATGTAAGAGAGGAGGCCACAGTAAGTTCCAATCAAAAGAAAAGTAAAAACAACATAAACAAGCAAAAATAAGGCTAAAATAAATAAAAAGGGATAGAACATAGTTCCATGTGATAAAAACATCTCACATCGCATATGGGGATCACTTGCCACAAGGTTGTGGTGGACACACTTACTATTCCTCAAGAAATAACAAGAACACTACAATCTAAAATGAATCCAAAATGAGTCGAAAGGTTCCCAAAATGTGAAAAATGACCTCCAAAACATGAAAAAACCTCCTAAAATATCCAAAAAACTCCAAACAAGGCCTACAGACCACACAACATGATACACACCTCCCAAAATTGTCGGCAACAAAACACACTTAGTAACACTAGTTTTAGAATGCTTAATTTAATCATAAAAAATATTAAAAAATTAAAAGGGATTTAAAATAAAAAACTAGGTTACCTCTTGATTAATCCTTAATGACTCAATTAATAATTTCCTTCCTTAAAAAGGACCCTAACCTTATTATTAAATAGATATCACATAAATTTATAACCTAAGCTATAAACATATAACATAGCTTATATTAAATAGCGAGTTAGAATTGTAAGGAGGGTTTTTTTAAACCGTTAAAAGTAATGCATGGATTCCATGTAGAGGTGATTGGTGGGATCAAGGCACCTTAGAGGATAGACAGGTTGGCAACGAGATCAATGGTTCGGGAAAACTTGGTGAGTAGGTCGGGTTTTGATGCAAATTGGATGTAACGGCTGCAGGGTTGGATAAATAAGGATCGCAAGGAAAATATAACAGTTTCGAGAAGGATTCTTGAGGAAGACATGAGGTGATTTATAGGGAATGGCCAAGAATGATGATGCTCCGGTAACTAGACGCGTGAGCTTAGGAAACCAAACAACCATGACAAGAGGGAGGGAGGAGCAAGTTAAAATGAAAATGCTACAATGAGGAGAAAGTAGTAGGGATAGGAGGAAGGGGTGAATTGATGCACACACCACAATGAAACCCAAATATGGTTGAAAAAAGCTGGAAGGGAGGATTATTTCTTAGAAACAATCGAGCTCATGAGGAATCGAGTGAGCCAACAGAGAAGTACAACTTGGTAGAGCTGAAATAGGGGTTGGAAAAGGCACAAATCGCATAAAATTTCTAATTCAAAAGAGGTATTTTTGGGTTATACCTGAGATAGATAGTGATGATGATGATATGGGAGGGTCATCATAGGCATTTCTATGAGATAGGAGTCGGTGAAGGGTGTAGAGGAGGCCGAGCTCAAGGAGATCAATCGAAGCTTGGAAGAGGTAAATTCAGTTCACTAGGTAAAGCTGGGATAAAAAAGAGCTTGGTGGGATAAGAATGAGATATGTGGAGAGGGAGAAGTGCAAGACATGAGGAAGGAGGAGATAGATGTAGAAAACAGAGAATGAATTTCAAACAAACCGATTTAAAAAATAATTCCAATAAAACCTATAACCATAAATACCTCCAAGATAAGTAATTTTCTACCAAGTTTAGTCGTATATAGCCATATTTGGTGAAGAAACTCATAAAACCCCAAATGTAACCTACATATGCACCAAAAACAACACAAAACTAGAGTTGAATGAGGTATTTAATAAAAATTATTTGATACCTTAATCATGAAGTCGAGAGAGACCAAATATGGAACTTATAATAGTGATCCCGACTTCAATTTTCATTCCTTTAAGTCTTGTATGGAATTTTTCAAAATAAAAATAAATTATTCAACTACCTTAAAGTCATACCCTTCAAAATTTCTAGGAAAATTTAACTAACCTTCTTCTTAGAATATTTCTATGACTGCAACATTTTGGAGGAGCAATGATGGTGACTCAACGTCCGATTTCTTATTTTGTCCAATCTTATGGAATTGAACGGATAAAACTTTTGAATACAATGAATATTGCACAAAAAATCAACCAATTCTCTCTGAAGAGCTTATTTTTCAACGTACTCTTTGTTCAATAAGGCGATGACTTAGCAATTCCATGTTTACTAGAGTGGTGATATTATTTAGTGACACTGGAGTTACTACGACATGCTTGAAATAATTATTCATGATGTCACTACCTTTAGTCATCCATTCCAATCATTATGCCTAACTAATTTTTCATCATACCATTATCACTTCAACTTTCTTCCTCTCTTTTTACTCATTAATTCATTAAATAAAATGCATGGGATGTATTAGAAAGAAAAATTCATATGTAGGAAGAATAAATGCATATTACCTTATTGAATATGTCTTGTTATGATTTTTGGTTCTCCAACCTTGCATTTGAAAAGACTTATGGTTAGTGTGAATGTTAGGAATTTCATCATACATTCCTTTATTATTTACATTCTCTTATTTTACATTTTCTATATATATATATATATATATATATATATATATATATATATATATATATATATATATATATATATATATATATATATATATATATATATATATTTTGAATAAGGGGAGAATAGTGTCATCTAAAATTCCAATTTTCTCCCTTTATTGGAGTTCTAAACTCCCTAACACACCAAGGTGGAAGAATCACATTCTTCCATGAAATTAAATTCAATACAGGACTCAATTTATTTTGTAAACTCCTCTTTACTTTGAGGCTTTTGGTATAAGCTCAGTCTATGTCCATTCATAAGAAGTGTTATTTTATCTCCATCAATGGGTAGTAATCTAACTGATCCATTATCATATATTATTTGCACTTGATAGGGTCCCAAACACCTAGTTCTCAACTTTCCTTTAAACTGCTAGTACTTTGAGTCAAACAAAAGGGCCCAATATCCTTCTTTAAAACTCTTAATATACATGTGAGAGTCATGAAAAATATTTATTTGATGTTGGATGAGGGTAGACTATTGTTGGGCTTCCATCCTCATCTCATCTAACTCGTTTAGCTGGAGAATCCTATCTTTCTAAGCTTCATCAATCTCAATTCCTACTTCCAATGTTGTCCTCGAGGTCTATATTTTAAATTCTATATGAAGAAGTGGATTCTTCTCATACACAATTTCATATGGAGAAAAACTAGTGGTAGTTTTCCATGTTGTATTGTAAGCCAAAACTACCTTAGATATTTTTTATACCCAATATTTTCTGGTTGCATTCACAACCTTTTTCAATATATTCTCTAGTTCCCTATTTGTAACTTCAACTTTTCCATTAGCCTGAGGCTGATATAGTGATGAATTATGGTACTTGATTTGATAGTTTCCTATAAAGTCTTCAATCATGTTAGACACAAATTAAGGTCCCTATTAAAAAACTATGGATCTAGGTGCTCCAAACCTATATATGATTTTTTGGTACAAGAAATCAACTACAACTTCTTCGTTAACAGAAGGAAGAGCATGAACCTCCGTCCATTTGGTAATATAATCAATGCACACCAACATGTATTCTTTTTAAATAATATGGGGGTCTATTGGTCTAACGAAATAAATTCCCCATTTCTCAAAATGTCCTAAAATAGTTGATGAACAACAAGTATTTTAGTGGAAAACATAGGCTTCCCCATCCTTTTATTGACATCACATTTCTAGATGTATTTTTGAAATTATTGTGCGGTGAAGGCCAATAGTATCAAGTTCTAAGGATTTTTTGAATAATCCTCTTGACTTAATAATTCCCTTTACCTTGTCCATGATGAAAATATCTCATCTTTGTCATACACTTCATCTTCTCTAACACACCTACATAGAACCATATGTGGACCATACTTAAATAAAATTCCATCATACCATGTATTAGTTTCCTTGTTTCTAACTAGTATTTTCCTTTATTTACTTGTAATATAAAGTGGAAAATTCCTTTTAGTCAGATATTAGGAAATATCAACAAACCATGGTCAGGTGTGCTAAAATTTAAAACTAATGTTCATCTAGAAAGTGGTCTTCAACAAGTTCTTCTTCACCTGAAACATTCAATCTTGAAATAAAATCAACAACAACATTATCTTTCCCTGGTTTATCAATTATTGTTATATCAAATTATTGCAAAAGGAGTAACCATCTAATAATCCTATACACATTGTTGGATTATTCATTAAATACCTTATTGCTAAATGGTTTTGTATACAAATATTTATAGCTAGTGACATAATTCCTGGATTTATTTAAGAGAAAAAACAAAAACAAATAATTATTTCTTAGTTTCGGTTTAATTATTCTCTACAAGGGTCAAGTTTTTGCTAATGAAATAAATTGCATATATTTTTCTTCATCATTTTGACCAAGTACTACCCCCATTGTAGTATTAGATGCATCAGAATGGATATGAAAAGGTTTTCCCTAGTTGGTTCATCTTAGAATTGGAGCAAAGTGGTCAATTTTTCTTTTATGGCTTCAAAGGCTTTATAGCAGTGAGAATTCCATTTAAAGACACAATCCTTTGTGAGTAAAGAGAACATAGTGCAACAATTTTTTTTTAATGTTTGATAAACCTTCTATAATAACCTACATGACCTAAAAATATTTTTACATCAGTCTGATTTGTTGGAACATGCAGGCTAGTAATGATTTCTATTTTCTTAGGATCAACCTGAATACCTTTAGCAGAGATATGATGACCCAAAACAATCCCTTGATCAACCATAATTAAACATTTTTCATTACTCAAGGAGAGTTGGTGTTTCTCACATCTTGCTAATAATTTATTTAAATTACTCAAATATTCTTGAAAAGTAGCCCCATGGATTGAAAAATCATCCATGTATACCTCAACATAGTCATTGGTAAGATCTACAAAAATAACCAAAAATTTCATTTAGAAAGTGGAAAGTGCATGAGACAAACCAAATGTTAAAACTATGTATGAAAATTTTACCCAAGGACATGTGATTTTGGTCTTATAGATTTTCTCAGTAGATATGGAAATCTTGTTGTAGCCACTAAATCCATCCAAAAATAAAAAAATTTCTTTCTGCCAAATTATTCAAAACTTGATCTATAAATGGAAGAGGGAAATAGTCTTTCTTTGTAGCTTTGTTAAGTTCCATGTAGTCTACAAAAATTATCCATTTACCAATTTTCTTGGGAACTATAACAAGTGGGGAAAACCTTTGAATATAAGATATAGGATAGATAAAGCAAACTTTCAACAATATCTCAATCTCAGTTTTCACAAAATATTTGAGTGCTCGAAAAATCCTACATTGTGGTTGTCTGATTGGTTTAACATCTTCATTGTAAATGTGGTGAGTATAGATGTTAGGGTGTATTCCTCTCGAATCATTATAATCCTAGGGAATTTTATGGAGTGATCTCTCCAGACATTAATAAGATTAGTTTCTTGATCACTATTTAGATTTATTCTAATGTTCAATTATTTTTCCGACTAAATAGATATTTTCTTAGTGTCGAGATAGGTTTTATTACCATTTTCCATTCACCATAGAATTCAAAGGAAAAAAATGGGGTTGGAACATCTGGAAGATTATTGTATTTTCAGCAGACATGACTCGAGCTAGAAGACAATGGAAAACATTTGACATTTGGTCTTCATGACAAGTGTGTGGTTAAAAATGAGAATAGTTATATATTTCACTATTAACTCCTTCTAATACCTTATTGTCCTTTTAGTGGCTCCGTATGGTCATTTTTATATCCACATAGATTCTTTATGTATTTAGAATGGTTCTTTCCAGAACTCGGTGGTTATTTCTAGAGCTAGAATGGTTATTTTTAGAACTACGGTGGTTTTTTTAGAAGCCAAAATGGTTCTTTCTGGAACCATAGTGGTTCTCTTTAGAGATAGATAGGTTATATCTAGAGCTAGATTAAAATTTTCATAAAAACTCTTGTATGTTTATTTAGTTTCATTCACATGGTTTTTTACTGTAATCATTTCTAAATAAGAAGGGCTCATACGGTCCTGATGTGGGCCATCAATCCACATATATTCATAATTATCAAAGTATGGTTGAGTAAGAGGGTAAAGTGAAATTTTCTTTTATTTAGACCCATTTAAGATAGCCATATTTCCATACCTATAGTTAATAAATGCAACAACATTAATAAGGAAAGGCCTTCACAAAATAATTTGATGGCCAGATTTTTTATTTTTGGGTTATAGGATCATGAGATCTACTAGATATCCCCATGATTCAAATGTGACCATTACATATCGTATGAATCCCTCTAGTAAAACAATGGAATAATCTTCCATTTTGAGGAAAATTTTAGTTGATTGTAATCTTAGAAAAGATAGTAGATTCATTATATTTATTATCATTATATTAATAACAACTTGTATATTGACCAAAAAGTTAGATATGGTTTGACCATATATATTTATAGAAAGTACTAGACTTCCTAGATCCCCATATTTAGGTAACAACAATTTTCCTAACAATAAATCAACTAATTTTCCTTCAAGTTGCAATGTTTTTATACTATTTTTTTCTTCCTTGTGTCTTTATGCAGAGGCCTTTAATAACTTTGTTAAGTTCTGGAATATCTCTAATTTCTCTTAAGAGTGGAATATCAATATTTAATTTCCTTAATTCTTGCATCAATGTGAATTTATTCTTGGTATATTTTTGCTTCGACCTTTCAAAAGGGGAGTATGTGATAATTACTTTCTTTCGCCTTTTATTAGTTTGATTTTGTACAATAAGTCAATTAAGGTTATTTTTTTATCTTTTGATTTGGGACAGGTTGAGATGGCAACTACGTGTGAGTTACTTGTCCTCCATTTTGGTTTAATTGTTGGGTGGCATCAAATCCTGTTGTGCAGGAAAATTTCTTGGTTGATTGAAGGTTTGTTGCTAAGACCATTGTTGATTTGACCAAATTTGTGGACTAACTGGTGGCATCCAATATTTTTGATTGAATTAAGGAATCCATGGCTATTTATTTTGGAAAGTTGTCCAATTATGTTGTGTCCAATTAGGTTTTTCCCAAGTAAATGAAAGGGTATGTTTAGACCACTGCATCATCCAAGGATTTTGAGGTATTGGAGGAGGTCTTAGATGGAAGTAATTTTGATTTTTTTTTCTTGTGGACATAGTTTGTCTCTACTGTTGGTTGAGTATTTTTGTTTAATATTTATTTTAAAATGGGAATAAAGGTACAATGATTAGTGTCATGTTCATTAACTTCACGAGATAAATCATGGTTCTGTGTGGTCTAAAGAACATTCCTTTAAGGGATGTATTTACATACACCTAAGATAATACATATTCAAAAGTTGTTTGGATACTTTGATTTTGGATTTCAACCCATCCAAGGTAGAGGTAAGTTGTGTTAGGATATCAATTTTCATGTTGGAGAGTTCTTCCATGAGCTGGAAAGTATTAGAGGAATGTTTCATAGCTTTGTTTTTCCTGCTACTTCCCCTTGTTCTAGAGTAACTCCTGCATAACTCAACAATTTTTTGGAGGGTAAGCTTATTAACATCACCTCTTCCCATCATATTAAGAGACTCTCTTGCTTCTTCATCAAGTCCTTTAAGAAATATTATTTTACTTAGTTCTTCATTGAGCTCATATCCACTTCTTCTATGGATAAAAAAATATGTCTAAATAGTCTTCCAAAATTTCATCTTATTTTTATCTGATTTGAAAAAATTCCTCCTTCCTATCCCTTCCCCTACAATAATCCTAGTATTTTTCTAGAAAACTAGTTTCCATTTCTTTCTAGGAGTTTATAAATTTAGCTTCCAACCCCATATACCACCTCCGAGAGAATATTTGAGATTGTAAGGAAAGATATTGAGGTTATGATTGTAATTTTTATAGTCATATGTTTGCCATAAGATTTTAAACTCAAACATGAATTGATCTAGGTCTTTTGTTGACATTCCTCTAAAGGTGGGTAGAATAAATGGAGAAATGTTTTTCATAGGGGCATCTTCTTCTTCATCTAGGAGAATTGGATAAGTGAAATTTCATCCCATGGGTCTATTCCCTTGGGGAGGGTCTTCTACCTGATCAACCATGGTTGTGAAGATATTGTAAAATACTTCAAGTTCAAATTCAGTCGTAGTTTATATCTCGCAAGTGTTGTTATTGGATTATTCAATGAGATATTCACTTGATGTTATTGATTGAGATATTTTACTTAACTATAATCCCTTTCTGTCTTGAGGCATGTACATGAATTTTTGTTCTGAAAAACAAATGCTAGGATCATTACTAGTTATATAATCTTTTCTTAAATAACAAACTTAACCGTTAATGGTGTCAAAAATGACGGGTCTCTGTGAGTTCAAATCATTTAATAAAATAAATTTTAATTGATGTCATTTTTAACCAATCATGTTCCAAAGGTATTATACATTGAAGAAAATGCATATATAACTAGTGAGTGTGGTTTTGTTGTTTTTTGGGGGTTGATTTTTTCTCTTGAGTCACTTTCTTATTCATCTATCTATTTGAAAATAACAAATTATACTCTATTTGTAAATAAACAACTTATAATCTACTGAAATTAGAATTAAACATGTTTTAATCTACTGAAATAAATCATATAGAATAAAAATGCACTTTTCAAAATGAAGTTGTTCTAAAAAAACATGTAGGAAATGAAAGGAATGATAACTAGATTGTACCAAGCCAAGAACATAGATGTTAATCAAACACCACGATCAATAAGATGAAGGAAATTTGCTAGAATAGCTTTACATAAAACCTTTGCAAACAAATGAGTGGTAATATCATATATTATAATGGAACTCAATGCAATACATTGAGAATGGGCCTTGCTTAAATAGGCAAGGAACAAAAATATAAGAACCATTCAAGGTCGTAGATCAAGCCATAAATCAATGAAATAACTAGTCATCAAAGAACTAGTCAAGACCATAGATTTAGGGAGAACTAGACATCAAGGATCTAGTCAATACCATAGATCAAGGAAAAAACTATACCTAACAACTAGATAATATCTCCTAATATCTAAATAAGATAAAAGAAATATCCACACACATAAGTGGGCGAGGATAAATATAATAAAGGTAAATAAAGTACCTAGGTGAACATGAGCTAAGGTAAATACCTACTCTAACAGAAAGGAAATAATTAGGAAAGTTACAAGAATTGAAAATCTAGTGTAAGAAAAATATAATGAAATAAATGCTTGTACATATAATGTAGTGATGAAACTAATTGTTACTAAACATATTCAAAATTTAATACTATGAGAATACAGGACATAAATACCAACATATCAAGCCAATTCCTTATTCAAGTGAGTCCTTTATCTTCCTTGGTTTGGTTTGTTAACACGAATTTGTCAAAACATCATGTCTTTATTGATCACCAATAGTTTCTTACAAATAATAACTTTCAATAAAACTTTCTCACACACATCTATGTCTATTTCCTATTACATACATTGCCCTCTTTATAAACTTGTCAAGAATACAGTTTTATAGCACACTTCTCCAACACGCAACCAAGGATTTAGGCAGCTAAATATTGTTGGTGTGTGTGACCGTCATCATCGTCCACATCACCTAGGTGAGTCATCTCACCTTATGCGAAAGTCATAGGTCTTAGGAAGTCAAATGACGAGTGTCATATATTCTCATAGAATCGACATTGTCATTTGGGTCAATGCATCATAGGACTTACATTCCTTATTTGGAATTGTAACTCCTCTTCTAGTGGTGTCATATGCGCGTCAACGTCATATGCATCGGTGGTGTCATTGAGTTTATTCCCATGTTTAGGCATGGGGTTACACAACACCCCTATTTATACTTCCTATTTTTCGATCTATGAGCATGAGCGAGACCCATTCTTCTTACTTGTAATCTTCTTTCCATTGTTTTGAATCTTGCATATTGCGTTGGATTGACGTTACCATCAAAGTGTAACTTTTTTGTGGTGCATCAATTTTGACATCGGTTCTCGCGAATCCATCTTTCATGGTATCAGAGCTGGTTTCGGTAAACATGCACTCTTCGTTTCTCAGTTGTTTATTACTTCTGGTTTCTTCTCATTTCCTCATGTGCAAGTTTTTTTATTATCATTTTGGAATTATTGCTCACCTCGTATTGAGGTTTCAATAGTTGCAAGTTAAGGTATTTGGTTTGTTTTCTTATCAGCTGAGTTCGTATTTGGATATTTCTAGATCTTTGTGGCTATTGTTTCTGGGTTGTTTGTGTGTTTCTTGCTGGTTGTGTTTAGATTCAACACCTGCAGGGTAAAAGAAGAGCTCATTTTTGGCGTGGACCTATGATTACTGGTTGGAATCGTTGTTTTTTCTTCACCGGTGTATACTCAGACTATTCCGAGATTTTTCCTCATCACTGTGGTTCATTGTTGTCTCAAAGTTACCTTTGCATGCATGTTTTGGTCATTTTCATGGGTCATTTAAACTTTTCCTGGTCTCTCACATTTTTATTGGTCTCTCACATTTTTTGGGAGCCTACTCACATTTTTGTGAGATCTACTCATGTTTTTGTGAGCCTTGCTGCATTCCCTACTCCAACCTACGTTCTCTCCTCTAGCCTGGCCATTTTTTTGGACTGTTTAGGTGTTTTCTCCCAGTGGCACATTTTTACACTATTCTAGGTGTTTTCTCCCAAAGACATGCTTCAAATACATTTTCCCTATCCTCGGCATTTTCTTTCACCGGGTTGTGTTTTCTCCTCTGTTCCAGGAATTTTTGCACTATTCCGTGTGTTTTTTGGACTGTTCTCTGTGTTTTCCCCTCTACCTCGGTGTTTTCTCAACAACCCCGGCCTTTTACGCACGCCCTTCTTGTTACGAGCATCTTCTCTTTCATGCTGGAATTTTTTTGCAGTGGCAGCTATGTTTCTTTTTGTAGTGGATAGCTACAAACTCCGATACTGTAATATCTTTCCAAAAACACTTTTTTATTCACCTTTTAAAAAAATGTGTTTGTATTCATTTTACCTTATCACTTTTCTTAAAAACATTTTGTTTCATTACTTTTAAAAGGTATAAGGTAAAAACATTACATTTTATTGGCATTGTAAAATTTGGTCTTTTGGCTTGTATTTTTAACCTTCCATCGAGTGCCGAAGACGAAGGTTGAGGTCCGGGATTGGCAGATGGCTAATCCCCCCTTGCAATACAAACAAACCCTATCTCAAATTCCATGTCGTTTCCAATAGGCATACATACGAAACCTTTTGCATGAATTTAGGGCACTTTTTAAATCCGTTTGCAAGCTTATTGGCTTTTTCTCATTAGTTGCGGGAATTAGTTTTTGCTATAAATTTTGACTCGTTGCTCGGTTTTGAGCACTTCTTTAGTTAAAGTTGCATGTTTTTTTGCACTCTAGATGATGGGATCATTAGCTTTGTAAAAGCACTAATTTTATAAAGTGGCACATTCTGGGGTGTCTTTGTATTGCTTAATGTAGCTCATTTTTTCTTGAGCTTTGTTCTATTACTTTTTTTCTCGGACTTGTGAGCATGTCTCATTAGAGTCTTATGAAAAAGGGATTCTTTCATGCGATGTGAGATGTTGTTTCTCACAAATCTCTTTCTTCCCCCTCTTGCTTCTCTCTTTCTATGCGTGCACATTGCGATCTCGATCCATTACGCCCTACGAACCACGATTGTTGTCTCCACCATTGCACGTTATGACACTAATTGCAAGGTGAGTGAAAAACTAGTTCTCGAACACGCCGCTTCTGGTTGTAATCAATGCACTAAATTATAAAGCGCCAAACTTGGGGGTTATAATTTTATTCTTGGGTGGTTTTTATTTTCTCTCTCCTTCCTTCTACATTCCTTGGTTCTATCTCTTCATTATGGATATCTCTAAAGTACCAGTGCTCACACCTTTTAATTTCTTCGAATGGAAATCTAAAATTATATTGGTTTTGTGAAGTAAAGGGTTATACTGAGTTACCATGGGGTTAGAGACTAAAAATACTGATGAATTTGAAAAATATAAATGGTTCAACCATTGTGATGAAGCCTTAGGTCTTATCTGTATGTTCGTCTCTCCTGACTTGCTCTTCCACATCGAAAATTCCTCAACACTTGATCAAGCATGGAAAACACTCGATGATATGTTTGGGAAGCAAGATGACATGAGAGCGCATGAGTTGGAGAATAGACTACTACGGTTAAATCCTAGTTACTTTGAAAACCTATAGGCCTTCTCAAAGTTTGTCCGCACTAGAATGCTTCTAAAGGAATGTAAAGTGGATAAGAAAGACTCTCAATTGATCTTGTCAATTCTTTCTAAGTTAGGTCCTGAATACTCTATTTTTGTTTCAACTTTTCACGCCATGAAAGCCACCTTGGGTAGTACTTGGACTATGCCCTCATTTAATAGTTTTTTGTCCCAACTCATTTGAGAACAGGACAAACTCATTCAAATGGGGACTCTAAAATCCAAGTCACATGCCCTTGTGGTGAATAAGGGAAAGAAAAATGAAAAGAAGAAAGAAACTAAGGACCAACCTAAGAAAGAAACCAAGACCAACCAACCCCTAGTTAAGCCCATCACTCATACTTCGACTTCTGAGCCTAAAGCGAAGAAGGAAAAGTATAAATGCTCCTATTGTAAGAATTCTGGCCATGACGAGCAACATTGTTTTCGGAAACAAATTGATCACTTAACTCATTTTCTTGAGAAGAATAAAATAAGTGTTCCTAAATCAGTTAAAAAAATGCTTAGAAGGGAAAGTCTTCTAATACAAAGGAGACTAAAAATGAAAATAAGAAAGGTAAGGCCCTCATAGCTAGATCAACTCCATCATCAAATTGGATTATCGATTCTGGTGCCTCGCACCACATGGCTTCTTTAGAGGTTTAATTCTATAGCATTGAACCATGTGGCATGTCCCAAATCATGTTGGGTGATGACACTCATGTGTCAGTTTCTGGTAGTGGATTGGTAGAGATTGAAGGTGGAACATTTAACCAAGTGTTGAGTGTTCCCAATCTCTCTACCAATCTCCTATCGGTTTACCAAATCACCCACCTTGGTGAAGGAATGCGAGTGGAATTTGGTCCTAACTTAGTGATTATTCGTGAGCTTAACTCTGACTACACTGTGGCTGAGGGAAAGGTAGATCACCGTTCATGGTTGTATACCTTTTCCCACTTCTCTTCTGATTCGACGCCCAATGCCTTGCTCACTCATGCAAATGAGGTTAGCAAGTTATGGCATGAGTGTTTTGGGCATCTAAATTATTGTTACCTTGAACAATTGAGCCAAAATGAAATGGTCAATGGGCTACCCTGAGTTAAGTTTTCTAAGGGTCTTTGTGAGGGTTGTACCCTTGGAAAGCACCCTGAAAAAAGCTTTGAAAAGGGAAAATCCTAGAGAGCTACTCGTCCCTTGGATCTTGTTCATAGTGATGTTTCTGGTCCTTTTCCGTCTCCTTCTTTTACTAGAGCTCTATATATACTAACCTTCATTGATGAATTTTCACGTTATACTTGGGTATATTTTATTTAGCTTAAGTCTGAAGTTTTTGAGCATTTTCAAAACTTTAAGGCTCTTGCTGAGAAACAAGCAAAACAATCTATCAAGGTTCTTCGAAATGAAAATGGAGGTGATTATGTGAGCAACAGGTTTGAGGATTTTTGCACTTCTGAGGGAATTGCTTTGCAAAGATATACTGATTCTGCCCTTCCCTAAATGAAGTTACAGAAAGAAAGAACTGAACTTTAAAGGAGATGGCTACTTGTTTGGTTCACTCGAAATCTCTTCCTCCATAGTATTGGGATGAAGTAGTGAATTGTGGTTGTTATATTTAGAACCATGTTCCACATAAGGTAGTAAGAGGGATGACACCCTTTGAAGCCTGGTTTGGACACAAGCCTGATGTCGAGCACTTTCAAGTCTTTGGATCCAAGGCTATGGCTCGGATTCCCAAAAATAAACGCAAGGCATTGGATCCATAATCCAAACCTTGTATCTTTGTTGGGTATCCTGATGGCGTGAAGGGATATTGATTGTTAAACCCTACCACCCGTGAGCTTTATATTGAGAGGAGTGTGAAGTTTGATGAGTCATCCTTGACTTCAACTTCCACTGAGGTCCTTTTGCCCACTGATTCAGATTCTGACTCTTCAGATGATGATGTTGTTGAGCGAGTTCCACCTCTCCCTACTCCTCCTAATCCTCAAACTTCTGAGTCTTCTGATTCTGACAGTAGTGATGATGAGGACTATGTCCCTTCTCACTCAAGTGAAGAATCTTCTACTCTGAGCTTGAGCCTTCGGGACCTCTTTGGGCCAGGAAAAATTTACAGAGTGTTGGATATTTAGTTGGAGATCCTTTGGATGAGAGACGTACTTGCTTAGAATTCACTGGACCTCACTCCTTCTTCACCTCTACTTCTGATCCACCATCTTTCTAGGAAGCTTTTGGGATTCCTGAGTGGGATTCTGCCATGGATGAGGAGTATTCCTCACTCATAAAGAATGACACTTGGGATCTTACCCTTCTTCCAAAAGGAAGAAAAATCATTCGGTGTAGGTGGGTATATCGAAAAAATTATGGAGCTAATGGAGAAGTTGAGAAGTATAAAGCGTAACTTGTAGCTAAGGGTTTCTCCCAAGTAGCTGGGGTTGATTACTCGAAACATTTGCTATGGTTGCAAAGATGACTTCCATTCGACCGACTTTGCCATTCTTTACCGCTTAATAGATGGGAAGTCCACTAGATGGACATTAAGAGTGCCTTCCTTCATGGGGAACTAGAGGAGGAGATCTATATGGAACAACCTTTGGGTTATGTCCATGATCTATCCCTCGTTTGGAAATTAAAGAAGTCTCTCTGGCCTTAAACAAGCCCCTCGGGCTTGGTATGCCAAGATGGACTCCTTTTTACTTACATCAGGGTTCACTCGGTGTCACTCTAACCCAAATGTGTATATTCTGTGACAAGATGACTCGATGTTTTTCTTGTTCTCTATGTTGATGACTTGTTGATCACAAGTAGCTCTTCCTCTATCATTGATTCTATGAAGATCTCCTTGGCCAAAAAGTTCTCTATGTCTGACTTAGGATTGCTTCATTACTTTCTTGGGATCCAGATTTCACAATCTGACTCAGGAATTGTGATCTCGTAGCCTAAGTACTCTCTTGATTTAATTTCTTTGTTTCACATGTCCGACTACGAGTCCTCACCTACTTCTTTTCTTTCCAAGATTAAGTTGGTTTCTCATTGCTCTTCCCCTTGGTTGACGGTACCCTTTATCAATAGTTGGTGGGAAGCTTGATCTACCTTACTCACACTCGGCCAGATCTATCGTATGCCATCAAGATCATGTCCAGATTTATGTAAGAGCCTCATGAGCTGCACTTAAAAGCAAAAAAGTGGATACTTCACTATGTTCATGGCACTCACACAGATGGTATTCATTACTTAGGAGGGACTGAGATTGACTTGGTTAGATTTACAGACTCAGATTGGGCTGGTGATCTAGATCATCAGAAGTCTACCTCAAGCTACAGTTTCACTCTTGGTTTAGGTCCTGTCAGTTGGTCCAGCAAGAAGCAAAGCATGCCATTGCCATATCATCGATAGAAGTAGAATACAGAGGAGTAGTTAATGCTGCCACGAAGTTGTTTGGTTACAGGGTATCATGACAGAGTTTGGCATCCAATTTCAGCGGCCTACCATTATCTACTATGAAAACATGAGCACTATCTCAATTTGTAGAAATCTAGTTCAGCATCAGTAGATGAAGCACATTGAGATTCATATGCACTTCATACGGGAGCTGATACATGAAAACATCATTGACATATAGTATGTTCGATACAATGATCGGGTTGCGAGACATTTACACCAAGCCCTTCATTGAGGTGAAGTTTCTTCACTTGCGGTCTCTTCTTAGGGTGAGGTCTGTTGCAGCCACCCATCTTCTTCGGGCTATATAGTCCTTCTTCTCCTCTTTTTCTTTCCAAAAAGATGTTGTTTTTACATGGGCATCTTTTTAGGCCTTTAGTTGCTTTAGGGCCCATTGACACATCTTTCTTAGCTATCTAGGGAGTCTTCTTTTCTCATCTGGATTACCTTGGCCTCTTCCTCGGCTTCGATGAAGGGGGTGTTGGTGTGTTTGATTTTCTAGTCATCTTCCACATCACCTAGGTGAGTCATCTCACCTTGTGAAAGTCATAGGTATTAGGAAGTCAAATGACAAGTGTTATATTCTATCATAGAATCTGACATTGTCATTTGTGTCAATGCGTCATAGGAGTTACATTCCTTATTTGGAATTGTAACTCATCTTCTAGTGGCATCATATGCATCAGTCAATGTCATATGCATCAGTGGCATCATTGAGTTTCTTTCCATGTTTAGGCATGGGGGTTACACAGCACCCCTATTTGTACTTCCTATTTTTCGATCTATGAGCATGAGCAGACCCATTCTTCTTACTTGCAATCTTCTTTCCATTGTTTCGAATCTTGCATATTGTGTTGGCTTGACGTTACCATCAAAGTGTAACTTCATTGTGGTGCATCACTTTTCAACATCAGTTCTCACAAATCCCTCTTTCAAATATGAGGTAAGTTTAATAATTTTATTGTAACTCATAAAAGGTGTTGGGAACCGGATCTCTATTATTAGCCTTTATTAAATTCTTTTTAATTGATCCCGATAGTGGCGAGAGAGTGTGTCAAACTCAACCGTGAAAAAAATTCTTTTAGTTATCATGAATTATTTACCCTCTACACATCACCACATGTCTCTTCAAGAAAATTAGTTTGAAAAACCATAATCATTAGTCCATAATATTCAAAAAGGATAAAATGCATTATTTCCTACTTGGACCTAATCTATTCCAACCATCCCATGCATTGATCAATGTATTTGTAATAAAAAAACATTATAATTTGTGATATAATGGGTCAATCAATGGACTCATCACAAATCATAAATGCTCTTGCACTCATTGTCTTTACCACCAATGGTTTAGAAAATCCACACAGCTTTCTAACAAACATTGGATGCATTTTTGGAACAACAAGGCCCTTAAAATATCCATAAAGGATATATTTCAAAGCCTTATCTTATTTTTGGAATACATCCACTAATCTCATACACTCTTCCATTTATAAACTGGCAGATTGAAAAATTCATTTAGCTTACCTCTATCTAGGACAAGTTTTCTTGCACCTACAATATTATCATATAGTGACATTACTAGAATCTCTATCATTGAATCTTAAAGGAAGGATGCTCCTTATATTATTCTAACGGCTGAAAATTTGAATTTCAGCTGCCATGGCATTGTTCCGTGTCATCGAGAGCCTCTTCTTGGCTGCAGATCCACCTAAAATCCCGACGCGGTGACAGAGATTCCTGTTGTACAACTACTTGAGGAATAAATGGAGCAAGGAAACACAATTTCCACATCTAATGGGTTACCCAAAGATGACTCTATGGTATATTCGCTAAAAAATGTGGGTCACACTAAAGTGGGAACAAATACTACAAATAATCCCAGACATATTGTCCCCATACAGACCAGACCAGGCACGTGGTTGGGAATCTTCAAAAAGGACTCGGGATAGAATGTGGACCCCAATACATTGGGAGCCCCTACCCCCTTTGTTTTCTCATGCTCTAAGGATGATAAAGGCATACACCACATCAATATCCTGGAAATATTCCTCAACAGAGCAATCCAGAAGAATCAAATGGCACTTATGGGTAAGTTTCTAGGTCCTAGACCTAACATTGATGTTGTTAGAAAATGGGCTTTAAGGAAATGGAGTCCTCTCGGGGATGTAACTGTTTCTTCAATGTCAAATGGTTTTTTCTTTTTCTTATTTATAGATTAAGAGGACATGAATGTTGTGCTATTAGGGGGCCCTTAGTGCCTGGGAAATATGGGTTTTTTCATATAATGGTTGTACCTAGGTTTTGATTTTGAAAAAGAAAACATTAATAATGTTCCTCTCTCGGTGTCAAATTCCTTTCCTTCCTCTTCGATTTTGGGACGGAGAGATAATGCTAAATATTACAAGACCGATTGGTTCTCCCATTGGGCTACACAAATCAACTAGGAACATATCATGACCGACTTTATGCTAGATTTCGTGTCTCTATAGATACGATCAAGAGCTCTAGATCATATGATTCTTCACACGATATTTGGTCCTTGGACACAAACCGTGATCTATGAATCTTTCCAAATGGGGTGTGCTAAATTCCATAAAATAGGGTGTTTCACCATAAATTTCCCTATAAAAATCCATCAATGAAAAGAATGTGAACAACAAGTGGTTTGAAAATAAGACACCAAGGAAAGGGAAACCAAAGGAAATGGGCTTCAAAATTCCCAATATGAAGCAATCGACTCGAAGGTATCTCTGGGTCCCCAAGAATCCATTCAAAAGATGATCTACATGATGGATCCTTGAATTACAAGGTAGTAGAGGAATTTTTTTTTTCCCTTAGCTTTCATCCCGAGCAAGATTCACAAACTGTCAAGGTCCTTCTGCAACCTTGTGATGGTGGGCTCACAAAGGACATTGGATTATCTACTATCCAAGAGGAAATACCATCTCCAAAGGTCCCTTTCCAAACTAAGTCTCAATCTCGGATCAACAACCCTTTTACAACTATTGAATAAATCATACCTGAAGTTATGTTATTGACTCCAAAGGGAAGCCCTAGTAAAGATGTTGATAAATCTATCCAGATACTTTTCAAAGATATAATTAACATGCAATGCAGCCAAATATTATATCTTGCACACTCTTATAGGGGAGAAAATAAGTGCACACTAATCAAAGAATGTTGCAACATCCCAGATAATTCTCACCCCTCTATGCATGTCTTTGATGGATTACTGAAGTCCCCTAGTCTTGTCAAGGAAGACAGGAACTCACCCCAACATTGCATCCTCTTCTCAAGAATAACACAAACTCTCTTGATTTTACCCTAGTATGTAGAACAAAAATAAAAAATCTAAGGGGTTTGAAAACATACCCGACACCCTATTCTTTGATAAGAAGTCTCCTAGTAACTGGGCCACTTCCACATCAAGGGTAACCAGGTCCACTATCATACATGCAAACATAGGTGCTAACACTACAAAGGGTAGACCCTCTAAAAATGATCAAAGAAAAAAGGAGATCAACAAAGCTCTGGTTGATGGCACTCAGTCTTCTCTGGATCATCTGGTCCACTCCTCTCCTCACATTTTTTAATGAAGATCATTTCTTAGAACATTAGAGGCCTTAATGGAAGTGGAAAAATGTATGCTCAAATATTTGAGAATAAGTTACAACCCTTCTATTATGGTTGTTCAAGAAACTAAAATGAGTTCTGAGAACTTAAAAGTTTGTTGTAAGAAAATTTGGAAAAAGGATGAATGGGATGTTGTTGATTCAAAAGGTGCTTCAGGAGGTATAGTAGTTCTCTGGGACCCTTCCAAGGTTACTGGTAAGCTTATCCTCTCCTCTCATTCCCATCTAGCACTCTCCTTCCATACTGCTGATAACAAAAGTCAATTGAATTTTCTTAGTGATCTATGCGCCTAACACTCTCCATGGTAGAAGACAACTTTGGAAGGATTTGTTAACTTTCCAAAATTCCTTCTCTGGTTAGAATTGGTTTCTCATGGGATAATTCAACTCCCCTCTCTCCATTGCTAAAAAACAAGGGGGAATACATGAACATACTCTGGAATGGACGATCTTGTTGATTTCATTAATCAAGCCAAACTGTTAGATCTGAAACTCAATGGAAATCCCTTCACCTGGTCCAACAAGAGAATTGGTAATAACCTCATCCAAGTACGACTTGATAGAGAAATCCTATCCATTGATTGGCTCCTTATTCAATACTTTCATCTCTCATCTCTTCACAGACTCACCTCTAACCACTATCCTATTTTCCTAAAATTGGTAAATAATGAGAGACCTACTCAGTCCTCATTCAAATTCCAAAAAAATTGGTTTGACCATATAGATCTTCTAGAAAAAATCAAAGAGTGGCAGGGGATTCAAGTGGAAGGAAAAACTCAATAAATATTTTTCCAGAAACTCAAAAATGTCAAAAGAAAGGTAAGGGTTTAGAACAAATAAGTTTTCGGCAATATCTTCAATCAAAAAAAAATCTCAAAGAAGACATTGAAGAATTGGAAAATAAAGTGGCTGCCTATGGCATGAGTCAAGAAGATTACACTCGTGAAAAAACTCTCTTAGTAGAGTTCCACACCATTTGCGCAAGGGAAGAATCCTACTGGAGGCTTAAATCCAGAGCTATCTAGCTCAAAGATGGAGATAAGAACATGAATTTATTTCATATGAAAACCTTAAAACATAGGGCACATAATAAAATATCTGAAGTTACAAATCAAGCTGGAGTTATGACTTGAATCCCAACTCCATCAAAGAAGAAGTTGTTAATTTTTACAAAAATCTGTTGAATGACAGTCCTCCATTGTCTCAAGAAGCTGCTAACAAGTTGCTAGACTCTATTCCTAGCAACTTGGTTAGACCCAAAGAGTTTGGTGCTCTTGCTAAACCTGTTACTTTAGAGGAACTTGAAAGCAGTCTTCTCCATGGAAGGAGACAAGGCCCCAGGCTTGGATGGGTTCTCTGCTTTCTTCTATCAAAAATGTTGGGAGACTTGTGCGGATGACCTACTCAAAGATGTAAATGAATTCTTCAGGACAAGAAAAATTCTCAAGGAAATAAACAACACTTTTATTATCCTAATCCCTAAAAAATCTGGGGTGAAGGAATTCAAGCACTTCAGACCCATAAGCCTCTCTAATGTGCTCTATAAAATATTCACCAAAATCCTCACCTCAAGGATACAGTCGCTTCTTCTAAATATAATCTCAAGCCAACATGGAGGATTTGTAAAAGGAAGACTTATCCAAGATGGAGTAATTATGGTTCATGAAACCATACACTTGATGGAGAAAAGCAAAAAAGAAGGTATGGTGCTAAAACTTGACATGAACAAAGATTTTGACAGAGTTTCTGGTCTTTTCTTGATCAAGTGCTGAATTTTTTTGGCTTTGATGGGAGGTTTAGAAAAATCATATGGACCTATATTTCATCGCCAAGATTCTTGGTGATTGTTAATGGCAGCCCGGTGGGATTCTTCCCAGCATTCGTGGTATCCAAAAACTAACCCTATCTCTCCCATAATTTTCATCATCATGGCGGATAGTCTTAGTCATACAATCAATAGAGTTGTTTCTTTGGGATACCTCAAAGGATTCAGACCCTCTTCCTTTGACATCACGGTCTCACATCAACATCTTGCTAATGAAAATATCCTGATCCTTCTTGCCTCTATCCTCAAGCCAAAAATATGAAACATATTTTGCAGCTATATGAAGAAGATTCGGGACAACAAATCAATTTTGATAAAATCTCTTTATACTTATTCAATACTCCTCCTGCAAGATAGAGGAAAATTGCACAAATCATGGGCTATGAAATTAACTCTTTACCTACTACCTACCTAGGTCTTCCTCTTGGCACAAACAAGATCCAAATGAGTGTGTGGAACACCTTGCTAGATAGGTTTTAGAGAAATCTTTCTGGTTGGAAGGGATCTATCCTTTCAAGTGTTGGGAAATTCCTTCTTATTAAGAGCACACTTCAAAATTTTCTGATTTACATCATGTCCTTATTCTTTATTCTAGTGGCTATTGTTGAAAAAATTGAAAGAATCCAAAAAAATTCTTTGGATAGGTACTTGAAGATAAGAATAGGATGCACTTGGTGGCTTGGGATAAAGCATGTAACCAGAAAATTGGTGAGGCGTAGGCATCAAAAAAATTCACACCATGAATGCTTCTCTCATCTCTAAAATGGGATGGCAACTGGTGAAGGAGGAACAACCTTGGACCAACCTCATCAAAGCCAAATATCTTAATCAAGGAAGTACTATGGACTACTTTAATAATGTCTATCACCCGTTGGGATCTATTTTTTGGAACAACATCATCAAGATCAGGAAAGAGCTAGCCGTTGGATGCAAATGGGCACTGGGCATGGGTGAGAGCATACATTTCTAGAAAGATAGCTGGGATGACTTTAGTGCTCTTTCAAATAATGAACACTGGGAGTAACTAAAAGACAACCTTTCTGTAGCGTTGGGACAACAGGTCTGTGACTACATTCAAAACACTGATGGAAAATTACATTGGAAAAACCTTGAGGCCTTTACATCAGTTCACAAGGAGCTTCTTGGTGAACTTCAAACCACATTGAACCTCATCCCCATTAGTCAAACCCAAAATCAGGATGAGTTTAACTAGGTTTCTTCATTTGATGGAAACTATTTGGTGAGATCAAGATATCAGTTGTTTGCCAATGAACCTATCAACAACTTCCCTTGGAACAAGATTTGGTTCAAAGAGCTTACCCCAAAAATCAATCAATTCCTCTAGTTCATTCTCAACAAAGGCATACTTACCATAGAAAACCTCATCAAAAGAGGGTCTACCATGCCGAATAGATGCTATCACTTTGTAAGATGGATAATGAAACAATCCAACATATTTTTCTTCATTGCCCAATTGCTAGATCTCTTTGGAAGCTCATCTTTAACAGTTTGAAGTCAATTGGTCTTTTCCTGAGGATATCACAAACCCGATTACAATGGAAACCTCCTTTTAAACATGCTTTTCTTCATAGGCTGTGGAAAATCATATTCCCTCACACCATCTGGAGAATATGGAAAGCCCAAAATTTGATCATTTTCAGAGATATCAACAAGAGCATTAAAATTATTCTCAATGAAATCATTGTGGTTGCCAAAGAAAACATCTTGAAATTCAAACCTTCTAAAAAATCCACATATCCACAAGGGAGGAGGTTAGATATCTTAAGGCATGGAATATTGATTTACAATAGTGTATCACCCCCATTCAAAGCATTGACATGTCTATTGTACAATGGATTCCCCCTTCTGAAGGCTGGTATAAGCTGAAATTTGATGGTGCCTCCAAAGGAAACCCTGGTCCAGCTAGAGGAGGTGGTCTAATAAAAATCACAAGGGTCATCTTATTGCAGCATATGTTGGTCCCATGGGTAAGAAAACTAACCACTACTCGAGGCCCTAACAACTCTCTGGGGGATCAGAATTGCTAAGAAACTCAACATGGGAAACATCATTATCGAAGGTGACTCAATGAATATTGTCAATACTCTTACTAAATCCCTAAATCCTAGTTGGACCATTAGGGATTTCATTAATGAAGCTCACAATTTATGCAATGGTCTTAACATCATTTTCAAGCATGTGTATAGAGAAGGGAACAAATATGTGGATTCACTTGCTAACATTGGAGTTTGTATTAATGATTACAAAGAATGGCATGACTTCAATGAAACTCCTACCAAAGTTAGAGATATCATTTCAAATGAAAAAAAAATTCTTTAATACTTCTCAGTTGGTGGTGCTAGCATGTGTGTGATCCCAAAGCTAGATCTCCATGGAAATTTGGGCATGCCCAAATTTATTCTTCCATGCTTGCAAAAATTAAGTGATTTTTTCATACTAAACATTTAAGGGAGAAAGAAGTGGATTTTATTCCTGCAAAGATAGGCATATAGGATTTCAAAGGGCTGTTGGGAAGTATACTGTCCATAGCCTCTAGTTCAGATCAACAAATTCTCATAGGGTTTTCAGAATGGGTGGTGCCCCTGTCGCGTGGAACCTATCTTTGATCCCCAATGGTAGGAACAAATTGAGCTTTGGGAGACCATAAATATGGAGGGCTTCACCGAATTCATCCAACACATAAAAGGCATGACCAAGTATATCTCTTTACAATTCGTGGCGAATTGGAAAGACTGTAATGTCTCTTTTGGTGAAAGGGACTTCCAAATCACTAGAGGAATTCATCTCTTTTATCACTGGTCTCAGCATGGAGGGGAATAAATTCTTCAGGAACAAGATTGATAAGGAAGCAGAAGAAAATATTTTTCTAGACAATGGAGAAAAGCTTGACATAAAAAAGAAGGCATTTTGGTTTCTTCTATCCCAATGCCTTACGATGAGGTGGCTTGTATGATGGTGCATTATGTCACACTTGAAGGAAGATTCTCCACAGTCCTGTAGTATCACCTGGTCTTGCTTAATCACTTTAGACGTGAGGTGAAGGTGAGTCTCTCCTACTACATTCTGCAGTCAATGGAAAAGTCTATTCTTGAAGTTCAAGGTCATAAGAGGACTATCCCCCTACACCAAGGTGTCATTTATCTCATTAATCAATACTTGACTAGTGTTGTTGCCAACAACCCCTACCCTACTATGGATTCTCCCCTTCCCAAACAAACTCGCATTCGATCCAAAAATCCCATGTATTGGGACTCTATCTCGGAGCCACCCCCAAAAGGGTTCTCCATAGCAGTAGGAAGGGCAAGGAAGTTGTGGGCTCTAGCCAACAGGGTGAAGAAATTATGGTGGAAGATATCCCTCCCTCTATCCTCCCTGTCATGGAAGATGGTTCCAATTTAATAAATAAATTCAACATGCAAGCTAATGTGGTTAAAACCCTTGAGGAAAATGTAGACTTCTTGCTTAAGTCTACTGTTAAAATTTCAAGCCTCGAGACCTAACACTGGCCTCAAAGAAGAAATTTTTTCTCTGATACTAAGATTAAATCTCTGGAGGAAAAACATAGCAATTACTTGGCTATGCATAGTGCCATTATGGATCTTATGCAAGTTCATATCCGCCAAATTTGTGACTCTAGAAACATTCCAAACAATGGTGTGGAAGAATGACAAGATTACAAGAAAGTTTAAAGCCTCAAACTGGGACCCCACTATTGCCATTTCCTTAAAACTCTATCAGGATTTCAGGGTGGTTGTTAAAGTTTTTAGTAAATCATTGGGTAGTGTTGTTGGCTCCTTGTTCTTGGTGCAGTTGTTTTTGTGTTGTTTTCTAGCTGCAATTTTGTTGTCGATGTTTCATGTTGGGCTCGTTGTAGGTAGATGGCCCCTGCCTTTGTTTTTTCTTGTTTTTTCCTCTTTTGGTTGGGGTGTGGACCCCACGGATAAAAACCACACTGTTTTACATTGTTTTTCTTGGTTGTTGAGCCTTTTGTTGTAATCTTGGGTAAGGTCCCACCAAAACCTTTTACCAATAATAAAAAATATTATTATGCCATTGATTTTTTAATTTCACTTTAATATTTATTAATATAATATCATTCAATAATATTATAGTGTCTCCATTGGAATTAGAGGTTATTGAGAAAACAACACAAGAGGATCCTCCCAAAAAAATAAAGATATAGCCTCAATAACTCATCAAGAGTGTGTAAATAAACAATTTTCTCATACACATAAGATAGTTACTTCTCCCCAAAATATATCCCTTGAGTTTTATAAGAAATAAAATATCTTGAAAATAGTTTCTACCACCAAATTAGGATTGATAGCATAGGTCACTTATGAGCATATGGCCATGAGCATTAGAGGGAAGAAAAGAGGAAGGGAAATATGGTAATTTAATATTGATGATGTTACATTTATAGTTGGCCCTTTCTCAGTTATAAAACTAACCAAAAAGTTCAAAGAGGATGTTTTTAGGTAGATACATACTAAGCTAACTCAAGCCTATATGGTCAATCTTATTGTAAAGAAGAATAACAAGTTGAATGATGTAAATTATTCATTAGGAAATTTGGTGAATATCTTGGTTTTACTTGAATAGATAATTTTATATTTATTTACCAGTGTAGTAATGCCCAAATTTATAAACATTATGGTTCACCGAACAATAAACTTCAGTTTGATAAAGTTATATAAATTTTATACCATAGTTTTGAGTGCAAGTTTTTGTAGCTACAATGAAAATAATCATATTTATCCATGAATTCATGATGGATATTATGAGGAAATCTTACTGAGAATCTTGTGTTGAAAATTATTAACTACAACCTTGATGGAGTATGCCAAGGTAGAAAATAAAAACACTTGTAAAATTGGACTCTTGGTTGTGGACACCAAAATACTAGAAGAAGACTACAATAAATACATGGATTCAAATAATAAAGACAAATAGTCTGTAGTTTAAATTATTTTTAAATACCATTTGGGCCTTAAAATATGTGTTCAAGGACACAATTATCTTTTTTTTAGGAGTATTCGTAAGACAATTTTCTTTGAAAGTTGGATTTGCATGTCATTTAGTGGTTGAACAATTGTGTTTGAAAAAGTCCCAAATTAGTTTCTTTGGAAAGGAAATAACTCTGTTTATAGGATTTTTAGTTTATTTTATTTCAAATTTTATTATTATTCTACATGATGAGAAATATATGGTCATGTCCCTTTCGGGTTTATCATAAATATTGTAATGGATCTATTCATTAATTAAATTTTATTTTTCAAACATTGAAAAGGAGTAACTACCTTCACTTGTGAATATTTTTATTGTCTCTTCTCACTCATTTAAATAAAATTCATGTTATGATTTTAATTATTAGTTAATTATTGAAATCTTATTGTTTATTAATGAATGTGAATTGAGTATATGCTGGTTTGTGTAATTCAGGGAAATGTTGTTATTATAGTTTGCATGTGATTTATTTTATGTGCTTAGGAAGTTTGCAATATCATATGGATTAAATTTTGAAATTTAATCTCGAATAAGTGTAATGCCCCATTTGATGTTCCCAGGTCCACGACCCGACGACCCTATTGCTAAGCCTAGGAGATTTGTGTGTGTGTGCTCTCGTTGTTGTTGACTTTGTCCTTGTTGCAGTGAAGATTTTTCACCTTCCCTCTCCTACTTGCCTTTCGGTCATTGTCTACACCCTAGACTATGGACCTCGCAGCATCATGGACGATTATCCGGCTAAAGGAGAATCTTGTTCTTGAATTATGTAGGTGGTTTTAATGTTGTCTTGATGTCGTTATGGCGTGTCCAGCTTGAAGGGACATCTACATAATAATTATTATATTGAATTGTCATTTTGTACTTATTATTGTTTTACTCATTGTTGACGGGCTATGATTTATAAATTTGCGTTATTTTTATTATTATTATTATTAATAGATTTGTGTTATCTTTATTAATGTGGCGATCATTATTATTCATGCTTATTGTTATTCTATTTCATTTTAGGGTTTTATGACATTTTTTTAGATTTAAACAAAAAAAAAAGAAATAAATAAATGAAGTAATAATTTTTTTTTAAAAATAATTAAAAAGCCCGTGATTTTTTTGTTGGGGGCATGGTTTTAGGGCAGGTTGGGGACTATCTATAATTTTTTTTTTTTGGAGAGGGAGAGGGCGCCGCCACCATGGAGGGAGGGGGAAGCTTCAAACTTTTTTGTTTGTGCACCCACCAGTGTTGGCCGTAGTTGTTACACCAAACAATGTGCTTGGGCACCTTTTGTTCTCTTCATAGAAATGCCTCGCCAAATTTCATCCCATGGAGTGCCATGTTTTCTTTTTGTTTCCTATGCTAGCATCCTCCCAGCCTACATGAAAACTCAAGATCCTTTTTTTCTGCATGGACACCTAGCAAAGCATAAAAGGATAGATGGGTTTTGTCAGATGTTGAAGTTACAAATGCATTTGGGGGCCGCCATGGCGCAGTGTTTGACCAAATGAAAGAACTAGATAGCTTCTCACGGAACATGATTTCAGCTGGGCATGGAGTGTGTGGGGTTTTCCTCAAGAGACAGTCACATTGTTTCACGTATGCAACAACCAGGTCTCCAACCTGCTCAGTTTCCATTGACTAGCATACTCCCATCCTGCGCCAAAATAAGAGCTTTGAAACTAATGCAGACATCTGCCAAAGCATTATGGAGAAGGGATTTTTTTGTGTGTTTTAGTTGCAAGTTCCCTGGCAGATACATATGTAAAATGTGGAAGCATGCGAGCTGTTCGAAAATTCTTGAAAGAAATTTGCTTTATGGATCTGAATGATGGCAGGATGTGCCAAAAAAATGAGTTTGTTGAAAAGGCCTTGGAAAATTTCAAGAAAATATTGTTGGTAGGTTTAAAGCCAAACTCCACAACACACTTAGCATCCTTCATGCATGTGCCAAAATGGGAAGCCTTGGAATAGGACATGGGCACCTTTGATTTTATCAGGGAAAGATAAAATAATAATAATAATAATATATTTTCTTGTGTGTGTGAATGGCCATTCGTGGCCAGGCCCAGCTATCTTGAGGAAGCTCTAAACTTTTTCATCAGCATGATAATAAACTGGTGGTGGCTGTGTGAAGGTGTTTGCTTGGTGCTTGCAGCAACCTGTGGTGGTTGTGTGGATGTGCTTGCTTGGTGTTTGGGAAAATCCTGTGGTGGCTGGGAGGATGTGTTTGCTTGGTTCTAGTGAAATAAAAATGTGGTCTCAAGGGCTTCAGTCAGGGTAGGGACATTTGGCAGATGCTGTAGTTGTAGGTGTTATGGCAGATATGTATACAAAAATGTCAACTGTTTGACAAAATGCCTCAAAGAAATGTTGTCTCATGGAATGCCAGGATTGCAAGATATGCACATAATGGATCTGTTCAAAAGGTTTTAGAAACACACAAGCAACTACTTATTCTGTTGGAAAACTTCAAGTGATCGGGAAGTTGGTGTGACGTGGTGGAGGTTAGATCCAAGGCTCGTGAACTGGTTGACGAAGTGCCAAATGAGATACTAAACCGAAGCCGCGGGTTTGACTGACTCCGTCCCTTCCAGGCATGGTCCATCTTCCCTTGCCTCTCATAATTATCGTGTTTTAGTTCTCTTTTGCAACTTAATAGATTTTCAAAACATTAGGATTTTAATACAGTTAAATGTTATTTCAACTCATTGCAAAAACAATGAAATGTCATGTCGTAACTCATGAAATCAAAATAACTCTTCTGCATTAAAACATGAACTTCCAACCTCATTCTGTGGTGATTTAGAAAACTTCCTACCCACCTGGATCACTTCAATATTGTTTTATCAGCAAGACGAAATTGACTTCCCATTAATAAAGTTGATCTTCTCCCTGTGTAAATAGTTAATTTTTGCATTTTTCGAGAGACTCATTAAGTACCCTTCATAACTCTGAAAATGAGATGTGAAGTATCATTCATGTTCCTTGATATGCGAGGAGTCACCTTGACCTTTGGTTTGACCCTGAATGAACATATGAGATCTTTTTGACGCTCTTATAGGAGCCTTGTTACACTGTTTTATAGTAGTAAAAAGTTGTTAAATCTAGAAAGTTGGCTTTCATTTTGAACCGCCATTTGAAACTTGGATAGAGAAATTAATTCCCATCTTCACAAACCTCTAGTGTTTATACTAGACAATTGCATGGAACATTCAGTTTAGGGAAAAACACTTTTCGAATAGTTTGGAAAAGCCATTTTTAGGCCTTCATCACGGTTTCTGAGGTTCAACCGGATCAATTGCAACTTGTCGCTCCAGAAAAATTGTCGCCATTTGAAAAGTGGTTTTCTAGTTCGCAGCCCCATCAACTCGATGAATTCTCCTTATATGGGGAAACTAGTAGGAAGTGTCTGTTTCATGCTCATCCATCGAACGTCAGTTATGGATACGGTTTTATGGGCCCTCAAACTAACTTTTGTTCTTTTTGCATTGGGTCAACTATGACCAGTGACCCCAGAAAACTAGCCGCCAAATGCAAACCGTTTGCTTCTTCCCAATTCCGTCGCTTGCTTATGAACTCTAGGTATATCTAGGGACACATAGAAAGTTAATTGTAGTGCGCGTTCTCATCGAAAGATAACTTTTGAAGTGGTTTCTTAGCCTTTGAGCCTATTTTGAATGTTTTGTAGCTAGTGAGAAAATGTAAAAATAGAAAGCTGCAGGACCCTCGTAGGGCTGCCAAACCACCCTGGAAAATTTTAACACATGCAAATAACTGTTTAAAACCCTTTAGTGTATCTGTTGTGTGAAATAGAAATTTTGACAAAATGATGTTTTCGCTCTCTTCCGTTCTCTTCTTCTCTCCTAGGTTACAAAATGAAGAAAAATGAAATGTAATGAATACATGTCTTTAGACTGTTTTTTTTCGATTGCAAATTGTAATTATTGTCATATGTAAATGGGAAACTAAAAACTGATACTTATTTTAGGTTAGGGTGGATGCCATGCCATCAAATTATCGCTAATATCATGCTCACGTGGGTTTTGCAGGATGGAAGAATGACGATAGAAAGGCGATGTGTAATTCATTAATTATCATTGTAATTTATATAGTTCATTGTTAAAAGAATAAAAGTATAATGTAGTCTCTTGATACAGAAGGTTATATTGGATAATTTGTTGATATGTATGAAATTATAGTTTCTAAGGACATCTAGGAAATGTGTATTTAATCTTAAGTTCAATTTTGATTCAGAGAACACATGGTTAAAAGGGGTTGATATATGTATATATAAGGTAGATGAATTTGAAGTAATATCTTTTAGTGTATATTTAGTGTTCATTAAATGATTAATGAGTCATCTTGCACATTTATATCTTGTAAATTTAATAAAGAGAATTAAATAGAAACACCCTACCCTTGTTCAATATCAGAGTATAACCTGTTTTCATGTGTGATACTTCTTACCGTAGACGACATTGAAAACCGTAGGATGAACTTAATCTTTTCTCTCAATGGAACATCCTAATTTAGGAAAATCAGAGCTCAAGAATGAGCTTATCATCTTAGTCAGTAGGTTTAGTGACATTGTCTAATCCCATCTGATAGGAGTGACATAGACAAACTTTTCTTGGAGTGTGTAGAGCTAACCCCTCCTTCGTAGCCTAGTGGACTACCTTGTCTGCCAAAGGTATTTTTAAAATTAATTTTCTTCATCGAATGAGATCCCTGTTGGATCCAGATGACATAGATGGAGGTTGTGACTTAGTTTTTCTATGTCTTAAACTCTCATTAATGAACTCCTTAGCTCTGCTTCAGCCAAACGTGTTACCTTGGTTTCTCTCAACATAACACCTTGGTCCTTTCATGAAGGTGGTTTAGCATAAAGTTGTCCTCTCGCTTAAACCTCATTTATAGTTGATGGGTAGATCCTTAGGTGAAGTTGGAAATTAATCTAAACCTCATTGATTTGGATGTTAATTTAGGGTTCATGTGTAGCTTCAAGTCTTCTAATCATATATGTCTTCAAGAGGTTGGTCAAACACTTCGTAACTCCTTGTTCAAGACAATGCTAATAATAAGACCATTTTGTGACGTAGAAAATAAAGTATACAAGAGTAAAGATGAGATTTGAGGTTCGGAATAATACCACCCTTGAAGACCTTATAACTCAATTTAATATCTTTACGTGTTTCAAAGGATATGTATTGTATTGTTGGGATCAAACTACGAGAAAACAAAAGATATATAAATATAAAAAGGAAGTCATTAAGTCATTGAATTGGAATAACTATGGTAGGGAAATGATTATTTTGGGATCGAGAAATGTTTTTGGTAAAAAAACAACCTTGTATCTAAATCTCTGTTAAATCCTTTTATTGCGTTTTGGATATCAAGTCACTTTCACTTGAGTTGTAAGGGTAAAACTATTGACATCGAATAAATGTTGGAGGAGAATATTCTTAACATAATAATAAGATAATTAAGTACTTTGTATGCAATTTGATTTATGCCAAATAAGTATGCAAGTTATGGAAATTTTGTAAAGAATAAGAAGCTAACTTAAAATGGTCGAACTGTAAATTATATGTGGATTGAACTTAAGGTCTCTGTAGATGGAGGAAGGAGGAAGCTATCCTTACATAATAATGTTCTTGGAATGTTAATCGTAACTAAAATACATTTAAAGTAATGATGTGTTGTGGGTTCACCGTTCCTGAAGTCATGTTTCTTGTGGTTGGGTCATTGCTAGTATTCGTTCATTGGGAAAAGTGTGGCATCGACATGCCTATGTCATTTTCATGGGTCTATGTGAGTCAATGACTTATGTGATTGTCGTATGTGAGTTGAGTTTCTGTACTTGGAGCCCGTGTTGTGTTGTGTGTAGTGAGCAATGTAAGTCAAAAAAATTTATCCTGGTATTTTACTTGTTGTATTTGGGTGCGTAAAATGTGGGCACTACAATAAGTTTATTATAACTTGTGAATTGGATTTAACTTTGGAAAAATTGGGCATTCTAGTCATTCTAATGCGGTTTTTAAATTATAAAAAATGATTTTTTTTTTTTGTATAATTTAAATTTATGGATGCAAAATATACACACCCTTAGACTCTCACCCACAATTGATGAGAAATTTATTTACATGTTGGGTTCCCTATGTTTTTGTTTTCATATTATCATGATGACTATGTTTACTTAAGGTTCATTTAAGACATGATAGAAGTGTAAATATATTTTATACCTTACCCTTCCCTTTTTTATGATTTTATGTATGAATTCCTAATCACTAAATTTATTTTAGTTTCATGTTGAATATCCATGGGATATATTATAGTGTGAGTTAACTTATCCAAGTTGACTTATCTCTTTGAAGGTACAAAATGTCACATAGTTTTTATTGATATATACATCTATATTTTTACATACCTTGGGTCCAATTTCTATCAAGGATCCTAAAATTAGTGAGATTAAATTCTCATCTTCTATTTTATCCCATGTTAAAACTTTCATCAACACATTTTTGCTATCTACAATATTATAAATAAATAACATATAGAATAATGTAAAAACATATCATAATGAACATGTGAAATAACACCATGTAATGAAACAATAACACTTGATAGCATATAATATTTCCTTTAATAAGAAAGGCCATTGGGAAAGGGACTAGGCCAACACTTTTCATTATGTACAAACACATGTATGTTTGTCTTCATGCTCAAATACCTCATGGATGCATCTCGTGTAAAGAGTATATAGGATATTTTATCTATTAAACCATGTGAAATCAAACATATATAAAGTAATAAACTAAAAATAAGGTCATGTCTAAGTCCTAAATATGTATTTTGATAATATTTTAATGTTTTTGTTCTTATGATATTATTTTAATGTTTTTTATTTTTAGCATATTTTTATTTTTAATAATCAAATTCAACCATTTGATACTATTATGAGGGTGAAGAGATAAATATGTAGGTGTGGGAGGATTGCACCTCAAATTTGCATTTTTAACACCAGTAGTAGTATGTATCATGTCAATATGGGGTTGTAAGACATCATTGAGATAGTTTTTACTTATAATAATAGACATAGGATAATGATTGTATGATATAGAGCATTTAGAGATAACGTGATTACGTAGAATAAGTGTGGGTGCAAAAATAATGCTCTTTAGAAGAAGGGATATGTTTTATAACACATGTTAGCTTTATCTTGAATCATGGGTAGTGTAATATGTCCAAGGTATCCACTAATAGATCAATAAGTAGGTAATAAGTTATCATTATTGTTTCCTACATGTTTAAGAAATTTCATAATATAGGAGTTTTATAACTTGCTATATGGTATAGAGATTGATAAATGGAATGACATACTAATGGATGCCTACTCACTCTAGTACACAAGAATACATTTTAATTATTGATTATTTATCGGTTGCTTATTAGAGTTATCTTATAGCATAGATGATTGTGTGTTATTTATTTATTCTTGATTATATTGTAAAAATAACTTTTTAGCTTTATCAACCCATTTAAAATTAGGAGGTTAAGATAAATAATTAGGAGATGACCCCCTATGAGATACATCACTTATAGGAATCCTAATAGCTAGTGACTCCTTAATAGGGGTATCATGGGAGATCATAATGTATTCATAATTATGGATTAGAGGAAGAGATGAATATTCAATAGACAAATTATAGTGCATTTAAAAATAAATAATTGCGTTATCTTCAAGTTTCTTGAGCTTGCGATTTAAAATGTAAGAATCATTGTCACAATGTCCATTGATGTCATGATTGTTTCAAAAGGTTTTTCTTTTTCTCATTTAATATTTTTATGAGGATAATGTGTATTAGATAGTTAATTGATCGTGTGTTTATCCATTAAGCTATGTAAAATATCATGTGGTTGGTCTTGATATTTATAAAAGTGGATTATGGTTTCCACATATGAGAAATAATAAGCCTCGTGGGTACATTAGGTATAGAATTAGTATGATAAAAAGTATTTCCTTGATTTAATACCTTAACTTGACCAAAATTGTAAGATGAATTAGTTATAGAACTTTTATCATATTCTTGATTAGGGATAAGATTATCAATGTGAAAGATATTGAATCTCATGGAGGATTTAGTTCTTACTCTAAAGCAGTAACAAGAAGAAAAATATCATGAAATGAATCACATGTATCATAAAATAATTTATCCTTAAGAATATAGATAAGGAAACTCAGAAAGATAGATTAAAATTGTAGATCGGTGATCTGGTATATTATTTTCTACATACATACTTTAAAGTGTAATATATAATCATAAATTGACTCGATTTTTACTCTATGTAAGGAAAATTGTCATAAGTAACTTTAGGGCCTTTATTATTGATGAATAGAATGAGGAATTCCTCCTCAAAATCTAAAATTAACTCAAATATCCACTAGTGATATTATGAAACCAATGTGAAGAAACACTTGTGCGACTCTAAATAACGGTTTTAAGTAATAACCTATCATTATCAAAGGACGTCTTGGAAAGTCCATAGATCTTAATATGTAAATAAGGATCTCTATTCCTTTTAGACAACTGAAATGTATGTATAAGGAATTATTTAGGGAATTTATAATGAAGGAACTTTCACATAATTATATTTATATATATATATCATCATATCTAGTTCAAGCATTATAGCCTTTTCTTTCAAAAAATAAGGTATGCATTTTATGTTGTAAGGAAATCATGGTGCACATCAAGGATATGACATCTTGATGAGGTAAATCATAATGGTGAAGTGCATTAGTTAGGGTTTGAACCTTACCATTAATAGTTTTGATATAAACACTATTACATCTAGGGGAGGAGGAGTAGGAAGTAAGTAATTTTACATATGAACAATAGTGGTAGGTAGAGGTGTATTATTATCTACTAAATAATTAGCAAACGATGTAGGATCTAGTTATTTTTCATCATTAATATCATGAAAATGTGTTGTAATAGGATTAAAATAAGTAAATAATTCATTTTAATAACTAACAAGAGTATAAGAAACATTCGTAACATGTTCAATAAGAGAAAGATATTCATTTCTAGAATTTTCCACATTATCATATTTAAGAGGTAGATAAGTAACATAGTAGATGCATCATTTTTATCTCAATAGGAAGAGAAGAGATATGTACCCCCTTGCTAATTGATCCTCTAATAAAAATGTGGTGAGATTGTGATTTGTGACAAAGGGCACTATGTGATTAAAATTTCAAATTAATAAAATGATTAAATAATCTCAAATAAAACAAAATAAGTAATAATGAGATAAATACTTTTATTTTTTTAAATAATAGAACATGATACTAAAGTTTAAAATTTGAAATATTAATATGGGATAAAAATGGGAAGTGAATGCGTTTAGTAGGTGGAAGGGAAAATCTAACATGATCTTATACCAAGGTGTCTTTGGAGAAGGTTGGAATTTTTAGTAAAGTACAATGTAATGGGATTCATATGTGTGGGAAGGGAATGGATTAGCTTGGACACTGTTGGAGGTTTTGGTGAACATGTCATTTTGAGCTCCAATACACTTTTTCTAGCATACTTTTAGGTAGTGCTTAAGAGGTGCTTGGATGTGGTTTAACCTACAATGTGGATGCATAGAAAAGGAGCACAAACTATTTTTTTAATGCCCCAATGAGACTTGGAAATAATGAAACACAATGGTTATAGGATATAAAATATGGGTTTATTGAAAGATCTTGGAGCCTTTAAAGTAAATTTAATTGGATGGGGAAAAGATAAAGTCCTATATCCTTAGTGACATCCCCCTCCCAAATTCACCTTCCAAGACATTTTCCTCCATCTTTAAATAGACCTATGGTTCCGTCACCTCCCAAGTTATTCCTCTAACTTTGTTTAGGCATGTTGTGTGTGTGCCAACTATTTTGGTTTCAAGTGTTTTGGTAGATATTCTTGCAAACGTGGAAAAAATGGTTATTAGATATATCCAAAGTGCGCTTATTAGATATATCCAAAGTGCGGTTGTTGAAAAGGCCTTGAAACTTTCCAAGAAAAGGTGCCTAGCAAGTAAAATTATAGAACTCATAGACTCTATATTTTATTTCCAAATAACAATTAAACTCATGGTGGTTATCTATATTTTTTTAAAAGATCATTGTGGCATTTAATTAAAATTCCATCAAATGGTGTGAATATGGAAAATATCATGTGCCTTCATCTACCATGAATTTATATTCAAATTTTCATAGACATCTTATTTCTTTGGCTTGAAGGATTTTACAAAATAATTTTTTTCTTCTCATGGAGTGCCGGGTTGCAGGGTATACACAAAATGGGTTTGTTAAAAAGCCTTAGAAACAAGAAAAGCATAATGGGAAGCATATTTTTAGAGAATTAATTATTAGTGATTCAATTTATATGTATGAAAAATGTGGACACATAGATTAATTCTTTGTACTATTTGGAAAAATTCCTCGACCAATATTTGAATAAGAGTTAGAATAGGGTATGAACCATAGAAATTGATTTTTGGTAAGATTTTGTATTTGCAAGTGTCATAGTTGTTGGGAATCGTGTATATGTAGTTTTCATTGATGTCAAATTTCATTTATGGAAAATGGATTATAGTCTTCATAAGAGTCTCTGTGAGGTGTCAATCAAGGTCAAGCTTGAAGGTTGATTGGTAGTGTCTAGTTTTGGTGTAGTTGTTATGGTGTCTTGACATGGTCTTGAGCATGGTGTAAGATAGTAAGGTCATGATATGAGTCCCAAAGGTTGGTATGAATCATAAAATGGTTAGAGAGATGTGTAAGAGGTTTTAATGAGTCTATAAGATGTCATCATGGTATGTTCATGAGAAGTATGTATTGAATCGGTCATTCCGGGCCTAATCCTAGACCTAGTCCAAGAAGGATGATATAGTGGCATGATAAATGGAGTAGGGAAGTCCTATTTAAGAATTGTAGGTGTGTTTTGACACTACATATGAAGTGTGGAAGGCATCCAAGGTCAGTATTCAAAGGTTTAATGCATGTTCAAGGTCCATTGAAGTAAGTTTCTTAAGAACAAGACATGTTTGCATGGGTAAGTCCTAGTGTTTGGATAGATTCAAAGTATTAAGATCAAAATTAGATTTGGGAAAATTGGAGTAGGACATCATAGTGCTTTGGGTAAAATTTCAGGTCAAAGCATTGAATACAAAAAAGAAAATTGATTTTTGGAAAAGCGAGCTCTTGAAAAGGAAAAATCCACCTCGATGGTGAATTTAATTTGCTCACCCACACATGAAAAATTCATATGGGAACTTGTGGCTTTGAATAATATTTTTCATGGAACTTAAAATACATAGCAAGAATAATGAGTTCAAATAGGTGTCGAGACATTTATGAACCATTGTTAAGAAGTCAAACAGGTCAAAACCCTTGTTAAAACCCTAGATATATAGTGATGGAGGAAAGATGATTTTTTTGGGATTGAAATGAATTGGGTAAGTTGGTATGATGAATTGGGGTTATAGATTCATCTTCAAGGATACTAATGGTGGTGGTTTCATGTTTGAGGTGTTTCAACGAACTTGAGAAAAACCCTTTGTTTGTGGAGATTTACATTTTTAGGTTTGATATGGAAGTTTCATGAAGAGAATTAAATTTTTATAGAAATATTAGGAGATGTGATTTATGGCCATGAAAAGTTTCAATAATTTACAGTTGAGAAAATTTATTTACAAGTCCTCCAAGACACCCTACCGCTTTGGCCTAGAAGGGCTAAAACTAGTCTTGATAGCTTGAGTTGAGTTGAGTTGATTTTTATGATGGAGCATGGTTATTTGATCTTGGAAAGATTGGTATTATCCCTCATGATGTGTTTGAATGTCTTGTTTGATTTGAGAAGGATTATTCATGATGAATACCTATTGGCCAAAATTTCCATATTAGACCTATCGAGTAAGTGAATGAAACAGGATGAAAAGATAGTTTTCTCTTAATGGAATATGATTTAAAGTATTTGAGTATGTTGGTAGAAGTTCCCTTGAAGTGTTACATGCATTATTTTATCCTAGAAGTTATGGTAGATGTTTTTTTGCATGTTTCCCTTAAGAATGGTTCTTGAGTCCTGGAAGCTTGATTGAACATTTTCATAGTTTGGTTTGTTTGGATGCCTTATGACGTGATTTTGTGATATAAGTGGTTTTTTTCATATAGTATACTTCATTATATTTCCATCCATATTCTACTTGAGTCTTGGTGAGATGATTTGGCGTGCCAAATTGTTTATTCTTGGTGACCTATTTCTAGGCATGATCGACATGCTTAAGCGAGGTAGGATAATTGGATGTCTTGGAGTGTTGTGAAATTTAATGGTGTATCATAGATGCGGATATTTATTTGGATTAATTTTTCATCCATTCATGTGTCCAAGTCATCTTGAAAGGTGGTTTTCTTATGTGAATTTGTTTTCTCTTGTGGATTATTGTTTTAGGTGCTCAAACCTACTTTAAGGTGCTTGCAAGTTGGTGTGCTTCATTGTGTTGATAACTAGTACATAAATTCTTATCATTTTTATGATTTTGAGAGGATTTCCTTGATGTGTGATGTTATGGATATTTGGTGAAGCTTCTATTTGCCTTTGAAAATCATAGTTCATTCGTTGGAGGAGTAGGCTTATGTTTTAGGCCTAATTGAGATGCCTTGTGCTAGTTTTACTTGTCTAAGCTATTTTCGACCCTTTAGGTCTCTTGAAATGAATGTATATGATGTATGGATTTTTTTCATGTTTTAATGACCAACATATATGGTATTGGCTAACCTAGAGGTGTTTAGGAGTTGAGTCATGTATATAAGCTTAGTGTATTTCCTCATTTGAGGGAGTAGTGGAGATGTGGATGTGAATGAGCTAGATAAGGAGGAAGAAGAGTATAGAGGGGTCAAGAATAGGGATAATAAGAGGAATGAATGAATTATAAAGAGATAGGAGTGGATATGCAAGTTCGGTATACCTAATCGAAAAATGAATGAGCATATTTGAGTGAAGTAGGAGAAGAGATTGTTTGAGAGGGTTTGATGTGTATGGAGCCGATATTGTGATCACAATCTATTGTAGGAGAAACAATACTTAATTTATCTTCATATTTAAGTTTTTAAGTGGGTTCTTGATCACCTTAAGGGGTGGTATCCTCCTTGTATAGTGGGTGCTATACTAAATAGGGGTGGTGTTGTCGATGAAAATTAGTCCGACAACCAATCAAACCTTATTCCTAATGTAAAATATCAAGACAGAATCAGACCAGTTTAATCGTAGTTATACTTTTGAATTGGCTTAAGCATGGGTAGTTTAACATAGGTTCAATAATGAGATAACCTAATATCTGGGAAGTTTCTATTTATTGGTAGCAAAGAGAATATACACACTCTAACAAATAAACAAAAAAACATACCAAAAGACACAACACAACAACACAAATATTAATTAGATCAATAAAGATATTTCCATTAAAATTAATGACTATATGCAAGGTAGTCACTCATAAATTGAACATATTTTGTATGAAAATTATGTTATCAACCTTTATCTGACAGAGTGAAACCTATTGATTAGGTAACCTCTTGAAAAGGTGAAAACCTTGAGTGATATATTATAATCTCTTCCTTGCAATGATTTATCAAATGATTTTATGATATTAAAGAGAAAAATGTAACAACGGAACTAGAAAGATAGAAAATAAAATCTTAAGATATGAACATTTACGTAAATGATAAGAAGAAAATAGAGATAGACATGATGAAGAGAAATAGATTTTTCATTAATGAAAGATATTACAATGCTCGCTTAAATAACATCTTGAAAACATCATGATTCAAAATCAAAACCAACATGGATACAAAATTGAATTTATTTCTAGATGGAAATGAAGATATCATCAAGGTCTGCTTTGGATATGACAGATAAAGATCTACAATCAGTTTAGATAAAATGCAGAATAATAAATCAGATAATCAGAGAAATAATATTAAATCTGGATATACCTGCTACATTAAATTTCCATACTCAAACCTCAAAACAATTTCATCATAACACCTATAAGATCACTTTCCTCAGAAAAAAATTACACATAAATAATTCAGAATGAAATAACCTTCAAAAATAGCTTGAATTCCCGATTTCTCATCCTTTGTAATTGTATCTTCCAAGTCCTTTTATAACATCTTCTTAAATAAAATCAATTATAACCGATTGAATTATTTGAAAAATTCCAAATGAATAATTTATAACTCATAATAATTCTTCACTTATGACTTAAGTGATACTTTATAATAAAGTATGATTATAACCAAGGACTCATGCCACTTTAAAATATTTTACTTTAGGAATTTAAATGAGGCATGAGTCATTAAAAGAGGGTCCCACTAGATACTTTACACATTAAATAAATATGAAACACAACAATTAAATAATTCATTCCTTTTAAAATACCAACACATCATCACCATGAAACAACAATTAAACATCAAAATTCATTCACTTATATGCATATAAATATAATATTGTCACCATAGTTTACCAAATATATCCCAAAATATAAAGTATATGAAAAATGATTAATATGTATATCAAGTTCATCAATCCTAGGATATTATAATAAATCTTCCCTGTCACAAATCCAAAGAATGGTGTTCCCGCTTGAATGGTCATCTCAACATATTCATATGGTTCCACTAGTAGTATAGTGTGAGTAATGATTTCATACTCTTCCTCCACCTCTAAATTAACTCTCTTTACCACACTTGTCGCCTTAGGCACTACGAAAGAGGACCTCACATGCTTAGAGGTTCATGGGGAATCATGTGAAGGTGTAACTTGGTTCTTTATAAGTAGTAGTGGTGAGGTGTTAATAAGAAAGACATGACAAGAGAGAATATGAGAACGAGAAGATTAGACATACCTGTTAGAGGAGGACGGGTTATGATCAACATGTGTGTTCTCAACATTGTGTAAAGGAGGGTTATTAATGCTACAGGGAAAATTGGGGGTGTGGATAAGATTTAATCACATGCAAGAATCCATGAAGGCAAGGTTCATTTGCATCAAAATGGACGGAAACATGGGTGGGGCCATGTCTAGCAAAAGGTTTCCTCCCTCAAAGCATACTATCTCCCCTTCAGCCACCCCTAGGTGAACCCCTTTTCCACTTTGATTGACCTTAAAAACTATTATTACCCCTTTAGTGATGAGACCCATATCTTCTAGAACCCCAAACATCCCATCTAGACATGATGTAGTGCTGAAAAGGAGAGGTAATCACCAAATTTTAACATGTAGGATTATTAATTTTCCAAAATAGAGTCATCAATCAAAGAAATAGGTAACAATCATCTAAAGAGTACACTTAACCTTTGAAATGAAATAAATGCACATATACATTCTATAGAAATAATTTACTTCACTATTGATCTTTGTTTCCACATATCATCATAGACATTCAAAAATAATAGTTACGAATACCAATTTCCTTTCTCAAACTCACCAAGAGACTATATCATTTAGATTTCTAAAAATATGAAATTTTGAAAAAATATGCCTTTAAAATATTCATGAAAAATAATAAAATGACTTGTTCCAAAATAATCCATTATTTTCATCTCATAACTACCATCATAGCTCGTATATAGAATATAACCAAAAATATTATATACCCGAATCTTTATCATTTTTTCCTCAAAAAACTAAAATGAAAGCATGTATAATAGAATATTTGACGTAGATTGTAGAAATTTTGAATAAATTTATCAAATAACTGAAAATGAAATCACAGAGTCCGAGCTTTATAATACATTCAATATTTACCCACAAAAACCAATGAGCAAATAAATCCTCAAAATAACTTAAAATTATTCATCTTTAATCAAATAGAGATATTTATTTCAACCCAAAAATAGAAATGGTAATACATATTTTATATTGAACAAACTTCTAAAATGACCAATACCCAACTCGACGACCATTAAAATGAGCAACTGTAACTTTAAAATTAACATCTTTAACAAGAACTTTAACATCTTCACCATTAACACAATAAACACCCAAAATAATGACATGCATGCTTCAAAAATATGAACAAGAACTTAAATAAATCATTATTTTCCAACATGCAAGTGATATCCATTTCATTGTATGAAAATTTCTTTGAAAAACCAACTGGGTATACAAAATATCAACTCGGGCGAGCTCAAAATTTTTGTAGACAAACATCAAATGAATTAGGAAAATGCCATGTCAAATTTGTATACACACAATCCAACTTGAGCCAAAGAAAAACGTAAATGTCAAAGAAATAATTCATACCTATTAAGTATTGACATGTATTTGTCTAAACTGAAAACTCAAGCTCGAAACCAACAACGTATACTCGCCTACAACTAGAAAACTCCCAATTTTGAATTCCTTTCCAATGTCAAACCAATAAATGACCCAAAATATGAAGCCATAACCTTGTTCAATTCTCATATAAAATCATTCAATTCTGATTAAATCACCACCACCAATCCTTTCATTATATTCCTGCCATCTCATGCCTTGGAAATTGAATTTTAAAATTGGAGGCTTAGACTATAGTTCAAAATATCAAAATCATTTGATAATTTAGATTTCCAGGACCTTTTATTATCCCTTTAATGTTATTTTAACCCAAACAAAATTTCATATGACCTAATTTATATCATGGAAATAAGTTAAATAGAGCTAAGATATGGTATTGAAATGGTGAGATCCAACCTTATGCTTCGAAATCCACAAAAATTGAAACGAAAAGATATATAGTGAAATATAATCATTCAATCAAATATAAAAAATAAAACATTGTTTCAAAATATCAACTTAAACCATAGCCACCTCCAATGATCATTTCTAGAACAGAAAAGTAAAAATATCAAAATGCAAGCTTGAAAACCAAACAAAGATATCATGAAATGAAATTTGATTTCCATTTCAACTACTCACCATCCATGATGATAAAAAAATGACAGATATATATCGATTTAAAATGATGATGGTTGACAAATGAAATAATTCCATGAAACCACTTAGTGTTAGAAAAATTAAATAATGCATTAAATACATAGTGGCCCCGCTAGATTCATTATGAATGCGATAGAAATTAATAAGTAATAGGAATATTTATGGTTATTTTGAAAAAGGGGTTGTTAAAATTTTAGCAATAACAATGGTGACCAGGTTGTCTAGTTTCTTGTGAAAAGAGTCTAGACCGCATCAAAAATGATTAAATTTTAACATGCTCAAGAGTGTAATGTAGGTTCTTTGTTTCTTGAGTCAATCTTTGTAGACCCCATAATTATTTTAGACCAAAAGGGATGAAAGGTCAAAAGATTTTCAAAGAAGAAGGGAATACAAGAGATTGGGAAGTTAGGAATGGACAAGATCAAAATACAAAGTTAGACTTTATTGTTTTGAAAATAAGGTATGCCTTATTTTACATCAAATGTATCAGAAATTTATTATTCATGAAAATTTAATTGATGTATTCTTCAAATCATACTTATTAAAAGTTTCAAAAAAACTTACCATCTGAGTAGTTTGATGTACACCCACATATTGATCCAAAATAATTGCAAAATGTAACATATTAGAGTTTTCAAGATCATGAAAACTCACCAAGACAAGAATAAACAAGTAAAACAACAAACAAAAGAAAAACAAGCCAAAAATTAAAAAAACAAAATATATACATATTATACAATTGAATAACTCAATTATAAAAATGTTTCAGATGTTGTCCATTCACTATAAAGTGCAACCAATCACCATCAATATCTCTCAAATGGAAAGTGTTATTTCCCAAAACTGAAGCAACTTGATAAGGACCCAACCATAATGAATCAAACTTATGATGTTTTACAGAATTTATCTTGCTTTATCCCAACACAAAACCAAATCTCCAACCTTAAAAATTTTTGTAGTAACCTTTTTGTCAAATTTTTAAAAAAATTTCCTTACCCTTTTCCAACTTTTATAAAGCAGTGACCCTCATTTGATCTAAAGCCAACAATTCATCTAAACGTAACTATAATTCACTTAAGTCATCTATGCCAAAATTTAAAGTAGTACGTGCTAAAGATATTTGTAATTCAATAGGCATAGTGGCTTCAAAATCGTAAGTAAGAATGAAGGGTGAGAATCCCGTACCTAATTTGACATTGGTCATATCAGCCCATAAATCTTCAAAAATTTAAGATGTCAATTTCTTTTAATTTCATTGAGCATATTCTTCATGATGTTAATCAATTTTTTGTTTGTAGACTCAACTTGTCCATTACCCTATGGGTAATACTTTGATGCATGGCTCGATATAATGGAGTATTTACTAAGAAATTCTAATTATTCCTCATAAATAAATTGTGGACCATTATCAGATATAATTTCCTAAGGTACTCCAAAATGTGAGAAAATTTGATTTTTGAAAAACTTAACAACTTTGCTAAGAACAAAGCTTTTAGAGAAACCGACTCGACCCATTTAGTAAAGTAATCAGTAGCTGTTAAGATGTGTCTATGACCAAAAGAAGAAGGGGGATGAATGTCAGAGATGAAATCAATTCCCCACTTTTAAAAAGGTCTTTGAATAATGATAGGATTCAAGGGCATGGCTAGTAAACGTTCACAACCAACAAACATTTAACAAGGGGAACAAGACCTTACCCATTTGTATGCATCTTTGAATAAAGTAGGCCAATAATAACCAATATGTAGTATTTTATGAGAAGTTGTTTTGAGAAAAATGTCAACCATAAGAACCTTCATGAAAAATCCTTAGCACATGTTCAGTTTTGTCATGTGTCAAACATCTCAAAACAATACCATCACGATTTTTAAAAAATAACATATTTTATATGAGAATAAAATTAAAATATTGAAAATGAAGCGCTCTCTTTTGTCTTTTGTCTAAGTTTTCAGGACATGATTGGTTTTTGAAGTAATAAATGAGATCATGATACCAATCATCTTGAGATAATAAACAATCCCATTCATGCATGTTGAAACCTATATTGAATTTGGATGATAACTCATTACCTGTCATGGTTTGAAAATGAGGAACAACATGCAAGATATCATCAACTGCTAGGATGACCACATTGATATTGGAATCAAAATTTTTAGCTAGATGTTTAGAAATATCATTGAATCTAATAGTTTTCATGTTTCCAAATTTAAGTCAATTTTTTTATTTTAAAAATCCACTTGGCTAACCTTTCATTGATCACTGGTTGCTTAATAAAATAGGCTAAAAATGGAATGTTAGAATGAACAATGATCTTATTTCCCATCAACAAATACTTATATTTTCCTAAGACTGAAACTAATGTGAATTTCGTTTTTCAAAAGGATACCTGACTTCAACATCTTTTAAAGTTTGACTGAAATAGGAAATGGGTTTTTCATTGTTTGCTTCAAAATATTGAGTTATGACAGCACCCATAGCCTTATCAGTAGAATTTAAATATAAGAAAAAGGATTTAGGAAATCAAGTTTAGGTAAGACAGTGTAGATGAAATGGAATTCTTGACATCGGTGATAGTAAAATCAACATGAGAGTTCCATGAGAAACCATGGTTCTTTTTTAGCAAAATCTGTAATGGGGCAACTTTATCAGAAAAATCAAATATAAATTTATGCACAAAATTATTTTTTTCTCGAAAGAGGAATGTAAACTGCTTCATTTTTGGGGGTTTTAATTATTGAATAGATTTTACTCTTTTTGGGTCAATAGAAATACCAGTTTGTGTAATGATATGACCCAATAATTTTCCCTCGAAACACCAAAATAGTTTTTTTATTTAGATTAATACCATATTCACTCCAAAGAAATGAAGATTTATCGTAGGTGGTTCAAGTGTTTTTTTATTTTCCTAGAATACACATTTAGATCATCCAAATAAACCTAAATTATAACTCCAATCAAATCATCAAAAGCTACATGCATTTCTCTTTGAAACATGGCACCTGGATTTGTTAAACCAAAAGGCATATGATTGAAAGCAAAGGTAAATTTTTGTGTAGTAAAATTAGTTTTATGTCTATCTTCTGGATTTACAAAAATTTGATTGTAACCTAAAAATCCATCTAAGAGAGACATCATTTCTGATCTGTGACTTGCTATAAGATTTTATCAATGTTTGGAAAAGGGAATTTATCTTTAGTGTTTGCATGATTTAAGTCTCTAAATTCAACACAAAGTTGAATGTCTCCATTTTTTCATAATGGGACTAAGTTAGCAACCCATTTCAAATATATTATAGGGTAAATGAAACCACATTCTAGTATTTTATCAAGCTCCTTATTGATGGTGTCTTCTAATAAGGGACTCACTCTTCTATGCTTTTGACGAAAAATTTTGATTCCGGTTTAATATGAATTTCATTTTTATGATCCTAGTATCATAACATTTCAAATATATTTATGACCATACTAAGAAAACAATGAAATATTTTAGTAATTTAGTGAAATCCTCTTTCTCTTTAGAGTCAAGTAAGCACCAAGATAGAAATATTCTGATATTATTCTACACCCAGTTTAACAACAATGGTTTCACCTATGATCCTTCTACAGTTTTCAAAAGAAGAAGAAATTTTTGGTTTTTCATGAGGTGAAAACATGGATTCCAAGATTACCAAAATAATAGGCGAGATCACTGCAATTCAACACAAAGTCATCTGAATCAAAATAATTTCCTTTCTGTTGCCGATAAAATTTATCAGGTACACAAATTACTGGATATCTTTCCAATGCTCTAGGAATCTAGGTCCCTCTACTTATATGGTGCAGCTCCATTTATTGTACGTGATCTGAAAGGGAAATATTTTGATGGCCAAGGGACCAGGGATCCAACTGGCACACTCCACTATACCCACGGAAACTTCTTGCAATGAATTGTAAGGGAGTAATCTTCTGGATGATGGGGAAGAGGGAGTTATAAATTAGGAAGGGGAGATTAAATTTACAAGTATAAAATAAGACTCTTTCCAAAGATAATCAGAAGTATCACATTCACAACTTATAGGAAGAAAATAACTATGCTTAGGACATCAAAATGATAGTATACCATGCACACATAGTTTTACACATTCATACATCATGAAAAGAAGAAAATCATTTCTTTATTGACATATTCACGAGTTTTACAATGTTATGGAATGGAATAAAATAGAATAGAAAAAATGGAATAATTCTATCTCTTTTTCCTTTCTCAAATAGATCTATCTCTTGAGCACAAAAATTGACAACCCTTAAGAAAGAGGATGTCACTACAATTTATAGACATTGATAAGACCCTTCATCTACCCACCACATGACATTTAATTTGTCCTCAAAACCCATGACTTTCAACATTCGTAGAAATTATAATTCAGTCCCCTTTATCAATTAAGGACAACTTATTACATTTTTAGACTATAGTCACATTAATGAATAGGACAAACATCATGATTGCTCAAATGACAAATTAGAAAGGATGTAGAAAAGGGGGAAATAAGAGATTATATCAAGAATTAAGATACCTACATCTTTATTGAATAACTTGGTGATGATGATCATGCATGAACATTTTGAACCATGAAACAAGTGTTTAGAAACATTTTTCTGAGACCTCCCATTGTGAGCTCAGGATGAACACATGAAATGATCATGATGATCCTCCTTGAAACTTAATTGATGAAATATTTAACTCACTAAAATCATCCCCGGCCAACTCATTTCAAAAATCCTAGTTCACCAAGAGATGGTGATAGATTCACCTCTTGCATCATGCATTGTTTTGCATTGCTTCGACACAATTGATCTTAAGATGATGCAACTAGGACTCTTTAAAAGTTTACATTCCTTTGTTTGATTATGAAATCATTATACCATCTCATAGAGAATCTAAAAAATGGAAATATGAGTGAAATTGGGGCCATATGCAGCTTTTTGTACTTAAAATTGAAACTTTCTATTTTTAGACCCTGGGGCCCAAGAGTTGCCATTTCAGAAGATATCACATATTTTTCTCCAATTTCACCTTCTAAACCTTCTAGAACATTCTATCATATTTCATTGTTAAGGAACTCCTCTTTTACTACATTTCTATTTTTATCAGGTTACTTTTTGGGGACTTGCTATTTTGGAAAAATTGTCAATTTTTGCCTTGCTTTCCATTTTACATCTTTCCTAATCGTCCCGAGTGATCAAAATTGCAATGCAAGGGACTTGCTATTTTTAACATGTGGGGAGCATAAAATATGCTATTTTTAGTAAGTGGAAAAATGGCCTTGGTTTGCGGTGGGAATCATATTTTTGGATTCATTTCTTTGTTGTGATCTCGTGCTCCAAATTTCACTGTGTTTCACTCACTTTGAAAAGTTGAGAAGTAAAAACATTTTTTTCCTTGGTGAGAGCTTCAAGTACAAATCTACCATAACATCCATTAATGGAGCCACCAATATTTTTTACAGGATCCTTTTCCACCTCTTATTGTAATGAAACTAACTCCATTAGGATAGTTTTTCTCCCGGAGTTTGTGTGCAAAATTCTAGCTTGTTCTTCTTGCCCAGTTGATGTGAAATCTAAGGAATGAGAGCTAGGAAAAAATGGATATTTTTAGTTTTTAATAATCGAGGAATAATTTTATATTCTATTAATTTCTTCTTTATGGCCTCTAAAAATGAGGAAGTCTATAAAAATATCACCTCAATCCATGCTTCGGATTGTGAGATATGAGCATTTCATCATTTCTGTTCATGGAAGCTTCGCGTAAAATTTTGGCATGGAGAAGATTGAAAAAGAAAGGTTTTGGCATGATATAATAAATTTAGGAAGAGGAATGGATGTGAAAATGTTAGTGTGAAGTGGTGGAAGTAGCAACAATGGAGCCGAAAGAAGATTTTCGGCAGTTAAGGGTTTGTGCATGCACGGGAAAGAAGAAGTCGAAGAAGCGAAAACAACACTCAAAAAAATTGAAATTTATTCAACTTGAGAATGGGTGCACTTTTTTTTCCAAACCATCCCAACTATTTGGGATGGTTAGTGCAAAAATTTTGCTTCTTTCCCATTGGTCCAAGTGGCACTTCATGATTTGTTAAGGCCGAGGGTGAGGGGACTAGAAAAATAGTGCATGGGGGATTAACTCAGCTATTTGGGATAAAAAAGGTCATATCATGGTCCAGGGGGATACATGGGAGCAGAGTGCACTTTTGTGTCCCAAACGTCACAAACATTTGGGATGCTTGGTGTAAAAATGTGTCATGCGCCACCACCTAGGCTTGACATGTGTCCACCAAGAAAATGCCCAACTCTTTTACCTTGTGGACGATTCTATACAATTTGAATTTAATTATGAATATAAAGAGTAAAACAATGAAATATAATGAAATGTAAATGCTAAGTGATTTATTTGATGTTTTAAATGAAATGAAATAAAAGGTGATAAGTACTTACTTGAATTTGTCTTACCTCACAAAGTGATCTGGGACTAAACAGAGTGATAAAATGGTAGAGTAGAGTGTTGCAATGAACCTCAAAAAGTAGCAAGTATAGCCAAATCTAGCCGTACTAGGGAACATGAGGAAGGATAGTAGTTCTTGGGGCACTCTAGTCTGAAATATGGGCACCCCGGTCTATGAGATGGCTCAAAATCTGAATCTAGTATAGTGGGTGAATCTTCGCAATACTTCACCTTTGGTCAAGTGGATGTCACACTTGGTTCACTATTCTCATTTTTGAGCTCTAATGACTAATCACCTACAAAACCCCATAAAAAAGCATCAAAAACCTAAAAAAAGAAAGATGCAAATGAATAGATCAGATTGTCCCCATCTACCAAGTGGATGGACTTATGAATAAGCATTTCACTACATCTCAGACCTGATGTAGTTCTATGTGATTGTGTGTGCAATAATGTGCCTAGGGTGCCCTAGCACCAATGATGTAGAGATAACAGAAATAGCTAGATAAGGTGCAAAATGGTGGATGGAATAAAATGAATACGCCCCTTCCTATGTAGTGTGTGATGTAGAATAGTTCCCAAATGTTTCCCCTTGCTCTATATAGATAGCTAGCCCTTAGTAGAATTTGTTTCCCTTAAGATAGTATGTATGGTGTGCTTATATAGGGATCTCTAGTTCAAATTTAGACACTAATGACCAGACTTGATGAGTAGTACCTAGGAAGATGGAGGGAAAAAAATAAAGACCAACCTTGAATGCCTAAATTAAAACCAAGTGTGATAGGGACTATTGCACCTAAAAACAGGACTAAGGTGCCCTAGGCACCCTAATCCCTATTTAGGTGCCCTAGTCAAAGACTAAAGAAGAAAAATGAGTGAACCATGGAAAATAGGATCCTCTAAAACTTGATCTAAACTATGTGAGTGAGTGTGATGAATATGTAAGACAAATAACAAAAAATATCAACAAGAGTGATGACCTAACTACGGGATGGTTAAATAGTGAATATTATACGTATGCAAGATCCATATATAAAAAAACATACTTTGAGGTATAATAATAGTAGTAAGTATGTGATTTTGTGACTACTTTTGCCCCCACGTTATGTTGGTGAGGGAAAGATCGGTAACATAAATTAGTTAGAGATGCGAACCTAAGAGAAATCTAGAGAAGTCCATGTTGTAGAAAAAAATGTAGATGTGGTAGAAGGGCATGTAAAATGTGAACATGTAGCATGAAAAATCATGGATCAGTGTGTTGATCCATGCAAAGTAAGCGAGAGATGTACAACAATGATGAAGTGCACTAAATGAGGGTGATGATTGTAGAGCTTAATTTTTAATTATTTTGAATGTTGTATGATGGCAATGTGATGGGGTAAGGAGTGATCAATTCCCAACTTGATTACATGTGTGTGTGAAAACTCAGGGGATTTGGGCATCTTTCATTCAGAGGAAGATTGTAAGGAGAAAGGTGTGTTATTTTTCGACCTTGAACTACATCCTCAAAAGATCTATCCACTACAGATGGACACAAATCAAATTTTCGATGCTCTTGGATCCAAATTTTTTCATCAAACATATTGAACCATATATGAGCAACATAGGAAAGGTAATGATGTATCATTTCCCTCACTCCAAGGGTATCACTGGAATGTGTGATGGATTCCAAGTTATTAACTCGGAATCAACCACAAAATGTAGAATAACCTCCCATGTTATGTCATTTGGGAAAATAACAAATGTAATTCCCAAGTTAGGTCATCTGGGAGGCTGTATGTAACTCCCAAGTTAGGTCATCTGTGAGGCCAAATGTAACTCCCAAGTTAGATCATCTAAGAAGATGTATATGCTATATTGTGTCAATTGAATAGTGTGATTTCAATTTTTATAGGTTTGGATGTATTTTATTAGTTTATTGATTGATTGGTTTACTCATAGAGAGATTTTACGCTTGTTGCCCCTAGGTTAGGTCATTAGGGGAATCAATAGAAAATGATGAAATGTCACATGGTGTATTAGTAAATGTTCAAAAATGACAAATTAGAGGTGTTGAATGATCATGTAGTGGTGTAAGGGGAATTATAGGATGACCCCAATTGTATGCCCCCTTTTGGCGAAAGGGAAGTGATAATGAGAACGAACGTTGAGCCGAAAGTAAGCCCAGTAATAGATAATGTATAATAGATATCACAAAAATATGTGTAGATCAAGTGAAAGACAAACACGGGAGAAATAACATGTGTGTCATGTGTATGATATGATGGTAGGTGAAATTCTAAAGAAAATTTCATAAACGTGATAGAAATTAGATTAAAAATGCTCAAGATAATAGCAAAATTGTGTAATGTGTCTTAGTTGGGTAGTGAATGTAAAAGATGAGTAGAGTAGAGTGATTAATGAAAAGTGACAATAAATAGTTAAGCAAGAAGGTGATTATTCAACTCATTTGTCTTTTGTGCGGGTGTGAGAGTGAGATCTTATTATGTAAGGATGTTGCAAGTTAGAGTAGCATGACCTAGCCATTTAAAGATGGTAGGGACTGTCATGGTGTCACATACAACGATGGAGTTAATAAGTGTGATTTTATTAGAAAAATTCATTTGTAGTAGTAATTTTTAGTGAATTTTTACAAAATTTGGGATTTTGTTTTTCTTAGCATTTTAGACCTAGACAAGAGTAGTGAAGGAGCTAGTGTTCTTCAAGATGGGAGCACCTGCACTGGCATTTATTTCTTTCTCTTGGGAACCCCAACTCGCTTCTAGGGTACTAGTCTAGAAAGTGTGCATTCAATATAGAGTGTTGGAAATGTGAGTTTTACAATGTAAAAATGTCGTAAATGTTTATTTTTCTATGTATAGTGTTCGACACACTTTTTTGGTTGTTTGGTGTTCTTTAAAGGGATATCCATTCGAAGGATTTCTGTAGTGGTTGACATTTGAGTAATTTTCTCGAGTTATGATTTTCAGAATGATTGGGAGGTTATGGATTGATTGGGCACATAGTGAGGATGGGGGATGTGCTCGATAATATTCACATATGGATAGTGTTGTGCGAGAGATGGTGTATGGGTAATTTTACATTTTTTCAACCTACAGGTGAGATGACAATTACACTAGAGGATGTATATCACATAGTTTGATTACCGATTGTCAAAAAGATGGTACATGTCATGGCATGTGGAGAAAATGAAGATACAGTGCAAGTCGCTATAGGTGCAAGCTACTATGAAGTATTTTGTGGGGACTTGAGTTCCTGCCAAGGCCCATATTAGTTTGGATGTGATTTTGAGGTCAAGGGTTCCACACTTGTGGAATTTTATAGCCATGGTTATTAGTCATCTATTACAAAGTGGAGGGATGTAGTGTGGATATATTATTTAATATGCATAATATTTTACAACGGATAGAGGAGGAGGGTACTAGGTATTCCTGGCACAATGGTGGTGCAAATTAACTTGCAACAATTAATATGATGTTCACTAATCCATAGTCATTTATTCATCAGACCTAGGGACATAAAATTTAAACTATGCCAATGCTATATATAAAGTTAGATGTGATTACGAGGTATATATTAAAATATTACTGCGCACAAAATTGGAAATACAATTCTATAAATAAAATAAGTTGCATATGACAGGAAATTCTATAGCTAAGTAATAAGAAGATAAAAGCATAAAACAAGTGAAGGAATGAACTTCGTAATTCTAATCTATGCATGCAAGGAACTAAAACAACAAACAAAAAGGAAAGGGGTTTTAGCAAACCACAAGTGGGCCTTTCCTTGGGTGTTAACCCTTCCTAAGGATTGTGTCTACAACAAAATGATAGAACTCATATTTTATTCATTAGCATGAAGATTCAGAATGAAACTTACAACAATTCCTTAACTATGGATTGATATCTACTACAGTCTTGTCATTCTCTTTATATTCAACGTAGAGACATGAAGAGACTCATTCAAACTAACAATTACATTTTGATTAAGTAAAATATCACTACCAAGAAATCCATAGATTCTTATGCATGCAATAAAAACTAAGAAAAGGTGTTCTAATACAACAACATAACTAACTGTTCATTCTAACAATCAATTATCAAGTTAAATCAACTAGTTACATAGTTATAGTTGCAGAGCATAATCAGGTATTAGCATGATATCTACTTCTTGTTGTCATAATTGATTCTTTATTGATATGCATAAACATAGGTGAAGTATCCACGTTGATCAAGCTTCCCACAATCACGATCTTGTATATGTGCATGTTCTTCTCTCGCTATAGGTGATTTGTTATGGAAGAGTCACAGCTTGATGCATGTTAGTTTCTGCAGAGACGAGTCCCTTTACATTGTGATAGAGTTTCTTTGGTTGCATGTTAGTGGCAACATATAACAAATTCTTGTAAACAAGTATGGAATTTAGAAAATCACTATTAATCATTTCATTATATCAAAGAGATTAACATGTACATTCAAAATCCATGAAATAGAGTAACTTAGTAATAGTTATATTAATTAATATAAGTGTCATAAGTTTAAGTTCAGGTGGAAATGTTTGATAGGATGACCAAGATAAATAAGTACAAATTATAAAATAGATGAGATAGTTAAAACATATATTAAAGGGTCTCATCACACCCCCGCACCTAAATTTTTGAATGTCCCTATTCAAGCATTCTTTGGTTTATTCTCTGCTTTCTTGGAATTATCCTATATTATATTGCATAGTCACCTGAAATCCACTCGAGTGAGATGCCTTCTGGTTTTGTAAAGAAATATCCTGCATTCCTTCTGAACTTTTCCATTACCCTTTCCCGCAGTTCCTCGTTCAGTTCTTTGTTCCCAGACCAATGAGGTATTGGGTAGTGGAAAATTGGTGGATAATATCCAATAGGGAACCAATTTTTTCCACATCCCCTAGCTACCTCAATATATGCATTGATTCTCTGGAAAGTTGGGATAATGTTTGGATAGGAATGCATTTCTTTTCTCCTTAGCTCTGGTGACATTTCTTCCCATATTCTTCTACATGCCTGCACTATTTACATACCATTGAACCTAATGTAATATATTACCTCATCATGGAATTCTTCTCTCATCCTGTATACCCTCTATTTTATTTTCTGCTCTTTCATAAACTTACCATACTCTTCAATCATTGCCTTGGTATTGCCTACCTCTGCTTTGATCATCAGTGGTTGTTCTTTGCACAATTTTCTATACTCCACCATTTTTTTCTCCTTGTATAGCTCATTTTGGAAGTAAGAAAATAGTGTCAGAACTTGTACATCCCTAATGTAGAGAATATGGATCTAGTCCCTGTCATACTCTAAAGAATAATTATACATATACAATTCACAAAGAAGTAACTGGATCTCATGGGGCATTTTCAGATAAATTATAAAGAAAATACTTTCTCCAATGATATCAAATGGGATTTCATTATTGATACAAGTGTATTTCAATTGCAACATTTGTTCCTTTAATAAGACAACATAAATATTTGATGGTGGTCTACATTTGAATATTTCATTTGTTACTTGAATTGTAGCTTCTTATTTCTTTTTAAGCCTTGCAATCTCATTGTCCTTATCCCTTAGTTGTATATCTTTTTCCTCTAGATCATGTTGATGTTGGAAGAGTAACTCTTCCTTTTCCCTTTCCCACCTTATTTGTAGCTTGTTAAAATAATTCTCAAACTTCTACACCCAATAGTCTGAAGTGGTTTGGGTTGCCATATCTCTACATACTGGCCTAAGAGGCTCTCTAAAAACTTCTTGTATGACAACCCATGGTTGCAGGTTGGGTGGTGGTATTGGTGGAGACACAAGATTTGAGATTACATGAGCTATATCTAGGGAAACTAAAGGATTTTCTATGTGTATTACCTCAATAGATTCATCAACAGGTTCTAATTCAAAGGTATAAATAATGTGTCAATTGTATCTTTTATATCAAGTGAAAAACTTTCTTTAGTATCCATGACATTGGTTTGTGCTTCATGTACTAGTTCTAATAACACTTCCCTAAGTTGTTCTTCATTATCTGCAGCCACAGTTTTTACTTCCTCACCTTCCTTGTTCATTGCATCTCGCTTCATGCCGAGCATAAACAACCTTTGTTTTGTTAGGGCTATTATAAACATTGGTTACATTTTCAATTTATTCAATTAAAACTTATTATTTATGTTGCATGTGGGTTTCCATGACATGAACAACCTTTTTTTGAACCTCAATTGGTTCAGTAGGGCACTCATTAGTAGGTTGTTCACCTAACTCTTCCTCCTTTTTCTTTTCCACTTCCTTGGTTTGTTCCTCCATGACTATGTCTTCATCTATGTTTATATGAACTTCCTACTCAACTTCCATTGGAATAACTTCCTCCTTCTTTTCTAGTCCCTCTTCATCATTGTCTAGAAAAATTTGAATGTTTCTACTAGGCCTTGAGGTTTTGGTATTTTTAGTATTAAGCCTATTTGACCTCCTGGATGGCTTAGAGACTTTACTTGAGGATTTCCATTTACCTTTGGAGGAAGAGGACTCTGGTGTTGATATATTTAGCAATGCTTTAGTAACTAGAACCCTATCATGAGAGATGGGTTTAGGACCTTGTTTAGGAGATGGAGGTTTTTCATGGATGGGTGTTTTTTTAGTTATGGAAGCTTCTGAATGAATGGGGGTTTCTCTAGGAGTATGGATGTCTAACTAAATGGAGGCTGAGGATAAGGGTTCAGGTGGAGGCATAGAAGAACTAGCTTAGATTCTTCACTTTTTCTTACCCTTCCCCAACAAATCATTAATAAGATTTTATCTATAAAAGTCTCCCATGTTTATTATAGAATGTTTAGTTTCCAATTCATGTTTCACAATTAAAGTGACAAGGTAACGATGAGACAAGGTAGACCTTCCCTTTGTGATTCCCTACTCATCTTGTTCAAACTATCATGTAAGAAATTTGGAACATTCACATTTCTGCCATTCTTCAAATGATTTATCAATTTCGAATGGCCGTATTTAAGCATGAATACTGACCCTCACAGGTAAAATATTTTATGATATAGTTTGACACATCTTCCCAAAAAGGTTTTAAATAAGTTCATAGAGTACCTTATCTATCTGATCACAAATTTTTCATCCTCATCTACAAACTTTGTGTGAGCTTCGTCTGGATTGGATTTTGTAGGAAACATCTCACCTTCCACTGGTAGTCTAGTGACTGCAACCAATATTTCATCATCAACTTTAACTTGCAAACCCTTTACTATTTCCTTCCCATCCCTAAAGGTGGTGGAAAATTTTGTGACCATAGACTCATTGAAACCTTGGAATTTATTGATGTAATCCATCCAACCACTATCATGAAAGTACTATAGAATTTGTGGTTGATTCCAAAGTTGTGAATGGTTTGTAGGTTTGTTTCTTATCAAGTCTCCCCCATTGTTAAGTTATGAAACTTCCACAAGATTTGTGAAGAAATATTTCTTTCACTTGGAATTGATTATGCAAAATTTGAATGAATGAAAGAACTCAAGTGTTTTCCTTTTCAAATTTGTGACCAATTTTGTAGGCAACTTGAAAAGTGGGAATTAATTTGAATTGAAATATATCCGCATGTGAAGTGAGGTTTTTTGATATCATGGGGTGATGTGGGAGACAGAGTCACATTATAGGATATGACAGAACATTATGATTAATAAATTTTATTGACAACTTGGCACATATATTAATTAAATATAATTATTCTAGCGCTACTTTATTAAAGGAAATCGAGTGCACTTAACTCAAGATATACGCCAAATGATTGTGACATGTGCCTTGTTAGAGTTTGCACCCTTGGATGCATGCATGAGGTTGTATGTTGAGGTATTGCATGGGTTTAAGTAGCATTATTGTGAGCTCTAATTTTGTAGGTGTTGTTGTATAGAATAAGCTCCATAATGAATTCAATTAATTCCCGAGAGGGAAGATTGATTTTTTCCAGTACTAATTGTATTCATCTCTTAGTGCTTGTTCAAATCAACTCTTGATTCTTCATACAGTTAGGTTATATCAAAAATTAAAGAAAAACATGGCTTTGGCTACATGATATTGCAAATGGATGTTCTAGTCTTTGCACCACCTCCTTTCATCGATATTATGCACTCCTTTTGCTACAAATATTCCAAATCCTGAAAAATAGAAATGATGATAAAATAAAATATGTCAGTGAGTGGTGTTGATCACCACGAAGGTTGATCACATCACTTTTATTCCTCTTTGGGGTATCCAGAAAGATGGATATACCAACACCACTGAATATCTCATTCCTTTAAAATTTCAGAAGATGAACCAACAGGTTCAACTTCTGTCCTCAATTCTGATGTTCTCATTTCCATCCTTCTTTGACCTCCTCTAAACTATTGGATGAAGGTGTTATTATTAGTTAGATTTTTGTACAACCTCAATCTATGACCATTTACCAGTAGTTTTAATCTCATAAGATCAATGGTGGTGAGTTTCATAGCTCCATTGGGAAATATTTTCTCAATCTCATATGGACCTAGCCACCTTGTCCCAAGTTTTCCCATATGGTCCTTGTATTTGGAGTCAAAGAGAAGTGTCTAATCACCTTATTGGAATTTCCTTGTTTTGATGAACCTTACATGCCACTTGATCCTTTGTTTTTATACCACCTCTATATTATGAACAACTTGCCTCCTCATTTCATCCAACTCATTGAGTTGAAGAATCCTTTTCCCAAATCTATTCCCAATTCTAATGTAGTTCTTAATGTCTTGTGCCCAAATTCAATAGGAGAAAAAAATTCTTATGATACAATATCTCAAAAGGTGTGAATCCAATTTTTGTTTTCCATGTGGTATTGAATGCCCAAACTACCTCTGAATTATTTTTGACCAATCCCTTCTATGTAGTGTAATAGTATTTATCAAGATGGCCTCAATTTCTCTATTTGTTACTTTAGCTTGGCCATTGGATTGTGGATGATAAGGTGTAAAATTCCTATGCCTGATTTCATATTCTATAGCTAAATCAACAATAAATTTAACAGTGAAGTGGGTACCTTGATCTATGAAAATATCTCTTGGCACTCCATACCTTGTAAAGATGTGGTCATATAGGAATTTTACAACTTTTTCACTCTTCTAATTTGGTAATGCTTTCACTTCTGTCCATTTGGTGAGGTAGTTTGTGCACACCAAAATGTACTCTTTTGTTGAGACTTAGGATCAATGGGAACAATAAATTTTGACCCCCATTTGTCAAATGGTTGCAATACTAGTTGAGGCTACAATGGAATTTCATCTAATTTGGTAGGCTTTCCCATTCTTTGGCACTTATCACATCTTCTTGCATACAATGTTACATCCTTGTGTAGTGTAGGCCAATAATACCCTATTTTTAATACTTTCTACATTGTTATTTTTACGTAAAAGTGTCCTCCACATGGCTCACTATGGAAAGCTTTGAGGACATCATAAATTTCCTCATCATCTATACATCTTCTCATAACATTATCATTCCCTGTGTGGAATAGGAAACCAACTATCCAAGAAAAATTCACACTTTTCTCAACAATATATTTATTTTTAGAATATATATAGTGTGGAGGTGTCTTACCTGAAACCAAATAGTTGGCTATATCAACATACTAGGGTGTCTTGGTGGAAATGGAAAATAAGTGCTCATCTGGAAAAGAGTCATCCACTATTGCTTCCTCATTATTATTCTCCATTCTTGAGAGAAATTATGCTCCAACATTTTCTTTCCTAGGCTTATCCACAATTGTTACATCAAACTCTTATAAGAGCAGCAACCATCTAATTATTCTTCTACTTACAACTGGTTTTTTGATCAGATATTTAATGGAAGTATGTTCTGCCTCTACATAAATACTTGGATATCCCATGATATAGTGCCTGAACTTGTTAATGGCATAGAAAACTACCAAAAACCTTCTTAGTGACCGTATAGTTAAGCTCAATGTACTTCAGGTTCTTACTGACATAATGATCTGTAAAATTCTAGTTTGGAACTCTACGAATCACACAACTATGTTGTTCTACTTTCAACTTTGGAAAATGAAAAAATTGCTTGAAATTTAGAGCTTCGCGACTGATTATCTAGTGCTATATAAAGGAAATTACAGAGAAGGAAATAATTCAAAACTTTGACACCAAAATTTTTATCCCGAAACCTCCAATGGAGGAGAAATTAGTTAAGATGGGAAACTACTCTTTCTTCCCACTTTTATTTGTCTAATATAGAAAATTACATATTACAATAAGTATGAAAAGAAGCAACAATGTAAACCTTCTCTCCAATTACTTGTTTGCTCTATTTCTACACCTTACTCCTATAATTACATTCCAACATTGAAGATCTTTCTCACTTCTCTCATTAAACTCTACTTCTCGATCTATCTCGGATCTTTGAATTCCCATTCTCTTATTCCTTTCATGCATTTATAGGCCTTCACATGTCCTCATGTGCACTGGAGAATGTGAAAGGGAATGAAAGGGAAGATACATGGATAGGAGCTTCAAATTCATTTCCATTTGTGTTCCATTTTCCTTTTCTATTTGAAAGTATTAGGACCACCGCCCGAGCGCACTAGCGGTCCCAGGACTCCACCCTATAGGGTGGTAATTCTGAAAACTCTACTCTACACGCAGTGGTGGTTCCTTCCAAAACCTCCATTTACCTCATTTTATTTACTTTTCTTGTTTCTCCTTCTTGGTGCTAATGGAAATGATGAAGTGGTGTGTTATTTTTTATCCCTATGGATCATACCTCCCCTACTTAGGAGGATTTTGGTCCCACAAAAGCTTAGTGGGGGAGTGGTGGAGGAATCAACTCCCTCTCGTGCTCATTTGAGTATCGTTGGCTCTTCCTTGGTGTCTTCTCTCGTCCAACCTACCAAGAATCTTGTGGATCTCTGGTTTGTTGTTCTAGTGCTAAATCCTCCCGTGAGTTGCCTTGAGTACAATCCTATTTGGGAGGTAACTTTTATTTCTTTTTCATGTATAGATGGTGTTAGTTGATACGAGATCTTGCAACTTACTATCATGTGCATCTACATGAAGTATGGCCTAAAGGTTTCTTCTCCAACCTGCTCAAGTATGGTGAAGGTCCCATACTGTAGTGGTTTAGTCCTTACCTATCTTTGTTTCTTGAGATGGATCAACCGAATCCTCTCCAAGTGTGTTGTTGCTTTAGTCACCACTATTCATTTTATCTCCTCGTCTTCTTGCTGCCCCATGGTCAAGTCTAATGAATCCATAGGTAGATACGGTGACTGCATAGTGGATTTTAGTTTTAATCCTTGAATGAGTAGTTCATGTGGTGGATTCTTCTGCAGCGTAAACCGACAAGTGCTATCCAAATTCTCCATCCTTTGGTCATAAATATCCATGCTCTCATGCCCATTTTTTTCTTCCAATGAAAGCAAACAAAACTGACGATTTTCCTAAATAAGTCTTGGTGCTTGGTTGGCACTTACCATAGCTTTCTTTGATTTTCCCTAGTGTGCCCCGATGTTAAAATTGACTCCATCCTTGATCCATCTGTACCGGTTCTCCCTCCTTGTGAACACAACATCCCTGGCATACAAGTATGGACTTCAAGAAACATCAAATGCATCAAGTGGAATAATATTAGCCTCTAATACATCTATGTATTGGGTATTTATCCCAAATTGAAACTTACACTTCCTTGTAACTTGTATTTCTACACCCTTATTCACCCATCCCAATAGGTATGGATGTGGGTGCACATAAGTCTCTAGACCAAGCTATTCTACAACCGCATCAGAAATCAAATTTGACTGAGAACCAGAATCTACTAAAGCATTTACCTTAGTCTTCTTGATTTGGATTCTGATTTGAAATAACTTACTCATCTCTTCTTCTTCTACTACCCCATACATGTTAGTGGCCATGCATCCTAGCCTCTTGTCTACATTTGAATCATCCTCAATCTCCACCTCTCTTTCTGTCTTCACAGTGGCCATGGATTTCTTGGAATCCTTGGTTTAGTGCTTTGGGTGCAATTTTGGATGCAACTTCCAACATGTGGTGTCAATATGTCCATTTACATCACAATTCTTACAAAAATTCTTAGGATATTTACAAGTATGCAAAGCAATAGCGGTATGTTTACCTTTCCATTTACCTCTGCTACTTGTCTTCCCTTGTTCTTTGTCCTGCTATTCTGTTGATTGGTCTCCCTTTGGCTCTATTTCTCCTTGCTTCTTCTCATCATCAATGTAGTATACTTGTACACAAGCTTCATTGAGATCCTTGGGCTTCGTGGAGATTACCTTCCTCCAAAGGTGAGTGTGAAGTCCTCCCAAATACTTGGTCAGAATGTCCTAATCCTCCAAGTCGATATTAAGCAACATGGCTTGTCTCCAAATTCCGTAGTGTAATCTTGCACTTTGACCACTGCCCTGTCTAAAGTACTACCACTTAATCATCATGTCAGTCTTATGGCCAATAGGATAGAATTTATCTCTAATCAATTCTTTAAAACCTTTCCAAGTACTGACAATAGGATGTTTCTTCTTCTCATAAGTGGCTAGATGAGTTTCCCACCAAACCAGAGCATGACCTTCCATTTTGAGATGTGCAAAGGTGACCCTTTGTGCCTCAGTGACAATATGTACACTAAAGTATACTTTCAACTTGTTTATCCATTTATCAAGTATTTATACATCTAATTTTCCTTCAAAATTCTTTATTTCCACTTTCGTTTCAACTTTAAAAGGTGTATGTGCAGATTTTACCTTCTCGCGTACAATTGCTATCTCTTCATGCTCTTCCCATTCTTCCTCTTTGTGGCTCTTTTTGATACCAAATTTTTTGGCTGGTTCTCGAACCACCAAGTCCATGGAATCTTGCTTAACCAAAGCCATCTTTTGCAAATTTGAAATATCTTATGGTTTTCTTTGTAATCTATCCATCATGGTCTCTAACATCTTGACTCTATGGACCAAGTTATCTTCCTCCATTTGAGATATAATTCTCTATTTCCACTTCTTTGTAGAAATATCTGGCTTGCAAGGTAAAAATTCTTCACCTTTGGACCTTATCACTGTCATACAAAATCACAAGAAATATTCTAATACCACAATCCTAGATATATAATCAGTTTTGATACCAAAATGATCTCATGCGAACTTCTACTTTGGAACTCTACGAATCACACAACTATGTTGTTCTAATTTCAACTTTGGAAAATGAAATTTTTTCTTGAAATTTAGATCTTCATGACTGATTATCTAGTGCTATAGAAAGGAAATTACAGAGAAGGAAATAATTCAAAACTTTGACACGAACAATTTTATCCTCGAAAGCTCCAATGGAGGAAAAACTAGTCAGGAAGGGAAAGTACTCTTTATTCCCAATTTTATTGGTCTAATATAGACAATTACATATTACAATAAGTATGAAAAGAAGCAACAATGTAAACCTTCCCTTCAATTACTTGCTTGCTCTATTTCTACACCTTTCTCCTAAAATTTCATTTCAAAGCATCAAGATCTTACTCACTGCTCTCATTAAACTCTACTTCTCGATCTCTCTAGATCTTCGAATGCCTATTCTCTTGTTCCTTTCATGCATTTATAGGCCTTCACATGTCCTACCCTACATTGGAGAATGTAAAAGGGCATGAAATAAGGAAGATATATGGTCGGGAGCTTCAAATTTGTGTCCATTCGCGCCCAACTTTCTTTTCTATTAGAAAGTATCAGAGCGCCACCTGAGCAGATCGGAATTGTCGGGACCACCACGCTACAAAGTGGTGGTTCTAAAACCACCACTCTGCACAAAGCAAAGGCTCTCCTTCCGTAACCTTAGTTTACCTCATTTTATTTACTTTTCCCATTTCTCCTTCTTTGTGCTTTGATGGAAATGATGAAGTGGTGTGTTTTTCTCGATTCTATGGATCACATAATAGATTTTATAATCATGTATCCCATATTTCATTCGTAAAAAACTCTAATGATGTGATCCAAGGAATAAATGTGTATATGAAAGGGAAAACTCCAATCTGGTCCTCATAAAATAGGTTCGAGAAGTTAACATGTTCTTTAAAGTTTGAAATGCAGCTTCACATTTATGTCCATACAAATGCATCATCCTTTCCGATAAAAAAAAATAATAGTATTGCAATTCAGCTGAAATATTGAATGAGTCTTTCGTAATATCCATCATAGCCCAAGAAGCTCCTTATATCCTTCTTCTTTTAGGTGTTAGGAGGTTTATAATCACCGATATTTTTGTTGGATCTACCAGATTCCATAAAATGACCTAAAACTACCCACTCGTACATCATCATATAACATTTTTTTCATTTCTCAAAGATAAGTTATGCTCCTTGCATCTCTTGAGAACTTTGTCTAAGTTCTTCATTACTTCATCGGAAGTGCTGCCATGAATCAAAATTTTCCATGTATACCTCCATGTCATCATTGGTTAGATCTCGAGAAGAATAGAGTATGTGAAAGTTCCCCATGTGCATATGAATGTGGTCTTGTCTTGATTCTCTGGTGTAATCTAAATTTGGTTGTAGCCACTTAAACCATCCAAAAAAGAAAAATATTTTTTTCTAGCACGAGTGTCGAGTACCTAATCAATAAAAGGGAGTGGAAAATGACCCTTCTTAGTTCTTGCATTCAGCTCCTATATTCTATGCATATTTTCTATTTGTCATTATTGTTAGGTACAATAACAAGTGGTGACACCCATTGACTATATGAAATTGGATATATGAATCTAGCATACAATAATTTCTTTAGTTCCTCTTTCACTATATCCCTCACTTTTGGGTTCATTCTCCTCTATGGCTATCTTATTGGCTTACAACTTTCCTTGATGTATATCATATGAGTATAGAGTTTAGGATGGATTACATACATATCTCCATAGTGCCATGCAAATGTTGTCATGTTATTTTTGAGAAGTGTAATTAACAGCTTGTTCTTAATGCATCCTCAATGTTTTGTTCACATTGAGTTGTTTTCCCAATGTAGTCTCCACTTTATTAGAAAGATGATTCATGGAACATATGTTGCTACTTACTGCATTCAAGATATAATCACATGGAAGAAGTCTGGTGTAGGAAGCGCTTATCACCGGAACATTCATAGTACTTTGGTGTGGAAAGATTTGATTTTCGGATAGCTTACGCATTGTAATTTGTCATCTTATTCTTCACTCTTACTGTAATTATTATGTAGAATGTTAGAAATAACAACATCCTCCTCTTGTCCTTCTATTATGCATGAATTTTCCAGCATCATGAGTTTTTGAACTGACCTCTAGTCTTCTTTTGGTTCTTCCACCCAAATAGTTTGATATTCTTCATTGAATGGCTATGTAGGGGGGTAGAGCATAAGATTTTTTGTTCCACTTCCATTGGAGATGATCATATTACCAAATATGCATCGAATGAATGCATCAGTATTTGTTAACCACAGTCTTCCTAGGATGATAGGATACCCTCATAAGCTTGCTTTTGGTAGGAAAACAATGAAGTCAACAGGGTAATCCCAGGAGTCTACCACTACTACCACATCCTCTAAAACTTCTTCAGGATTAACTTTTGATCTATCTGCAAGTGCAAGACCGTGGTTTTTTGTCTTAATCCTCTTAACTTAAAATCATCCTTGATTTGATTTTTCAATACATTTATTTCTACCCCCATGTCAATCTGCATGTTTTTATCACTGTACCATTGATTGTGACATTTACTAGAGGGACACCTGGATTAATATACTTGGGCTGAACTGAGTTCCAAAGCATAATATTAGCTAATTATCTAATTGACATGTAAAATATATGGGTATTTCCTCTTCTTGATTAGATTCTTAATGCATAGGTCCTTAATTAGCTTATTGTAGATGGGCACATCCTTAATAGCTTGTATCAATGGTATTTTGACACAAATGTATTTGAGCTAATTGAAAAAGTCAAAATTAGATTTTGATATGAGGTCAATCTTCTTTTCTTGTAACCTTTCAGGAAATGGTGGCTCATTATCCTATGTTTTAGACTTGTTAGAATTCTACGGGTTGTTGTGGATCAGCCTGTAGCATCTTTTGTTCTTTCTATGGGTCATAATGCAACAAATGTGGTTCTTTTTCAATTTCAAGTAATGGTAGGTCTAGCTGGTGGAGGAAGTTTTCTTCTTGAGAAAAGATGTATATTGTTGATATCAACAGAATAGGTAGGGTATTAAGTTGGTTCAATGGAATAGGCTGGTTGAGAAACTTTATTGTTAGGATTAGGCATTGGTTGAGAAGATAGTTGTGTATATTTTGGTTGGGAGTGTGATTGGGGATAAGAAATCAGAGATTTTTGTTGTTGTTGATAAGGAGGTTGTTGATAATATTGTTGGTAATTAGGAGGTGGGTTATTCCATTGTTGTCCCCTCTAGGGTTGTTACCATGATTGGGGAGGTTGTTTCCATTATTTTTATGGTTGGCCTTGGTATTGAGGTTATCAATGTTGTTGGTATTTATTAGGATATGGGACCTATCCTTGATGGTTAGCCTAAGGTGTGGACTATATATATGAATTATTAGACCAATTTCAAATGAATACATAGGGTATTGTTGGGTAAGTGCAGCAAGTTGGGGGACAATTAAGTGGACATCAAATCCTGAATTTTACATCAAAAACATCAAAACATCAAATTTAATCTTCTGCGAACTTGAAGCATGCCAAAAAGTTAAAAATATGTCATAAAAATATTTCTACGGTTAGCTTTTTAGAAATATTGATTTTAAAGTGAATAGAATAGGATACATATCATTTTATAATTTTTTACTAATAGTAGGTCTTTAAGACACTTTTTGCCATGAATGTTTATGTCTATGTTTAAGACTTAAAATTTTGTTTCACTTTTCGAAGGTGATAAAACTTATACATCCCAACCGTGGTGAAATTATATACATGTTTTAAAAAAATTATTTGATTTCAATATTTTTTGATGAATTTATGGTGGGAAAATGGAAAGAGATCTATTTTATTTATGTTTTCAAACCACTTTCATGGAAAAAATCATAAAAATAAAATGTTGCTAAAAAAATAAAAAATAAAATCTATCCCAAGATAGATAGCAACATCTAACTTCTCACCAAAGGAAAAAAATATATATCAATTTTTGGTCATCTAAATTACAGAAAACAGACTACAATCTTATAGGTTTTTTTTAAAAAAATACCAAGTCATTGAATTTTGAGTGTTTAATATAGCTAAACTTGTCCAATTTTTTAAAAAATTAGTAGTTTAGAAACTAGATTCTAGATTCTACGATTCATATTAACATAATTTTTCTAATTTTGAGTGTATGCATTACTAATAATCCCTACAAGTTGATATTATGTTGTTATTTGCAATATGATGTCCACTTATGACCCCTTTTTGTCCCCCAACTTGGTGCATTTACCTGTGTCATACATCCTTTCCTCGGTGTCCATGGTTTTATTTAAGAAACATAAAAACTTGCCCATATTTTGTCTCCAACATTTTAAAATCAAGTGAAGCCTCTCTTTCTTAAGAAATGTTGGCCAATTATTTTCATCTATAGTATGATTTCCTTCTTCTACATGCATGGCGTACTCAGAGCATTGCATCTACATCTTCTTTCTTCTTTCTAACATGTAGAGGATCTAATTGATTGGCCATATCATTGACAATATCCTACTTCATGTTTTTGAACATGCTAATAATCTCTAACTTAGATATTTCCCCATTGTTTTGGTAGATAGTCCACCTCTTGATCTTACATTCCTTACTCTTTTCATAGTATCTCTTGAATAGTTTTTACAAGAATCATAGATCTCTTCAAAACTATCCCTTAAAATATCTCCTGCTCCTATCATTTCCATAGCATCCATGTATTCGTAATTGAGTCCCTTTAAAAAGAGTAATTTGAGGGAGTCATGTGGTATGTCAGTGGTGTTTCTTGAATTCTAAACATAGAACAGAACAATTCCAAATAGTCCTCTAATGGTTCATCCATTTTTGTTATATTCTATAGATTTCATCTCATCATCTATTGTTTGGTTTGAAATAGTCTTGGTATTTATTGAGGAAATTCTCCTTCATTGTGCCCATGTGGTAAAAACATTCCTTCCCAATCCCATGAACCACCTTAAGGTTGCATCTTTAGTGATACAGGAAATAATTTCAAATTATTTGAATCATTGGTATAATCATAGATCCTACACAAAACATAAAACTCAAAGAGAAAGGTGTTTGGATCTTCTGACATAGCTCCACATAAATTTAGCAAGCCCGATGGAGAAATATTATTCATTACAGTAGCTCCATTATTTTCATTTATGGGGAAATCAAAGGTGGTTACCCTGTTTCGAACATTCTAGTCTACTTACTATGCCATCCCTAGTTGCTTAGGAACAATCGTAGAACTATCACTTAGGGATTGTCTTCTGTAAAGAAAACCTAGTACAGAGGTTTCTTCTTTAGAATCTTTAGAGGTAAATGAAGAGATTTTTGCTACTTGTGGATTAGGTAAAAATATACCATGGGCATCCCTTGGATAATGCATGCATCAACTACTCAACTCATTCAATGGTAAATTAGTTGGGTGGTCAATTTGAGGTAACTTCCTAAAAACCTACACTACTTCTAAAAAATGGAAAACCATCAAAAACCTAATAACTTAGCAGTGTCCTTGACAACGATACCAAAAAGGGTGGTGTAAATTAACTTGCAAAAACTAATATGTTCACCAATCCACGTTCATTTATTCATCAGACCTAGGGACGTAAATTTTCAACTTTGTCAGTGTTGTATACATAGTTATAGGTGATTAAGAGGTATAAAATAAAAGATTTTTCTCACAAAAATTGGAAATACAATGCTAGAAATAAACTACATTGCAGATGAAATTAAATTCTATAGCTACGTATTAAGCAGATAAAAGAATAACACAAGTGAAGGAATGAACTGTTGTAATTCTAATATATGCATGCAAGGAACTAAAACAATAAACAAAAAGGAAAGGGGTTTTAACAAACAAAAAGTGGGCCATGCCTTGGGTTCTAACCCTTCCTAAGGATTGTGTCTATAGAAAAATGATGAACACATATTTTATTCATCAAAGATGAAGATTTAGAATGAAACTTACAACAATTACTTAACTATGGATGGATACATACTACTGTCTCGCCATTCTCTTTATATTCAACAAAGACGTGAAGATACTTATTCAAACTCATAGTTACACTTTGATTAAGTATAATATCACTACTACAAAATCCATAGATTTTTATTTATGCATTTAGAACTCATAAAATATGTTCCAATACAAAAACATAACTAACTGTTCATTCTAATAATCAATTTTCAAGTAAAATAAACTAGTTCCATAGTTGTAGTTATAGATCATAATCAAGTATTGGCATGAGATCTACTTCTTGTTGTCAAAACTAATTATTTATTGATATACGTAAATAGAGGTGAAGTATCCATATCGATCAAGCTTCCCATAATCACGGTCTTGTATAAGTGCATGTTCTACTTTATTTAGTGTGCTTTTTGTGGATGAGTCCCTTTATATTGTGACATATTTTCTTCAGCTGCATGTTAGTGGAAACATATAAAAACTTCTTGCAAACAAGTATGGCATTTAGACAAATGAATATTAATCATTTCATTGTATAAAATATATTAACATGCACATTCAAAATCCATGAAATAGAGTAACTTAGTAATAGTTATATTAATTAATATAAGTTCCATAAGTTTAAGTTCAAGTGGAAATGTCTAACAGGGTGATTGGGATTCATAAGTGTAAAATATACAACAAATGAGACAATTAAAACAATAATTAAAGGGTCTCATCACACAATGTGTTGTGTCCCACCTATTTAGAGATATTTACATATTTACATAGGAGGAGGAGCATGGAGGTGGGATCGTGGTGACTAATTTATTACATGTATGGGCCTACAAACATATAGTAGTATTGAGGCTAGTTGGCGTCCCGAGAGAAGAGTAGGCTAGGCTAGACATATTTGTTAGGAGATGGGTTGGTGTGCATGGGAAGAAGATGGATACTTGAAACCTATATAGCATTAATATATTGGATGGGGACAGAGGAAATGATATAGAGTCCATACCAATATTATGGAGGATGGCTAGAGGATCGATAGAGTTATGATGCATACTGAGAGGACTATGTGGTTGAAGGATCAATTTCGGGATTGACTAATTTAATTTAGGTGGAGCGGGTATCACGATAGCCTGGTATGGCCGAAGATGTGACCCCAGATCCATATGTGTGGTTATGAGCCATTAGAGCACATAGGAGGGTCAAAGCTAGACCAGGGGCCCACATTAGAGTAGTTAGTACCTCTCGGGTTAGATTAGGCTGATGCGGCCATAGATTTAGTTAATGTAGATGATGTGGGTGTACGGAGGCATACCATGCATGGTGGAATATGTTTCGATAGGTGTTTTTGTTTCCATTTTTTTGGATACGGTAGGATTACCATAGAGAGGAGGTGTGGAGGGGCATGCACATGCCCGCGATAATGTAACAATGGTGATATCTAAGCATGAGTATAGTTCTGTTCTAGGATTTGTTACTTTCTTATGTGATGGTTATGATTGTATAATGTGGTGTTATTGGTTATAGGTGATGGGTATTGGATCTTGATTATGGACACATCTATCTACACATTGACAAAGAATGTGCCGACCTACATACTTGCAGTGGAGGGATGTTAGAGCATGTGAATGATATTGTGGATGAGCATACCCATTTGTTTGAGTTGGTGCCCATAATAGCAGTTATGTGTACCATGTTATTGAGTGAGAGGGATGAGGCACACGAGGAGAAATGCGAGCTAGAGAGGTGGTGAGAAGATGTATTTTAGAAGAGGATGTGTTTGCACAATTCCTTGCATTACATTCACTTTGTAGAGAGTAGTCTACGGAGAACACACTATTACATAGGTAGATGGAGAGGTATAGGGGTCGAGATCAGCAACAAAAGCTAGTGGCAAGGCTTTGAGTTCTAGAGATCTAGCAGTAAAAGCTAGTGGTGAGGCTTTGAGTTCTAGAGATCTCGCAGATGCAGATAGTGACAATGATGATGAGATATGAATTTTATTTATGTATTCGATGTAGGGGTTACCCCCAAAGGACATGTGTTGACATTCAATTATTATAAATATATATATATATATATATATATATATATATGGATTTATTGGCATATGATGATTATATTCGCTGTGTATTGATGTTATGATGTGATGATGATGTATGTGATTGTTGTTTCTATGAATGATGCTTGATGTGTTAAGTGTTATTCATATTTTTTGAATTGATTTGTAATGCATAGTTTTTGAGTAATGCATAATATGATGATGATATAGTGTAGATGATAATAGATGATGTTGTAATATGATATTGTGATGAATGATCAATTGTTGCATGTAAAAGTATGATATAGTCATTATAGTATAATGAAGTGTATGTTAGTAATATAAAGATAAGGGGGTGGGGGAGATTAATGATGCCCCAAATGTTAGATGACAAGGTTCATTTAGATAATAACCCTCGGTAGTCAAGAATGAGTTGTGTAAAACAAGAGTGTGTCATTAGGAAATTAGTTGATAGAATGCGCTATATGAATCGATAAAACACGTGAAGAGAGTTTTTATTATAATAGATCCCTCAACAGTCATGTAAGAACCATAAGAACATGAGTGCATCATCGGGGGTGAGGTGATAATAATCACCTACCAAATACCTAGGTGATGTGAAGTGGTAGAAGCATGTGGGATGGAAGCAACATGAGCGTATAAGCTGAACTGAATGTCATATAGAGTAGCAGTGGGAGGTGTGAATGCCAATGGATGTGGTATCCAATGTGAATAAGTAACATGATGTGATGGATAAGATGAATGATATGGGTGAGATGAATGATATGGTACAACGATGGTTGGAAATGATGGAGAGCACACATGAGTGATAATTTGTGGTGATGGGAAAACAATGACCTTATCACTAGAAGGAGGAGATAACTCAACCAAAGTAGTATCTCATGGATGAGGTAGAGGAGATATGATCCACTCATGTGAGCAAGATCAAAAGGATATGATTCCCTTATCTTCTAATTGTTGAAAACGATCATGAATGACAAAGCCATCATTATCCCTATGGCCATTGATATGGTGATCATTACAATATGATAGATCACATTGGTGTTGTAAATGATGTTTTGGATGATGCTAGTTAGAAGGTAAGTGAATTAATCATTCATTAATAAAAACATGAAGCACATCATGTGGTCGAGTGTGATGAGATAAATGCAATGGCTCATGCAAAACATGTGTAGAAGATTGAGGTGTATCTTGTTGCAGAGTAGGAGGATGGGATGGAGATCGTGGAAGACACTCAACTGATGGTAAAAATAAGAACTAGAAGATGTAGTAGTGGTAACTATAGGTGGAGGATCTATAACATGTGTGGCAATGAGGTCTTGTTCTAGATCAATAACTCTATAGCATAGAAGTGTGAATGATTCGCATGTGTCATATTGTAACCATTGTTTTAGTGTGGGAATCAAACCACAAAAAAATATAGGTTGAAAGACTAATTGGTGCATACAATCATTGAATCGTAAGATGTAATCCATGATAGGTTATGTTTTTCCCTAATGTAAAGTAGGTAGATGATCATAAGTAACTCTAGGGCCATTTTTGATGATAAAGTGATGGAGAAAAGCTTCTTCCATCTCATGATAAGTGCTAATAGACCCAAATGGTAGGTGAGTATACCATTGCAAAGTGGCATTGGTAAGGCTATGGAGAAAGGCTTTAAGCAATAATCAATCATTAGAATATGAAGCCATAGCCATATGATAATGCTTGAGATTCAAGTAGGTATTTTTCAGGATATCGTCAAAACATGAAAAATTAGGCATGATAAAATCCTTAGGAAATTCTGAATTATGAATCTTCTTAGCAATAGGTTTACCATGTAATGAATTATTATCAATGGAAGGATAGCATGCCTTTATTTCTAAGGTAAGTGATTGAACTTGAGAATTTAACTAACCCACAACATGCATGAGAGACAAAATATATTATGAGGAAATAGTAGAAGATGGAAATAATGTGTTAAGTGGTTGTAATTTTCCATTATGAGTAATTATAGGGATGGCGAGAGGAGATGTAGGAGAATCATATGTTAAAAGCACATTAAGTGTAGGTGTCGCGAAAGATATAGGTGATGAAGAACATGGATCATCCATCGAAGTGGTAGAACTATCATCGAAACATCCCTAGGAGATAAGGAAGCAGATGGAGATGGAGTGATAGGAGGAGGTGAAGTGGTAGGGATATATGAATTAATGGATGGAGATCACTCATGCCCAATATTAGATACAAAATCGGGAGAATATGAAAATGGAACAGAGATTTGTTGGTGTGTGTATTTTCCACATCATTAGGTGATTCATCTCACTTAGGTGAGATTGTAGGTCCATGTGTCATTTAGGGGTCATTATGAGATTCTCTTACATGTCATTGTGTCAAAGCGTTAGTGCGTCAGTGTGTCAGTGTGTCATATGCATCATTGGGAGTTACACTTCTATTCTGGGAATGTAACTCCCCCTCTCTACTTGATTTTTCATGATTGCAGCACTGGGGGTTACTCAACACCTCCTATATGTACACCCCATTTGATCTATGAGATAGAGGATATTTTTATGGCTTAACCAGGTTTTGCCCGTGTTTCAAATATTTGCATGCACATTCGGTTGATGCTTTCTCCTCCCAAGATCTCTTCATGCTGTCATTCGCACATCCGTTGATGTGCACATCATCCCTCGTGATCCTCGCTTGTGGGTTTTAAACCCTCTTTCATGGTATCATAGCGGATCTTGTGGATTCGTGCACTCTTCACGTTTCTTGTGCATTTTTTGCTTCCTCGCATGATATTTAGATTTCGTTACATGTGTCATAATGGATATTCTAATTGTGTGCTTCTTGTATTGATTCGGGTGTTTATACTTTTTGTTCATGGTTTTTTAGGCTTTCTGAGGTTGCATGCATGTTTTGAGGACTTGAGCTTACCGTTTCAAAGTTTTCTAGTCCAGGGTTTGTTCGTGTTGGTTGGTGTGTGTTTTAAGGTTGTTAAAGTGATTTTTTGGGCTCACTCGGCCCACTCGCCTGAGTGGGAACCAAGTTGTCCCTTAAATGATTTAATGATTGTATGCTCACCTCATTAAACACCGAAACTCGCTCGTGCACTAGTTTTTTAGCTCATCTGCATTATTGGTGTCTACATCGTTTTTGAGTTGGCTTTGACTACATTTTTTTACTCGGATTTTAAACTCTACTCACTCTTGTGTCTCATGCATGCATGTCTTGGCCATTACACACCGCCATTTGGGTTTGTTCCTCCTTCACCACTCGCATGGATTCCTCCTAATTTCTCATGCCTTGGCCTATGGATCTCTCCCATGCTTGAGCCTTGGGTCCAACTTCTTGCTCCATCATTCTTGCCACTCCCTGCTCCAACAAATCTCGCTAGCATTCTCGAACACATTTTCTCGGCCATTACATTAGCTCTCACGCAGGTGCTGCACTCACTGACTATTAAATTAGGTGTATTTGAATCTTTCTCACGAGCCACCTTGTTTTCCATGTCCAGGGGTTACTTCACCACCTAACTCAGGCTGTTTAAATTATTTTTCCACCTAAGCCTCGTGCCCTCACCTCCATTCCTGGCGCAGGACTTGATATGTGGCTCTTATTGTGTGAGATTCTTTTCAAACTATTCAAACAATAGGTTCAATGCATCCCGACTATTCAACGCCTTTTTTGTTGGCAGCAAGCTGCAAAATTGTAGTTATAAGCACGTGGCCTCTAGTTCATCCACCGAGGTAGCTTCCGTTTGGTGCATCTATGCCTTGATGATGTGGGCCCCCCATGATTCCTTTTAGAATTGTTTGGAGGTCAAAACAATCCCTCCTTTTTAATGTTTCGAGGCAAAACATTTGTATTTTGGCATTATAATATTTTGGGGCTGCATTTTTTTCTTATATTATGTCCTTCCTTCGAGTGTCGAAGATGGAGGGTGAGGTCTGGGGTTGGAAAGAGGCTAATCCCCCCTTGTAAGAAAAACAAACCCCTACTAAAATTTAATGCCGTTTCTAATGGGTACCCGCATGATACCCTTTGCACCCATTTCAAGCACTTTTTAATCCGTTTGCAGCGTCTATTGTCATTTTCCATCAGTTGTGGGAATCGTAATAATGCCATAACTTTTGACTCACAGCTCATTTTTAAGCGCTTCTTTAGTCAAAGTTGCATGATTTCTCACACATTACTTGATGACATTGTTAGTTTTGTAAACACACTACTTTATAAAGTGCCACATTTTGGGGGTTGACTAGCACTCTTGGGCTTTCACATGCAGATGCATTATTGGTCGAGTCCAATGTCTTACATTTGTGCATCTTACATTTTTCATCATGGAGAGTTCTCTTTCCAGACTTAAGCATCGTAGGGTCACCTTATAGCCTCCGTCACTTCTCACCGGGAGAGGGAACTATTCAGCTTGGCGTGCTTCCATGGAACGTTACTTCACCCATGAGGGTATTTTACCCTTCTTGTTTGGGCCAGTTCCTGTACCCACTGATCATCATCATCTAGAGGAATCCCTTGAAACTTGTGACCATGTATTTGGTCACATGATGATGCATGTCTCTCGATCTCTCTAGTTTCACGTGGCACACTCAGATCCACCCCACCATGTCTGGAGCATTCTTCAGTCCCTCTATGGAGACCCTTCACATATTGCCACCATTGCTGCTTTCTATTGATTTGGTTGTCTCCTCTATTTCTTCATGTGATGATATTTCCACTAACACAAGATTGCTTGGTTCTACTTTTGATGACGAGGATTGTGCATCCAGTTATGATGTCGAGAGTACTATAGAGGACTCTTCTCCTCTTTCTCTCACTATTCCAGAGAGTGTTACCACATCCCACATCTCATCAGATATCAAGCGGTCTCCTTTTTAGTTTCATATAGTCATCACACCCACCTCTTTCCACTTCCAGTGTGTGAGTCCCCTTCCACTCCTCTACCTTCATTGGATGACTCATACCTATCTGACATCGCTCTTCTATTTGTTGAGCCCCCTCATTAGGATGAGTATCTTCTTGACCTTAGTCGTCTTCGCAGAGTACACTTGTGATGCACTACAAGTTTCTTATCCATCTATAGGTGTTTCGAGAGGATTCCATCGTCTCTCGTTGTTGGGAGTTCCCCTTCTAGGACTCTTACCACTTCCACTTTTTGGAGACCTTCATTGGTCCACCCTTGCTTGTGGATCCATTTTCTATTGTGGGGGATGTTTTGTTGCCTTCACATCACATGGACATCCTTTCTATAGGTGTTCACTCTTCACACTCTAATAGTTCTGCACACATGGCATTACCTTCAGTTCCTTGGCACTCATTTGCTAGACCTATGTCACACTTTCGTGGACCAGACTCAGAGTTCTTCATGCTACTACCTTCGGTTTCCTTTGTGGAGTGGGCAGACTTCCAACACATTATTTTTTTCCTTCCTAAGGGTAAGCACACGAGTTTTGCAGATGGTTCTTCTTTAGTCTAGAGGCGAGAGGATCTTGTGATCAACATTATTCTTGGAGACCTCCTAGAGCTACAGAGTTCAAATCCGTTCATGGCATCTTCTACATTCCTCTCGTCTCCCTCTTCTTCTCTCTTCTTCTTTCCGAGAGATTGCCTCTTTGTACATGGGTACCTTTTTAGGCTCATCTAGAGCTGGGACCCATACTTGGCATCTTTCTTAGATTAGAGAGTTTTTTGTTCTCTTGTGGTGGATATTTTTCCCACTAGGTTTTCCTTCACTGCTTGGGATCTTTTCTTGTACATGGGTACCTCATCAAGCTTTGTGCTAGGACCCATTTCTCATTTCTTGAGTTGCCACCTCATCCTAAGTTATGCTTTGAAGGGGGTGTTGGTGTGTCTAATTCGACATCATTAGGTGAGTCATCTTACTTAGGTGAGATTGTAGGTCCATGTGTCATTTAGGGGTCATTATGAGATTCTCTTACGCGTTAGTGCGTCAGCGCATCAATGACGTCAGTGCGTCATATGCATCATTGGGAGTTACACTTCTATTCTGGGAATGTAACTCCCCCTCTCTACTCGAGTTGTCATGATTGCAGCACTAGGGGTTACTCAGCACCTCCTATATGTACACCCCATTTGATCTATGAGATAGAGGAGAGTTTTATGGCTTAACCAGGTTCTTCCCGTGTTTCAAATCTTTGCATGCACATTCGGTTGATGCTCGCTCCTCCCGAGATCTCTTCACACTTCCATTTGCATTTCCATTGATGTGAAAGTCATCCCTTGTGATCCTCACTTACGGGTTTTAAACCCTCTTTCAAGATTCACACTCAATAGTATGTAAAGTAGTATAATCATGACTATCAATTGTTTCATCAAAATCGAGAGAGAGACTCGAGATATGAAGATGTTATTAATAAGATCATCAACATAGTGTGAATTAACATGTGGAAGAGTATGTCATGGATCATGAGAATCAATATTTCAAATATAAGAAGAATGAGATGTAGGTATAGTAGTGGTCTGAATAGGAGGAGAGTCAGTATGCATATATGTACCATCATCAAGACCAAGCATGAAATTAATAAGAGAATCATCTATAATTTCCTTAGAAATGTCAAAAGGAGGGTCATGAATAACTATATAACATGGTGTACAATGAGTGAAGCTCATCGGATCAGAAACAATGCTAATAGTATAATTTGAAAAGCTAGTAGGCGGTGACATTCGTTGGCTAAGAGTTGTTCTTGAATATGCTCTGGAATGTTAATATCATGATACAAGGCAATGAGTTTAGCAATGGTGACCTCATCATAGATAGGATTAACACTCACATGATGCATGATGAATTGAGAAGGAGAGGAGCTATCCTTAGCCATTTAGGGTTTTTGTGGATCCTAGGGAAAAATGTTCTAATCTACGGGTTCACAAAAAATATTCTATTAAATTTGGATTTTATTATGAATCAAAAGAGTAAAATAATGAAATAAATGAAATATATTGAAATGTAAATGATAAGTGATTTATTTTATGTTTTAAATGAAATTAAATAAAATGGGATATGTACTTACTTGAATTTTTCTTAACTTGTAGTGATCCTGGACTGAACAAAGTGATAAAATAGTGGAGTAGAGTATCAAAATGAATCCCAAAGTAGCACTAGAGGAAAATATAGCGAGACCCAGGGGCACACAGGGAAGGATAAGGGTGCATGGGGCACTATGGTCTAAAGTTTGGGCACCACTGGTCCTTAGGATGGCTCGAAATATGAATCTGGTATGGTCGGTGAATCTTAACAATACTTCACCTTTGGTGGGTGGATGTTGCACTTGGTTCATTGTTGTCATTGTCGACCTCTAATGAATAATCACCTACAAAACCATAAAAAAGAAAGATTCAAATGAATGGCTCAGACTATCCCCAACTACCAAATGGAAGGACCTATGATTGAGCGATGTACTACATATTACACCTAATGTATTACTATGTGATTATGTGTTCAATAATGTGCCTAGCGTTCTCTAGTGCCAATGACACGAGAGATTACTGAAATAGCTAGATAAGATGCAAAATGGTGGAAGTAATAGAATGAGTACACCCATTCCTATATAGTGTGTGATGCGAAATAGTGCCCAAATGTAGTCACATGCTTTATGTAGATATCTATCCCTTAGTAGAAAACTTCTAAACTTAATATAGTATGTATGTTGTGCTTATATAGGGATATCTTGTTCAAATTTCTACACTAGTGACCTGACATGCCAACTAGTACCTAAGAAGATGTGTGGGAGAACCATAAAGACCGACCTCAAATGCCTAAATTCAAACCAAGTGTGACGGGGACTAAGGAACCTATAAATCAGGACCAGGGTGCCCTATGTACCCTAATCCCTATCTAGGAATTCTATTTAAATACTATAGATGGAAACTAAGTGAACCATGACATATAGGAGACTCTAAAACATGATCCGAACTATGTGAGTGAGTGACGAATGTGTAAGAAAAGTAATAAAAATACCAACAAGAATAAGGACCGAACTATGCGATGTGTTATTAGTGAATACTTTTCTTATGCAAGATTCATATATAAAACAACATACTTTGTGGTATAATAATAGAAGTAAGTGCATGATTTTAAGACTATAATGGAACAACTTAACATAATCATAACTTGAGCGTCCGGAGGTATTTACATGAACATATTTATATGAAATTGACTAGAAACATACTTTTGAAAATAATAGGAGGGGTATCATACCTTGATTCTTCCTTAAACCTCCTAAAAATGGGCTTTTATTTTGGTATCATAGGTTGTACATGCTGAAATTAGATTGTGCGCAAAATTTTTAGTGGAAACCACCATCCTCTAGAGATCATAAATACTTCTAAAAATGTTTTTTTTGACCTCAAATTCTTCATGGATCTCTTGGAATCACTTCTCTAAGCTCAAGGGTTGTTTATACACTTCAAGTTGCTTCACCCTCCATGACCTACTTTTGCTAAATCTATCCCAAAACCTCTAAAACTTCCCTAAATCTTCCAAAACTAGTTCAAAATGTTCCTAGCTCTCTGATACACCTCCTTGATTATTTTTATCCTTTCATACCTCTCCATGAGGTGTGCATGAGCCTTAGGAAGACCAAACAATAACCATTCCTAAGCTTCTTAAGGAACATGCCTTAAAGGATCTTGGCTTGAAGTGATTGAATGTAATGGATATCCCTAAATAACCTATAGACCAGGTTAACACACCACATACGACCACTTAAAATTGTAAGAAAATAATGATACAAGGGTTAGGATGATCCGTAAGAGGGCTCAAGATGACTTTCAAGAAAAAAATTAGAGTAGGTTGTGGTAATCATGATTTCAAATTTGGATTTTACCCTCACAAAAACTCATGAAAAAGATTTCAAAATGTATAAATATTTTCATCATAGGAGAAAATAGGCCAATTACTTTCCAAATCAGGTATTATAGGTATGTAAAATTCCTTTAAAATATAGTCTATCTGATTAGCAAATTTGGGATCAGAAGTAAAAACAACAAGTTTATCAGCCTTGGAATTAAATTCCCAAAAAAATGTGATTGATGTTAAAGGTCTCAAATTTCTCACTAAAATACCAAACCTTTTAATTATAATGGTGAATAAAATTTCTATTAGTCTTCTATATCTTTTTTTACTTCTCTAATAACCAATTTTGAATCTCCAAAAATAGTTAACTTTTTAATGTTCATGCTTAAAGCGTGTTGCAGGCCTAAACACATGGCTTCAAATTTAGTTGTATTATTTGTTACCTCAAATGCCAATTGGAAATAATAATTAAACTACCTTCTTGTGGTGATTTAATGACTACACTAGCACCATTTCCAAATTTTGAACATGCTCCATCAAAAAAAAATTCCAAGTGTCATCATAGGGTAATAATCTAGCACATTCATAATATTCATCATCAAAAACATTTATATATAAATAATTTAAGCCATAAGCTCCCATACCAATCTCTAAAAAAGAAACAAATGATGAGATCCCTTCAATTGGTGTACAGAACATTCCTCTTTGTGGATAAATGTTATGGCATTTCTAACATGTGCCCAAGTAAGATATTTCCCAACAAAAACACCTATGGTATGTGACTAATCCCTTCCAAGAAACCTAACATAATTAGTAGGTATGTCTAACATATGCACATTTCCAATAAGTTTAAATCTTTCATCTTGTGTTATTTTAATGACTATGTCCTTGAATTTACCACAACATCTAGTTTGATAAGAATCAAAACCAGTTAGCTTTAGATTATCATGTTCATATGAGATACCCAATTGATCTACAATATACTTAGGCATGATGTTCTTTGATGCACCTGTATCTAAGATGTAGTTATGAATGATTTTATTTTGAATTTTAATTGTCACATAGAAAGGTGGAATATAATCAGGTGTATAATTAGATTGATTCATCACCTGATATTCATCATTATCTGTCTCACTATCAGATTCATCTTCTTAGACAACCACTAATGGTTTAGGTTCAGATATATTTTTATGAGAAACTTCCAATTTTTCAAATTGACCAGGTAATCCAAGGCTCTCAAACATGTTGATTACTCCTAGATTTCTTCATGTCAGCTACAATATCATACCCAAAAGGAAATATAGAATATTTTGTAAATGTTTTACCTTTTTAGGATTGAATATTAAGTATTGTTCAAACCATATGAAGCATTATCTCAAACAGATTTAGTTGGTTTTTCATGTGAATTTATTTTGTCATGGTGATCAGATTTCTTCTTTCCTTAGCATCATCATCTGTTTTACCTTTTTTATCATCATTACTAACATAGTCCTTTGACCGGGTTTGAAATGCATTTACATAAAATTAAACAAAACTACACATTTCTGAAAAATTATTACCTTTTATAAACTTCCTAACCTTCTCAAAAACTTTTCACATGTCAGGGTCATGATCCATTTCACAAAGCCCACAATCTATCTCTTTAGGTTCAGTTTTGACTTTCCCAGGTTCATTCTTTACCTTACCTAACCATGTAGGTGTGTTTTTTGAGGATGATGGCTGGTCATTTGATTTTATTTTTACGACAACCAGCTCATTACCTAAATTTTGAATGGCATTCAAAATTTCTATATTTTTAGTAGAAGATTTAAATGATGATCTATCTTTGAAACCAATTTTCTTCAACTTCTTTTCATATTGTAAACAAAAAGTAAGATTTTCCTCAAATTCATAGATCTCTTTATCCTCTAACATAATCCTATATTTTGATGGTAAAACATTACAATAATATAGCCTTTCTTGATTCTTTGGAGGCCTTAGCTTAGAATGTATATTTTTTTGTAACTTGGTGAAACAAATAGTAAAATGATAGGTAGTATCATTGGGTTCCATAGTCATGTTATAAATTTTGTTCAAAAGTTATCTTTCCCAAAAAATCCTCCTACGAGTCTTACTCGTATATGACCACCTAGTAAGGTATTTTTAAGGTAAACTAATAAAGGCTTTATAAGATCTACCCTTAAGTTTTTTTGAGAAGAGTATTAATTAATCCCTCTCATTTGTTACCCCTATGAACATACATATTAGTTTGAATGAGTCAAGATGATATTCTCAAGATGAGCCATACTCACTAGAAAACTTAGGTAATTGAATACCCTTTAAAGATGGTAATTTGGGAGGGTTTCTTCCAATATCAATTGGATTTCCCTTAAGCCAATGATTTAGGTTATACTCTTCATGATCTGATGCTTCATCATTAGTAACATTCTTTGTATTACGTTCAAAACCAGGGATAATGTTTCTGTTATGGTTAGCACTAGGAACCCTTTCTCTTTCTTCTCTATTTTTCCTTTGTTATCTATAAACTTCCTCATCCATTGTATAGGAATTAGAATAAGACAACACTTAATTCAAAGGTTAATCTAACATAGATTTTTAAGAATATTTTTATCATTCACAATATCCAAATGCAAAAATTTAGACTTATTTTCATATTTTAAATTTGTTTCCCTTTCATATTTAACTTGTTTATTTTTATTTACAATGTCACGTTGGGTTTGGATATTATACCTTGTAAGTATTTGAATGTTAAGGGATTTATCCTATTCATCGTTAAGAACCTCAGAGATTTTTTAAAGCTGGGCAATAGTGGATGCATAATCCTAAACAACGGTTTGAATTTCAGAATTGACGTCTAACGAGTAATTCCAATGATTAATATAGCTTGATCGAGAGGTGAAACACCTATAATGGTAATTTATGAAATCCAAGAGTAGATAGAAGAAATAGAATCTTTAACAGGATCAGAAAAAAGAAAAATAAAAAAGTGGACAATTAGAAGAAATCCACTTAGAAATGAGAAATAGAAAAGACTCCCCAGTAGAGTCACCATTTTTGTTGATGAAAATTACACCGACAACCAATCAACCCTTTCACCTAAAGAAAAATTTCAAGATGGAATGAAAACATTTTAATCGCAATTATACTTAAGAATTGGCTTAAGCATGGGTAGTTTAACATAGGTTCAATAATGATTCAACCTAAGATCTAGGAAGTTTTTATTTCTTGGAAGCAAAGAGAATATACACACTCCAACAAAAGAACAAAAAAACATACCAAAAGACACAAAAAGACCACACAAATATTAATTAAATTGATAAAGATATTTCCCTTAAACTTAATGACTTTATATGCAAGATAATCACTCATAAATCGAAAGATTTTGTATGAAAATTATGTTATCAACCTTTATCCAACAAAGTGAAACCTATTAATTAGGTAACCTCTTGAAAAGGTGAAAACCTTGAGTGATATATTATAATCTCTTCCTTGCAATGATTTATCAAATGATATTATGATCTTGAAGATTAAAAAGTAACAACAAACTTAAAAGAAAGAAAATAAAAGATATTAACATATGAACATATTTACACAAATGATAAGACAAAAATAGAGATAGACATGATGAAGAGAAACAAAATTTTCACTAATGAAAGATAGCATAGTGAATGTTAAAACGTCTTAACAAGGTCATGATTCAAAATCAAAGCCAAAATGGCTACAAATTGCATTTATTTTGAGATTGAAAAGAAGATATCATCAAAGAATTCTTTGGACATGACAAATAAAGATTTGCAATTGGTTTATATAAAATGTAGAATAATAAATTAGATAATCAGATAAATAATATTAAATCTGAATATACCTATTGAATTCGATTTTCATACTCAAACCTCAAAATAATATCATCATAACACTGTAAGATCACTTGCCTCGGAAATTTTTTTCACATAAATAATTCAGAATGAAATAACCATAAAAAATAGGTGCAATACCTAATTTCTCATCCTTTGTAATTATTTGAAGAATTTCCAAATGAATATTTTATAACTCATAATAAGTCTTCACTTCGACTTAAATGATACTTTATCATAAATTATGATTATAACCAAGGACTCAAGCCACTTTAAAATATTTTACTTTAGGAATTTAAATGAGGCATGAGTCATTAAAACAAGGGCCCACTAGATAATTTACACATTAAATAAATGAAAAAAACCATTAAAGCAATCATTCCTTTTAAAATACCAACACATTATCACCATGAAACAACAATTAAACATCAAAATTCATCCACCTATATGCACATATATATAATACTATCACCATAGTCTACCAAACATATCCCAAAATATAAAGTATATGCAAAATGAGTAATATGCCTATCGAGTTCATTAATCCCAAGATACTATAACCAATCTTCCCCTATAAAATCTAGAAATGGTGTTCCCACTTTAATGGTCATCTCAACGTAATCATATGGTCCATTGGTATTATAGTACAAGGAATTATTCCAGACTCATCCTCCACCTCTAACTTAACTCTCTTTACCACACTTGTCATGTTAGGCATCGTAAAAGAAGACCTAGCATGTTTAGAGGTTCGCAGGGGAATCATTTAAAGGCATAAATTGGTTTTTTCTACATAATAGTGGTGAGGTGGTAACTGTAAGACATGGTGAGGAGGAATATGAGAAGGAGCTTATTAGATAGGCCTGTTAGAGGAGGACAGATATGATCAACATGTTTATACTCAACATTATGTAAAAGAGGGTTGTTAATGCTACGATAAGTTTGGGTGCATGGAAAATATTTTATTACTTACAATACTTCATGAAGGAAGCGTTCATTTGCATTTAAATGGATAGAAACACATGTGGGGCCATGTCTAGAAAAAAGCATCATCCTTTAAAGCATACTAAATCCCTTCGGCCACTCTTAGGTGAACCCATTTTACACTATGTTTGAACTTGAAAACTATTGTGCCCCGTGAGTGATGAGGCCTAGATCTTATAGAACCCCAACCATTCCACGAGACATGATGTAGTGTTGAAAGGGAGAGGTAATCACCAAATTTTAGCATGCAGGATTATTAAGTTTCCAAAAAGAGTCTTCAATAAGGGAAATAGGCCATAGTCATCTTAAGAGTACACTTAACTCTTTGAAATGAAATAAATGCACATATACATTCTACGTAACTAGTTTACTTCACTATTGATCTTCATTCCACATATTATCTTAAACAGTCAAAAATACCATTTTACTTTTTGAAACTCTCCAAGAGATCAGTATCATTTTGAATATTTAAAATATGATATTTTGAAATAATATACCTTTACAATATGCATGCACATATAATAAAATGAATTTTTCCAAAATACTCCATTATCTTCATGTCATAACTACCATCAAAGCTCGTATATAGAATATAACCAAAAAATATTATATACCCAAATATTCAACACTTGTTTCCTCAAAAAAATTAAAATGAATGCATGCATAATAGAATATTTTTCACAGTTGTAGAAATTTTAAGTAAATTTATCAAATAACTGAAATGAAACCACAGATCCTGAGATTTATAATACAATTTATATTTACCCAAAACAACAACCAAGCAGCAAATAAATCCTCAAAATAACTTAAAATGATTCATATTTAATTAAACAGAGACCTCTATTTTGATCCATAAAAGAGAAATGGCAATACAAATTTTATATAGGATGAACTTCTAAAATGATCGATACACAACTAGATGGCCATTAAAATGAGAAATTGTAACTTTAAAATGAACATATTTCACCATTAACATAACAAAATCCCAAAATATCGACACACGCATGCTTCAAAATATGAAAAATACTTATCATTATTTTTAAACATGCAAATGATATCCATTCTATTGCATGAACTTTTATTTGAAAAACCAACTAGGTATACAAAACATCAACTCAAGCAAGCTCAAAATTTTTACTGAAAAACATCAAATGAACTAGGAAAATGCCATGTCAACTTTATATACACACAACATAACACAATCCAATGAAAACAAAATCACAAAGAAATAATTCATACTTGTTAAGTATCGACACATATTTGTATAAACCGATGGATCAAGCTTAAAACCAACAACATATACTCTTCCGAACTAGAAAAATCCCATCTTCAAATTCCTTTCTGATTTCAAACCAAGAAATGACCCAAAATACGAAACCGTCACCTTATTCAATGCTCATACGAGCTCATTTAATGCCCATTAACTCACCACCACCAATCCTTCCACTATACTCCCGCCATCTCATGCCTTCAAAATCAAAATTTAAAATTAGAGGCTTAGACTATAGTTCAAAATATCAAAATCATTTGAAATATTGGATTATCATGACATTATACTATCCCTTTAAGGTCATTTGATCCCAAAAAATTTCATATGATCTAATATATATCATGGAAATAATTTAAACAGAGCTAAGATATGGTATTGAAATTGTGAGATCCAACCATATGCTTCTAAAATTCACAACACTTTGAAATGAAAAGATACAGAATAAATATAATCATTCGATCGAATATACTAAACAAAACATTGTTTCAAAATATTGACTTAAACCATATCCACCTCCAATGATCATTTCCATAACGCGAAAAGTAAAAATATCAAAATGTGGGCTTGAAAACCAAACAATGATATCATGAAACAAAATTTGATTTCCATGTTAACCACTATCCATCCATGTTGATAAATGAGATGAAAGATATATATATATATATATCGATTTAAAATGATGTTGTCCAAAAAATTAAAGAATGCCACGAAACCACATAGTGTTAGAAAAATAGAATAATGCATTAAATACCGAGTGTTTCCCGCCAAACTCATTATGAATGTGATAGCAAACAAGAAGTAATAGGAATATTTATGGTTATTTTGAAAAAAGTGACTTGCTAAAATTTATGCAATAACAGTGGGTGCTCGTTGTGAAATGGGTGGTTCCCTGCACAAATCTTATGTGATGTGTAATATTCATATTTTTCTTTTTTTGTGAGTAATATTAGCAAAGGTTTCGGTGGGTTTTATTCCCCTTGAGGGTTTCTCACTTTATATATGGTGCTCATGTGTTCTCTCTTGTCTCTTGCACTTATAAATGGTTGATTTACACTTAATAAGATCACATTGTTTATGTTTTGAATAGATGGTTTGAATGATGAATGTATCTAATGGAAAATGAAGTAAAAGTTATTATATGACTGATTAAACGCCCCCTCTCGTGCATTGTGCTTATAATAATAGTTGATAAGTATGAAAAATGTGGAATTAAATACAAAGCATAAAAATGGTTGACATAATGTGCTATAGAAACATGTTTTCATGGGATGCAATGGTTGTAATATACTCCCAAAATGGATGTAATGTTTTCAAATTTTCATAGACCTCTTATTTATGCGGCATGAAGTATTTTACAAAATAAATGTGTCTTCTCATGGATTTTCAGGTTGTAAGGTATACAAAAATGGGTATGTTGAAAATCCTTAGAAATAATAAAAGCGTAATAGGAAGCATATTTTTTTAGAGAATTAATTCTTAGTGAATCGGTTTATATGTATGCAAAATGTGGACACATATATTAATATTGTGGACTATTTGGAGAAATGACTCAACCAATATTTTAATAAGAGTTTTGGAATAGGTTATGATCCATAGAAATTGGTTTTTGGTTAGATTTTGCATTTGCATGTGTCATAGTTAATAAGTACGAAAATGTGATAATACATAAAAAGTGTAAAAATGGTTAGAAACATGTTTTCATGGGATTTAGTGGTTGTAATAAACTCCCAAAATGGTTTGTTTCATGATGCATTTATATTTTTCCAAGAAATGCATAGATGAGATGTGATTTTTGGAACTTCTTGAATTCTACATTTTACACAAAATGGGAATGTTGAAAAATGCCTTGAAAGTTTTAAGCAAATGAAAATGAAGTTTTTAAACCAAATTAGACATCCCTCTTTATTTTAAGTTTCCTTTATTTCTCTTACAGTGCCCTCCACTCTTATTTCCTTCTTAGGATTCTCCATGGCCATGTGAGATCTAGTCCTTTTACCCAAGATTTTAATGTCTTCCTCCTTCCTAGGGTTCTTCCCCTTCGCACCAATTTTCTCATCCCTACCAAATCTAGGGGTCCCTATTCGAACTACGGCCTTAATAATCCCTTGGTAAAAGGCACTTCAAAAGTCCCTTTTTGAAAATTTCAATAGACTTCTCCAAATATTTGAACAAAAATTAGGAAGATGGTAAAGCCTACTAAGTCGGATATGGTTAAGCATAGAAAAATATTAGCCATAAAAAAATTTGAACCTTCCTTCAAGGGTAACATATGACATCAATAGAAAAGTGATTTATGAAAAAGGGGAGGCAAAGAGTCTCTATCATAACCATTGAAATGTTGTGTTAAAGTATCCTTACCTTGTAAGAAGTTTTCCACTTCCAAACTGTAGTATGTCTTTTGTTTAAGGATAAATCTTCACTCCATCAACAACCCAATCAATTTTGAGATAATTTTGGGAGTAATTGAAAAGGATAAGCCTTGCATACATACCTGAACATCTTTCTATGACTTAGCAATCTGGAGGTTGAGATTCTCATCGTGGCCATTGAAGATGTTGAAAAAATCATCAAACCAACTGTCTTTAAGAGATTGAATGCTTACTTTCTCATCATCAAAAAAGTTGCAGTTCAACCTCACTAAGTAACCACCCATTTTTTTCTTAAGGTCTTAACACCTCCATGGTTTTGCAATCTATGAAATAAGTGTAGATTCAACTCAAGGATTTTCTTGACATCTCCACTCCAACGAGTTCGTATGTTCCAAAAAATGATTTTACTACTACTTTTGATAGACTCATTCCCGCACTTTAAATCCTAGAATTTATGAATATCTTGATCTTGCACGTGTCTCTGCCTAACATTAGTTTTAATCATTTTCATACTTAAATCCCCAATTTAATTTTGATACAAAATATGATAAAAATAATAATTTTTCTTACCATTGAACATCACCCCCTCTAGAACTTAAGATAATTTCTTGACATTATTGTGTTCATTAGCATCCTTATCAAGTTGGACTTTCATGGGGGTTTCTAACTCCTCAAAGTTATTAGTGAACTTCATCCCATCAGAATAGACCCCTTTGTTACCAAAGAGGTCAGCCATCCTATTGGCCCCCTATAACTATGTTTAAATGAAATTCCTTTTAACCCTTTAGCCATGTATTTTATACCTTTAATAGAATTCTTGATAGATATAGAGGTGGTACCATTATTGTTAGGTTAATTATTATTTACCTAATATTCTAATTATGCATTTTATAATTAATTAAATATTAATTAATTATTTATTTTTATATGGTTTTTAAAACCATATTTGCCTTTATTTCTACATGTATAATTGTTATAACAATTATGTGCTTCCTGGATGTAATATTGGAAGGCATTGTGTTTTGGTTGTACACTGCAACCCATTTATTTGTTTGTATATTGCCGTCCAATATGTATAAATATTGTAGCACTCAATTTTAATGGTTAATCAATTTCACATTAATAAAATATATAGGCTTCCATCCCTGTTTGTGGAATTACATTTGGTACCAGAGCTGGTTGAAGCTCCTAGAAAGGTTGGAGAAAGTTTACAGAGGAAGGAGAATTCGTGGAAGAAGAAATCTGCAACACCGGAGAGCCAGTGCTGCCTCCTATAGCTTCCCAGACCTCCCTGTAGTCTCACAACCTCCTGTGCATTCTCCAGGTAAACAGAAATCAATTTTTTTTTCCTTGGTGCTATCTGCACTAGGAAAATTTGTTTCTGGAGCTTATACATATACAAGAATTTTATTTTAAAAAAATCAAATTTTCCCCATTAGGGGTTTTGTCACTAAATTTGGTGACAGTGTTAGTTGTAACTAACACATGTGGTACTACCAAGCCTAGAGGACTCTATGCTAAATTTATCCTAGCTCTGCATTTGGAGGAAAATTTACAGATCAAGCTTACATTGACAGGTCTTTTGCATTAGATCGAGGCCGAGTTATCTTCTATTGGCAGATTGTGTACCTATTTCAATAAAAAAATAGTGATCAAACTTTTTTACATTTGATTGGCATTGTTTATATTGGCGGATTGGCATCAATGGCCTTGCATCTCACACCTGCAATCTGTATACACAACCACAAAACTCCGCACAAATCCAAAACGTGGAGATCAACACCGAACTACTCCACTCCAACCTGCCCTCCTTGCCACGTACCTGCACACAAGCAACCAAAGGTGTGAGAATATCAATCAGACTTGTGCTTGTGGTGAATGGATTGGCCATGCCTCCTGTGACCTGCACACAAGAAAAAAATGTCGTGAAAATCTCAAATCATTACTTGCACAAGGAAAAACAAAGTGGATCAGTCAAAAACGAAAAAAATGGCGACTATACATGCAAATCGGTGGCAAATTAAAAAAACATAGAGAGAACAATATAAAGGCATTTAAAAATTAATATCTCTGATCCGGATCTCTTGGGTGTACATGAAGCCCTAAAATTGCCACCACGCAGACCCAATCAAGCCACGTGGAACTCCAATCCCGCCAAGTCGCCATTTTTTAAAAGGTGAGTCAAATGTAAACAAAGTTTGATCACTATTTTTTTTATTGAAATAGGTACACAACTCCAAACTTTGTTTACAGGTGTGAGATGCAACCACTAACTTTAGTGGAAAAATTCAAATTTAGTTATAACTAACTAAATTTAGCGGGGAAATCCCTAATTTAGGGTACAATTTTTTTTTTTTCCCCCATTCATCTTGTTTTTTCATTCTGGACAACATTTGCCAAAGGAGGACCACCCAAAAAATTCATCTTGGGAATTTTTTTAATGGTTTCTGGCATTATGGGTCATTTTGGGCTCCAGAGGCCACCAAGGCCCGTAAAACAAAAAAAAAAATTCCTGTCATTCAATTTTCAAATTTTTGAATGTAATTACATACTGTTGTATATTGTACTAATTTTTAGGTTTCCATAGTCAATCAGTAAAATTTGTAACCATTTTGAAACCGGTAGAAAGTTGAATAAAAAACAAGCTAAAAATTGGTTCTCAGTAACACTCACAAGATCTTGGATCTCATTCGCAGCGTTCGGTATATACGGTGCCTCTTAGAAGCACTTAGGGGTAAAGCCATCACGACTACTACTACACTTAATGCCTAATATAGCTACAACAACATCATCTGGGCATCGAACCTTTAAATCGATGGGGAGTAATAAGGTCACAATGCACACACTATGAGCCATCCCATCCGTTTATGAACATTTACATGACATAAATCCAGACTGAGAAATTATCCAAGTATATAGCAAAGTTACATGCACGTATGAGGTTATTTCTTTGAGCCGAGTCTCAATAATCGCACAGACTTCCATCAGTAATTTCTTGGTACCATGTATTAAATTATTTCACGTATGTTAACACCTCTTTCACATACCTCTGGGTATATAGAAAGGGTGAGATTCTTCCACGTACCGCTAGGTATATCGAGAAGGGTGTGTATATAGAAAGGTTCAGTATATCAAACTAATGGTATATAGATTGGGAGACCTTATACCTAGAGTGATAAGAGCCAAACCCTGTCAATGATCTCTGTAAAATGGGCACCAATGCCCCTAAATTTTTTCTTCTAGATTCACAACTACTCACATGAAACAACTATGCTACATGGAAGACAAAAATCAAGACACAGCTTGAGTTTGAAGAAATCTGGCCTTTTGTGAATGGTACTCTGACCAGATCAGCTACTGATACAACACAACAGCGGAAGTTTGATAAAGCAGATCAGAAGGCCAAACTCATCATCTTGTTTGGAGTGTCTGACTATGTGTAACCCCACATTCGAGATGCCAAAACAGCCGAAGAAGTGTGGGATAAGTTGAGCACAGTATACGATGCCAAGAACAAGAAGAATGTTATACTAAATTTGTAGAGTCATTTACACACACTAAAGTTTTAAAAAAATGAAAAAATTGAAGCTTTCTTAAGAAGATTTACATAATTGAGGGATTCACTTCTAGCCCTAAGAGAACCGGGTCATAGATGATGCTCTCATTCCCATTGTTCGAGAGAACACTCTCTCTTCTTACTTGCGTATATTTTCACAACACTAAATGTGTCGATACAACAATTGGTTTTGAAAAGCTGGTAAACCTACTGCAACAAGAGAAAATAATGCACAATAAGGATGATGAAGAGAAGCGAGCATTGTCTTCACATCAAAATGGAAAGAAAAAGGTAAAGGAAAACCTGATTCCTATCAAGTCCCAAAATCAAAATAAGTATCAAGGGGATAGACAACAAAAGAAGAAATTTCCTATCTACAAAAGAGGACATAACCTACAAGATTGTTGGTATAATACTTATAAGAAAGGTTCATCCAGCAACTCTGGACCTCAACAACAACAATCTTACAAGGGAAATTCTAATAACAATCATGGGTAGAAAAAGGGGAACTAGAAAAGAAGACCCCATCAATAAGGTAATATTGTTGAGCATCAAGAAGAGTCAGATAATGAAGAGTTCTTGTTCACTACTCGATCAAGTGAACCATTCACGTCCTCTAGTGATGTTTGGTATATTGATTTAGGGGCCACTCGACACATGACCGGCCACAAAGACTGGTTTATTTCAATGAGGGACATGCCATTGAAAAATCATGTTTCGTTGGGAGATGATTCTCATATACGCCTTCGAGGGATTGGGAACATTTCTCTACCCCTTGGTTCATGCAAATACATACTATTAGATGTCCTATATTTCCTTGGGTTGATATAGAATCTTCTTTCAATCATCAACTCCTATATCACAACCTAAAAATTGACTTTGATAGTCAATCCGGAAAGAAAACATGTTTGATTCGAGACAAATCAAGAGGCTAAAAATAATTACAAAAGCCTCCAATGTGGGATGCATGTTCCAACTTGATTTTGTTCATAGAGACAATCAAGCACTTGTGGCTAATAACTCCACCTCAGCACAATTGTGGCATCAAATATTTGGTCATGTAAGTTTCAAATATCTTGAAACACTTTGCTGGTGTAATATGGTACATGGGCTACCATCTCTTTAGAAGGATACAGACAAGTGTCCTCACTTCCTAGTAGGAAAACAACACAAAACTTTTTCCAAGGAGCACATTTCAATCTCATGGTAAAATTGACTCGGTTCATACTTGATCTTTATGTTCGATGAAGGAAAGTCATTTTGGGTTCTAGTACTTCATGCTTTGTGTTGATGACTATTTGAGAAAAATGTGGATTTTCTATCTTTGCAAGAAAAGTGAAGTGTTTGAAACCTTCAAAAAGTTCAAAGTAGTAGTTGAGAAAGAAACTGGTCATCACATCAGAACTCTCCACTCAGATCGAGGGGGGGAATTCACCAATGATGAGTTCAGATACTACCTACAAACTCACAAGATTCATTGACAGATTCCTCCTCCACACACACCGCAACAAAATGGTGTTGTTGAGAGAAGAAATCATACTATCATGGAAATGGTGTGATGCATGATCAATGATTCCGGACTTGTAAAGACATTCTGGGAAGAAGCAAGAAGACAACAATATATTTGTTGAATAGAGCACCCACAACTACTCTTGATGGAATAACACCACAAGAAGCATGGTCAAAATGGAAACCATCTATTGCACACCTCAAAGTATTCAGGTGCAAAGAAAGCATGCACATACCCAAATAGAACAGAAATAAATTGGACATGAAGTCACAAAAACTCATCTTCATTGGGTACAATGAAGAGAATCTTGGGTATATATTGATGGATCCTAAGACCAAAAAAGTATACACCAACAGAGATGTTGAGTTTTTCAAGAAGAAGGAAGCAAAGACTCCTCCTCTAAACTCACAAGATGTATATTTTCACCTGTTGTAAAAATTGAAGCTGATGTTCCCTCATAAGATGAAAGTGATGATGGGGATGATGGTGTTGATTAGATAGAACCATGACCCATGGGAACAGTTCAAAGCATATGCCTAAATGGTTTACAAGTACATTACAAGATGCAAGAATGGATGCTCCACCGGATACATCCACCCCTAGACCACAGACTCACAGTAAAGCAAGAGAAGAAGTTAACTTTACTTTGATGAGTAGATTTATTGAATCAGATGAGCCCTCAACAGTCTAGGAAGGCCTACAGTCAAAATCTTGGAAAGATGCCATGGATTCTAAATATCAATTAGTGATGAAGAATAACACTTGGAAAATTTTCGATCTTCCACCAAGGAATAAACCCATTGGATGTAGATGGATATTTTTAAAAAAGTACAAAGAAGATGGGATAATGGAAAATTATAAAGTGAGACTTGTAGTAAAGGGGTACACACAAAAAGAAGGAATTGACTATGAGGAGACATTTTCTCCCATAGCTAATATCAAAATGATCAGGATGATCTTTTCTCTTGTTCTATAGTTTAGATGGAAAGTCCACCAAATGGACATAAAAGTGCCTTCCTAAATGGAGATTTACAAGAAGAAGTCTACATGACTCAACTTGAGGGATATGTAGTACCTAGTCAAGAAACAAAGGTATGCGGACTCAAGAAATCTCTGTATGGCCTCAAACAGCACCCCGGCATGGTACATTAAGATTGATGAGCATCTCGTATAACATGGATTTGTTAGAAGTCCATATAATCCCAATATATACCTCAAAAAGAAAGATGGGAGATGGTGATTGTTGTTGTCTATATCGACGATCTAGTCATCCTTGGCAGTTTAGTGAAGATGATCGATGTAACGAAGAAAGATCTTAATTGATCATTTGACATGACTGATCTTGGGCTGATGCATTACTGTCTTGGATTGGAATTATGGTAGAAAGAGAATCACATTTTTGTTTCTCAAATGAAATATACCAAGACTATGCTTGATAAGTTTAGGATGATGGATTGCACACCAATTGCTACACCCATGGAGAAACAGTTGTAGTTATCTCATTCAGATCCATCTCCTAAGGTAAGTGCCACTCTCTATTGGCAGCTGATCGAGAGTCTCATTTACCTAACCTACACTAGACCAGATATCAACTTTGCAGTGAGCTATCTATCTAGGTTCATGCAGGAACCCAAATTTTTTCATTAGAAAGCAATAAGGTGCATTTTTATATATCTCAAAGGATCAGTGGATATTGGTCTAGAATACAAGAAGAATGATAACTTCTTCTTGACTAGATATTCAGATTCAGATCATGCAGGTAACATTGATGATAGAAAATCCATTTTTGGATTTGTATTCTTTATGGGATCTGGACCAATATCATGGGGAAGCAAGAAACAACACTTCGTTTCCCACTCTTCCACAGTGTAAGCTGAGTATCATCCTGCAGGAGAAGCTATTTGTGAAGTGATTTAGCTACGTCGTATACTAGAAGGACTTGGAATAGAATAGGAAAAATCGACCACCATGTATGTTGACAATGAAGGTGTTCTCAAACTTGTTTACAATCCAGTGTTTCATGAGAGAACAAAGCACATTGAGGTACAAGTTCATTTCATACGCGAGCATGTGTTGAAACACAATATCTAGCTTCAATTTTGTCCAACAGCTAAACAACGGGCATATATCTTCACAAAGTCACTTACATGTGACAAGTTTGAGTTGTTCAGAGATTTCCTCTCCTCATCCCTTGAGACAATGCACAATTAAGGGGGGGAATGTTAGGTTAATTATTATTTACCTAATATTCTAATTATGCATTTTATAATTAATTAACTATTAATTAATTATTTATTGTTATATGGTTTTTAAAACCATATTTGTCTTTTATTTCCACATGTATAATTGTTATAATTGTTATAACAATTATGTGCTTCCGGATGTAATATTGGAAGCAGTTGTGTTTTTGGTTGTACCTATGCAACCCATTTATTTGTTTGTATATTGCTATCCAATATGTATAAATATTACATCACTCTATTGTAATGGTTAATCAATTTCACATTAATAAAATATACAGGCTTCCATCCCTGTTTGTGAAATTACAATTATTGAGGATGCTATTAATGATGTTCATGGAGTCACCTTCAACTTTGATTTTCTAGAATTTCCTTTTAACAACAATTCTTAATCCCAAAAAAACTACAGTGGCTTGATATTATGATTAGACTGTATTCCCAAATTACAACAGTAATTAAGTAAAAATGTGCCTTTGTGGTCCCTAAAAACTCCTCCAATTCCATTTTTCCTGGGTTTCCTTTTGAGGAACCATAAAAATTCATCTTGATCTAGTCAATGGCGGGATTTTTCCAACCATCCAACCAGGGGTTAGATTTAGGAGGTATCTTGTATGGATACATGTTAATATCCTAATATGAGGATATGTTACTTTCTGATCATTGATAAAAAAATTCTTATTTTGAAGAATGTAAAAGTTAGATTTTATTACATTATAACATCTGACCAAAATTCTTCTCTTTGTTTCCTTTTTGCATTAAATATTCTCTTTTTCTTTCCTTCCATATTTCCTAGCTAAGATTGGTGATGGAAAATATCCATAGAAATTTGAGACCTTGGCTCTTAAAAGGGAAACTCCATTGGGTCTAGGTCATCTTCAAAGTGGGAGGAAAAATCCATTTAATATCAAAGAGAGAAAGAAGGGAGTTCCTAACATTGACCAAAAAAGGACAATCAAGGAAAAGGTGATAGGTGTTTTCCATATCTTCCTCACATAACACACACCTATTGACCATATTGAATCCCCTTTTGTTTAGGTTTACCATAGTGAGGATTTTGTCATGTAGAAAAAGCCACCAAAAGATATTAACTTTGGGAATAAGTTCCTTGAACCAAAAACTATCCCATTTGAAGTTTTCCACTAAAGGAACCTCTTCAAAATGAACTTTATAGGCACTCTTAACCGATAAATTGCCATTTTCCTCTCTAGACCAAATAATGTTGTCATGTTCTTGTTTTCTGGTAACCACCATTCTAGACAATAAATTGAATAAGCGTATATAGCTTAAATATATTTTTTCCCTCCAAAAAAATAACTTTCCAAATTTTGTAGGGTTTCTCTTCATTGAAATAATCCTCCACTTGAGAACCATACTTTTTAATAGCAACAAGTTGTAGATTAGGGAAATAATCCTTGAGAGGTTGGTCCAAAATCCATTTTTCCTCCCAGAAATTTGTAGTTCTTCCATTCCCTATTTTCCATTTGCAACCTTTTGAGAGTAACTCTTTGGACCAATTGATGGCCTTCCAAAAAAATGGAGCCCTCAAAATAGGTGTGTTGAAACACCAACTTACTAGTGTTAGATCTTTCCAGTATTTTTTTGGATAACTTTGGTCCAAACACTTTCCTCTTTAAGCATCCTCTAATCCATTTTGGATAGGATATTTTTGTTCATTTTTTCCAATCTATAATTCCTAATGCACCCCATTTTTAGGCATACAAATCTTGTCCCAAGAAAGAAGAGGTAGTCTATTCTTGTTTTCAATCTCACTCCATAGAAATATTTTTGGATACTTTCCAGTTTGTTAGCAATTTCAATCGGGAGTATGAAAATGGACATTGTGTAAACTAGAAGGTTTTGAATAGAGAACTTGAGAAGGATAGATTTACCTTCCTGTGAAAGAAGAGATCATTTGCATCCTTCAAGATTCTCAAGAAATATGTCAATCAGGAAGTTCCAGTCAACATTCTTGAGTCTCCCAATCCCAATAAATATCCCTAAATATCTTGTTGGAAAGGATTTCCTCTCACAACCCAAAATCTAGGAGATTTTAAGGCATATTTTTCTCCGAGTGTTGAAAAAAACACCGATCTCTTCCTCAATTTTGTAAGTTGATCTGAAACATCTTCATAGTATTTTAAGATAATTTTACTAATATTGTATCATTGATGAAGTTTTTATGGGTTAAAGAATCAAAATTTTCAGCAAGAGCAATCCCCCTGATTCTTCCATTAACATAAGCTTGATTCAGATCTCTACTTAAAGTTTATGCCATGAGTATGAAAAGGAAAGGAGATAATGGATCTCCTTGTCTCAATCCTCTAGAGCTGCTGAAGAATCCACATGGGGTACAATTGATAAGGATAGAGAATCTAGCAAGTAGATATATAACTAAGAATCATGTAACTAAATTAACAAATGAAGCCATAATTTTCCAAAAATTTGTGAAGGAATTCCCAAGACACTATGTTATAGGCTTTATGCATATTAAGTTTGATCACCATCATTTCTTTCTTATTCAACTTCATATAATGGAGGGTATCCTGTATATTCATAATGATTTCTTGGATCTTCCTTCCCATCACAAACCCCCTTGTTGATAAAAAATCAAAGTAGGGAGAAGTAATAGTAACCTCATGGCCAAGATCTTAGAACACATCTTATATATGCGGTTGCACAAACTGATCGGTGTGAATTTCTTAAAGTCTTGTTGGTTGGATATTTTTTTAGACCAAAATATGAGGTTCAACCACAGTACATGGGATTAAATCCCTCCTCAAAGATAGGTGAGGCTGCCTATTTATTACTAATCTAAAACATAGTAGGATTAATATGTACAATATTCACACTATCCTAACCATTGGGGTTGGGATATAATCCCGAAATCCATATACACATGAAATGGAGATGTTACAATATTTAGATTAGGAAGAATTAGAAGGGAAAATATTATAGATGAAACAAAGCGGGAAGGGAATGAGAGGAACATATTTTCTTTCCAACAAACACAAATCAAGAAATACTTATACGAGTTTTAGATAACGAGTGTAATATTCTGAAACAATTAAAATGATCAAGAACACTAAACAAAGAATAGCTCAAGATTTTGGATGTAAGAACAATCTTCTCAAGATAGATGAATCCCATAACACAAAGTTTGTAAAATAACACCTGTTTCTATTCTTTAATGATTAAAAAGAAAATACAAAGTTTTTATTCTTCTTCACAATAGCTCTTAATATTCAAAAAGTCTCCTATAATGCACAAGCACCCATTATTTATAATGGAGAGAACAAAGAGAAAATAGGATAAATCCTTGAAAATAGTATCTTAAATGAGAGTCCTATTTTCTTGACTCTCACGCAGGAGAACAAGTAAAAATGTGATTCCTATGTGACAAAATGGAAATGAAAAAGACATGTCAATCTCTGGATGGAAATGACATGAAACATTAATTACACCTCACTTGACACATGTACCAACTACCATACAACTGGACATTAATGACATGTCATCATGCTTGGAGCATCTGAAAACCCATAACAAAGGATTTTCTTCATTTCAGGTTTCGGGTTTGGAAATATGAGACATGATGCATTTCGGGTTTTAGGTGTCGGGAAACATGAGACATGATGCATTTACTTCATTTTGGGTTTCAGGTTTCGGAAACATGAGACATAATTCATTTTGGGTTTCGGTTTCGTAAACATGAGACATAATGCATTTGCTTCATTTCAGGTTTTGAGTTTTGCTAAACATGAGACATGATGCATTTGCTTCATTTTGGATTTTGGGTTTCGGGAAACATGAGACATGATGCATTTTGGGTTTTGGGTTTCAAGAAACATGAGACATGATGCATTTCAGGTTTCAGGGTTTCGGAAACATGATACATGATGCATTTTGGGTTTCAAGTTTTAGGAAACATGAGACATGATGCATTTACTTCATTTTAGGTTTCGGGTTTCAGGAAACATGCGACATGATGCATTTCGGGTTTCAGGTTTTGGGAACCATGAGACATGATGCATTTTCTTCATTTAAGGTTTCAGGTTTCGGGAAACATGAGACAAGATGCATTTACTTCATTTTAGGTTTTGAGTTTCGAGAAACATGAGACATGATGCATTTCAGGTTTCGGGTTTTGGGAAACATGAGACATGATGCATTTGCTTCATTTTAGGTTTCAGGTTTTGGGAAACATGAGACATGATGCATTAGATGTTTAGATGCTTCTAGGTCCCAAAACCTGATTTTCTTCATTTCAGGTTTCAGGTTTTGGGAAACATGAGACATGAAACATGTATTTGCAAGGCATGTTCTGATGCTTGGAAGTTTCAAAACCTGACATGAGGTACTTAGTGAATCGGGTTTCAGGTTTCGGGGAACATGAGACATGTTGTATGTAGGGAATATGTTTTCATGTAATGGAAATCTGAAAACCCAAAATCTCTTTCAAAGGGAATTTTAAGAGATTTTCCCTAAATTTTCCTATGGTTATCTCAAATTTAGCTAAAATCACTAAAACAAGATAATGACTGCTCCAGGTTGGGAACTTTCTTTGAGACATAAAAGGAAGAGAACTCGTGTATCAAAAAAATTTATCCATTGGGCTACGAAATCTGAAGAAGAGAAACCAAAGAAAGAAAGAAAGTAACACACGACATGAAAATGGATTATAATACAATGTAAGAGAGCATATTGCATCACCGATGGAACAGACTTGAGATGTTGGCCCTTTGAAAGGTAGAGGGAGAAACTCTCCATAAGATATGATAGATAGAAGATATTTTCATCATTCAAATGATGGATTTTGAAAGGACCTTTCCATAAAGAATCGAACTTTCTATGCATCCCTTTACTGCTCACTTCTCTTATCCTGAGAAGTACTAGATCTCTAATCTGGAAATCACGTTGCTTCAATTTTTGTCAAATATATTTTTGACCTTTCTCTGATGATCTACAATGCGATACACCACCTTGCTACATTCTTCTTCTAGCCTAGCTAGGTACATTATCCTTTTCTCAATGGAACTTTGAAAATTTTCATCCTCAATTGCTTTAGGCAACCGTAAGGCTAAAAATTCTATACATATAGGAATCTCAAGCATCAATTCCATACAACAACCGGAATGGGAACATTCTAATAGCTCACTTAGGAGTAATCTGGTCTACCCATAATGCATCATACAATGCTTTGTGTCATGTCCTCTGATTCTCATCGACCAACTTTCTGATTATGGTCACCAGGTTCTTGTTGTTTGATTTAGCCTGACCATTGCCTTGGGGGTAATAATCAAATGAGTGAGCCAATGTGATCCCAAACCCATAACAAAATTTATTCAACTCATGTGATGAGAAATTGGAAGCATTTTTAGTAACAATCTTGTGAGGAATGCCGAATCTAACAATTATATTCTCTTTGAGAAAATGGCAAACAACTTCGGAGGTAGCTTGTTTGATTGGAGTGGCTTCTACCCACTTGGTGAAATAGTCAGTGGTTGTGAGAACATAATTATGGCTGGCACTAGAGGTAGGGTTTAGTACTCCAATGAAATCAATTCCCCATTGGTGAAAAGGTTCTTCAATTACTACAGGCTTCAAGGAAGAGTAGCCAGCTTAGGGTGGCTAACGAAATGTTGACAAGCTTCACACTTAGCCACCCATTCAACTGAATCTTGAAAGAGAGTAAGCCAATAGTACCTGACCCATAAGATCTTGTAACCTATCATAGAAGAGAAATGTCCTCTGCATGCTATATTGTGGAAGGATTCTAGCAACCTTATCTGCTGAGACTTATCAACACAACGTAGGAATACACCATCAATACCCTTCTTATATATACCATTATCCCAAAGAATGTATCTTGCGGACCTGAGTTTAACTGTCCTCTTTTCTTTTTGGCTTAAATGAGGGGGACACTCACCATAAGTTAAGAAGAAAGTGATGTTTGTATACCATTCATCGGTTGTGCTTACAAAAAGCACCATGGGCAATTCTAAAGAAGTATCTTTAGTCTCCTCGTACTTTGTCTCAGACTTATTTTCTGCAATCAATTGGCATAGGCCTCTTCCTTGTACCAACTTGGTAGGTCTAATGTCCAAGTCATATTCTTAGACTTTGGCTATCTAGTTACCCCATTGACTACCCAACTCTTGTTGAGTCAAAATGGACTTAACTGCAGTATCAGGAATGAGAACGAGAGTGTGAGAACTCAACACATAGTACCTGAAATGCTTCACTGCTCTCACCACTACATAAGCATGCTTTTCGATTTGTGACATTTTCAATTCATGTTCCTTTAGTGGGAAACTCATGAAAGTGATGGGAGCTTTTATTCCTTCTTCGTTCTCCTACATCAGGATGGCCGATACTGTATGTGTGGAAGCATAACTATACATGATGAAATCCTTCTTGAAGTCTAGGCATACCAGAATAGGAGCATGAGAAATCACTCTTTTGACTTCTTAAAAGTAAGCTTCCCTTCAGTGCTCCATTGAAATGGAGTCTTACCTTTCATCATCCCAAGGATATCCTTGGTTTTATTGGAAAAGTCAGGTACAAATATTCTTAGGAAAATGACCTTCCTGAAAAAGGAGTGCACCCTAGTTTTGCTTGTGGGTAGAGTAAGGATTTGGATAGCCTTCACCCTCTCTGGGTCAATCTTGGTTCCTTCTTTAGTCACAATATGACCCAAAAATTTCTTTCTGTTACTCTGAACATGGATTTTTTAGGATTTAATGAAATCCCATGATGCCTACACCTTAAGAGTACCTTCTCCAAGTGATCATAATGATTACTTCGCTTCTTAGAGAAGACTGTCAAGTCATCCAAATACACAACTATGACCTTTCCCATCAAATATCTTAAAGCTAAGTCCATATCTCTTTGAAACATGGCTCCAATGTTAATCAAACCAAAAGGAATGCTTCTATAAGTAAAGGTCCCCCATGGGGTGGTGAATGTCATCTTGTGTTGATCTTCGGAGGCTACCTTGACCTGATTATACCCCAAAAATCTGTCAAGCATGGATAACAGTTCTAATCCAGTGACATCTGCAATACTTGATCCCTGATAAGAAATGGGTAATTGTCTTTGAACAAAGACTGATTAAGGTTCTAGAAGTCAACACAAATCTGAATCTCACCATTCTTCTTTCTGACATGGAAAATCTTAGCAACCCAGGTGGAATGATAGATTGGAAAGATAATCCTTGCGTCTAACATATTTTGAATTTCTGCAAGGATAGTCCCTGAGATATTTGGATTGTAATGCCTTTACTTCTACCTATAGGGTGTAACCTCGGGCTTCAAAGGGATGATATGTTGCACATCCTTGGGCTTAAAAGACTTCAGATCCACATATGACCATGCTAGGACGTCCATATATCTCTTCAAGAGTGAAGTGAATATTTCTTTCTCCTCTAGAGAAAACATTTCCCAATGTTTACCATCCGTGGTTGGTCAGAAGAGCCCAGATTAACTTGATCTACCTCTGACAAGGAAGCACCTTCAGCTTTCCTTTTATCCTGAATGAAATGGTCATGCTTGTCAAACAGACCTTGCAGAGAAAATAATCCCTTTGGAATCTTATTGCCTTTGAGATGGATGAATTCACCATCAATTTCTTGATATGAATTTAAGACGGACTCACGAAAGCTGATTCTGATCCTTCAAAATAAAGCTCACTAAAATTATCAGCTTTCTCAAGAAAAGACAATACCTATTGATCATCATTAAACACTTGCCAATGTGTTGAATTATTTGGAACACTTGGACGATACACAATCTCAATGCTATACTTGTTTTGTTTGAACTTTGGGTGAGGAAAGAGAAGAGATGCAAACATGGCTAAAGAATCAACTTTATCATTATGATCCCTGAAAACCACCTTAATGGAAAAAGCATCAAAGCATTCTATGTTGTCCCACACCTTGTTCCTGTAATTCCTTAAGAAATCATTTTTACACGATAGACCCCCTTACTTGATTTACAATCAAATCGGCATCTCCTGTACTTTGAGATTTTAGATCCTATTTTTCCTTGCCATTTCTAATCCTAATAACAAAGCTTTGTACTCATTTGTGTTATTAGTATTGTCAAACTATAGCTTGAAGGTGGAGGGAAAAATCTTGAAATCTAGAGATATAAGAACCACACCGGTTCCCGACCCAGTGAGTTGAACACTCATTTCAAACTCAAGGGTCCAAATAGCATTAGGATCTTCTTCTTTGACTCGCAAAGGGAACCTCGGATGTCGGAATTAATTACCCAAGCTGCATCTTCAAAGAGAATTTGAGCCTTAGGATTATCTAATTTAGTGACCAGGTACTTTGCTTGTGCTTCGGGATGAAGGACACGAGGAACTCCATTTACTTGGAATTTTATCTTTGGTCCAATCCATGTTGATTTCTCCTCCAACATCTTTACAAAAACCTCTTCCTAAGAGAAACCATAAGTAGCTGGGATATCAGCAACCAGGATAGTCATTTTCACTATCTTTTCAGGGAAGGCAACAAATGCAAATTGTGCATCCTTGATCTGGCAAATCAAGGGGACCTATTTGATTTCCATGGAATAACACCACCCATAATATTTAGTCAAGGTGAGTCCAAGTGAATGAGCTACTTTGACGGGCATTACGTTATTAGAGGCTCCTGAGTCAATTATGCAATTGTTGAGTTTAAAACTGTTTATAAGTAAGGACAAATAAAATGGTTCGATATTTCCTGAAGAAGCAATAGAGGTCATATTACTCTGAGGTAAAGGCTGAGTGGGGCTAGGAAAAATGAATTTTGAAGATGAAGGAATAACATCCTTGCTTCTAATGAATTTGGCAAGTTTCTCAAATTGCTCAGGGTTGGACTGCAGGTATTCGGCTTCCGACATTTGGATTTTGGTTTTCTTTGCATGATCGATAATGTCAAAAGTGGTATATGAGGGAATGATGGTGGGATCAGTTCTGGTTGCACTAGTCTGAGCCAAGGTACTAGCCTTGGGGGAAGGAGAAAGAGAGTTAGAAGATGAAGTTAGCTTTTAGTTCTCTCCTTTTATGTTTGCACTAAGATAGGAGAGCCTCTTTTAGCCATAAATACGGGAGCTTCTTTACTTTTCTCCTTAGAGCCTTCAACCGGATTTACGGGTTACGAGATTGGGATCAAGTGAATACTACAAATGATTGACCATCATGCTCATTTTCATCTTCCTCATACTCTAAGTACCCAATGCTGCAATCACCAGCAATCGTCAAAGACTCATCAACATATCCTGAAGCTTTAAAAGCTTCATGAGAATCTTGATCTTCTAGTTCTTCACCATCCTCAATTATTTCAGCTACTACGTTGACAGGAGGAGCTTCAATAGCCAGCCTGGTGGGAGCAGTAATCAACTAATTCCTATCTCTTGCGGGAGCGCCATTGGCATTGTTGAAATTCCATCTAGGAATATCCCAATAAGGAATGTTGGTTGCTTGTTGAGACATTTGCTTCTTTAAAGCAATCAAGTCATTGGCCATCTTCTGAATCATAGGATCAATAGTACTCTGAGAAGAACTTTGATTTTTAGGCTTAGATGATTCTCTTCTAATCTTTCTAGCTAGAATAAGATCATCTTCTATTTCAGTGGTTGTAGCTTGAGCAGTGGCCAAATCGGGGATAACAGATCTTCTCAACAAGAAGCTCACATCAGGGGAGCGTTGATGAAGAAACACTTTTGATTTTCAAGAGTGGTAAAAGCTATGTTTGGAATCTTATGAATCAGCTTGTTGAATTTGGCTATGAAGTCCCGCATGGGTTCATAAGATTCCTTCTTCATGTGTGTAATTTGTGCTAACAACGCATGAGAATCTTCAGCTAGTTTGAACCTTTCTTTGAATACAGATCACATGGTAGTCGATTGGTAATGCATGCATTCAGAAGATGGTAGAACCATTCTACTACTACACCATGCAATGTCTCAATAAAGAGTCAAACAGACGTCTTCATGAGAAACTCCAAGAATGCCACATGTGACAAAGAATGAAGTGATGTGTTCATCAAGGTGTTGCTTCCCATCATCGTTGAACTTAGGAATATTCTTATGAGACCCATGTGGTAGATCATGCAATGGTGGAGTTAGGGAAAGAGGACCAATAACTACCCCCAAAGAACAGGTTGTGCCGTCATTCTTTTGAATGAAGTGTGTATATGAATCTGAGTATCAGACAAGAATAATGCACGATAGGTTGCAGAAACTTCTTGTTCTTGAAGAACCCGAGTTCTTCGGATAGGTGAAGAAATTCTTGCTCGGCTAGATGCAACACTATTGGGTGAAATTCTAAAATTATGTTGCTGAAGCAAATCAAAGAATGGATCAGTTTCACCCCTAGCTCGACTTGACTGAGTGAAGATCTTTCTGCCAACTTGAACTAGAAAATAGATTTTTTTGAAAATAAGGAAAATATGGAGTCGCCAAACACCAATAGGATAAGCTTAGTCTTATCAATCCATATTCCCAGAGTCACCAAAAAATTTGGTTGGATATTTTGTCATACCAAAATATGAGGTTAAACCATAGTACATGGGATTAAATCCCTCCTCAAAGATAAGTGAGGCTTCCCATTTATTACTAATCTAAAACACAAGAGAAATAATATGTACAATATTCAAACTATTCTAACCATTGGGGCTGCATACAATCCCAAAATCCATATCAACATGAAACAGAGATGTCAAAATATTTAGATTAGGAATAATTAGAAGGGAAAATATTATAGATCAAAACAAAGCGGGAAGGGAATGAGAGGAACATATTTTCTTTCCAATAAACACGAGATCAAGAAATACTTATAAGAGTTTTAAATAACAAGTGTAATATTCTGAAACAATTAAAATGATCAAGAACACTAAACAAAAAATAGCTCAAGATTTTGGATGTAAGAACAATCTTCTCAAGATAGATGAATCCCACAACACAAAGTTTGTAAAATAACACCTGTTTCTATTCTTTAATGATTAAAAATAAAATACAAAGTTTTTCTTCTTCTTCACACTAGCTCTTAATATTCAAAAAGTCTCCCTGGAATGCACAAGCACCCATTATTTATAATAGAGAGAATAGAGAGAAAATAGGATAAATCCTAGAAAATAGTCTCTTAAAAGAGTCCTATTTTGCTTGACTCTCACGCAGGAGAACAAGTCAAAATTTGCTTCCTATGTGACAAAATGGAAATGAAAAAGACATGTCAATCTCTGGATGGAAATGACATGAAACATTAATTACACCTCACTTGACGCATGTTCCAACTGCCATAAAAATGGACATTAATGACATGTCATCATGCTTGGAGCATTCGAAAACCCATAACAAAGGATTTGCTTCATTTCAGGTTTCAAGTTTCGGGAAACATGAGACATGATGCATTTTAGGTTTTGGGTTTCGGGAAACATGAGACATGATGAATTTGCTTCATTTCAGGTTTCGAGTTTTGGGTTTTGGGAAACATGAGACATGATGCATTTCAGGTTTCAGGTTTTGAGAAACATGATACATGATGCATTTACGTCATTTTAGGTTTCAGGTTTCAGGAAACATGAGACATGATGCATTTTCTTCATTTTAGGTTTCGAGGTTTCGGAAACATGAGACATGATACATTTTGGGTTTTGGGTTTTGGGAAACATTAGACATGATGCATTTCAGGTTTTGGGTTTCGGGAAACATGAGACGTGATGCATTTTCTTCATTTCGAGTTTCAAGTTTTGGGAAACAGGAGACATGATGCATTTTGGGTTTTGGGTTTCAAGAAACATGAGACATGATGCATTTCAGGTTTCAGGTTTCGAGAAACATGAGACATGATGCATTTCAGGTTTTAGGTTTTGGGAAACATGATACATGATGCATTTCGGGTTTCAGGTTTTGGGAAACATGAGACATGATGCATTTCAGGTTTCAGGAAACTAAAAGAGTTTGTGAGAATTGAATCAGAAACGATGCACCACAAAGTAGTTGCAATCCAACAGAATCATGATAGCTCCAACATAATCGCAAGGAAGAATCAATTAATAATGGAAGAACTTACTCAACAAAAACAAAGCTTGCACATAGAGGAAAGACAGTGGAGTGTCTTGGCATGCTCATAAATGAATAGTGAAAAGGTACATATAGGGTGTTGAGTTACCCAAGTGCATGATTCAATAGAAAATCCTAAACCTAACCCATGTGAGATGACCCTCCAATATGTGAGGAGGACACATAGGATAACTCACACCAACACCCCCCTTCATCGAAGCTAGGTTAGTGGCTATGATGAGTCAGACAAGAAAGAAGACACTTCTAAACAACTAAGAAAGATGTGTCAATGGGGCCCGGAAACTAAAGGCCTGATAAGGTGCCCATATATAAACACAATATTCCTAGAAGAAGAAGAAGAAGAGGACTACATAGCCTAAATAAGATGAGCAATTGTAGAAGACCTCACCCCAAGAAGAGACCGTAGTTGAAGAAACTTCATCTCGGTGAAGGGCTTGGTAAATAAATCTTCAATCGATCGATCAATTTGTCTGAGTATCTTGAATGTCGATGATACCATCATGAATAATCTCTCGTATGAAGTGCATATGAATCTCAATGTGCTTCGTTCATTGATGCTAAACTAGATTTCTACAAATAGAGATAGTGCTTGTGTTATCACAATAGATAATGGTAGGCCACCGAAGGTGGATGCCAAACTCTATCAAAATACCCTATAGCCAAATAGCTTTTGTGGCAGCGTTAACTGCTCCTCTATATTCTACCTCTGTAGAAGATATCACAATTACATTCTGCTTCTTGCTAGACCAACTAATAGGACCCGAACCAAGAGAGAAACTATAGCCAGAAGTAGATTTTCGATGATCTAAGTCACCGGCCCAATTAGAATTTGTGAACCTAATTAAGTCGATATCTACCCCTCCATGATAGTGAATGCCATCAGTATAAGTGCCATGAACATAATGAAGGATCCGTTTAGCTACTTTCCAATGCAACTCATGTGGCTCCTGCATGAATCTGGACACGATCCCAATAACATACGATAAATCGGTCGAGTGTGAGTCAAGTAAATCAAGCTCCCCACCAACTATCGATAAAGAGTACCATCAACCAAGGGAGTAGAGCAATCTAAAACCAACTTAACCCCGAGAGAGAAAAGGAGTAGGAGAAGACTTGCAATCAGACATCTGAAAATGAGCTAGCAAATCAAGAGCATACTTAGGTTGTGAAATCAAAATTCCTGAGTCAGATTGTGAAATCTAGATCCCAAGGAAGTAATGAAGCAGACCTAAGTTAGTCATGGAAAACCTATTGGCCAAGGTGATCTTCACATAATCAATAATAGAGGAAGAGCTACTGTGATCAACAAGTCATCAACATAGAGAACAAGAATGAGTATGGAGTCATCTTACCATAGAATATAAACATTTGGATTAGAGTGACACCTAGTAAACCCTGATGTAAGTAAAAAGGATTCCATCTTGGCATACCAAGCCCGAGGGGCTTGTTTAAGGCCATAAAAAGACTTATTTAACTTACAAATGAGGGAGGGATCTTGAACATAACCCGGAGGTTATTCCATATAGATCTCTTCCTTCAGGTCACCATGAAGGAAGGCACTCTTAACGTCCATTTGATGGACTTTCCATTTGTTCGCTGCGGCAATGGCTAGGGTCAATCGAATAGAAGTCATCTTCGCAACCAGAGCAAAGGTTTTAGTATAATCAACCCCAGCTATCTGGGAGAAACCCTTAGCTACTAATCGTGCTCTAAACTTTTTGATGTCTCCATCTACTCCATACTTTGTTCGAACACCCACTTACACCGATTGATTTTTCTTCCTTTCGAAGAGGGGTGAAATCCCAAGTATCATTCTTTATGAGAGAGGAATACTCATCCATGGTAGAATCCCACTAAGGAATACAAGAAGCCTCCTAGAAAGACTATGGATCAGAAGCAGAGGTAAAGAAAGAGTGGGGTCTAATGAAATCTGAGTGAGTATGTCTCATATCCGAAGTATCTCCAACTAATTCTCCAGCACTTTGCAAAGTTTTCCTAGCCAAAAGATGACCAGGAGGATCAGGCTCAGAGTTAGAAGATTCTTCACTTGAGTGAGAAGGGACATAGTCCTCATCATCACTACTGTTAGAATTAGAAGACTCAGAGGTCTGATGGTTGGGAGGATCATGAAGAGGAGCATGCTCAACAATATCATCATCTGATGAGTTAGAATCCGAATCAGTGAGTTGAAGAACCTCAATAGGTGGAGAAGTATAAGTCGAAGAAGACTCATCAAACTTAACACTTCTCTCAATATACAGCTCATGAGAAGTAGGATTCATCAAACGATATCCCTTCACGCCATCAGGATACCCTATAAAGATACAAGGTTTGGATTGTGGTTCTAAGGCCTTGCGTTTCTTCTTGGGAATCCGAGCCATAGCCTTGGATCCGAAGACTCGAAAGTTCTCAACATTAGGCTTGCGTCCAAACTAGACTTCAAAGGGTGTCATCCCTCTTACTACCTTGTGTAGAACATGGTTTTGAATGTAATTTTCACAATTCACTTTGCTTGGCCCAATCTTTGCATGAGGAAGAGACTTTGAGTGAATCATACAAGTGGCCATCTCCTTAAGAGTATGGTTCTTTCTTTCTACGACTCCATTCTGTGAAGGGCTATAAGCAATTGTATGTTGCAAAGAGATCCCTTTAGAAGTACAGAAATCCATGAACCTATTGTTTACATATTCACCTCCATTTTCAGTTTGAAGAACCTTGATAGACCGTTCCGCTTGTTTCTCAGCAAGAGCCTTAAAGTCCTGAAAATGTTCAAAGACTTCAGACTTAAGATTAAGAAAATATACCCAAGTATATCATGAATAGTCATCAATGAAGGTTACCACATAAAGAGCTCTAGTAAATGAAGGAGAAGGAAATGGACCGAAACATTGCTGTGAACAAAATCCAAAGGATGATTGTCTCTCCAGGCTTTTCCTTTGTCAAATTTTTTTTCAGGATGCTTTCCAAGGGTACAACCCTCATAAAGACCCTTAGAAAACTTGACACGAGGCAACCCATTGACCATTTCATTTTGGCTCAATTGTTCAAGGTAGCAATAATTTAGATGTCTGAAATGCTCATACCATAGCTTACTAACCTCATTTGCATGAGTGAACAAGGTAGTGGGCGTAGAATCAGAAGTAAAGTGGGAAAAGGTATATAATCATGAATGGTGATCAACCTTTCCCTCAGCCACTGTAGTATCATTATTAAGCTCACGAATAATCACCGAGTTAGGATCAATTCCACTCACATTCCTTCACCAAGGTGAGTAATTTGGTAAACCGATAGGAGATTGGTAGAGAGATCAGGAACACTTGACACTTGGTTAAATGTTCCCCCATCCATCTTTACCGATCCACTACCAGAAACTGACATTGTTGTGTCATTACCCATTGTGATTTGGGACATTCCACAAGGTTCAATGTTGGAAAACTCAACATGTGAGGAACCCATGTGGTGCGAGGCACTAGAATCTATAATCCACATTGATGAAGGAGAAACTCTAGCTACAAGGGTCTTTCCTTTCTTCTTATCATTTTTAGCACCTTTTGTAGCAGAAGACTCAGCCTTCGGAGCACTTTGTTTTATGGATTCAAGAACACTTATTTTATTCTTCTCAAGTAAATGAGATAAGTGATCAATCTGTTTCGAAAATAGTGGTGCTCGTTGTGACCATACTTCTTGCAATAGGAACACAAAAACTTGTTTTTATGTGCCTTAGGCTCAGAAGTCGAAGTGTTTGTGTCATTTTTAGGTATGGTCTTAGTTTCTTTCTTAGGTTGATCCTTTGTTTCTTTCTTATTTTCATTCTTCTTTCCCTTGCTAGTACTTGCTACAAGGGCATGTGACTTGGACATGAGAGACCCCATTTGAATGAGTTGGGATGAAAAAAAATCAAAGGAGGGAATAGTCCAAGTATCACCCAAAGCATCTTTTATAGCGTAGAAAGTTGACATGAAGACAGAATATTCTGGACCTAGCTTAGAGAGAATCGATAAGATCAATTGAGAATAATTCTTCTCTACTTTACATCCTTTTAACAACAATCTAATGTGGAAAATTTTTGAGAAGAAAGCTTGTAGGTTTTCAAAGTCACTAGGATTTAACCCTAGTAGTTCATTTTCCAACTCATGTGCTCTCATGTCATCTAGTTGTCCAAACATCGCATCTAACATTTTCCACACAGATTTAGGTTTTTCAAATGCTTCAATGTGGAAGAGCAAGTCAGGAGAAATAGACATGCAAAGAAGACCTAAAGCTTCATCACTACAGTTTAACCACTTAGATTTTTCAGGTTCGTCATCTAGTTCAGTCTCAGTTCCCATGGTGATGCGGAATAACCCTTTACCCCTTAGTTTCATTATTATTTTCGATCTCCATTCAAGAATTTGAATGGTGTAAGCAAAGGAATTGAAAGTGCATCCATAGTGAAGAGAGAGAGAAAGAAATGCAGAAAAGAAACACAACCACCCAGGACAATATAACAACCCCCTGCTTTCGGCACTTTATAGTTTAGTGCGTTGATTACAATCGGGTCCAAGTGTGCGGTTTGAAACACTTGGTAACTCGTCTTGTAATCAACATAATAACACGCAAGAGAGGAGACCACAACAGTGTTTCGTGGAGCACAACAAAAAAGGACACCGTAAACAAGCACAAAAACAAAAAACAAGGAAGGAGGTGAAAGCAAATCCTGGTTGTGAGAAAAAGCGTCTCACGTCGCAAAGAATACCCCCTTGTTGTAGACTGTGGCGGACACGCTCACTAGTCGCAAGCAATAATAAGGGTAAAATACAAAGTTGTGAACTCGAAGGAGTTCAGATATCTTCAGAACGCCGGAAAAATGCCCGGAAGGGAAATAAGTGCTCAAAGTGTCACTGCACACTTGAGCGCATGATTAGTAAAAAAATGACAATTAAACACCTAAAAAAAATATCGTGTCAAAATGTCCAATTTAGCTAATTTAAAGCTAATGGGAGTTAAAAAAGATAGAAAAACGTTTAAATTAAAGACGATTTTTTTAATAAAAATTACTAACCGTAAATTAGATTAAACATGAAATTAATGAAACTAGATTTAATTAAAATTAAATCTAATTAATTGCAACTAATAAAAAACTAATTAAGATTTAATTAAAAAATTAAATCCTAAATAAAAAAACTTTCCCTTTTAAAAAAACTATTTTAAAAATTAAATAAATCTAATTTTTAAAAATTAAAAAGCTCCTTTTTAAATAGAAAGAATTTTATTTATTTTTTTTTTAAAACTTTACAAAAAAAGCTTTCACGTTTTTAAAAAAATTAAAAAAAAATGAAATAAAAAGAATTTTAAAAAGAAGCTTTAAAAAACGTAGATTTTTTTAAAAAAGAAGATTTAATAAAAAAGAAATGTACCATTAAAAAAGGTATATTGCTTTGTGGATTTAGATAATTAGCAATATTTTTAAAAAGGTATTTAATAAATACGTTGGAAAAAACTTACTAAAAAAAGAACTTACCAAAATGCTGTTGTGGTTGTGTTTGCAGAGTCCAGAAAGGAAAAAACATGGCTACGTTTGGAATGACCATGGAAGGCGGGGACCGAGTTAGAGGGAGGGAGGGAGGCGGTGGCGAAGGGAGACAACCAGACAACCACGCTTCCACTATGCATAACCAAACCAAACAAAAGCAAAGCACTTGGCCACCATGTAGAGAAAAAAAAACTCGATTCACCCGATGAGAGAGAACCGGACAACAATGGAGAGAAAAAAATGAGCCAAGGTGAGTAGATTGAGGGTGAATTCGTGCACCAGTGGTGAGTAGATCAAGGAGCCAATCCCTGAAAAGCACTCGGTGAGCAGAACACAACACAACAAAAAACGTGAGACTTCAAACCCGACTTTTGAGATCTCCACACAAAAAAATTTAAACCTATATCTGCAAAAAAACTTACAAAAAGCACAACAAAACTAGAGAAGAGAAAAAAATAGAGATCTAAAAACCAGTTTAATAAATTTGATTAAAAAACAAGAACAAAATATTAACCTCCATTTTTAACTGATCTCCAAATTTATCCACATAAACTAAATGTAGCTGTAAAAAACCTAAAAAATGAGAAGATCTGCACATGCACGAAGAACAAGAAAAACAAAAACTTTCAAAGAGAAAGAAGGTTAGATACGTTAGTAAGGATATCATAAAATAATGATCAAAAACTTGCACAAGGAGTAAAAAATGAAACCAAGAGTAATCACAACTCAAAAAATGAGTGCATGTTTACCCGATCTCAGCTCTAATACCATGCAATTAAGCGCGCCACCCCCAGAGTAGTTTTGGGATGGGTGACCTCCAGGAAATTCCTGGTGTCACTTCCTCCTAATGTTTTTTTTTTAAGGGCAAATAGTTTTGAAGGGACTATACCCTGTATACAAAAGGGCTCAAAAGCCAGATAGTAAAGGTGAGAGAAACAGCCCAGAGAAGGGCAAAACTATCAACCAAAGAGGGCTCAACAGCCAAATATTACAATATAAGTGAAAAAAGGATCTAAACGTACAATGATCCAAAAAGAAGTAGGAAAGATAAAAAAGAAACCAAAAGAGAAACAACATATAGAGCTCCGCCAAAAACAACTCCAGAACCGCCAGATAACAGCAACTTCGCAGCCAAAAAACAACATCACAACAACCCGTTACTTGATAGCTCTGTCAATCTTGGTCTTGATAGCCTGCAATGAGCGACATGAAGAAGGCAATGGCAGTGGCCTGAGAGGAGTCTTGCATATCCACCTGAGCAATTGCAATATCCCTTTTCTCTTTAGGGCCCCAAATGTCCTCATTAACCCCACTTAAACTGCAGACACTATGAACATGTTGTTCAATGAAATTATAAATGCTTTTGAGGGCAGACAATATGCAGTCATTGCGGCTTTTAGCATTCCCCAATCTGCCATCTAAGGACTGTAGCTTCTTGAAGACTTCAGCAATAACCCCCTCTTCCTCATCACTTTGAAGAATCCCTTTACCCTTAGCTCTTTCCATATTTTTTATAGCCCCTTTGAGCTCTTGTATCTCCTTTTCTAATCTATCCACCCTGTCCAACAATTCCTCCTCCTTGGGCTCCTCCACCGGTTTGCTAATATGCAGGAGGTTTTCAGCAAGTTCCAAGTCTTTGTGGCTCCTTAGGACCCATTGGGAAGCAGGGATTTTAGCTTTGATGCTCTTGCTTTTCTTGCTGGAAACAACAACTTCATTCTTTCTTTTTAGCGGGGGAGTGGAAGCGGTGTGGGCAGGTGGAGGTATGGAGGAGGGAGGTGGGGTAGGATTCATGGGGGGGCAGCTGGAATAGTGGCGGTGGATCAGGAGGATAAGTCCCTGGTGCAAAGGGACAGCCCTAGAGTGGCTCTGAACTTCCCTTATTGATTTCTCCAGTGAGTTTATCAAATAGTGAGGAAAGCTGATTATGTTATTTCTACGAAAGTGATTTAGAAATATCAGATGCTTTTGAGGTATAGTCACAAATCTTCCTTCAAGAGTTACATACCTAACCACCATCTTGGCCAGCTCAGCAAAAGGTTCAGGAATCGACGCCACCTTGATGCCAGCAGTCACGAATTCAAGATTCTCCCCCTCTTCCAGAAATTTCTTGGTCTCCACCTCCCTGTCCACCTTCTTATTGAAGAATTTGGTGCCTTCCAGGCTGAGGCCCGTGATCTGGTGATGAGCTCTTCCATGATTTCCATCTCCATGTTACTATATTTGACAATCCTATTCTTCCAACCCTAGGTGAATCTGATAGAAATGTCTTGGTCGAAGCCTTGAATCCTTTCAATTAAATTAGACAGGCCCCCGATTTGCAGGTAATTCCAAAGCTCCGTATTCTCTTTCCACGCAGGATTGTGGGTCGGTTCAGTTTTGCAAGGCGGACCCCCCATGTTTCCTCTGCTTCTTTTCCTGTTCTCAACGGTAAAAAAGCTACCAATATGTGGGACAGGCAGAGCTTTGATTTTGATATTTGAATCTTTCCTTTCCGTGAAAGCAGGTTTAATTATTATGCTACACTTGTTATTATTTCCCCACTCCTCGGCTTTCCTCCTATGCCAAGAAATGATGACAGTCCATCCCACACAGATCACATCAATCATCCATATCTTTTGTGATGTCATCATCATGTACTTGAGGATCCGCACATTAGCGTCCAAATTACAGCCGTTAGTGATGATTTTCACTACCATGTAGATCAATGATTATGGCTTTATTGATATGAGCGGGCAGAACGTCCCCCCTAAGCCAAGTTTGAAAGGAATTATTAACACCGAAGTTAGCCAAACTGTCAGCGACCCTATTTCCTTCCCGATAGGTGTGGGTGATTTGGACATTTTCAAAGCTTTTGCATATATCAATAGCTTCCTCAATATAATCCCTGATAGACCAGCTGGGGTGTTGCTTTTTATTCAAAAGATTGATAATATTTAGAGAATCACCTTCAATTATAATATTTGGAATATTACAATCTCTGGCAAGTCTTATACCCCAAAGAGCCACCATGGCTTCGGAATAATGATTAGTCTGCCTGCCCATTCTCCCAGAAAAAGTAGCAACAAAACAGCCTCTTTGATCCCTGATGATTCCCCCTCCTCCAGAGTCTCCCGGATTTCCTTTTGAGGCCCCATCAAAATTTAACTTGTGCCAATCAGTGGGAGGTTTAATCCATCGGACTGTGTTTCTATCAGTACCATTGTTATTTCTATTGACAGTGTCAATATTCCATTCAGTCAGGATGCATTCTTCATTCTCCGGGTAAAGTCTATTTTTAGGGGGTTTAAATCTAGCAATATTATCTTGCACAACAATGATAATTTCCTTGTAGACTTTGTTACAAGCCTGTCTATTGTTTCTGAAAATACTATCATTACGAGCCTTCCAGATTCTCCACATAGTGTGGGGCAGAACAAGTTGCCACAGTATTTTCACCATGCAATGCTTAAACGGGGAGTCCCATTGCTCCCAAGCCTGAAGACAGGTAAGGGGAAAAATCCATCTCAGATTAAATTTTGTAAAAACGAGCTGCCAAATTTTGGAAGCAATCTCACAATGGAGGAATAAATGCTTTATATCTTCAGCCTCTTTCTGACACATGCAACATCTATTCGGCATGATGAATCCCTTCTTGATGAGGTTGTCATTAGTTAGGATCTTGCCATTAATAATTAGCCACCAAAAGAAGTTCACTCTAGGGGTTAGCTCCGGCATCCACAACTTGTGCCACTTAATTTCGCTTTCCATGGATACAAAGAAAGAATTATATCCTGATTTAACAGTGTATTCCCCATCAAAAGAATCTTTCTAGATGAGCTCATCCTTAAGATTTTGATTACTTATATGGATTAGGGAAAGTTGATTCTGGAGAGATGAAATATCAGCCTGTATACTATCATTCTCCACTTTTAGCTGTTTCCATTTTCTTTTGTTTCCATCCCTCTCAATGTACCCCTGGATTTTGTGTCCATACTTTGTAATTAAGCTGTCTTTAATATGATCATAAGCAGAAATCCAGTTAGAATCAGTCCACTTATCAGTCCAGAAGTTTATGTTTTGTCCATCTCCAAGCTTCCAGCTACACCCCTGAGAGAGAATGTGTCTCATTGCGTAGAAGGTTGTTCCAGAAAATAGAACCACTCGGAAGAGACTGATCATATATGAAGGAAATATTGTTTTGGTTTGAAAGATATTTGATCTTAACCAGCTCTGTCCAAGGTCTGTGCTCTTTTATAAGCCTCCATCCTAATTTTGCAATAAGGGCAGTACTCATATGTTTGATATCTTTGATGTCTAACCCCCCTAGTCTCTTAGGTTTACAAACCTGTTCCCAAGCCACAAGATGATATCTGAATCTGTCCTCAGTACTGTGCCATAGAAAGTGTTTTTGAATCTTCTCAATATTGTTCATCACTGTTGTAGGCATGCTGAACATTGACAGGATGTAAATAGGCAAGTTTTGAAGCATGCTTTTAACCAAAAGGCACTTACCTGCACTTGAAAGGACAGCTCCTTTCCAGCCAGCCAACTTTCTTTGAAATCTCTTAATAAGATCATTCCATACCTCCACAGAAATCTTGCCAGTACTTAAAGGTAAACCTAAGTAAGTAGCTGGTAGAGAATTAATAGTGCATCCTAGAATATTAGCAATCTTTCTTTGCCTTTCCCAAGGGGTATTGAAGAAATAAATAGAGCTTTTGTCAAAATTAACTTTTTGTCCCGAGGCTTCCTCATAAAATCTAAGGACAGTTTTGATAGCCTTTGCCTCAATGATAGAAGCCATCAGGAGAAGCAAAGTGTCATCAGCAAACTGCTGGTGTGAGGAGATCTGATTACCAGTAGTTGGAGGGAAGCCTTTTATCATGCCAATGTCAATAGCTTTGGAAATAGATCTGCTTAAACTGTCAGCCATAATAATGAATAATAGAGGGGAAATTGGGTCACCTTGCCGTATACCTCTATTGCTGGCAAAAAAACCCACAGGTTCCCCATTAACAACCACAGAGAATCTAGAGGTAGAGATACAAGAGTGGATGATTTTTCTGAATTTGCTTTGAAAACCAAACTTGGATAAGACCTCATCCATGAATCTCCAGGAGACTCTGTCGAAAGCTTTATGCATGTCCAGTTTGATGGCCATCCCTGCCTTTTTACTTTTATCCATAGAATGTATAGTTTCATGAACCATGATAATTCCATCTTGGATAATTCTTCCCTGGATGAATCCGCTCTGCTGTTGTGAAATGATCTCCATAAGAATAGGTTGCATTCTAGTGGTGAGAATCTTTGTGAAAATCCTATAAATGACATTAACCAAACTGATAGGCCTGAAATATTTGAAGTCTTTTGCATCCAACTTTTTCGGGGCAAGCACAATGTGTGTATTATTTAGTTCTTTAATGAGATTTCCCGTTCTATAAAATTCATTAACAACTTTCAAGAGATCTTCAGAGCATATTTCCCAACATCTTTGGTAAAAGTTAGCCAAAAAGCCATCTGGACCTGGAGCCTTATCCCCTTCTAAAGCAAAAACAACCTTTTTTAATTCCTCAATGGTGACAGTTTTTGAAAGACTTTTAAATCTCTCAGTAGGTATTAGATTATTAGGAATGGAGTCTAAGAGGAAAGAGGTTGCTTGTTCATTGTAGGAGTTATTCTCAGTGAGGAGGTTCTTGTAAAAATTAAGTGCCTCTGTTTTGATATCCTCTGGATCCTTAGTAATGTTTCCATTTCCTTTAGCAACCTCAGATATTCTGTTACAAGCTCTATGTTTGATGGCTGTCAAATGAAAAAAATTGTATTTCTGTCTCCTTCTTTAAGCCAAAGGGCTCTAGATTTCATTCTCCAAAAGGATTCTTCATGGCTATTTATATTATGTAGATCCGAGAGGAGTTTTTTTTCCCGCTGATGATCCTCTAGAGTCATACCTTTCATGGAAACATTTAGCTCAAGCTCTTCTAGTTGTTGCTTAAGTTCTTTCTTCTTTTCAAAAATGTTTCCAAAAACCTCTTTATTCCAAATTCTAATCTTTTGTTTAACATTCTTCAACTTCTGAAGAAGCCTGAATTGGGCCGTCCCTGTGCCTTCCCAAAACCACCACTCTTTAATTCTGTCCAGAATGTCTTCATGCTCGAACCACATTTTCTCAAATTTGAAATTACCATGAAAAGGTTTTGTCCAATTGAAGAAGTTTAGGACAATTGGATTATGATCAGATCCCGTTCTGGGGAGAGAAGAAAGATGAAAATTCTGGTCCAGGATCTAATTTGCAGAAATAAGAGCTCTGTCTAGTTTAACCTGAATTAAGTTCTCTCCTAACCTTCTGTTGGACCATGTAAATTGATTTCCATGAAGCTCTATGTCCATAAGATTAAGAGTCGAGATGAAGCCTGCAAATTCTTCCATACCAAGGGAGAATTCAGAGCTTCCCCAAATTTTCTCCCAGATTCAAAGGAGTATTGAAGTCTCCCATAACCAACCAGTTCATGTTTTCAACATTGCTTCGGAACAAGGTTAACTCTTTCCATAGATTTCTTTTACCAGTAGCAGTATTGGGCGCGTAAATATTAGATAGAATCTAGCTATGATTATTTTCAAGGCTTTTAAAAATAATAGCTAAATGATTCAGGGTGGAGGAGAGTACCTTACCGTTAACCATCTTTGTATCCCAAAAGATCGCTAAGCCTCCAGAAGCCCCTTGAGAATCAACAACAGCAAAGGCAGCGTTCTCCCAGAAATATCTTTTGAAGTCTTCAACTGCTTTACTTTTCATTTTAGTTTCCTGAATGAGAAGAATGTTGGGTTTGTTTGATCTTTTAATTTCCTTAAGCATTCTTTGCTTAGGCCCCCCATTGAGGCCTCTGACATTCCAAGAAATAACCTTCATTAAAAAAATTTGGAGATGCATTTGCCGGATGGTTCAAAATTCTTTGTGTACCATCTGCAATTTCTTTTTCAGTCTCTTTTTCTCTTGCTTCTCTCTTAGATAGCCTGCCTTTTCTAAAGGTGACTCCAAAATTTGCAGTTCTTCTAGTAGTGGCCCTTGTGATTCTTGAGGTGGAAGCTTCCCAGCTTCCAAGCTGCTTTTTTTTCACTATAGAGTGATTCCGACTTTCTTCCAGGCTTTTTGAACCTCTTTTCTTTCTTTTCACTAAGATGAATCCATCATTATCACAATCATTTTCCTTTCTAATGGGGGTAATTTCCCCATCCTCTTTTCCTGTGGCAATATCAGTCTGCTTATCCATTTTAGGAGCCAGCTCCTCCACATCAGTGTCCTCTTTATCTTGGTTTAGATCTCGTGCAATGGATTCTAGATCCTCTTTGCCTTTTTCTTGTCTCATTTTGAGTTTCTCCAGAGAGTTGTTCCTTAGCAGCTCTTGATGAGCATTGATTTTGTCTATCTCTTCTTCCATATACGAGAGAGAAATGTTAACTTTTTCATTTTCTTCATCAACCTCCATGTTCAACTTTACCGGATTTGGTGTCAAGATGTTCAATACTGAATCCACTAACATCTCCCTTTTGTTTTCTTCCTCATTCGCACCCAGATCTATTTCTTGTTGAGTCTCAATCAGTTTCTTAGGTTTCCAAAGTTTTTTGAAAACCGGTGGTCTCTTCACCTTAAATCCTTTTTTCCTTTCTTTTAACTTGGAATGCCTCTCCAAACGCCTATTTCTAGTAGCTGGTTCAGATATCTGCTCTTTATCCGCCTTATCTCTCTGTTTCTGTCTTTGAGCTTCAGGAATATCTGAGAAAGCTTCCAGCTTTTGAACTGTTTGATCAGGACATTTGCTGGAAAAATGTCCTAATCTGTGGCATTTGCTACATCTTAGTTGGAAAGCTTCATATTCTATTTGTTGTTTCCATACTCCAAATTTGGACTGCAGAACAATGTGATCGGGAAGCTCCTGATCCATTTCAATGGAGACACAGAACCTAGCAAATGCCAACCTAGACCTATTTCTCGTGGGCCCATCCAGGCCAATAGGTGAACCAATCGATTTGGCAATGTGAAGGAGGATTTCATCATCCCATAGATGCAGAGGTAGTCCTGGGAGTCTACACCAGATGGGTATGGCATGAATATTCTCAACAAATGGATTGAATCCAGGATACCATTTTTTAAAAATAGTCCCATATTTCCCAGACACCAGGGACCACCCAACAAGACCGAGTCAACATCAGATTGGAGATTAAATCGGGCCAGAAAAAAACCCTTTGCCATGGTGGTGATTATCAAATCCCCTTTTGGTTTCCATCTGCGAATGGCCCATTTTCTAATAGTGTCCACATTGGGTCGTGATCCCAAAAATTTTCCGACAAGGGCCAGATTGGTTTTCTCCAGAGCTCTTTGCAGACATCCATCAGGCACCTATAAGTGGGTCACCCCTTCAGCATCTTTTGTACTTTTAAAATCACATGCAGGCTGAGGTCCCACATTTTTGTCAGGAGGAATCTTAACAACATCCACCCAGGCTCTAGATCCGAAACTGCCACCAATGATCACATTTTTCACTTTTACCGGTTCATTAGCAGCTACATCGCAGTCCTTTGAAAGACATTCAGCAGCCAGAGCTACTGAAACAACGCTTTCAAAACCCTCACGCAGCCCACCCACATGATATTTTGTACAAACTAACACTTAAATCTAACAAGTTATATTTACTTCCTCCTAGTGTTGTTGGGCTGATTGGGTATATACCCAACTCCATCATGCGGGAGGGTGTTGGTGTAGCAACTGATTAACACGATGAAATCCCTCTCCACCATTAGTTCAGGCTTTTGGTGTGACAACAAGTCATGTAGCTCGATACCATGAAAGAGTTTGTGAGAATAGAATCAAACGATCCACTATAAATTAGTTGCACTTGAATGGAATCGTGATATCTCCAAAGTAATCACAAGGAAGAATCGATCAAAAATGGAAGAACTTTCTCAACAGCAACAAAGCTTGCACATAGAGGAAAGACAGCGGAGTGTCTTGGCATGCTCATAAATCAATAGTGAAAAGGTACATATAGGGTTCCGAGTAACCCTAACTTGCACGACTCAATAGCAAAACCTAAACCTAACACTAAACCTAACCCATGTGAGATGACCCTCCAATATGTGAGGAGGACACATAGGATAACTCACACCAACAAAAACATGAGACATGATGCATTTGCTTCATTTCGAGTTTTGGGTTTTGGGTTTCAGGTTTCGGGAAACATGAGACATGAAACATGTATTTGGCAAGGCATGTTCCAATGCTTGGAAGTTCCGAAAACCTGACATGAGGTACTTAGGCAATCAAGTTTCAGGTTTCAGGGAACATGAGACATGTTGTATGTAGGGAATATGTTTTCATGCAATGGAAACCTGAAAACCTGAAAATCTCTTTCAAAGTGAATTTTAAGAGATTTTCCCAAAATTTTCCTATGGTTATCTCAATTTTAACTGAAATCACTAAAACGAGATAACAAGTCTTCAAAATTTTGGTTCTTCATAATGAGAGAAAGAAAGCTACAATTCATATCTTTGAGAATCTTCTTATTTTTGAATAATTCCTAAATGGTGACACAAACATATTTTTTAACCACTTCCCAAAATAATTGGAAAAAGGGCAGGGAAGCCATCTGGGCCAGGAGCTTTGTCTGGGCTCATAGTTTTCAGCATAAATTCAATTTATTCATTTGATGGAACCTTGATAAGCATGTGGTTGTCTTCTTCTAAAACCAACCTGGGAATATAATCCAAGAAAAGTCTCTCTTTCTCCCTATTATAATCATGATGAGAAGAAAGGAGATTATTGTAGAAAGAACCAATAAATTTTTAGATTTCATTAGGATTAGAAAATAATACATTTTCTTCCCCTTTAATACTTGTGATCTTATTGTAACATCTTCTTTTGAGGGTACCAATATGTAAAAACTTGGTTTTTATCCCCTTCATTTAACCATTGGATCCTTGACTTCTACTTCCAAAATGATTATTCCTTTTCCATAATATTGTGATACTTCGATAGGAGCTCTTTCTCTTTGATTTGGTTAGCAACAAGGTTTTCCTCATCATCCTCTTCCAAAGAAGTTTGGAGAGTAGCTAATTCCTGTTCTAATGAGATTTTAGATTTGAAAATGTTCCCAAAACTATATTTGTTCCATCCCTTGAGTTGATTATTAACATTTTCTATTTTTGTGACTCTGAACATAGTTGTTCCTTGAATATTTATGCCCCACCACTCCTTAACAAGTTCTTTAATATTCTCATGTTGGAGCCACATTTTTTCAAATCTAAAAGGATTTCTTTTTCTCTCCTTATCTTTGACCATAAATAAGATTGGGTTATGGTATAAACCTATTCTAGGGAGGGAGAAAAGGAAAGCCTCTTGTTTTAGCCAACCCTAAGTAGTTAAGGATCTAACCAACTTAACTTAAATTATTTGATCCCCAAGTCTACGGTTAGACCAATCATATTTGTTCCCCTTCACTAAGTATCCAAAAGGATGTTAGAGGTGATTTTAGGATTATATATTTTTGTAGGTGAGGGTGTATATATTAGTTGGAAATGAAATGACCTTTTTATAATGTGCTCATGTGTGAAGTTAATGAATGTACTCTTTGTGTGTTTTATTAAATTGGAAACTTGGAAGAAAATAACCAAATTGAAAATGATGACCTTAGAGTAAAATTCTTGTTTGGTTTACCCTTGTGTATGAATACCTTCATAACATAGAAAATTGAAATTTAAGGATGATCCCGAGTCTATTTAATTCTTTTTTGGCACCTCCTAGATTAGAAAAAATAATATAGAAAATCCATGTTACTTGTCTTTAACATGTATGATTAATGTAAAAGACATGAAACCACATTATATGTATTATAATGGTTTAACATTGTTAGGATGTTATTTTATAATACTTCAGGATGATCCTTTTGGTATGCCTCAAGATATGTTATGAAACCAACCTTAATTTGTAATCTTAGAGACATAGTGATAATTTTTAAATTATTTTTTTCCCATGAACCTTGTACATGGTACGCATGTGTGTAGAAGTGTGTAAGATGCAATAGTTAAAAATGGATAGTGTCATTTTTGTGATATGAGGGACATATAATGTATAAATAATGTAACTATATGGTTTTCTTAGAAACTAATTTTCAATGGAAGATCTACATATTTGAAGTGCATAAAATCATAGGGGAAATTAGGAAATATAAGTTTTTAACTTTGAAAGGTGATCAAACAACTTTGGTGAACCATAAAGTGAGGTGGTGTCCTCATGTTATTACTTCAAGGGAATCCTAACTAAAATCAAATGCAAACCATATGAGACTAGTACATAAGTAAATTGGGGATTTAAGTGACACAAATAGGAGTTGATTTACTGAAGGACCTCTTAAGAGGATTTTTGTGGATTAAATTTACATTTAATTCTAACAATTAAATTTATGCTACTATAACATGACATTACGAATTTTAATTTTGGACCAAAATTATAATTAACCCTTGTAATCAAAATTGTAATCTTGAAATGTTTTTTAGAAATAAAGTGATAATTAGAGTTTTTCTTATAACTTAATTAAGCCTTCTTATGTTGTTGAAAATGAATATAAATTTCTCCATGTGAGATCAAGCATTCAAGAAAACATAAATTCTTATATGGAAAATGAAACTCATGATGTGTAAATGTTAAAATGACTCTAACCAATTATTGAAATATAACAACTACAAAAGGGAAATAAATGTACTCTAATGGATGAAATTTTAAATGTAAAGGAAACTTAAACCTTAATCACTTTTTATCTTAATATTTCTCTCCCTAGAATTCATGTTAGTTTCCTTGTGTAATGAAAGTAAAACAAAAATTCAAGTAAACATATTTTGAGAAAAAAATCTTAGCATAAGAATGAGTATAAAAAGAATCATATTTGTTTAAAATGATTCTAAGTAAAAATTGAGTTATGGATATAATTACAATAGATAAATAAACAAAATAAAGAGTACACATTATAAGATAAATGTTGAATTAAATAAAGAATATATAGTTTTGAGGATGGGAATATATGCCTTTACATGATAAATTCTCTTCAAATCTATAATGTTCGACAATGGAATTTTATTGTAACAAGATGTAACCATAAAAATTATGTGTTGTGGAACATGCATATCCTTGATTTCATGTTGTGGTTAAAGGTCATTGTTTTATATTCGTGTGTTTGAGAAAGTGCTGAATTGATGGGAATCTTGTGTTATCATGTTATATGTGCAGGTCCATGTGGGTGTAAGCATCTCGTGTGATGTCAAGTTATTCTAAGTGAGCCTAAGTGGTGTCTTATAAAAACCAATGAAAGAAAAAAAATATATCCTAGTTTTTTATGTCTTTTTTCTTAGTCCATCATGTGTGGATGTTACAAGATACCAAATATAACTAAAGTATTTTACATTGTAAGAAGAGAGGAGGGATGATAATATTGAATTTTATCATTTTTACTTTCAGTAATATTTCTAGTGCAATATGATAAAAAGAAATATAAAAGTTACGTGCATCGTTAAATAATTCACCTTAAGGAAAGGGTAGAGACCGTGTAAGTGTATAAATTTCTATTTTAACATGATAAGAATGAAAATATAATTCAATAGTATCATTTTATATTTTAGGATCATAAAAAGAGAAACTATTCTCACTAAAATCATTCCATATACCATGAGTAGAAGGAAGAGCATTCAAAAGAAAGTAATATGTTCTATTTCAAGATAAAATTTAAAAATATCGTAGTTATTTAAATTCCCATTATCACAATAATAATCATTAGAATTATTCTCAGTTTTAGAAATATTAATATCATCATCATAACATGCCTCACGTGTATCTTAAACGCTAGTTATTATAGCTTGTTCACAAGTAAAGGAAGACTCAATGGGAGGAGAACTAGGCACCTCTAATTCATATTTTTGGATGGGTCAATATTTATAGGTAGAGACTCTACCCAAATTTTGGTAACATATTAGATAATCGAGTAAACCCTTAAGAATATTATTATACTCAATTACATGAGGAGGAGGGAAAATGGTTGCACACAATTCATTTTTGTTTAGTAATAGGATTGGCTTTAGATTGGATATCACTATTGGTAAAGATTCCTTGATGGGAAAAATATCGATCCTTTCTCCCAAGTTGATGAAGATCGTGGAACTATTGTAAGGAGTGAAAAAATTAGTAGAAGTGTGAAAGAAAAATAAATATGAAATCAAACCTTTCTTCTAATATTTTCCTTGCAAACCTCAAATAAGATTATGAAAGTATTAAAATTGTAGAATATTGTAGTTGTTGGATTGTGGATGCTCTTGAAATCAATCTCCAAATGTATAAATGACAATGCCATGAGAAGATATACATGAGGATGCAGATGGAAATTTTAGTAGAAGTTGGCTACAATTAAACAAAACTTCCAAGGATGATTTACAAATGATTGGCCTACTTTTTATAGCTGAGGGTGAGGCCACACATATTATATCAAGGTTTTAATGGGTTAGAGGTTCATACTTATAATTTCCTGAAATATCCATTGGATTTGGTATGTCCAATTATTTATTTATAAGGGATATGAATGTTTCTAGAATCCTACAATAGTGGATGTGCCTACATCTTTTCCACCCCACTATTGTAGGATTCTAGAAGTAGAGTTGAGTGGAGTGTGAGTAGATAAATATGATTATTTAAATAACTAATGTAATTAGTTATGGGTTGTGAGAGGATAATTTACCATTTAATTAAATTAGATAAATGGGGTATGAGTATAGCTAAAGTGTAATTAGAATTAATTTAATTAATTCTAAGAGGGATGTAAATATAATAGAATTAATTTGATTAATTCTAAAGGAATGTGATATATTTAATTGAATTAAATCTAAAAGGGATAAATATTCAAAGTATGAATTAATTAATTTAATTAATTAATTCTAAAGGTGATGTGAATAACTTGAGGATAGGCTAGGAATAAGAATGTATTTTTAGGTTGTCTACATATGTCTGTCCTTAAAGTGTTATTACGGAGTAATAACATTTTATATATAATAGACACATTCATACTAGTGAGCGAGAAGGCGGTGAAGCATTTGGATGCTACAACAAGTAGAATGCTAAGGGAATTCCCCCTCAAGTGGGTCGGTGATGCAACAAAGTGGTGGATATCCACTTGATAGGAAGAAGAAAATTAATTTTAAGGAGGATGTGATGAATTATGCTCATAACATGAGCGTTATTTGGAGAGTGAAATTAAGAGAAACCTTAATTTTTGTTGCACAATAGAGTTTTCACAATGATTATGAAATAATTGAGATGTTTAACTGGTTATGTGTGTAAAAAAATACACACAAAGAGAAAAGAAAAGAAAAAAACCAAACATACACCATAAAAGTATGCACCATGGCTATAAAGAAGCCAAGATGATAACAAAATATGTGTAATTGGTCCAAAAAGTAAAATCAATAATGCAACACAACTTCGAAAAGAATTAAATTAATTATTCCCATAATACATGCCACAATGATGATTAAGTAGATGTGAATTCCCAAGAAATATCTTAGAGATGCAAGGTGATAGGATTAGACTAAAGAGAAGAGTAATCTTAGATACTCCAAAAGACACTCTTGTTGGATCTGCATTGAAAATTGATTTGAGAGTTGAAAAGGATCATTTCTCATGAGAATTAAACTTATGAAATGTAGGGGGAATGAGAGCCAAAATTTCCCCAAGTGAAGTTATATTGTGAAGGAAAAATAATTGATTTTATTTTCCCCAAGAAGAAATATTAACATGTAAAGGGAAGATAATGTAGTGTGATAGTCATAAGATTGGAATGATCACTAAGGTAGTAGTTAAAAGTTTGATTTTATCAAGATTGTGTTGTATTGTTGAGATATGTTAAAGTGTTTACTAATTTTTTATGATTTTATGAATATTTGAATATTTTGGATTTTTAAGTTTTTTTTACTTTTAAAAAAAAATTAATATATGTTTTTTTTTGGATTTTTGTATTTTTGCAAAAAAATTATTTGTTTTGGAATATATGATTTTTTTAATTTATGGAAAGGAGGGGAGTGACGTGTTTAGTACACGTGATTTTCCCAGGTGATGCATTTTTGTGCCCTAATGAGGAGAGATTAGTGGAGAAAAAAATTCCCCAGGGAGCATGTGATCATTAATTCCTAAGATCCCATTACATTGGATTAGACAATATATAATGTAATTTCATGTATTAAAAGGTACATTTGGGTCCTAAAAATTATGAATTTTCATTCTCTCACTTAGTTATCCCAAAAGTAAGAAATCCATAAACCCAACACAACATCATCATGATTACACTCCATGATCCATTTTCAAACCAACTTCTTTTTAACTTCAAAGTAAATAACACATTATTTTTAAACGAAGATCAATTAGTAAAAATATTGGAAGATTCATTTTATAATAAAACCACATATTAACATTATATGCTTGTTGAAAAATATACCGTGTTTTTAAACCCCGGTACTATTCATAAATTGGATTTTTTTGTCTTATCATTACATGTAAAATGCATACTAAAATCAAATCATTCACAATTTATATTTCCGCTACAATTTAAAACTATTCAACATAATTCTAAAAATTCAATACATTTGTAACCTCATCCACCTATAATATTCTTCTATTCTAATTTATTATTTTTGTATCATAGCATATACACGAAATTTTTAAATTCCCCTCTGTAAGGGAATGACAAGCAAGTATATATATATATATGGTTCAATACAACATTGTTTGAAATATGTAACATGCACATGATTTTAACATTGATATATGTTACATAGTATTATGGAAATGCCAAATTTTATTGAATTACCATGCACAATGATTATATCTTAAGTAAACAAACCACAATACAAAGTTCTTGGAAATGTCTCCCATTTATACAATTTTCATACATTTTTTCATTTATTTTGTTTGGGGGAGTTACACAAGCACTATATTTAGGGAAACCAATGGCCTCTCTATACATGCATTTCCACCTCTCAGTGTGATGCTCATGAATCTCAATAATGACATTTACACTAGCTAGCTGATTATGATCCATCTTCTTGTTGGCATCGTGCATTTTAGAATGATTCTTATTTAGCAACTTCAGACATTGGATTTCAACCTCTATGTCGGTGTTATTTGTAGTCAAATCTCCAAGCCTCTGGGTCAAATTTAATACCTTCTTCTTCAAATCAATTTTCTCCAATATCAACCTCGCATATTTGGTCTTGTAGAAATGTGCCTTCTTGAACAACTTTTATACATGAACAAGGGATGCAAACATTTGGGAAGTAGTTTTATATTTTTTCAAGTAGTCTCGTCTTTACTACACACCCCTAAATACTTGCAACATATAAATGTATTTCTATCAAACTTTTCTACATTTTCATAAGGGTCTTCTACTTCTGTACTTTTTCATTTCTCGATAAATTTTGATCACACCATAATCACTATTATATGTTTATCTACATAATTAAAGAAAGATGTTTCATAGAACATAACACATAAAGAGACAAGATTTGAATTCATTATTCCACAAATGACATATGTTACATGTGTTTATATGGAATTGGCCATACTAATAAATAATATAAGCCCAAATAATGAGTGGGAAATAAAAATACAATTGTGTGGAAGCCTTCAAAATATAGACATGTTACTTAGATGAGGTGGGGACCCCTTGGGTTTTATAGAATAAACTACAACATATGACATGAAAATATTATAAATTTTAATTCATCATGCAAGAGAAAATCCCTCACATATGGAGGGGAAACATCCGAGTTCAAATTCTTCAAATATTACACAATAAATAAATTCCTAGAAAGGAAAACAAGAGAATATAAATACACCAAAGGCATGAATTAAAAGTTATGATTAAAAAAACTTATGTTATGTGTGCCATAATTGGGGAAACGTCATGAGCTATGGTGCTTTGAGGAAAAGATTCACCGTCTCCCACTCTGAAAGTGCATACAATAAAAATTGTTTAAGTGCATCGAATATAAGCGGTAGCTACCTACAACTAATCATCGGCATAATATATGATTTCTTGTCATCAAAATCATATTTCCACATATCATGTGTTAACCTTGTAAACTACCCAAATTATTCATGTAAATCAAGAGAACCATTTGTGAGATAATATGAATTATTTTAAAATGAATATAGTCACATCAACTTTGTGTACAAGTATATGGTATGTTGAAGTCATGGAAGCCATGTGACAATGTATAACAAAATTCTCCACTTTTGGAAGAAAATGACAAAATTATATAGAAAAATTCCCAAATATCTAAAAATTGTAATCACGAATGCAATTTGGTATCTTCTCCTATGCAAGAATAGGGAATGTTAAAACCAAAATAGTCGCATGAAAAAGAATAAGAAAATTTACTTTTGATTTTATTCACAATGAGGTTTGATGACATCACATTCTCAAAAATACAATCAAAACCAATTCAATTTCTCAATTCATTTATGCAAATGATCTTGAGATATGCATTTTTCATTAAATAATTTAAATAATTTTTTTCTTCATTCGCGATCTAGTCTCCATGAATGTTGATGGGGCATGTTTGATATGTGGTATTTAATATGTCAACTTGCTCAATTGTAACTGTAATATCCAAAGTAAGGAAAATTGATGAAATGAATATATTTTCATGGGTGATAAATGAATTGAACAACATAAATATTTGCGGAGCAAAAACTATTAAAGAAGTCATGGATTGAAAAAACAAACAAAAGATAAAATCCAATGTTATTTAGAGGAGATAAAAATGGTAGCATTCTTGATTGATGGAGGAGATAAAAATGCAATGTTATTTCTAAAATGCAAAGTGTTTTGTATGTTAGGAAGACCACCACTACGAAACAAAAAAATATACTAAAAACACATGAAGTTTGAAACAAAACATTCACTGGAGCAAGGATGGGTAGAAAAAGAGTTTCATTCACTATAATTATGTACATGATAGCTTCCATGATCAATGCAAGAGATTAAACAAATTGACTATTGGAAAATAAAGTTTTTTTATGAATTTGAACATATGTTACGGAACCGAAGAGGATATTGAAAAACACACCAAGTTTGAAACCATATGTTATGAGAGCCAAAAGGTATGCATTTGGTCTCAATATATTGGCTCATAAATCATTGCAAATAAGGCTTATGTAGTAGTTGAAAAAAATGGTGTGTTTTTCAACAATAATCTAAGATTATTTCATGCACTAAGATATTGGCATACCCCTTGTCATTTAACTATCATAGTTTTTTCATTCCCGATACTTACACATGCTAATATGACAAATCCCATTATGACTACAATCATAGAACAAAACCAAAATATTTAGTTTTTTAAAAAAAATTGGTCTTGCTGTAGAAAATTAATTTAGTGAATATGGTTTCACAGGGAAGAATGAACCAAAAAAAGAAGATAAATGCACAAAATAACATTTATTTAAGAAGGCGTGGATTGAAAAAAGACACAAAACATAAAATTGATCCAGGAGATAAAAATGTAGTGTTATTTCTAAAATATAGAGTGTTTTGTAAGTTAAGAAGATAACCACTAGGAAATTAAAGAGGATTTTGTAAAAACATTTATTGAAACTATTACATACGTAACATCTATCTTCATCGATGCGAGATATTACCCCAAATAGTCAACTAGCAATATTTGTTTACATGTCTCTCTGTTTACCCCAAAATTCTTATGGTGCAAGTTTTCCTATGCTTAGAGAGGCCAAGATATTAAATATCAGCCAATTTTGGATTCCATTTGAATATTTGCAAATGAATTCCACAAATATTTTAAAAACTACAGTAGTAGAGCTTTGTTTTTTACGAGCAAAAACTACAACATAAAAAAATATCTTTTTTAGTAGAAATAGCTTGGGAGAAACAAAGTCCTACCTCATGTGGCAGCATGACTCACTCCTCCCTCCTCCATCTAATGGAAATGGTTTTCCAAATTAGTTTGATAGGTTTCCAAATAAGTTTCAACATTTATCACCTTATCCCACTCCTTAAAGTGCATACAAAAAAATGTCTAAATTCATCAAATATAAGAAGAAGCTACCTACAAACAATCATGTGGCATCATAAACACTTGATTATCATCAAAATAATATTTCCACATATCATGTGTTAACCTTGTAAATGACCCAATGTATTCACATAAATAAGTACAAACATATGTGAGCTAATAATTATTATTTTAAAATGACTACATAACACAATTTCCCATGGTTAGAAAAAAATGACAAAATTATGTAGAAAATTGTTTGGATGTAGAAAACAGATTACATGAAAAAGCATAAGACAATATATTTGTGATTTTATTCTCAATGAACTTTGGTGACATCACATTTGTAAAAATAGAATCAAAACCACATGAAAAATAAATGAATGCATCAAAATAAGGGAAATGACATGGAAAATCCCAATTTATGGAAATCATCATCAAATGTTTAGATTAATCACGAACAATGAAAAATAATTATTAAAATTTTAGATAAATGTCAAAAACAAATTTTTTTATGATTTTTCAATTGTGACCATCACAAGAATAGTGCTCAAATAGAGAATCGTCTCATATGTTATCTATTCATAGAAAGATAATGTAGGGTTTCATAAAATTTATTTTTCTTATTCACATCCTTTTGAATTGAAAGTGGGTGACTCCAAGGGTGGGGGATGGTGGATGACTATGTCCTAGTACAGTGAACCTCTAGGATATTATCTCCAAGTACCTCCATTGGATCATCTGAATGGAAACATGTCATTTATGAGAAAAAAACAATTGTGAATCAATTCAAAAGATAATTTTTTTTTGTAAGCATTTACTTACTTTTACCAATGAGAATGGACATTCCAAGTCCAAAATTTTCCATATTGCAAAACATTTGATGCACTTGCTCAAATATTCTACAAACAAACCAAGATAAGGGAGTGTATCATTGGGCACAAATGAATCAATGACATTTACTTTACTTTATGTAGAAAGATTGAAATGTCATGACAGAATGATTTTTTCCTTACACTAATAACATTGCCAACCCCCACCATAATTACATTGCAACATAGATGTACTTATTCCCCAACAACAAAATAATGCAATTGAATAATTCTTATATTACACTAACATCTAATTGTTAGTTAAACGATACTTAAATCCATGAAAAATTATTACAATCTCCTACCAAGTAGTATTTTCCACATCCCCCAATAAGGTGAATTCCACACTTATGATATGAAGGGAATTTATATTCAAATATGGTGGCCCCCTTCTTCTCCATTTTTACCTCTCAAGGTTTATCACCTTAAATGTAGAATAAATGAATTCAAAAAGGATTAATAGTTTAAAATATCAACGTATTATAATCCATCAATATAAAGTGCTTAAATTTTCCCTATCCTCCCCTCCTCCATTTTACCTTCATCATGCATTCCTCTACATTTTTTCAATAGTTGGCTCAAGGAAATGTCATCATCATACATTGACATACAATTGTAAGGATTTTAAAACCAAATATATACACCTAATATTATGTATTGCGTCCTCAATTAGAGAATCAAAATTTTCATTGTTCCCACCACCACCTTCATGTACCCCACCCTATGGGAGATAGTGAAAATGTTAGATGCATTCCACGTGCATGAAATCAAAAAAAAAAATTAAAATAATATTGAAATAGTATTTAACTTATATTGTATTCTTGATTTTCCTTCACTCCTTTAATTCTAACACCTTTAGAAATTTCTCTTTTATTTCCTTTCTTCACCATTGTAACATAGGATCAAATCTCACATTATACCTCTTTCTTCTTCTACTAAGGTCCTTGAACTGACATTTACCTTCCTTTTGATAAATTATTGAAACTACATACCTTCATTATTGATTAGCATGCTCCCAATAACATAGTCAATTTTGCTCTTCCTCTTCTCTCTATATTTTCTTAACCTTGCAAGAGAAATATTTGGTTGTTTTCTTGTATTCTTATGGCCCCACTTTTGTGGCAACACAAATGCAATATTATGAATCATAGAGTGATGCATATTAAGTTTCAAAAACTCCTAAAACTCAACCCCAACACCCAACACACAATATTAATGTGCGCGACCAACAACCTTTTTTGTTATGTAATCTGCGGTGGCTATGGAAAAATTGTTCAAACACCGTAACATTAATGATCATAAACCATTATAATGAAAAATAATTACTTTGAATAAGAAAATGTCATCTCTTGCATTCCTCACCTCATGTGAATATTTTACATGATCATCACATGCAACAAATGCTACATGATCGAGGAATTCTTACCTTCATTACCTTCTTTGTGAAGGAGCACCCCTTGGAAAAGAATTTTAAAAAGCCATAAAATGCTAGGAGAAACAAAAATTAGTGTGAATTAAAAACAAAGGTTGTTTCATGCATTCCACACCTCATGCATATCGGTTGCATGAACATCACATACATCACATTTTACTGGCTTGGGAATATCCTCCCCATCATTCCATGTTTTTCAAAGAGATCCTCCCTATGAAAATAACATTAAAAAAGTCATAAAACATTATGAGTGACAACTTTTAACAACTTATCATGTGAACATATTTGAAACCAACCAAGCTTACCAATGATTTTGTTTCCTTTGAGTTAATATTTCTCTACCTACTACAATGAGGCACATTAGACGTCTTGAAAAAAATTGAGAGGAAATGGACAAGAATTGTAATCACATATGTGGATAATAATATACATTATAAACTTATATTTCCATTTGGAGAATTACTCCTGCAAGCCGAGTGTGAGGAGGTTGTGAGCAATGTGCATGGATATTGGACATAGGTTCTATTAGTTCAAAAAAATCTATGAGTGTCTCCTCCAAAGTATTTTTAAAGTGACATATAATGGTTACATGAAAATAATTAATCTAATATAGAATCTCATCATTTGCATGATAAATTTGTAATACATTTAAATCTCATGACTTTAGCATGTAAAATACATTATCAAAAATAAGATCCCTGACATGCTTATGAATAACAATAATAAATACATAATTAGGTATAATAATTCATTTTAAATCACATAAATAGATAAAAACATATGACATCTATCATATAGTCATGAAAATTGATAAAAGGTTTGGATAGATAGCTAGTACATTTTATAGGTCCAATAACAATTCATACATACAAACATACACCATATGAAACCATGAAAATTATTTATACACTTAAAAAAGGACCCAACATCGATTAGTCAAGTAGATGCATTTACGGATGTGTTGTAACTGTGATGGCTAGATCACGGAGCCAACTAATCATCCCAACTACTATCACTACTTCCGTTCTCATCATACCATGATGGGAAAGTGTACTCTGGCTCATACATTTTCCTCAAATTTTCATGCTCCAGCTATAGGTCATATTCAACAGATGGTTCTTACGCATCATAATTTGATTATTTTACAAATTTTCCAATTCCTTCCTCCATAGATAGAAGATCTATGGGAAAGTCATTCATTATTTAGTTTCATTCATAATTGGGGTGGTAATATTAGTTTTCACTACATTCTCATTATCATTATTACAATAAATTTAAAATGGGGCTCCGACACTCTTTTTTTTTTGTATTTTCACCTTTATATTCCTCCTTTGATGAGACTTCTTATTCTTGGGGGCCACCTCAATGGCCATCATAAAATTACCATTCCTATAGTTTTTTATTGCATTAGAAGCACTTGAACTTTGGGGTGGATATATCATCTTGACTGCAAGAAAAAATTCACCATTTCAATTTTAACCATGTACGGAAAAACAAGGGTAGAGAAACTAGTTATTTAGGTAAATTAAATTATTGAAAAGAATGTCAATCTTATTATTGAAAAACAAAATGTTTTCAAGAAGTTTGTGAACAAATTCAACCATTGTCTTGTCCATACTACTATCAAACTCATGTTAGTATGTTTTTATTGTTTACCATTTCTATTTATGGTTTTGGATGAGCATACAATCATTGTATTTAATCTCGTGCATTTGATTGACTATCCATATTTTTCTAATGAATGTTTTGTTTCAGAATTTATGTGTTTTCAATATCCTCTTTGGTTCCCTAGCATTTATTCAGCTTCATAAACACACTCTAATTTCCAACAATCATTGTGTTTAATCTCCTACATTGATGGAAAAAGTTTGTACAAACCTAACTAAAGTGAACAACTTTGTTTTCTATCCATCCTTTCTCTAGTGAGCGATTTGTTTAAAAATTAGTGTGTTTTTAAATCTCCTCTTCAGTTCCATAGCATATATTCAAATTCATAAATACACTCTAATTTACAACAAGTATTGTGGATGACAAGTCAATGTGGCATCTGTTCAGGATTGGGGGCTTTAAGAATTATATCACCCAACTCCAAGGGCATGATCCCTCACTAACTATGGAGTTTGAGATGACATGGAAAGATGGTAAGGTGGTGGTTTAGGGTATGGAAATTGAGACTTCGAAGGAGGCCATTTCTTGAATCATTGGTATGGACATGGTAGGTCTAAATAATTATCGGAGTTAGGAACATGCGTGATTACGAAATCAAAACCTTTTTCATGGGAAAGGAAATAGTCCATTTCTTCACTGATGGCATTGCATGGTCTTGCATCCCTAGGGGTGTGGTGGGAGGTATGTTTGCATATTATGAAGTATCTTACCTTGGAAGGTAAATTCCACAAGATCTATACTCATCACTTGTCATTCCTTAACATGTTCAGACACAAGAAAATGCTTAGTATCCCCTTCTTTTTATTCATGTCTCTGACCACTTTAGTGAAGGATTTCCAACATGGAAAGGTGGATACCCCAATTCATGAGGGGCTCATTCTTCTCTTGTTTAGAAATGGTAAACCAGCCTGGAAAAACCTATGCCCCAAATCGAGGGTGAGGAGGATATTACTTTGGCGGAATGTCTCACCAAGATGCGTGAGGGTAATTTGGGTATTAAGAAAGTGGGAGATGAGAAGAATGTGGAAGGGATGGAAAAGCAGGAAGTTGACCCCTCGAAGGGTAAGGATAAAGTGTTTGTGGAAGATGAGAAAAGCCTTGAGATGTTGAAGAACAAAGTGCAGTATTTGGAGATTGTGGTTCAGGTTATGGAAGAGACTAACTCGGTGGTCGTCAAAGAGTATGATTGACAACATTAAAGCCACCAAAAAAATCTGCATGGCCTAGAAGAGTATTAGGGTGGACATCAAGGGGCTGGACAAACTGGTTCAGGATTTGGGTGCTCGGTTAGAAGAAGTGGAAGAGGAGCAAAGAAAAGAAGGTATTCCAGTTCTAAGGAGGAGGAGGAAGAGGAGGATGAGACAAAGGTGAATTCTGAGGATGAAGAAGATGAGGAGCCTCCCTAGAAGAAGCTAAAGATGGAGACAAGAAATAAGGATAAGACCAAGGAGGTCAACCCCCAACAATCGCAAGGAAAACTAAAGGATTTGTTCTTGAACTTTTAGCGGACTATAGGGGAACTGTCTCTGTTTCTTTTTTATCTGTTTTACGTTTCTCCTGTTAGTTATTTTTCTGGACCTTCTCTTGTAATGGAGTTAATTTGTTCTGCTCCTTGTGGTCCTATTCCTCTTTTTTATTCTCTTTTGTGCAATCATGTTGTAATCTTTTTGTACTGGCCTTTGGGAGCCCATCCCTTCTTTTTACCCTATCTAATAAAAAAATATTTGTTTAATCTCTTAATTTAATGGAGAAATCTGCTATATAAGTAATTGGATTAAATGTAACTTTGTTTTCTATCCATCCTTTTAAAGTGAACATTATGTTTCAGACTTGGTGTGTTTTTCAATCTCCTTTTTGGTCCACTAGCATTTTTTTAGCTTCACAAACACACTATAATTTCCAATAGTCACTATGCGTAATATTTTTCATTGATCAAGAAATATGTTGTTATCAAAATAACTCCCCCAGTTATTTGGAAAAGCTACATTCACATTATAGCTATGAGGTTCTACATTACAAGGTTGTATACACTTTAATCATCTCCTTGACACATCTTCTTGGCTACAGCCTCGCGCTTCTCTTCTCAGTGCCTTCCTTCCTTCCATTTTCCTTTTCCTCTTCCCTTGCATGCACCCTCTGTGCATCTGCATTCTTCCCAGTGTATTCACCCTACGCGCTTGCCTTAGACTTGCTTTCCAAACTAGCTAAGTATGTAGCATTCGCGTTCCCTTTCTTCTTGTTGTCTCACATTATCTTGTAATAATTTTTCCTCTCACATATATTTCTTCCTTTGGTATTTATGCCATTCCTCCCGTATGTTCCACCTTTGAGCATGTCGTTCCTCTTATTTACTCATGTGCCTCAATCTTTTGCATGCATGTCTTTGCACCTTATTTTGCACTATTTTGTACCACATGGCATCTGTCATAATTTGAGTTTGTTACACGCAACCAATCAAATCATGCCAATAGGGAACCGAATCCTTACAAAAACTAGTGTGTCACACGTGGTAGAAATGAAAAATAAATAAATAGTTGGTCATTTCTTCAGCCAATCCACACATGCCACGTGTCTTACGTGTCCATTTTTCACTAAAATTATTATAACAGTCATAGTTTCTATTCCAGGTCCTTAGATCCTTACGCACCTAGACTTTTCAAAAAGTTTTTGATGTGGGTTACATGCTAAGAAATTCAAATTCAAATTCCAGAAATATTTGATAGGTGAGGAACTAGAAAATGTCTTTCACGCCATTAATATGTCATCTAATTTTTTCAACCACCCAAATTTGATCTGATCTTCTTTCCTTCATTCTCCAACACGCCAAACAGCCATGTAGAATTGTACTTGACATATTGTAGGTGGATTATTAGGAATTGATGTCTGGTGCTTGAGTTTCAAATCATATTTCCCTTCTCCTCTTTTTCTCTCATCAATCGATCTATAAATGTAAGATCTCTTCTCAGTGTAAATGGTTGGACATTTTTCATCCTTTAGTGTTTTCTAAGGATCCTATATCTCTACATTATGAGTCTCGAACCTCTAGATATGGCTCGTGGATGTGAATATTGACCTTTAGATGCCATTAAAATTGAATTTCCATACATGGGAGTAATAAAATAATCATTTTGTGGCTATCTTCTACCTTAACATGTTTTATTTCTTCTTTTGTTTCTTCTTTTACATTGTATGCTTACTTCGTGTCAACCTTAAATTCCTTACATCACCATTTTCTGGTCATGTTTCATGAAATCAATGGTGTAAATGCTTATTGGTTTGTGTTACATGTGCCTAGCCTTCTCTCATGTTTTCTCTCGAACGGATAGAGTTCATTCCTCTTTTTCTAGTGTTATTGCCTCCATTAGTTTAGTTTTCCATTATGTTATCCTTCTATCCCTAGTCCCTTTGAATTATTAGCCTATTTTTTCCCTTTCAGCATTAGGAGTAGCAATTTTAGTAAAAATAGATAGAGGAATTGGCCTTCTCTGGAGATCCGTCTCAAGTGCGCAATGTCCCATAACTTGGATTTAAATAAACATTACATCATAACATAAGTAAATAAAAAATACTTATAAGAAATAAATAACATAGGTGACACATTATTTATAGTGGAAAACCCCAATGGGGTAAAAACCACTTTGAGAATAACCTTTTACTTCATATAACTAATTTTACATCCAGAAGATCACCTCCTCTTTTTAAACCCTATTTACGAAGGGTAAACCCAAATCATTTGATTTGTAAACTTTTGATATATTTCCCAAATATATCAAATGAGGACCTAAATTCCTTTTTATATAAGGTGATCGGGTATGTCTTCCAACCCACCTTTTCAACCTAAAATGGTTAACACATACACCTAGGTTTATAATATTTAATATTAGAAATATAATCATTTCATGATATTAAATATTTAACCTAAAGTATATTCCTAGGTTAGCATTTTTAATAATAGAAATATAAATATTTCATATTATTAAATATTAACCTATATATTAGTGATGGACCCATATACATTATGGGTTGGTGATACCACTTAATCATTATATTCCAACACATCCCCTTAATGTTAAGTGGGATAACATAACATATGCCAATAGATTACCCTTTCGTGATACACTACATGATTTACAATCCTTAAACCATAAAGGTTTTAAGCTAGCATATCGGTTGAAGGAATTATAACACCTTCATCATACTCAATTTACCTTTTGGTACAAAAGGATTTGGAATCCAAAATATCATCCCATGATCGGTAGATAAGTATGATATGTGAGTTTTACATGTTCTCACGGACTCTCATAAAGGTTATTGAACCCAAGCATATAGGAGCCTTTTACAACCAAGGACGTCCTTAACAATATGCTTGTACTGGATATTTACCAGTAAACTCAATAGCACTAAAGATTTTACTGAAGATCACCTTTAAGATCTTTCTGCACTTCTTTCTAAAAAAGAAGCCGAGGAGGTATACATGTCTGAAGGTCTTTTTACACTTTCTGAAGGTCTTTTACAAATGCCCGAAGGTATTTTTACAAAAACCAAGTTCCATTAGGAGGTGACATTGTCATGCACACTCCCCCTCAATGGAAACTCTAACAATCCAAGATTTTCACGAAAGTGACAAAACTTTACAACACTCAGGGACTTTGTGAAGATGTTAGCAACCTGCTCTTCAGTCAACACAAACTTGATATTTATGTCATCACTTAGCACCTTCTCATAGGTGAAGCGTATATGTATCTCAATGTGCTTCATCCTCTGATGTTGAACTAGATTCTTAATTAAGAGTAATACAACTCTGACCACGACATAGAATATGAATACTTCTATTAGCTTCCATGTGTATCTCTAGTAACAACCGTTGTAGCCACATGGCTTCTTTACTTCTTCAATTGTACTTCTCTACCTCAGTAGAAGAAATGGAAGCTGTTGATTACATTTTTTGTTCCAATTAATGGTTCATGCACCAAAAACTTGAACACATATCTAGTATATTTTATAACACAACATCAGTATGGTTAGAATCAAAAAATCCATATAAGATAGCATTTTCATTCTTAGTATAATGCAACCCATAATTGATTGTTCCTTTAATATATCTAAAAATTCTTTTTTTGTAAGATTCTAATGATCTCTAAAAAAGGTTCCCGCATAAACCTTGATGTGATTCCTACTGTATAGGAAATATTTGATCTAGTTATAGTTAGATAAATCAAACTATCAACTAACAACGTATATAAAATAGGATCAACCTTTTTCATATGTAGATTTAGGATCAATATTTATTCCAACTTTCATTGAAGTAGAAAATGGTTTACAATCAATCATAAGAAATTTTTGCAATACAATGGTTGCATATTATGTTTTAAAAAATAACAATAGAATGAAATACAGTCATACAAAGAACATGATGTGAGAGACCTAACTCATTCATTTCAAAGTACTGCTTCAATTTCTCTTTAATCCTATGAATTAAATCAGAATTGTCACCAGTCATAAGTAAATTATCAACATATATACATATAATGATAATATGTGAGCCTTATTGCTTAGTGAATATATCATTGTTAGAAGAACAATTAAAAAAACCTAACAGTTTAAAGAAGGAAAAAAAATTCGCATACTAAGCTCTAAGATCTTGTTTTAAATCATACAAAAATTGCTCAACTTACAAACATAGTTTTCTTTACCAATTTCTTCAAATCCTTTAGGTTGAAACATGTAAAGTTATTCTTTTAAATCGCAATTCAAAAATTATTTTTCTTATCCATTTGGTGGATTTCCCACCCAAATTGAGTGGAAATTGCAAATAAGGCCCTAACAGTACTCATTTTAGCTACGGGAAAAATGTCTCAACATAATCAATACCAGGTTTTGATTGAAACCTCTAGCAACAAGTCTATATTTATGTTTGTTAATACTACCATCAACATTATAATTTACTTTGTATATCCACCTAGACCTTATAATACTTCGTGGCTCTAGTTTATACAAGGTAATTAATGCATGGTACATATGATGGCTTATGGTCATTTTCTTAAGGTTAATAGGATTTGAAATTTCTAACATAGATTGGGCCCAATTTAATTTCTTATCTAGGAAAATAAGTGTTTCATAAACGTTTATAGCATCAAAACATCATCATGACCATTTACTAAATCAGAATCAAAACCATCATTTATAATCATTTAATGAAGTAATTTCAAGAGAAGAAGAAAACACATGTAAATTTTTCACTAGATTATATCTATACATTTCATATAAGCTTCGATAATTAACATATCCTAACATTTCATGTCATAGTTTTGAATGATTCAAAATTTGAGATATAAAAAGATGCGAGAAGAGAAATCATTAAAAATATACTGAGACCATTTCTTTGAATTCCTTCAGCTATTATACTCTCATTACTATCCTTGATATACTAAGTATCCTTCAAGCATGGATTCTAGTTGTGTCCATACCTTTTTTGGATGTTCGATATTACCAATGTGTAGAAGGTACTCGTCGTTCATGTTGTGCAAAATCATAGAAAGAGCCTCTTACATTTGTTGCAGAATGAATTCATGTTATCTAAAGTTGTTTGATGAATGGTGGGAGTAACTTTAGATCTAAAAATAATCATCCGAGTTTCCTCACCATAAATTATGTTTTGACTCAAATGTTGTAGTTGGTTTCATTTAGGATCTGGGTTTTGTCGAGACAGAAATAGGTGGACGCCATTGTTTTCCCAAACTGTAAAACACACCCCATTATAATATACAATGTACCACGAGTTAGATACATATTTATCAATAATAAAAACAACACTTTTAATACAATCAAATCTAAATTTTATAGATCTAAATAAATTATTTCATCATCCCTAATTATGTCATTACAATGCATTATAATTAACCTCCCATGATCAAAATAATAACCCATAATATAAAGGGCTCTGCCTTATACCCCGATTTATATAAAAATATTTCCGACCATATACAAGTGAAGGAGAGACCCTAAGAATGCATAATAACTTAAAATTTTAAAAAAATTAAAGTAGACAAAGATCCACCATATTAAATTTGGCGTCTAAATGACTTGTCATAATGGCTTGATTTTTGGTCTTTGTGACGGATCATTTGACCATCAATTTTAACACAATGAAAGTTTCTTGGAACTTATGAGCTTAAATTTGACGTCTAAATGACCATCATATTGTCTTATGTTTTATCTACTATGATGGTCATTTGACCGTCAAATTTAATGAAGCTAAAACTTGTCTGTGAATTTCCAGAATGTGAAATTCTAGAATTTCTTTTTCTGTATAATATTAGGGAGGTTATATTTTAATACATTATAATAGCCTATTATAATTTATAATATAAAAATATATACATTTAAAAAAAAAAGATATAGTTTATAGAATGTAAATAAAAAACAACATATAGTTCATAAAAATTATAAACTATAGTATATTTGTTTTTATAAAAAAACACAATGACCAAATAAAAAACATCGGCCACTTGGTATGTAATTATTATTTTAGGTTTTTATAAACATAAACTATGCCAAGGTGGCCCACATTAATATGACATGATAATTTGGAAACATAAGTTAGGATATTAGTTTTTAAAATTAAACATGTCATACTTACCAATGCCACGTGAAAAACCTAAGAAAATGCCATATGATTTTAAAAACTACTTAGGTTTTAAGTTTAAATTTTTTTTTATATCTCACTTAGAAAAAAAAATGGGGCTGCTTTAGAGTTGAAGTAGTTTTTACGGTTTAGGTGTCCATTTTTTTAATGAACAAGTATAGGATTAAACTTAGTAATATTTATAACTACCCACCATTCACCATGCCGGGTATTAAGATTAAAACAATGTTTTATAGTTTAGGTATGTTCAAAACATTTTTTTACGGAGCCCATACGAATGGGGTAGTTATAAACTATAGTATAAGAACTATATAAAATATATAGTTTTCAAATTATATAAATTTTAATAGGATGTTTATATAAGTTATTATATAAAATTTATTCTATATATTTTTAATTTTAAAAATAGTTATAGATTAACTATAAACTATAGTTTTTCAAATCAAATTCTTTTAAAGGGGTCCAAAGAACACATGTATGAATTTACCTTCCAAATATTTAACCTACAAACATTTCAAATTATAAAAACATGAAAATTATTTCATATAGTAATAAATCCTTTCCTTTTATGTATGTGATTTTCATGCAGGTAAATATTTGAAGCCTCTTTTACCTGTGCACACATCAATCTCCAAACAAATATTAATTCCATATAATTTATAAAATGTAAATGAAAGTAAGAATCATATCATATTACATCTCCCCCAAAAATAGGGATTTAAAATTGAAAAACCCTAAAAAAATTATCAAGTTTAATTGCATAAATGTAGTGCCAAAATAAATTGGAGAAAAAAGAAGGGGACCGGATACTTTTAAATATCCCTTTGGGTTGGTTAAAAAACTCATACAAATTAAATAAACAAAATACAAAATATTTGATCTTAATTTATTTAATTTACCTCGCTCTGTTACCATGTTAGAATTTGAGGATTCTAATAATACAGATTTAATCAACTTACATATTATATAATGTTACATAAATATTTAAATAACAATACATCATAACATAAGTAAATAAAGAAATACTTATAGGAAATAAATAACATAGGTGACACAATATTTATAGTGGAAAACCCTAATAGGGTAAAAACACTTTGAAAATAAATTTTTACTTCAAAGAACTTATTTTACATCCAGTAAGATCACCTCCTCCTCTAAAACCTTATTTACCAGGGTAAAACCAAATCATTTTATTTCCACACCTTTGATATATTTTCCGAATATATCAAATGAGGACCTAAAGTCCTTTTTATATAAGGTGATCGGGTATGTCTCCCAATCCACCTTTTCAACCTAAAATGGTTGACACATACACCTAGGTTTATAATATTTAATATTAGAAATATAATCATTGCATGATATTAAATATATAACCTAAATTATATACCTAGGTTAGCATATTTAATAATAGAAATATAAATATAAATATTATTAAATATTAACCTATATATTAGTGATGGAACCATATACATTAAGGGTTGGCTAGACCACTTAATCATTATGTTCCAACAGTTCCATTGTTGTCTCAAACAACTTAGTTCTTTCAAATCGAGACATGGGAGCACATTTGAGAACCAAAATTTTTCAGCACGCCAATGGGACAAGCATTGAAAGCTTAAATTTTATAGTTGTTAAGTTTTGGTGTGTGACTTAGTAATTTATAGCCTTTGGGGGCTCATTCAACACATATGGTGACTCCCAACACTTAGATCTACTATTTTAGCAACTAGAGAACCTTTTATGAGAAGAGCGCATACCGAGAAAGAGCCCTACAACCAATCTATTGAATATCTCAATCTTTCACTAAGAATCACATGTAAAAGAGATCCCATGCACACATACCCATCTCTAGCATGCCGTATACATTCAACTCCTCCTCATAGCAATAGACAAGTATGCCCACCATGGTGCTTCAACCTCATCCTCCTTTGAAGAAATTTTCTAGCTTCACTGGTGGAAGCCCACTCAATCTTAATGCACAACATGATATGCCAACAACCATGCTAAAGAGCATCCCCTACTTCACAAGAGAATATCAAGTTACCCTTGTCAATCATATTCAATATGTGGCTAATGTATTCTCTTTTATCCGATCACACATCATGATGTAGCGATTAGGTTACTTACACCCTCTTTGAAAGACAAAGCACTCCAATGGTACCGAGGTTTGAGACTGCGTCCATTATAACTTGGGATGAGATTGGAATGGCTCTATGAAATTAATTTGAAGAGAATTCAGTCACTTGTCTTTGGTGGAAACACTTTGACTATAATAGATAGGGAACCCAATGAGAAAATGATTGATTTTAATATCAAATTTCAAGACTTGGGACGAGAATTCCACAAGTGGTAATGCATACAACCTAGCATGATTTCTTTTATTATCTAAGGGATTTGAATAGTGAAATTTCACTCATGATTCAATCCATGGGATGTATATTATTTCCTACTAAATATAACATTGCAATAAGGGTACAAAATAGTCTCATTTAGGTGGGAAATTTAGCTCCAACATTATTCACAAAGATGCCTCCTACACCCCAACATTCTATTACTCTTGTTCGAGTGCAAAGTGGGTAACTAGTTGCATCGACATCCTACTCTCCCACGTCATAGAAAGAAGATGAAGAATTGAAGGCCCTGATTAGAAACTTGTCTAATAAGGTCATATCATTGGAAAAATATCGTGCACAATCCTATCAAATCAATTCTAATCGGGCATAAAGTCAAACCAATCAGCCTTGGTAGAATCGGTATGAAAACCAAAGGTATGCGGAAAACCAGAAAAATGGTAGATATCATGCTAATGAACAATTTCCTTTGTGAGTTAGTCCTCCTACACAACCTCTTCTAGTACCCAACACAAGTCAAGCACTTGTCCCTATTTAGAAAAACATGGCATAAGAATCAAAATAGTGATTTCTTTGCAACATGCCTCACAATTAGTATCACTTTGCTAATTTTACGCACACTCAAGGCTACATGATTCAGGATGCTTCTAGTTGTGAACCTTCTACAAGTGCAAGCGAGCCTAAGAACCAAGAAAGGCTAAAAGTTCCTCCTAAATCCAGCTTGATATTCTTTGGTGTTGAGTTCTTTTGTGCAATCAAACAAGCTGTAGAAGCGATACAAATAGACCACGTGCCCGGTTCATCGACAACATAAGATACAAGAAGAGGATGCTCGAGTCTGGTGTACAAGTCACAATTTCATAAAAACATGCAGATCCCCAAAAACGAAGGAAGAAGCTAAGGTATCCAGTATTAAAAGTGCTCAAACTCCTCTTGAATGATGTGCACCTCTCCTTTGGTAGGTCAAGTCCCTGCGCTAGCCAAGGCTCCAGCCTCTGCATCTGAATAACCAAGAAAGGATGTTGTTGTTCCTCAAATGCATAAGTTAGTGGGTCTCCCATTCAAAATTGTGGACCAGATGAAGAATACTAAGATAAATTTCATAATTTGGGATTCCTTGACCATTCCATTTTAGTACGACTTGTTGCATGAAGCTCTGGCTCAATTTTCGCACGATGATCCAATTATTCAAAACTTGTGTACCTATTATAATATATGCCAATAAGAGGAGAATAAAGTAAGTAAGGTTGTTGAAACACCACCCTTCTGTATTTCCTTAATCATAGGTAAACACTTTGTGAATAATTGCATGATTGACTTGGGCGCTAGCACCTTTGTCATGCCTTAGAAAATTTCTTATGTCTTAGGTTTTAAGTATAATACCTTGACAAAAAGAGTCCTATAGCTTAATGGTTCAATTATCACTACTCTAGGAATCATCAAGGATCTTGAGCTAACCCTTTATGCATTTCTAAGCCTCACGATAACTCAATATGTGTCAATCATTGACCTACCTCCTTTGTTTGCCTTATGTCTATCAAGAGATTTTACTACAAAAGTTGGTGGTTACTTGTCTTCTGACTAGTCTCATATGTTACTCAAGACAAGGTATGGTACTTGGTTTACCATACAAGCTGAACCAATATTTTCCTATCATGTAGAGTCATATGACCCATCTCCCCTCCAAGCCAACTACCTAATCCAAGAAGAACAAGTTTCAGTTTATGAAGAATAGCACATCACGCCTCCTATTCCTGATTTAATGTTGGATGAATGGGAGGAAAGGAAATTTGATATGTATCTTTGAGGAGCTTGAAACATTTGAAACAAGGCTTGGAACATATTGCATCCTTGAAGAATAAGTTGTGCTACATGCACGCGCTCAAGAAAAATGAAGAAAGCATGAGTCTTTGGAATTTATAATTTGATGGATCCGAGTGGAATTAGCACGGTGCAAGTGTTTTCTAATTTCTCCTAAGGTTGGGAAGTTATTCTTTGCGTAAATGTTGTAGTTTTCATGTTCTAACAATGTGGAAAAAGTATGAAGTTTTGGCGCATGGTCTACTCATTACAAAGAAGAAAAGGATCAAGGCACTACAGATCTTTGGGGACATAGAACTGGTTATCCACCAATTCATGAACAAGAGTGCTACAAACAATAAGCTTCTCAAATATTATAAACACAATTTGTGGGACCTCCTCGAGAGATTTGATGCTCTAAACTTTGTAGGTGGTGCAATGAAAAATGAACAAGGAAGATAATCGGATGGTCGCACTTGGTTCACAATTCTTCCCTGTTGAGGACTTTGTCAAAGGAAACACTCAACACATTAAGATGGTGATTAGACCATCCATTCCAGACAATAATACCAGTTGGAAAGTGTTTGATAGTGATGCACAAATTTTCCAATTCATTCAGAATGAAGTTGAATTCTCATCAAGCATGCAAGATGACTTGCATGATAGCTATGGTGACCAAGTGATACAATGAATAAAACACAAGTTGCCTAAAGGGCTAGTCACCTTAGAGAACATATTCATCCATGATGATGAGTTTAAGGGTGAAGAAAATTATATGTGCACAGCGCAAGAATACTACTCCCGAGTCACTATTATGCGTGGAAAGGAGTTCTTGTTTGGTAAATCTTGCACACATGAAGAAAAATAGGCCTTTATCTCCCTCTGTCAGAAATACAGTGATATATTTTCATGGGAGTATGAAGACACGAAAGGTTTTGATCCAAGTATTGCTCGGCCTCTATTGACCTTGATCCGAGTATCAAGATCATCAGACAAAATCAGTGGCCAGTAAGTCCAAATATAGAGCCCCTCATGAGGAAATAATTTTCTAAACTCATTGAGGAAAAGATAATTTTTCTTATCAAATACTACTTGGGTCTCGAATCTTGTTCCAGTGTGGAAGAATAATGGTGAAATCATACTCTACCGGTATTTTATATATTTTAATAAGAAATCTCTAAAGGATCACTATCATTTTCCTTTGACGGAGTAGATTTTGTAGATTATGGCTGCACATGAGATATTTTCTCTATTGGGCGGGTACTGCGGCTTCAATCAAATCCTGGTCAAAGAAGAGAATCACTATAAGACAATGTTTACAACCAAATGGGGAACATATGCCTATCAAAATATTCCCTTTGGTTTATCAAACGTAGGCATGACATTCCAATGCACCATGGATTTTGCCTTCAAAGGTTACATCAATGAGTTCATCTTGGTTACCTTGATGACATCACAGTCTTCTCAAAGCAAGGCGCAGATTACATGGCATATCTAGAGAAAGTCTTTGAGAGATGCAGGAAGTTTGGGGTGTCTCTTAACCCTAAGAAGTGCAATTTTTTTGTTGTGCAAGGCAAGCTCTTGGGCCATGTCTTTTAAAGGATGGTATAACAATCAATCTTGAGAATGTTTCAGAAATACTAGCCCTCTCCCTACAACACACATGAAATCCTTGCAATCCTTCCTTCGAAAAATCAATTTTTTAGGTGCTTCATTCCTAACTTTGCATAACTAGTAAGGCCGATCACCCTCATGCTCAAGAAAGATACAAATTTCAAGTGGATAGTGGAAGGAGGAAAATCTTAAACAATATTAAGAAAGATATTGCTTACGTGCCAACACTCATCAACCTAGATTACTCAAAATATTTCATCCTATATTCTTATGGTGCTGATGTAAGTGTTGTTGTTGTCTGACACAAGAAAATGAACAAGGACTGTAGCAACCGGTGGCTTTCTTTAATTAGACACTGAAGGATTATGAATTGAGATACAATCACATGGAGAAATAGGTCTCTATCATCATGTGTGCACTCAAGAAGTTATCTAAAAATCATATCAAGGTATTGTTATCCAAAATGAGCCCCCTGCTTATTTTGGCTAACTTGCCTTCATTTTTCGTTCCTTGTGCTTCAACTTCAATTTTTACACATTTTAAGCACTCAAAGGATTCTAGAAATGGATTCATCAGATAGGATTTTTCTTCCCCTTTCTAGAAAGGTAAAATTTTCCTTCTAACTCCTTGTAATTTTCAAGTTATGGCTCGGTGGAGTTTTTTGGGAGAAAATTTCCCTTGGCAGGCCCGCGGCCAATGAAATGATGCCACATGGCGGTGGAGGTCGGGGTAGTGGAGCGAAGTTGGGAAATTTTCCAAAGTGGGCAAAGGGAAAAAGGAAAAAATGGCCCGCAGGCCCGCCGAGGAGAAGGAAAAGAAATGGCTTGAGGCCCGCCGAGCAAGGAGGATGTGACACGTGTCCAGGTCGGAGGGGCAGAGAATTTTTTGGTTTTTCACCAAAATTGTAAAGGTGCAAGGGGAAATATTGAAGCGCATGCCCATGCCCAATGTGAAGGTGCCACATGTCTAGGAGTGGTAGAATGGTGGAGGCATGGAGCTATTTGGGAAAAAATTTCAAAGAACCAAAAGTGGTAAAAGACAAGAATGAGCCCGCATTCCCATTGGTGAACCAAAAGCTGCCATGTGGCAGTGGAGCGTGCGGAGTGCAGACCTTTTTGGGAAATTTTCCCAAGGGAAAAAATCAAAGGAAAAGTGAGGTTTGAGCCCGCATTTCATCAACAAATGGGAAGGTGAGTGTCATAATGGAAAAGTGACATGCGAGCATGGGAATCTACAAGTAACTCTTCCTCGCACCTGACCTCCCGAGGTCGTGCTGAGATAGCCGGTGGGGATGGAATACACGTGGGGTGTAGATAAACTAGTTAGGTAATCTTATGTCTTCAACACGCAATAATGGGATTTGCGAATCTAAGGAAAAGAAGGCCCTCCTAACCTGAACCGGTGTGATAGATCGTTCGGCGAGGATAGCTGCTTGAAGGCTCCAATCAATATCAAGCTCTACCATGATCCGATCTATGGGTTATGGGATACGTGGAAGATGACTTATGGGTGCTTCGTATATATCTCTGACAAGGTCATGAAAATGGAATGGCTAAACATGTAGTGGATCTTTTGGTATTTTATGGATGATTCTCTGGTCTAGTCCAGAAATCTTTAGCTTGATTAGCTGCTACATTTAATAATGATAGTTGTGTGATGATGTTTGGTGGAAGTGGAGAGGACCTAAACACCAGCATTCGCAAGTTGGTGTCAATATTTGATTGATTTGTAGGCTGTTGGGTTGTGGGACTTGTGGATCACAACCGTAAGTTCATGGTTGTTGTGGACCTCCTATGGTCATATGAAGAGTCAACCCCTAATTCTAAGTATCCAGTAATCATATGCCTTTTTGGCCTCTACGTTTAGAACTAGAAGTTACATGATTTTCTCAAAGTACCTAACAGGTGTTCTAGAAACTTGGATACGTAAGCTAGTGTCTATATCAACGAGGAGGTCTCCTGTGTCTAGCTATGGGACTAGTGGATCACAACCGAATGTTTTCTCTCTTTCAGTTCCTTCTACAATTATACGAGATATCTATCAAGGCGGTATATAATTTGTGCGATTTGACCGAGAATGTGTGTGCTTTTTCATCTTCTATGTTTAATCCTCTTAGGCCGTGTGCTGATTTCTTGTAGGTCTGTATTGTTCGAAGACCGGATTACGAGGTTTTGGTCTATGTCAGACTAATGCTATAACAAGATTTAGTTTAGGAACAATTGGCTCAAAAATATATTCCACGGGCTCCGTAGGTCCCGTGATTGTCATACAAGATCAATATAAACCTAAGCTCAAAACAAAATAAACTAACTATGCAAGATATATCTACAACATATATATATATATATATATATATATATATTCCTCTATTTTTTGTATTTTTGATAGAATTTTTAATAGAATTGAAAGAGCAACTAATCTAATATATTCAGAAAATGACAACTAATCTAATAAAAAAATTAAAAAAAACAAGCAAGGTAGCCGGTGTAGCTACTTGTACGTGCGATTGTGAGTTTATCGTAAATAACTAGATAGTTGATTAAATTAATTGAAAGACTCTCGATCCTACCTCAGAAGTGAGGAATCAATCATAGTTTTGAGAAACTATCAATCCCCACAGCTTCCCAAATATCAAAATAAAATTTAAGCTGAAATGAAATATTTCACTACTCTATTTGATATGTTTTAACTAGAACTTTGACAGATAAAACTTGGAATTTACATAACAATGGCGAATCTAGTAGTGTATGACTTTGTCCCCTCAGAATGATCTTCTTGTTCCTTCGTGTTCATGTGAATCCAGAAGAGTGTGTATATGCTAGCATCAACAGAAGAAGGTATTTGAACAATGGCAGCTTTGGATATAGACCGAATATAATGCAAGTAGGAGAGGGACAATGCAAGTGACAAAGCTTGGCGTATGCAATTCCTAGCGGGATTTATCACGAAATTCAACAAAAGTGTCTTGAGAGATTCTATAATCTACCTTCTGTGAAGAACACAACCTACAACTCTAATGGATTCAATCTACAAATGAAACTAATCTGCTATAAACTAATTTATATGAACAACAATGAACAAGACTGAAGCAAGAAGATCGAATGGCTCCTAACAGCAAAAGGAAAAACTAGCATGGATGCAAACATGAAAACAAAATGAATTCTAAGCAAGAAATTGAAAGACTAAACAATGGAAATGAGAAGTTGAGGGGCCATTTTCTTGAAAACAAGCTGGCTATTTATAGATTTCACATTCACCCAAAGGTGATTCCTATTAGAACTCTTTTACCATTAAAAAATGAAGAAACACTATTCCAGGGAACATAAAACATTAATACGAGCTAAGGCGGTTGAGAAAAGCTAGTAAATGTTGAAAAATTACAAGTCACGATCAAAAGAATGTGTTGGAAAATGTGTGAAGGACCGCCGCCCGACAGGGTGGTGGTTTCATCACTGAAGGTCAAAAATCATTTAAAAAGGGGGTGAGGGATAAAACAAAGCACAAGGAACTTGGATAAAGCATTTGGGATGCTAACATATACTTCGTGAGCTTCTCTGGATCCTAAACACCTTGCGAGGCGACCTGTATCATCATTGGGGCATGTGTAACATCGTTCCAGTGGTACAGTACCCTACAATTTTGGGTACGTACATATTGCCCCCTCGGAGAAGCATTTTAACCATGAAGAGGCATAAAACGGTGGGTCCGAGTATGGCAGTCCCAAAATGGGAAGCTAGAAATTATACCTGATATGCCTGTGTGTTGAAATGTCACCATCCAAGTTCCCGCTACCTGCAAAATGGAAAGAAGACTCAAGTGCAGATAGATAAAATAAATCAAAAAATAAATATTAAATTAGTATGAAATGAGGAATTACCATTTGCGCGGGGATAAGAAATTACCTCCATCGGTGCTCTAAACCTGCTAAAGGGGCATTCAAAAAGAGTCAAAACACCATATATATAAAACAGGCTTATTTTCCTATTCATTTGCACATGTCGATTTGATAGTTTTTGAGCTTTGGGGCCCACGGTGACAGTTTTCAACAAGAGTATAGTTGAAATGTTCGTATCGAGATAGCGATCATGCCTCCACGAGTAGAACCTTGACCCATGAGATCCTAGGTTAGTTCTTCTCGATTTAACATTTTTGCACCCAAAATGTTAAAATGATGAAATATTTGTTGTGGGGGGGTTATTTTTAGAAATGTTAATTTTAAATGTGTCTCTTAGGGGGACGCTAATGGGTAGGATTTCGTTTTAGCTAAAATGGTAGATTTTTACATTTTTAAGCATTTTTAGGGCATGCGACCCGTTTGTAGTCACGGGACAGGACCGCCGCCCTGAGTAGGGTGGCGGTTATAGGACTACCACCTTTTAAGGCGGTGGTTACGGAACCGCTACCTGCTCAGGGCGGTGGTCCTCTACAGAGTGTTAAAACAACACTATTTTGAGTTTATTTTTGCATTTTTAGTATTCCTACTTGCTTTAATGATTTTTCCAATGCAATCTTGACACTAACTTGCTTCTTTTTGTGTGTTTTTGGGTGTTTTGCAGAAGAAGGAAGAGTACATTAGATGGAGCCAAGAGAGGGAGTGTGATTGGCTTCCAGCAGTGTTAGATGCACTCTCTCAGGCTGAGTAGGATACTCTCCAGAGGGCAGGTATATTGAGGATCGCACGGGTCCCCCATGTTGCACCTACCAGTCACATACTATGTGACTTATTTTCTTACTAGGATGCAGATCAGAACACCTTCCGATTTCTAGGTGTTAGGGGTGAGTGGACTATCACCCTAGAGGATGTCTACCACATTTTGGGAGTCTCGATTATTGGGAGGAGACTTTCATTTGATACAGCAGTATCCAGAGCTCAGGTGACTCAGTGGGCCACCTATATGGGAGACGCAGTTGTCTCCACTGGTTCAAAGAAGGGGGTGAAGGTCTATTCTATGCTTGGCGTGCCCATCCCTTTGATCTTCCAGGCTATTATGGGAATCCTTGCTTTAAGATTGATAGGGGACAAGGGAGGGGATACTTTGATCTCTGTTGGGCCCCTATCATTGCACATTGAGGCACATAGTTGGATTTATTCCTGGGGAGCCAATGACCACCTATCACGACTTATATAGGGTGGTTCGATTATAGGGATAGTCACTGAGCCATCTGACCTTAGTTATAATATGGGTCTATGAACGCATTATCCCTTATGGGAGAGGCGTAGAGGTGGAGGATCTCGGGGCCATGAGGGTAGTGAGGTGGATAGGGATGATAGTTCTTAGAGCACCCCACTAGCCAGTTGCTTCCCTGACTACTGAGGATATGGAGGCCACACCTTATCAAGCCATGGTGGGGTTATGGGGCGAGGATACCTTTACTTTGATTTCCTGCTCTACTACAGGGTAGCTTGTGGATAGGATGGGGAAGGTAGAGACACACCCCTTCGATCGAGTGCCTCAACAGTTTGGCCTTGCTTATATTGATATGCTTCCCCCAGTGGTGCCAGTGTTCAGATCAGTTTGGGAGGCTAGGGGAGGTCCTAGAGGCTAGGGTTGGACTGTTGTTACTCCTGGCATCCCTATTGTAGCTAGGAGGGTGGTACGCACTCGAGAGAGAGCCGGTGCTCCTTAGGCACCTTTACTTGGATTGCCGCTGGTCCTGCCCATAGTAGTGATGATCCCATTGATATAGACTCCGAGTCTGAGGAGTTCATAGGGGGAGAGGGAGGAGGAGACCGAGGACATGGAGATTAGTGAGTCAAGTGGGGAAGAGGATAGCGATCCCGAGTGGCATGACACTCAAGAGATCCTACAGGCTGAGAGGGCAGAGCAGAGCACGAGAGGGTGACTCTAGTCTCAGAGGAGTTACTTTCTTAGGACCTAGGCAGAGAGGATGAGTCCATGGTAGGATGCCATGTTTCCCCAGACATAGGAGGGGGACACCAGTTAGTGGCGGCATCCGTGGCAGGCATGGATCCTAGAGATCCTTCTTGGAGGCCCGGAGATCCGAGTGAGTTATCACTCTTCTTTTGATATTTGTTTTAGCTAGAATTTCCTTAGTTGTTATCTCTCCTTTTGTTCATTCTTGGTTTCACCTTTTGATTATTTTCTAATTTGTTTTCTCCTTTTCTTGCAAAGACTATTGATGAGTGGCAAGACTTGATTTTTCAAGTATGTACTGACACCCTATTGCTCCCCATGGAGAAGACTCATGCTGAGCTATCTCAGAATGCGGGGATCCTTCGATGGTGGTAGGCATACCAATGTTTTTGCCCCTATCTGGCATGTGGTCAAGATGGTGACTTCCCTCCATGCCGAGGTAGCCGGGTATAGGGCTGCAGAGTGCACGATTAGGAGGAGCCACTCTCATAGTGAGACTACAGCTATTGTTCAAGATCGCGAACCCTCGGTGCACTCGGAGCGCCGGTGTATCTGGAGTCCTAGACGTGATCATGCACCTTCTCGAGGGGATCCCATAGGGATTGAGAGGCCATTTGGCTCTTTTTTTAGTGAATCTTGCTAGATTGTTTATATGACCATTTTGTATTTTCTGGGCTCATTGAGCGTTTTGACCATGCCTAGTGCATGATGGCATTGTACATGAAACCTAATTTGTATGTATATATATATATATATATATATATATATATATATATATATCTTTGGATCTAGACTCTTGGTATCTTGAATTTTGTGACTCATTTTCTAAATGTGTTTTTAGAATATTTTCTTTTCATGTTTCTAGAATGTATGCAATGGACAACAAATGATAGTAAATAGAATGTTTTACTCTATATGTTTTTGCAGTGCTGATATGAGATGATACTAACATATGGTAGTACTGAACTTTTGAACTCTTTGGGAAATGTTTGTAATTCCTTCTTATATTGGCAAAACATGATGAATGCATAGTGATAAAGAGATGAACTTTCCCCAATCCCAAATCCACGCAACTAGTAAGATGCGAGGGCTCAACACCAAGAATTAGGAAGGGCACAAGTTGTATGAGTTTGATTGAATGGAATGATGAGAGACAGAAAAACCAAGAACAAGAACCAAATTTAGACCTACACACCCACCCTACTTAGAACTACTACCAAGCTTAGAAGGCCACTTACTTTTCAGTTTATCTAGACTTAGATTCATAAATGGCAACCTGGTTGACAAAATCTGGTTTTGAGGATTTGATCTCTTTAGAATTTGGATGTTTGGATATTTGCTTTCTCTTAACATAATTTGACTTGTGTTTTTAGCATACCAAGATTTGTTAGTTTGTGTGACTGGACCCCCCACACCCTGCCTCATGCCACTAGTAAGAAGCATGGGTTTGTCACCAAAGGCAAGATACAGGCGAGTAAGGGCACTTCTTTCCTTTCCCAACCTCACATCACCGGTAAGAGATGTGGGCTTATCACCGAAGGTTGATGGGGCAAAGAATTGTGTAAAATAAAATATTTTGTTTGCTTGGTGCTTTTGATTTCATTTGACTTTGACATTTATGATCTATGGCTTTGGGATATCCTTTCATTCTAAGAGATTTTAAGAGGGATAGATGTGACACCAAGAAGCTTCCAAATAGACCATGGGCAAGGACAGCTTCACCTAGTAGAAAGAAAGAGCAAAGCCAAGTATGTAGGTCTTGGTATGGTTTTGTCAATGTTTTTCTGATCGAAATTGATGAGAAGATTTGAAAATATTTGATGATGTTTGAAGAGATGTGATATGAATATTTTTGCCAATATCTTCAAAAATTTGTAACAATTTTTTAAGAGTAAGCTCTGAACTATCATTTTTACGAAATGGACAGAATGAAGCAGCTAAAAGACTAATGTAATGTAGGTAGCTATAATGTACTAGCAATGACTTTGATGTTTTATGCATAAAACTACTTAAGGTGCAAGGAATTGACAGTTTCACCAAATTCCTCACCTTCTAGTGTGCACAAGAGATACGCACCATTTCCATAGTCCTTCATGACTCGGTATGGGCCCAACCATTTGGGCTGGAACTTTCTTCCTTCACTAGTTTTCTTATCGATCATTTGTCTAGTCTTAGAACTAGATCTCCTTCATATATTTCTCGCTCATAGAATTTTTTGTTATACTGCCGGCACATCCGGTCAGCATAGGATCTGTGCCATTTTTTGGCGTTTAACCTGGCCTCATCTAGGATTTCTAGTTGGGAGAGGCGTGCCTCCCTATAAGCTTCTTCATCCAGAATCCCTTGTAATGAGATGCAGAGACTGGGTATTTCAACCTCAATTGGGAGAAGCTGCTTACGCCCCAAATACCGGTGAGAAATAAGTTGCTCCTATTGGTGTTCTTATTGAGGTTCGATGGGCCCACAAGGCTGGATATAGTTTTAAATGCCAATCTCGCTTATTCTCCTTGACTGTTATGAGGAGAATATCTTTCAACATTTTGTTTGTCACTTCAGCTTGCCCATTGGCTTGAGGGTAGTAAAGAGAGGCCATGTGATGGTTTATCTTGAACTTGCTACATAGCTCATGAACCTCATCATTCTTAAAGGATGTGCCATTATCTGAGATAATGACTTGTGGAAACCATACCTGCAGATAATTTTTTTTAAAATGAATTTGGAAATCACCGAACCTGGTATAGTGGTGAGAGGCATGGCCTCCACCCATTTGGTAAAATATTCCGTGGCTGTGATTATAAAATTATGGCCATCGGTTGATGAGGGAGAGAATTTCCCTATTAAATCTAGACCCCAAGTGGAGAAGGGCCACAGAGTCACTATTAGTTGCAGAGATTGTGCTGGCATGTGAATCTTGTGAGAGAATTCTTGACATTTATGACACTTACGTATAAATTCCACTACATCATGTTCGAGAGTGGACCAAAAATATCCCATCCGATGTATTTTGTGAGTGGTGGCACGACCACCAAAGTGGCCCCCATATATCCCATTTTGGGATTCATGAATAATACTCTTGGATTCTTCTATGTTGATGCATCTTAGAAGCACGCCGTTGAAGGCTCTGCGATAGAGCTCTTGGTCTAAAACAACATATTTAGTGGTAATAATGCATAACCACCTTATTTGTTGTGACGTGGCACTTTCCGAGTATGTATGGTCCATGATAAAATTGATGATATCAGTATACCAGGGACATGTAGAAATGGGGGTTTGGTTTTGACAAAGTATACACATTCATTGGGAAAGTCTAGATCTACTAGCTCACCTCCATCTAGTGGATTGTCAGCTAACCAGTCTACAATGATTTGTCCTTTAACAGATTTTTGGTTTACGAATGTTAACTCAAATTCTCCCATTAGGGTTATGAAATGGCCAACCTTTTTAGATAAAGATCCTTGTGTGATAAATGTTCATAAATGGTCTATCTTTACAATAACTTTGTTGTATATATCTACACCCTAGGTAAACATAGAAAACTGACATAAAGGAAAATATGTCGGAGAAGTTCAAAAACGACACAAAGGAAAATATGTTGGAGAAGTTCAAAACGACACAAGGAAAATATGTCGAGAGGTCCAAAACTCGACACAAAGGAATTTCAGGTTTTCGTGTTTTAGGTTTCGAAACATGAGACATAAAGCATGTAGATCGCAAGGATGTCTTTATGCTTGAGAGTTCCACACACACTGAAACACTACCTAGGAAAATCGGGTCTTGGAGTCAGGAAACAAGTCAAGAAAGCATGGGGCGAAAACATGTTGAGCCACCTTCCAAACCCGATGCACATGCAAGTCCATTTTCGACCCCAAAACAAAGGAAATCTTGGAAATCTTGGTGGAAGTGGGTTTGGGAAAGCACAAGCATAAAACACACGCGTCGAGGCATCCTCCAAACCCGATGCAAATGCAGAGAGAACCTGAACCCGACAGAAGTAGACCACCGACGCGGGAAATATTCGAGATGGCCATAACTTTTCACAGGGATCTCGATTCACACAAGGTTTGACTTTTCGAAATCTTACAAGGTCCTCTATCCAACTACGATTTGGATATATTTATTTGGGCGAGAACAATTTCTTCAAAAATGTAAAATACAGTTCACCATTTTTAGGTTTGTTAGGGTTCTCACCTACCATCATAATGAGATGAATTAAGTGCGGTCACGGAGGTGGTTGGGGTAAATTTTGAATTCCTCTCTTCTCCCTCTCTTTTTCCTCTTAGAAATTGTAAGGAGGGGCTTCTTTAAAGGTTGGACATTATTTTTTTCTCCTCCCTTCTTCTCTTTGGCGGGTGTGAATTTGTGGAGTTCAAACCTCCCATTTAAAGCGTAATGCAACTTCGCCTCTTGGCATTTTATAGTGTATTGTATCAATCTTGGAGAAAATAATGCATGTCTATGGATGATTCTCAACCCTCTCTGTGTTCATTTACATCCTCCCGATCTTTCACTACAAATCACAGTTATCTCATGCATGATCTTGCATTGCGTTTTTATGGTTTGTGTTTATTGGCAAGATAGGTGTTCTTCATTCCTCGGTGCATCACCTTTGTATTTTAGGTTTTATTTTATGCATCTTCTTACCCTATCTCCTTAGCAAGTTAGATTAGGGTTTTAGTAAACCCTCTACATTTTTATGTGTGCATCTAAACAGAGGAATAGGAACCGGCCTTCATCTGGAGAGATTTTCCGATTTCACAAAGTCCCACACTTGGGAAAAGCTCCATGTTATGCAATCACACTGTGAGTCTCAACCCATCGAGTTGCAGACATTCAGGGGTGTTGTGATTCGTCATCAACATAACCCTTGTTTCCTAGTTTAACATGTAATTTCTCAAACATTACATTGTAAAAATTATGGTAAGGCATTCTCTCTCTACCTATGTGTAACGTGTTTCATAATCGAGCAATGTTCAGCTAATGAAATAGATCGTGCATTCTCATTTGTCATTGTCTTCTTGAGCTAGCATGCAAGCCAAAGTGAGACATGAGTGGCTCGTGAGTATAGGATCAAAGGCGGTCCAACTTGGGAGGCATTAGCGTGGGTGGTGATAACAAGAAGCGCTTAACTGCTTTGAATGCCTCATTGTAATCTTCAGTCGAATCGACGCTATAATCTTTCTTGAGTAGATTGTTGATTGGATGAATGGAAAAGCTTAAATCTAGGATGAACCTTCGATTGCACTGAGTTTCCCAAGAAATGACCTAATTCTAGACTCATCTGAAGGTGGGATCATTTCAAGAACAACCTGTATTTTGGCCGGATCAACATCAATCCCTCATGAAGATATAATGTATCCTAGAAGTTTGCCTCCTGTTACACCAAACACGCACTTCTCTGGGTTTAATGTGACACCATACTCAATTAGTTGTGAGAGGATGATACGGAGCACTTCCAGGATGATCACAATGTTTCTTGGCCTTGGCCAACAAGTCATCCACATATGATTCCACAATTTTATGGATAAGATCATGGAATATATAAGTCATTTCCTAGCGATACGTAGCGTTGGAATTCTTAAGACCAAATGGCATGATAGCATAACAATAAGTTCCCCAGGGAGTTATAAATGTGGTTTTGGCTTGATCTTGTTCAAATATTTTAATCTGATTGTACCCTGAGAACCCATCCATGAGGGACATCAATTCAAATCCAGTTGTTGCATCAACGATAATGTCAATGGATGGTAATGGGAAATCGTCCTTGGGACAAGCTTTGTTAATATCCTAAAAATCTATACAAATGCGTATCTTCCCATTATTTTTGAGGATGGGAATGATATTAGACACCCATTGTGAATAGTCAATAGGCTTGATAAATCCTACTTGGAGAAGTTTTACTACTTCCTCTTTTACCATGAGAGTCACTTTTGGATTCATTGGTCTTGACTTCTGTTTAATTGGCTTCGCATATGGTTTAGTGATGAGATTATGTACCACAACTTGTGGTGCGATACCCATCATTTCTTTATAATTAAATGCAAAATCCTTTTGATGTTTTTTGAGGATTTGGGTGTGTATTTCTATTTCTTCCGGAGTTAACGAGGATCCCAACTTCAAAATTCTTGGTTCTTCCTCCGTTCCAATGTTTATGTCAATGGTTTCTTCTATCAAAGAAGCGTTACCTTCTTCAAATTTAGGTGGGGTTGGAGGTAGTTCCAAGCTTTCTCCGTTTTCTATCTCATATATATCAAGATCCTTCTATGGAGGAGACTCTACCATGGGATTTCCAAAGTAGGAAGAGGAATGTGGTATTAGGGAAAGATAAACTATACGGTGAGCAAGGTATAGCTCTGCATAGGCATTTAGATATTCAAGAGTGACTTTATCACTGTCAACATGATGTAAGATAGGAGACTCATTCTCAGTTGTATGTGTTATAAGAGGGTTCATTGATATTTTATTCACCAATGGTTCAGTACGAAGTGATACCTTGAAACTTGTATCTTCCAACTCATTACTTGGGGTAAAATGTGAAGCTGAGGTTGCTATTGAATCTGCGAGAAGGTTCTGTTCTCGTGGGATTGCCTCAATGGATATGAATTTGAATTTTTACTTAGATCTAATACCACTTTGTTTTATAGAGCTGTAAGTGCTTAGCTCTAGTCTCATATACTTCAGAGACTTGGTTTGTAACTAATTGTGAGTCTCCTAACACTCTGATGTTATTAACACCAATCCTTTTGGCTATGATGAGGCCAAGGAGGAGGGCTTCATATTCAGTGCCATTGTTTGTACATTCAAAGTTTAACTTAAAAGCAAAAGGTAGGATCTTTCCCTCAGGGGAAGTGAAGATCACACCTGCCCCAGCTCCATAGTGACATCTAGCTCCATCGAAGTGGAGAGTCCAATATTTACTAGGAAAAATGGATGTTGGGACATTCTTTGCGTCTGTTTCTTCTGTTTTGGTTACTTCTACCATGCAAAGTTCCTCTGCTGGAAGGGAACCAACTCCTAGGTACATCCCATACCCATGGAATCAAATGGTAGGAAAATTGGTAGATCTTGTTCCAGTAATTCAAAAAAAATTGTAGTAGTTCCTAATGATATTGTTTCTACAACGTTAGCTTCATCCTTGAGGGCTAGGATGCCCTTGACTAGGTTCGTAATTTCTAGTTCTGTTGTAGGTATTAATTTTTCTTCCAGTTTGAGTCGATTGGTTTGTTAAGTTGGTTTTGGGAGTTCAAACTCAGAGTGAACGCCTAGTCTTTTCTTCAGGTCTACTAGGTGTATGTCGAATGGTTTTGGGTCACCTTTTGCTACGAATATCTTTCCTAGGTGTAAGAATCTTATTTCCTAGAATAACATAGAAGGGATTGCTTTCATGCGATGTATCCATGGTCAACCGAGGATCATATTATAGTTGGTTTCCCGATCTATGATATAAAACTCGGTGAGGATTGTCTTGGGTCCTAAGGTGACTGGTAATATTATAGTCCCAATTGAAGTAGCTTTAAGGCTATCATAACCTCTTAGCATATTTCTTGTTGTGGAACAGTTTGTTTCTCCATATCCTAGCTTTTGAAGGAAAGAGAAGGGGAAAATGTTAACTGCTGCCCCATCATCAACCATTACACATTTAACGTAATTATTATAAACCCACACCTATAAATGTAAGGCCGATTGCCTCTACGTGCAATTTCAGCATCTGTTGGCATTTTGTTTATGTCGAATATAAACTCGGTATCCCTATTTGGCTGCCCTAGAGGGTGGATATCGAAGTCTATATGGTTTACTTGTGTTTCGGGAGGTGGAGTGATGTTAATTAAATGACCTAGACCTAGTGCTTCTAAAAGAGCAGCCCTATGGGTAGGAGAGTTTTTCAACAAAGTCCAAAAAGGAGATGTGAGAGAAGGTCTTTGTTAAGTCATTAATTAAATCATAAGCACCCTCAGGTTTTACCAACGTTTGTTGAATGTTATCTTGCTTTGGTGGATAGATTGGATTTGGTTTAGAATAATATTCTCATGCTCTTGTTATGGCTTCTACGTGCAGCAATATCTAACTTCACTAGACCAATTATCTTGGTTCGTGGCTGATTTCCTAATTGTGGTGTGACAGGTGGATTTAGTGAAATTGAGGCTTCATGATCATTATTTCCTGTCATTACGCCTTGTTCATCCCATTTGGATTTAATTTATTATTGTTATTGTGATTTGGAAGTGGATCATTAAAGATCTTAAGAGGTTCGTTTTGAGGGAAACTACCCTATGAAAGTATTTGGCATAGGTGTTACGAAATCATTAAGAATATATCTATGAAGAGTTGTCTTTGTTTTTCTGGAAAATGTTGCATGAACTTATTGTAATCGTGAAAAGTCCTAGTGTCATGGCCTCAATTTTTTGGAAACCACAATACGAGTTGGGATTATAACTCCTAGGTTGTTGGTTTGGCACATGTTGTGGTCCAAAACTCTGATTAAACTGTTGACTATTAGGATTAAAGTTGTGTTTGTTGCCTTTGGTTTTGGTTTTGATATCCAGTTGAGTTTTGACTTAGACCCTGTGTCTAGATCTTCCATTGTTGTTGTTGTTGTTGTTGGGGATGATTAAAATCCACCACGTTGATTGTTGGGGTAAAATTGTTGTTTCATTGATTGTTAACCGGTGGTGGAATATTTACAATGTTTGCTCTTTTAGTTTGGTTAGTCACTCCATCTGTTGTCACTCCACGGTTTTTGTTAAGGATTTTAGGTCCTTGATTGGTGTTTTTGGTAGTAGGATAAGTCGGTGTTTTTTTGGGGATGATTAACCTCCCATTTGTTCCATATGTCTTATGATCGCTATCTATTGCAGCTTGATCTATTCGGAGAGCGCTCTCGAGCACCTCATCATAAGTTCTTAGTGGGAACTTTTGGACTTCTTCCTTTATCTCTCTACTGAGAGAATGAAGGAATAAATCACATAGTTCCATCTGATCCATGTTTGGAGTGCTCATTTGAAGAATAGAGGACCGTACGCCATCTTTGGATGAAATGAGCAACATATTCATTGTGTTCTTGTTTAATATGCAAGAATTCCTTAATTCCTATTCTCAACAATTTGTTCATGTCGAACGCTTTGATGAAATCTGAAACGAGTTGTTTAAATGAATGTATTGAAGCTTCATGTATTCTAAGAATACCAATTGAGGGTGATACCCTCTTAATTTTTGGGGAATATTTTAGCAAAAACCCCATCCCAAGGGAGAAATTCTCAAATGGTTGTGGCATAGGCCTTAATATGTGCATTCGGGTCTCCCTCACTTTTAAACTTAGGTAGATCGGGAGAGGTCTTGGAAGCATGACACTTCATATAGTGAAGTCTAAAGGTTCTTTCAAATATTTTGAATAAGTCCCTATCGCATAGGTTTCGACCATTGATGGTGCTTGCTGAGGGGGTGGAGGTGGAATGGGTTGTTGATATGGCATAGCATATGTATTTGCAGGGGCATAAGGAAATCCCTGTGGTTGAGAAAACATGCCAGGAGAAGAGAACATATCTCCCTGTGGTGATTTGGAATACATGTTTAAGTATGGAGGAGCATTGCTCAGGAATGGGTTGTTTTGTACTAAACCGGGAGGTATTATATTCTCAACTGGAGCGGCATTAGAAAACACAGTTCTAGTTGGCATTTTTTGTAAGTACTGAGGAGGCATACCCAACGTGCCTATTCCTATGAGGAGGTCTACTTGGCTGGGATGATGTGGAGGATTGGAAGTTCCTACTTGCATGAACTGTGAATTTTGATTTTCTTGAGCAAGTTCCAACCCTCTAACCTTCTCAACTAAGGCTGAGATGACCTCATTTGGTGAAGACATGGTATTTTTCCTTAGTGGCATTTGTTGTATATCTTGAGGTTGTATAGGCATATGGTACCCTACTATGAATTGATCGGTGCCCTGCCAAGTTTCACCGAGGGCATTTCCTATAGGTGGAGGAATGGGGGTGTTTTCTTGGAATGAGACCTCGGGTTGTGTTTGCAAACCTCCTATAGGTGGGTACATATTTTGAGAGCATTGTTCACTCCTAGCATAATGTGCTAAGTATTCATCATCTAAAAATAGATATGGATCTAACTGTCTACTAATTTGTGGTCTAAGCAACACCCGAGGAGATGAACCAAATTCTCCAGTGAGCGTCATGTTGTTTGAGCCTGAAGGCTCTGGTTCTTGCATTTGAGTGAAAGAAGAACTATATCTAGTCCTTTGAGGTGGAGTTTGTGTTGAAAATCGGTTAGTTGAATAGTTGTCACCCCATGCTGAGAGCAAGGGTGATGGTTGTCTATTTAATTGATCGTAGTATGCTTCAAGACCTAGGAGAGGTCTACCATATGCATCATATCCTGACATATTCGGGGTATATGAATACCCACAGAATAATGGGAAAGAGTGAAGGTGGATGAAAGAAATGAAAACAGAAAGAGGAATATTAGTTTGATTCACGTCAGGTTCACCAATTTTGTTGGTGAAGCTGATGTGAAGGCTAATGAGGTGGAAAAGATGAAAAGTATACTAATTGGAAGAACAAGTAGAAATAAGACTCCGAACCAGAAGGTAGGAAGTTCACGTCGGGTTCACCAATTTTGTACGATGGAAAAGTGACATGTGAGCATGGGAATCTACAAGTAACTCTTCCTTGCACCCGACCTCCCGAGGTCGTGCCAAGACAGCGGTGGGGATGGAATACATGTGGGGTGTAGATAAACTAGTTAGGTAATCTTATGTCTTCAACATGCAATAATGGGATTTGTGAATCTAAGGCAAAGAAGGCCCTCCTAACCTAAACCGGTGTGATAGATCATTCAGTGAGGATAGCTGCTCGAAGGCTCCAATCAATATCGAGCTCTGTCATGATCCGATCTATGGGTTGTGGGATACGTGGAAGATGACTTGTGGGTGCTTCATATATATCTCCTAACAAGGTCATGAAAATGAAAATGCTAAACGTGTAGTGGATCTTTTGCTATTTTATGGACGATTCTCTGGTCTAGTCCAGAAATCTTTAGCTTGATTAGTTGCTATGTTTAATAATGATAGTTGTGTGATGATGTCTGGTGGAAGTGGAGAGGACCTAAACACCAGTGTTCGTAAGTTGGTGTCAATATTTGATTGATTTGTAGACTGTTGGGTTGTGGGACATGCAGATCACAACCGTAAGTTCGTGGTTGTTGTGGACCTCCTATGGTCATATGAAGAGTCAACCCCTGATTCTAAGTATCCAGTAATCGTATGCCTTTTCGGCCTCTACATTTAGAACTAGAAGTTACATGATTTTCTCGAAGTACCTAATAGGTGTTCTGAAACTTGGATACGTAAGCTAGTGTCTATATCAATGAGGAGGTCTCCTGCATCTGGTTGTGGGACTAGTGGATCACAACCGAATGTTTTCTCTCTTTTAGGTCCTTCTATAGTCATACGGATATCTATCAAGGCAGTCTATAATTTGTCTGATTTGACCAGAACGTGTGTGCTTTGTCATCTTCTATGTTTAATCCTCTTAGCTATGTGCTGATTTCTTGTAGGTCTATTGTTGTTTAGAAGACCTGGATTCTGAGGTTTTGGTCTATATCAGTTAATGCTATAAAAATATTTGGTTGAGGCATGATTGGCTCAAAAACGTATTCCCTAGGCTCCCTAGGTCCTGTGATTGTCATACAAGATCAATATAAACCTAACTGAAACGAAATAAACTAATTATGCAAGATATATCTACAACATATATATATATATATTCCTCTATTTTTGTATTTTTGATAGAATTTTTAATAGAATTGAAAGAGAAACTAATATAATATATTCAAAAAATGAAAACTAATCTAATAAAAAAATTAAAACAAGCAAGGTAGCCCGGTGTAGCTACTTGCCTATGCAGTTGTGAGTTTATCCTAAATAACTAGATAGCTGATTAACTTAATTGAAAGACTCTCGATCCTACCTCAAAAGTGAGGAATGAATCATAGTTTTTGAGAAACTATCAATCCCCACAGCTTCCTGGAAATATCAAAAATGAAATTTAACTGAAATGAAATATTTCACTACTCTATTTGATATGTTTTAACTAGAACTTTGACAGATAAAACCTAGAATTTGTAGAACAATGGCGAATCCAGTAGTGTATGAATTTGTCCCCTTAGAATGATCTCATTCCTTCATGTTCACGTGAATCTAGAAGAGCATGTATATGCTAGCATCAATAGAAGAAGGTATTTGAACAATGGCAGCTTTGGATATAGACCAAATATAATGCGAGTAGGAGAGGGACAACGCAAGTGATAGAGCTTGGCATATGCAATTCCTAGTGGGATTTATTGTGGGAATACAACACAAGTGTACCAAGAGATTCTAGAATCTACCTTCATGAAGAACACAACCTGCAACTCTAATGGATTCAATCTACAAATGACACTACTCTGCTCTAAACTAATTTATATGAACAACAATGAACAAGACTGAAGAAAGAAGATCGAATGGCTCCTAACAGCAAAGGAAAAACTAGCATGGATGCAAACATGAAAACAAAATGAATTCTAAGCAAGAAATTGAAAGACTAAACAATGGAAATGAGAATTTAAGGGGCCATTTTCTTGAAAACAAGTTGGCTATTTATAGATTTCACATTCACCCAAAGGTGATTCCTATTAGAACTCTTTTACCATTAAACAATGAAGAAACACTATTCCAGGGAACATAAAACATTAATACGAGCTAAGGCGGTTGAGAAAAGCTAGTAAATGTTGAAAAATTACGCAAGTCACGATCAAAAGAACGTGCTAGAAAACATGTGAAGGACCGCCGCCCTGAGCAGGGCGGTGGTTACAGGACCGCCACCTTGGCAGGGTAGAATTTTCATTACTAAAGGTCAAAAAGTGTTTAAAAAGGGAGGCGAGGATAAAACAAAGCACAAGGAACTTGGATAAAGCATTTTGGTTGCTAACATATACTTCGTGAGCTTCTCTAGATCCCGAACACATCATGCGAGGCGACTGTATCATCATTGGGGCATGTGTAACATCATTCCGATGGTACAAGACTTATAATTTTGGGTACATATACTAACACATGTTCTAGAGTAGTGGAGGTGTGGAGAGTTTCGAGAAAATTGTCCAGAAGGGAAAATTTAAAAGTTTGACCTCGCCAACCTAATTTTGACCCTATTTTTGCCATTTTTGCCCTAAATCTTTAGAGGGCCATATATTTTGATCCAGAGCTTTGTTTTTGCATTATTGGTGTCATTGGAAAGATATTGAAATTCTCTACACAATGGACTATTCAATTTTGATTTTTGGCAGATTTTTGTAGGAGAAAAATGAAGAAATGTCTCTAGCACAGGAAAAAATGCAAAACCGACCCCCAACCACCAAAATTGATGAAGTATGGTGCTCGTTCCTTCTCTAGCATGGCCAAATGCATAGAAAAATGGATTTTTGAGGGTGCCCTTGCTATTTTAATGAATCTTGTCGTGGTTGGAGATCAAAAGATCATTTTCCCATGTTTTTGTTTTCCCTTCATTCTGCTTCACCATTAAAAGCCAGATTTGGCTCATTTTGTAATGTTGGATGTTCTTGCTTCTGCAAGCTCTTCTTTCTTCCTTAGCAGGTAGATTTGAAGGAGTTTTAGACCTCCCATGGAGATTGTAACGCATTTTTTCCTCTTTACTATTGCAATGAATTGTATCAATTCTGGGCATGATAATGTATGTTTTGTGATCAATTTTCAATCCTCTCATGCAGTTATTATTGTCTTCTGATCCTTCATTGCATTCTGGTAATTTGTGCATGTTTTGTTGCTGCAATCTTCATGATTTGTGTCTATTTTTGTAAAGCAAGGAGTTTAGCACTCCTTTGGTGTATCACCTCTCTGTTGTTTTTGCTTAGTTTTGTTTCCCTTTTCCTTGTTTTCTCTCAACCCTATCTCCTTGGTAGTTTTAGAGTAGGAATTTTGAATCAGAACCTCTACAAGAATTGCATGCATACACCTAAATAGAGGAGTAAGAACTAGCTTTTATCTAGAGAGTTTTCTCACCTTGAAAGGTCCCACACCTTGAGAAAACTCAATGTTGTGCATTCACACTAGATGAGTTTGCCTTAGAAAAGCAGATCCATAACTCATTTGGGGGTGTTGTGAATTTTCACTAATAGTTTTGGCACACCCGGTGGGACCTTAGAGGTCTTCCACTTTATTTTTGATAGGTTGGTGTGTTCCTGTTAAAGATTCAGCCTTTGGAGGCATATTCAAAAGCACATCTGGTGACTCCATCTGGTAAAATAACTCATTCTCTAGAGTTGTAGACCCTCTTTCCATTCATTTTCATTCATTTTTCATCCATTCTTCTTTCCATCTCTTCCATCTTCTTTCATTCCATGAAGTTGTGCAATCATGACTTCATTTCCATCATGGAATTCACATTTACAACAGCAACAATGTTTCCCACCTCCAACATGTTTTTCAAATCCTTCAAATCAACATTTTGAACAAATTCAAAATCAGCATACATACCCATATGAGCAGTAGTGCCAAAATTAGTTTGGCTATGGAGCTTTCCAAGAGCAGGAGTATGCAAACAATGAAGACAATCAAATGGAAGATGCTGATTTTGTGGAGAAGATCCAAAAGATGGAGGCAAAGATGGTGCAATCAAGAGAAATAACTCAAATGAAGGCTTTCAAAATTGGTTACAGGGCACCTTGTCCATGGGTTGGCCCTTTTCCAAGACACTTAAGCCCTCAGGAGAAGCTAGACTTCATGATGGAGATGTTTCCCCAACTTGCACAATGGACAGTGGAGATAGAGGCCTATAAATTTGGTGTTGAGAAACCTTGTCAATGGGTAAGTTCTACACCATCATCTAGTTTTTCTCCTTCCATTCCTCAAGCAACACCATCTCATTTTGAATGCCAAATTCCAAATCCATCCCATGCTGCCCCAAGTGTTGATTCCATTTCTCCATTCCCTAGTCTTCCACCTCATCTCAATTCTTTTGTCCTTTTCCCTTCCAAACAGCCATTCCCTCCAAAGAAACAAGAAGTTCTACCTCCTCCACCACCACAAACAAATGCAAAATTGGTTGAACTCCAATCTGTTTCTCCTCTTGCCTTCCCAATTCCATGTGGGGAAGAAGAAATTACAAAAATTAGTCATGAAGGACAGCAAGAGGAAGAACCAAGCAAAGAAGGAATGATTAAGAGCTTAGTAAGCTTGGCTCTTAGATATGGGATTGAGAAAATTCCTTTGCTGGTGAAGCCTATAGAGGAGGTAAAGGTTGAAGAACAAGTGGTGGTTAGGACTGATTTTGTTGCAGTAGAATAAGAACAATCAGCTCCAAGTCCCATTGAAGAGGAGCAACTGGAAGAAATCAAATCAGAATTGGAACTAGATGAAGGAAGCATTATTGAAGATTTTTTTCTTTCATTTGAAGGGCCTGATTTGATTGATGAATCCATTATGGAGGTGACCAAAACAAATTCAGAGGCACTGAATCATGAGTAGGTTGCACAAGAAACCTCATGTTTCTCTCCCACTTCATCTCTCCAAAAATCTAATTTTTGGGATGAGTTCAAGCTGACAAGCTTCATGTTTGAATATGAAGCTCCACATGGTGAAAAAAATGTAGATTTGAAGGTCACCATACAAAAGGGAGAGACCTTGTCAGTAACAAGACATTGAAGAGTTTGATTTGCCATCAGACTTAGAAGAATGTTTGGATGAAGAGCCAGCTGAAATTACAACATTTTATTCTTCACCATTCGTTCTCCAACAACAAGAACTTGCTACCATGGAGAAGAGGATTCAAGGACAGCAGCCTGCAGTTTACAACATGCCTCTTGAATCAAAGTTGGAAGAATTTGATCTTCCAAGAGCTATAATAGAGGAACTCCATAACCAACAATGTATTGTAGAAAGTTACAATAATGCAAAATTAACTTCATTGGATGTTGCAATCAATAATGATGAGCTGCATATTATAGAAGAGTTCCATACTTCCATGAAGGAAGGAAAAGAACACGAGGATTCCATCACCTCTTCCACATCATCCATCCAAGAAGGTCTACAAGAAGACTCCATTTTTGGAGTTGAAAATCAGAGCTATGGGCATATCAAATGGATCAAACCTTGCCCAATAAGGTATTTGGATTCATTGGAGCCAAAGGAGAAGCCACAACCAGTCATGCTTGCTTCTAAGCATGAGGATGAGCTACAAAGTACCAAGGATCAGTTGTCATACCTCTTCAATCCAAATGCAGAGCAACTAAAAGAGGTATTGGATTTGTTTTCAGTTGACACCTTGCTGATTTGGGTAGAAGACCAGCTTCTTGTTGATTTTCCACTCATCCTAACAGCCATGATCAGCTCCAAATCAATTGCATGGCTGCCCATTTTGAAGAAAGGAAGCTACTTCTCCCAACCAGTTGTAGGCTTTTTTTAGCTCACCTTTCGCTACAATTAGAGTACAGTAGGTAGGTTTTCTTTCAATAGAAGAAGTGCTTGTGCACACTCTACATGTTCCATTTGGAGCATGTATGATTTTCAATTTTGTACATAGTTTTTTTGGTGCTGGTTTTGCTCTTGCATAGTCCATTGCAATGGCATTTTGGTGAAAACAACTCCAAGTTCAATGGGTTTCCAAGTGGCTCAGAGGTCAGATTTTCATAGTTCATATCAAAATTGGTTATTAGGCTTGACTCCATGCCCAATGGATGCTTCAAAGGCCACTGATCATTCATCTAGTAGGTAGATGACCCCTAAGAGTCGTCAAATTGTTATCCAAAATGAGCCCCTTGCTTATTTTGGCTAACTTGCCTTCATTCTTTCCTTTCTTATGCTTCAACTTAAATTTTTACACATTTCAAGCACTCAAAGGATTCTAGAAATGACTTCATTAGATAGGATTTTTCTTCCTCTTTCCAGAAAGGTAAAATTTTCCTTCTAACTCCTTATACTTTTCAAGTTATGGCTCGGTGGAGTTTTTTGGGGAAAATTTCCCTTGGGAGGCCCGCGGCCGATGAAATGATGCCATGTGGTGGCAGAGGTTGGGGCAGTGGAGTGGAGTTGGGAAATTTTCCAAAGTGGGTAAGGAGCAAAAAGGAAAAAATGGCTGCAGCTGCGGAGGAGAAGGAAAAGAAATGGCTTGAGGCCCGCCAAGCAAGGAGGATGTGACACGTGTCCGGTCGGGGGTAGAGAATTTTTTGGTTTTTCACCAAAATTGTACAGGCACAAGGGGAAATATTGAAGCGCATGCCCACGGCCAATGTGAAGGTGCCATGTGTCCAGGAGTGGTGGAATGGTGGAGGCACGGAGCTGTTTGGGAAAAATTTCCAAAGAACCAAAAGGGGTAAAAGACAAGGATGAGCCCGCATTCCCATTGGTGAACTTAAGCCGCCACGTGGCAAATGGAGTGGCGGAGTGCGGACCTTTTTGGGAAATTTTCCCAAGGGCAAAAATTGAAGGAAAAGTGAGGTTTGAGCCCGTGTTTCATCAACGAATGGGAAGGTGACACATGTCCTGGAGTGGCGAAGGTGTAGAGGTTTTTGGGAAAATTTTCCAAAAGGGAAAATTTTAAAGTTTGACCCCGCCGACCTAATTTTGACCCTGTTTTTGCCATTTTTCCCTAAATCTTCAAAGGGCCATATCTTTTGATCCAGAGCTCGTTTTTTACGTTCTTGGTGTCATTGGAAATCTGTTGAAATTATCTACACAATGGACTATTCAATTTTGATTTTTGGTGGATTTTTGTGGGAGAAAAATGAAGAAATTCCTCTGACACGGGAAAAAATGTAGAACTCGACCCCCAACCACCAAAATTGATGAAGTATAGCACTTGTTCCTTCTCCAGCATGGCCAAATGCATAGAAAAATGGATTTTTGAGGGTGCCCTTATTGTTTTAATGAATCTTGTCGGTGGTTGGAGATAAAAAGATCATTTGCCCATGTTTTTTCTTTCCCTTCATTCTGCTTCACCATTAAAAGCCAGATTTGGCTCATTTTGTAATGTTGGATGTTCTTGCTTCTGCAAGCTCTTCTTTCCTCCTTAGCAGGTGGATTTGAAGGAGTTTCAGACCTCCCATGGAGATTGTAACATGTTTTTTTCCTCTTTGCTATTGCAATGTATTGTATCAAATTTGGGCATGATAATGTATGTTTTGTGATCAATTTTCAATCCTCTCATGCAATTATTATTGTCTTCTGATCCTTCATTGCATTCTGGTAATTTGTGCATGTTTTGTTGCTGCAATCTTCATGATTTGTGTCTATTTTTGCAAAGCAAGGAGTTCAACACTCCTTTGGTGTATCACCTCTCTGTTGTTTTTCTTAGTTTTGTTTCCCTTTTCCTTGTTTTCTCTCAACCATGTCTCCTTGGTAGTTTTAGAGTAGGAATTTTGAATCGTAACCTCTCGAAATAATTGCATTCATACACCTAGACAGAGGAGTAAGAACCAACTTCTGTGGATATTTTTCTCATCTTGCAAGGTCCCACACCTTGGAGAAAACTCAATGTTGTGCATTCACACCAGATGAGTTTGCCTTAGAAAAGCATATCCATAACTCATTTGAGGGTGCTGTGAATTTGCACTAACAGGTATTAGTCTCTCACTCTTATGTTAGATACTTCATCATGGGAGTAGAGATTAGTGAAAAGAGAGCAAAACGGGTGACTAAAATCATGGAGTATGATGTGACTATCAAAGATAGAAATATGGTTAGAGGCGCACTCTGCAAGTAGCTTGTTGAGGACACATGGGATGAGCATGAGACTTCATTATTTTTGGATGAATTTCTCCCATGCACAAACTTGAATAGAATGTAGACCCTAGCATGTAAAACTAGATGAAGGAGATGATCAAATTCCTTTCCAAGGCACATACCCTCCTAGTTTGATCAAAGAAAAGAGAAGACATTTGAGGTTACAATCTGGTCCATATGTTTTGATTGATGGTCTTATCTTCAAGAAGGATATTGATGGTGTATTGTTGAGGTGTATCAAAAATACGTACACCTTTGAAAAAAATTTTAACATAATTTCACGATGGATTCTCTCGTGAACAATTCTCTACCAAGACCATAACAATGAAGATCATAATGGCATGACTGTTTTGGCCTACCCTATTCACAGATGGTCACAATTGGTTCATGAAATGAAAAGAGTGCACTTTCTTTGCAAGTAATAAAATATTAGTTGTGCTTCCCCTCTAACCTATCCAAGTGGATCAACCTTTTGTGAAATGGGGTCTTTAATTCATAGGAATGATCAATCCTCCTTCGAGAATTGGGCACAAATGGGTGTTGATAGCTATAGACTACTTCACCAGATGGATAAAATCTTTTGCACTCAAGGAATCAACCGAATTAGTCATATTGGAATTTCTCTAGGGCATAGTAACAAGGTTTGGCATTCCTCAAACCATTATCTCGAGATAATGCAAAATCCTTTCTTGGTAATAAAATCACTGATTGGGCACCAAGACTTAGAATATATTTAAAGACTTATTCTAACTATTATCCTTAGAGAAATGTCTTGGCATAATCAAATAACAAAAACCTGGTTAGAATCATGAAGGGAACAATGAGTATTAACCAAAGACATTGGCATACAAAGGTCTCACACATGCTCTGTGAAGATAGAATCACAGTGAAGAAGGAAATAGGAACTTCCCCTTATAAGTTGGTTTATGGCAAGGAGACTACACTTCCTTTGATACTTGAATTGAATTAATTATCACTATCCTAATAGATGGAATTGGAGGGCATGGACCAATGAGAAATCAGGATGATAGAGCTAGTTGAACTTGAAGAATCAAGTAACTTTGCCATGATCAAGATAGAACATCACTAGCAATTGACAAAGAAATGGTTTGACAAAAAGGATAGGCCTCAAGAATTGAAATTTGTGGACTTGGTCTTAAAATGGGATGCTAACAAAGATAAACTAGGGTTTCATTCAAAGTTTGATGCACTTTGGAGTGACACATACATAATCAGTTCATGTAAAGAGGCTAACTCTTTCAAGTTAATTCATCTTGATGGAGGCACGCTGCAAATCCCATTGAATGGTATCTATCTCAAACCCTTCCATTGAGTTTTTTGCATCTTCTTGTATATATTAGAGTAGTTTCTATTTCTCCAAGTGTGTTGCATGCACATTTTTTTTTTGTATATAGTTCTTTCTTCTCGCATGCCTTGTTTGCATAATATTCATTTTCTTATAGGATGTTGGTGATCTTCTAGTAGTTTTAATAGTTTTTGCAGAATTCAGAATAAAGTTTAGAAATCATTCATCAAGTGACTTCAAGGGGTAGCTCTTCAAATATTCCAGATTAAAATTTCATAAGCACATAGCAGACTCCATGCCCAATGGATGCTCCAGCTAATGATCTCCTTCATCTAATAGGTAGATGGCCCCGAAAGTCACCAAAACTATTATCCAAATAACTCCCTAGTTATTTAGACAACCTACATTCACATTCTAGCTCTGAGGTTCTACATTACAGGGTTGTGTACACTTCAATCATCTCCTTGGCTGTAGTTCCTCATTTACCTTGCTCACTCTAATTTTGTGCATTCCTTCCTTCAATTTTCCTTTTCCTCTTCCCTTGTGTGCACCCTCTACACATCCACCTTATTTCCAATAGTTATTCAACCTATGTGCGTGCCTTAAACTTTCTATCCAAACCAAATAATTCCCTAGAATTCGCACATCATTTCTCCTTATTTTCGCACATTATCTTATAATAATTGTGCCTCTCTATACATTTCTTCCTTAGGTATTTCTCCCCTTCCTCCCATGCATGCCACCTTTAATTGTACCCTTCCTTTTTTTTTTCCCACACCTCAATATTTTTTTGCATGAATTTGCACCTTCTTCGCACTCTTCTATGCCACATGGCATCTGTCAAACTTTGAGTGTGCTACATGCAAAAAATCAAAGCACGCCAATAGGTCATCAAATCCTTGCAACAAACCAATGTGTGACACGTGGCAGAAATGAAAAATAAATCAACAATTGGCCATTTCTTCAGCCAATCCATGCCAAACATGTGTCTTACGTGCCCAGTTTACACTATAGATCTTATGATAGTCATAACTTCTAAACCAATTCTCCGATCCTTACGCTCCTAGACTTTTTGAAAATATTTTGACATAGGCTAAATGCTAAGCCGTTCGAATTAAAATTTTAGCAAGATTAGGTAGGTGAGGAGCTAGAAAACGTCTTTCACACCATTAATATGTGATCTGATTGCTTCAACCACCCAGATTTGATTATCTTTCCTTCCTTCTCCAACTCGCTAAACAAAAATGGAGAACCATACTTGACCCGAGATGGATTTGATCTGGATCTACTTTCCTTCCTTCTCATCAATCTCGCTAAACAAAAAAGGGTGGAGAACCATACTTTTTCTAGCTTATTTTTCCTTTTCAAAACATTAGCTCATGCAGTACAACCTTTACATGCCAGTAGTATGCAAATAGATAGAGGGAACCTTCCTTAAAATGTTTTATTTCTTTCCTTTCCTTTTTTACATTGATGATGTCATCTCCTTGCAAGTATTAAATCAAGGTCCTTGTTGGTTTTTGTTATGCACAACTTTCTCTTTCATTTTCACTCGGAGAGATGGTTCCATTGTTGTTTCAAACAACTCCTTCTATCCTGTCCCTTTCAGTTATCCTTTTCAACATTAGACTTAGGTACCTACGTTTGTAACAAGGTCCCAAACTTTGAGATGGTTCTACGTATGAAATTTAAGGGAACACAAGTCTGAAATTTTGCTTTATCCATGCTTTCTATAGACGATGTTCAGCTTAAAACTTGGCATGTTCTTAAATCTCCTCCTTGATTTCCTAACATTTCTTTAACTTCATTAACAAACTATATTTTCCAAAAATAATTGTGTTTAATCTCTTACATTGATCAAGAAAGTTGTTACATATGTAATAGGTTCAACAGCTATGTTTTTCAAAAGCCTCTTTGCTTTCCTAGTGCTCATTTTCCCAAATAACCAAACACTATGAATTATATAAACAACACTACATTTTTATATTTTGGATCGATTTTATGTTTTATGTCTCTCTTTTCAATCCACGCCTTCTTTAATAAATGTTTTGTTGTGCATTTATTTGTTTTGTTCAATTCATTTTTCACTCATGAAACCATATTCACTAAAATAATTTTCCTTGTATTTGATGTTACGGGTGTAGTTGAGGAACTTGGTGTACTAGATGCCACATATCAAATGTGCCCATCAACATTTGAGGATAACAATGGAGATCAAAGCTGGTGAATGAAGCAAAATTACATGTTGGCTATACAATATACAAAATGCACATCGTGGGCTAAATAAACCATCCAAGTTGTCCCTTTCACTTTCGATTCATGCCGTAACGCTTTTCTAAGTACCATATTTTGTTTCCTTTTCGGTGTCCATGCATGTGTTTCACGTGTAATGTGGATGGGGGTCGACGGATTTTTTATTAGAGTATAGCCATATCATATATAATTTAAATGCACCATGTAAGCATTATGGAACCTCCATATTATTTATGCATACCCATCATAATGTTCGGATATCTTGCTTATAGTTTTTCATGTAATTATTATGATTTTTGCATTCCGATATTTGCATAGGACAAGATGAAAAATATCATTATGAATAAAATCATATAACAAAATCACAAGAAACATGCACTAAAAAAGATTCTTAGTAAAGAAGAGTGGAAGAAAACTTCTCTCTATATGGTATGCATGAATGTCGGTCCAAAATAAATCTAAATCACATTTATGCCCATCCCAAAGCCATTGAACTCCGACTAGTAAAAATGACACATAATGCATTGGGAGGCACTGTCATGTCATCAAAGACTTTACTTACAACACCATCCATGTGTGTATTTACCTAATCTCTACACAATCAAGGTAATGGATTTGAATACAAATAATAAAATGTGGTTAAGTTATTATTGAAAAACACGGTGTGTTTTTCAATAATAACCTAACAACATTTAAAATTTAAGCATTTATTGTATTTGATCCATATTTTGTATTCAATTCCTCTCATGTTGGTTGTATTTATTTAATTTGAACATAATTTGGATGGGGATGAGTGCATAAAGTATAGAGAATAGCCATATAGGTAATGACACATAGGAATTCCATTACAAGTGAATTTTTTGAAGAAATGCCATTGCCTACCAAATGCATTGAGTATCATTTTATACCTAGCCAAATTTTAATGGGTTTGGAATGCGCATACATGTTTTTGGAAAGTATTTTGGATGGGGATCAATGCATTGTTCATAGATAAATTCTGCCATAACACTCAAGTTTGACCATCAAATGCAATGATTCTTAGTTTCCTCTCCCTTTTATGAGTTTTGATGTGGTAAGAGAAGGTTTACACACAAAAAAATCTTCATTATAAACTCAATTACATACTACCATATTTATAGGAAATAACACCTCTATAGTTGAAGAGGTAGTTGTAACCTCTCCTTTTCTATCTACGTGAGTTTTTAAAACTCACTCACTCAAATATTTGTTATTAGTTGTTTGATATAAAAACTAAATCAAAAATTAATAACTTACCTTTTTACATGATAATAATTACTCCCGTAATTATTATTTACTAACTTACAATACCAAGATGTTAATTACACATGTAATTATTATTCACCCATATGTGGAGCACAAACCATAGTTCCCCTAACATCCCCCTAGTGTGAACATGGTAGAAAAACATTGACACACACATCTGCAGTATGATCACCCCTTTGAAACATTCCCTACTATGTGACTCATGATTTTGATCCAAAATAAAGGCTCTATCCTTCCATGGTTTTAAATAGGCTTACCACAAACCTTGACATGAACAGACCCCATCAACTATCCACCTCGTTTGGTTTTGTGGATCCTCCCATAAACCCTTTCAATATCCATGAATTGACTTACTTTGTTGCTTTTGTTCACCACTATGATTTTACATCGGTAATTATATAGGAGTCACAACTCGTTTATCACAAAAATGAACAATAAAACTTATACAGGAAATATTTCACATTACATTCTTGTACATCAGGAAATTATATAGGAATCTCAACTCACTTATTGTAAAACTAAACAATAAAACACATACAAGAAAGATTTTCACATTACATTTTATAAGAATCACAATGTTCTTGATTGTATCCACTATTTTCGATCGCTGCCACTTGATCATGAACAACAAATCCGGTTTCACGAAAAATGGAAATGGAACATTGGTTTCATGTTCCCCCATACAATGTGAAATTTCCATTTATTTACACAACCAGGAACACTGAAAAGAAAATCATACCATATTGCACCCTATTATGCGGATCTTGTTGCACGTGATCACCATTTCCTATGAATGTATTCGCGAATGGTCATCTTCCAACGAAGTACGACAATCAGAGGATCACTGTGGTAAAGGGATCTCTAAAATCATTTGATCTCCAATACAATTATTTTCCAAAGATATCAATACAAACCACACAAAGTAAAAACTAAAAAGAAACATATTGTACAATTGAAAATCACATACTCACACCATAAAAATGTCATCACAGTTGAAGTGGCACCATCATTGGTGATTTATGATAGGTCATTAATCGACCTCCAATCGTTGATGCCTCCGTCCTCCAATGCAATGTATGCTAACTCAAAAAATTGGCATTTGAGGATCAATGGTTGTCGAGATGTCATATTCCACCGAAAATGCATCGTAAGGAATTTTTTTATTTTAATAATATTTTGACACTTTTACATAATACTAGACACAAGACATTTTTACAATAACGACAAGAGATAGCAACTCTATTCACATTTTTGGACTTTGACAGAAATTCTTTTGATAAATGATTCTTGTACTAGAACTGTGGACAAATAAAAACAAAATAAAGTATGCTTAAAATGATGCTTTTGACAATGTGACTTGAAATAAACATTATATTTTTAAAAATGACTCTTGTGATTATAAAATGACACTTCTATAACACAAAATGACTTGACTCTAATAATTAATTATAGTGGTGACAAAAATAATAAACTTGGCACTCATATAGATTACTATATTAACTTTAAGATAAAAATAACTTTTGAATTTGATACACTTTTTAACACGTTTATGAATTCGACCAATATCAACATGACTAGACAATGGACACAACACTACACAAAGTATTAAATCTTAAATTTGGACAAAATTAACACAATAATCATCAACTTAATTAATTATTTTGGATGAATACATAACACGTATATAGGATTAAAAATCCTATTTTGAAGATCCTACAAACTCTCCACAAACTATAATGAGATGACACTAGAAGACCTTATAATATATTAAAATTTAACATCAAATAATAAATATTTATCTTAAAAATATAAACTTATGCATTTGATACTTTTCTTATTTTTTATTATGAGACCAATATACGACTGCAAAGAATAGAAAACATTAACCGACCTAAATTATGACATATAATATGGACTCGGACTTACACTTGATATATGACATGCACAGTTGGCTTGTATTTATCTCTTAGGTAGCACAACTTCATCTACCCATTTGCAATATGGAAGAGATTCATAGTATTTATCCTCGCTCATCTCAATCTTCAAAATGCATGGCACAACTCATGGAAGAAAAACAAGATGCTTGTTTTGTTGTGTTATACCGAGTTGAGGTGAACGATAAAAACTTTATGATAAGAGGACCCGGCTAAGTCATATCTAGCGAGCTATTGGCTTTAATGACGTCTTCCCACATAGATTGACATAAATATGTTATTACATACAGATAGCTTCCCAAAGCTCGATGCAGAGATTGGATGAGACCTGAAAAAACTTTATCAACTCGGTATAGTGAGATCTGAGTTGAGTTAAAAGAAATGTAAAGATCGGTTTGTACAAGTTCTCTAAAATTATGCAACGAATACTCGAAAAATTACTGTCTTCTCACCCTCTACACTCCCGGACAAAAGTTTCTAATACAGCTCTCTCTTCTAATGATGGAAACTGCAGTTGGATTCTTTGAAGAATGGTCAACATAATGCTCAGGAGCTGCTACAGATTAACACGTGGAGTATATAACACACAGGAATTATAGCATGCATGCATAGATCAAAACACTTTAAAACCAATGCACAGGGGCGGAGAACTAAATGGATGCCCCTACTTTCCTTCTAATTTTCTATTGCTCTGATACCAGATGAAGTGGTAAGAATAGGTTTACACACAAAAATAATTTCTTTCATAAACTCAATTACATACTACCATATTTATAGGACATAGTTCCCCTATAATTTAGGAGGTATCTATAACCTCTCCTTCTATCTACCCGAGTCACTCACCTGAATATTTGTTATTGGTTGTTTTATATAATAAATAAATAACAAATTACTAACTTACATTTTTAAAACATGATAATAATTACTCCCATAATTATTTTTACTAACTTACAATACCAAGATAATAATTACATGTAATTATTATTCATCCTTATATGGAGCACAAACCATAGTTTCCCTAAAAAAATTGTATAATGTTTATGTTCTTAACATGTCCCTTGCTATATCTTGACGGTTATTGATTAATGTTTTGATTTAAGTATTTTTAATTATTAATAGAAACATTTTCAATTTTAAAAATACTAATGTCTCGTAACAAATTAAAACCCTATCTGGGTTTCGTGGTTTATAAAATTCTCTAATTGTTTTTTCTCATGTGCTTGTTGTTGATATGCGAAGAATTTCAAGGCCAAAAAAACTCGTAGGGACTTTTCGGTAATCATAGGTTACATTTTTTTAGTTTCTTCAATTTTCTTCATTGCATCTATTAGAATGGATAAGAATGTAAGAAATAATAACTCAAATAAACCTAAAGCCCCATTTCATGTGAAAAAGAAAGAATCGAAAATGAATTATATGCTCTCTTGAAATAGGTGAAATCTCAAATAGCAAGTATTAGTGTCACACCCACAATTTTGACACACAAATACAACAACAAAAATAATAGAATAATTTTTTTGAATTACATTGTTTGATACACGACACCACATGGGATCACTTAGGATAACTCAACATCACATAGGACATTTACACAAATATGAACCCACATATATAACATGAAACACATGATGCACATCAAGCCACATTTTTCCCAAGCGGAAAAATACAAATAATGGTCCAACTACAATATACACTTATGGATCCACGACATATCATTTTCATGGTTACATATTTATTACAATCCTATTTTCATTATTTGACCTTAATTATCTGAAGAACACTTAACATGTGACCCTTCATTCCTCTTAAAACTAGGCGAATTTTTCTTTATTTCATTTAACATTTCACCTATAGTGGTTCCATTAGAATTTTTCTCATTTCCCTTATTGCAATTAATTTATATAATTTGATGGTCATTAGGAGAATTTACACACCCATGAGTCTACCAACACTTTTCCTAAGATTTCTTTTCTAATGTTTACTTGGTTTGGCATTATACTTTCATTACAAGGAGGAAAAATTCACAGAAGAAAAAGGAAGGTTATTAGGTCAAGAGTGGACCTATTCCGAGTTCTTTTCATAGCATTGTTTAAACACTAAGGATACACTCTTTTTGTCTTCAAGTTATTACAACCAACTATGTAAGTTAACTAATTAATTTTCATCATTTGTGATGTGATTCACAATCCATTTTCTCCAATTAGGACTCCTTATTTTCACAAATCATGTTGTACCTAGAAGGGTACATTTCACATGTGTTAATGTTATAGAGGTTTTGCATTGATTTTAAGCGATGAAAGACACATTTCACTCTACTTATAATTCATCATCTTAAGAAATGTAATATCGATAGCTAAGAGTAATAAAATACAAGTTTGAGCACAATTAAACTCCTTAGTTAGTCCTAGGTTTGATTTGTCTCCATCTACGCCTAAGGGTTCTACTCCCTACAACAAATCAAACTAGAATTAAATATCCCTAATTCACAAGACATTCGTACAAGCCCAAGGTATTCCATTCTCAAAGCTACATTTCAATATTTCATTTAGCATCTTGGATCAAACCACATTTATGCATACCAAGTATGTGATCATGCCTCATAGTTGGTTTCCTGATTTCATAGGTTGTTTTATCACCCATGTAGATATCCTTTATTACATTCATTTTATAATCATCTTAGGAATTTTAGTTGGTTTGACATCATTCAAGGGAATATGATTTTTGTAGTGATCATTCCATAGTTTAATCTTATTTACCCTTGTTCTAACTACATTTACGTGGTTACTTTGGTCCTGTGTTGGCGTCATTTAGGAAAAATATAACTCATATAACACTTAGGGATTTAAGACTACAAGGAATGACCTCGCACAAAACAAGTCATTTCATTGTTATTAGACAATCAAGTATTAAATACATATTACAAGAGAGACATCCAAAAAAATAATACATTTCAAATGCTTTCCAAGGAATTGTTTTAATACGCTTTTAATTAAATATAATTTTAGAGTAACTTCTATAACTAATGATATAAAATTGATAAAATTTAGTAAGACACAATAAATAAACATGTAATTATATAAAACCCTAAGAATTAAAGAGGGAAAAGGTGACTTAGCTTATTTTTTAGTGATCTCAAAGTTATATGAGCCGAGAAACTATTGTAACATAATGGAAAGAGTTTCGTTATGGAACACTAAGGGTTCTGGAACTTAGAACTGCACAGGACAAAAATGACCATGGAAGGACAGGAGTTCTTAGGTGTTTGTGTCTGATCTAAGTGTTAGTGTTTCCTTAGGTGTTCAACTTCTGAATTTTTATGGGTCAGAAGGTCTTCACTCCAATATTCTCTTTATCACTCTAACTTCACTGTTAGGGTTCCTATTACACTTGTAACCTACAAAACAAATGTCTACCTGCACATGTCCACAAACCAAATCAAATATAATAAAAAAAGATGTAGAATGTGGAATCAAACTCACCCCATCAGTCACTCGAAGAGTGGACTTACAATCAGTGTTGCAATACATCTCAGACTCCATGTAGTTTTATGTGTATGTTTGTGTAATGATTCCCTAGGTTTCCCTTTTGCAAGTTACATGATGAGAGTAGGCTAGATCTAGAATGTAGAAAGTATGCAATATGTGTATGATGAAATAAAATGAACTTTCCCCTCCTATGTTGTGTATACAGAGTGATGCATCCCTTATATCTTATATGGATGTGCTAGATGTATGCTTTGTAATGATCTTGTGCCTTTGTACAAGCTTAAGTGATGATAGATAATGGTTATATTTCTTGGCCCCTTTTTTATAGCAATAACTAAGTATATATATGATTCCCTTGTTTAAATTTCGTAATTGACAATTGAAAGGCCGATCGAAATTTGTAAAAGGTGACCCATAAGTAAAAGATACCCAAAAGAGTAAGAAGAAGATAAAGAAGTTCAGAGCACCCATGAGGACTAGAGCACCTAGTCACTTTTTCCCCTAATTGGGAGTTAGTTTCTAAGGCTATAAAAGATAAATCACTCAAGTTCCGAAAAAGTTGTAAGGTATGTAAGGAAAATAAAAGTGCAAGAGATAAAATCAAAAGTCCCAAAAGAAGTTGCCAACTACTAGTTTTATTTCTACAGAATCATGTATACATTACTATGTTTTAGGACCTAGAAATGTACCCAAGTGCATAGATTTTATGTCTACATTTTCCCCCACTTTATGTTGTTGAGTGAATACTTGATATCATTAAGTAGATAGAATATGTGTACCTTGTAATCATGTAGAGAAGAGTGTATCCAATAGCGTTCCCAATGGAAAAGTGAAGTGTGAAGTGATCATGATGTGAAGCGTGGAAACTACGAAGGGGAGGTAGACCCTAGGGGTTACTTGTATGCATAGTTGTGTGTTGGAGCTTGTTCTTGCTGATGTGAGATGTTTATTATTTCACATTAAGGGTGGACCTGAAAAAGAAGAGAAATAAAATAGTAAAAGTCTCATGCGTGAAAAATAATATTAATGTATGCATAAGTAAGTAATGAGTGTGTAAAGGAAAGAGTGCACTTGATGTGTAAGAGTGTACAAAATAGAAAATTTTCCTGTTGTGATTTGGATATTTTTGTTGGATTTGAATTCTTTGTTTCGATGATGAGGTTTTTAGGTGATCTCACACCAAGAGCAATTTTTTTGGGTGATGTCATGCTAAGAGAAGATTTTTGGGGAGAGAGGTATCTTTTTATCTCCTTACATGACACTTCCAAAATAAGCACTACTCCAGATGGTACATCCTTGATTTTAAACCTATTATAACCTATTGTAAACCTTTTTAACTAAAGTGTAACTTGATTGACTAGATTTTTTAACTAGAGGCAAGTGCACATCAAGAAATGTACCAGTAAATTGCTAGAAATTGTGTTGAATCGGTAAATTGATTATTTTTTCGTAGTGCCCACTTCCCTTTGATACCTTTTAATACTGATCATGACATTATTATAGTTTTGATTTATTATGATGTTAGATATTTGATCATGGATTATTGTTGACTTTGATTCAGTTATGATGCATGATGATTATTAGAGACATTTTATATGTTGATGTTGATATAATGTTTGACATGGTTATATGATGGATGTTGTTCGAGACTTGTAATAATTGGATATTTTGATTAGACCTAGAAAATGAAAATTGGATTAAAATTGATGATGATATAGTTGTTAATGAAATTGTGAGTGATATTGTTGATTTTCATGATAATTGTTGTGATTCACATATATATTGATGATCTTGAAATTATATTTATATTCATTTGGATGTTCTGATATGGCCATGAGGATGAATGAGGTATTTTTGTTTTTCAGGTTAAAATTATCACTACAAACATCGAGGGATTGGAGACCAACCACATTGGAATTCTAGATGAATTCAACAAGGTCACCATGACAACTAGTATTTGTTGTGTGTGTTTGTATTTTTGTTAGGGATTCCCATGGGGAATCACCTTTAAATGTGACCAAGGGATTTTATGTTTTTCTTTTATTTGGTCCCTTTTGTTTAATTTTTGCATGTGTTTTATGTGGTGCACTTACCCTTCATTATTTATTTAATGTGGTGTTAATATTGTGAGTAATCATATTGTTTAGTTAATTAATTAAAAGATGTCATAAGAATGTAATTAATAGAGTTGTTGGCCATGTTTTAAAGTGTTGTAAGAATGTGTAAGTAATGTGTAAGTGACCTTGTAAGTGATGTGTAAGTTAACTTTTGAGTGTGAAACACTCCACCTTCTTGGAAATTCGAATTTGTCCTTGGAGGCTGATTTTGGAGGCTTGTGGGACAAGTTAAACTTGTCCCATGCCTCTTAAATTTACATACCAACCTTGCCTATGGTTGGAGGGTTAGATTTATACCTTTTTAATAAATTTTTACAAGTCAAGTTGAATGTTGTAATTGCACTTTTCTTACTTAATTTAATTTCAGTCCTTATGGGGTATGGGCTTGTTTGAGTGTGTAAGTAAAACTATCATATTATTCACCCACCTATTGATTATGCATTGGAGAATGAAGTTGAATTTTGGGTTTGGAGTTGAGGATGTGTGGTGTGGCATCCTACATGGATCCACCTCATCCTCTTCCCTTCCCTCTTCTATAAAATTCAAATTCCTTAGCTTGTTTTGGGTTGCTTCACTTTTATCTCTTCATTTTTGGGAGACTTCTTTTGGGTTTTTGGAGAACTCTTGCTTTTGGAGAAGTTGGGAAGATTGTTGAATACTTGTGTTGGGTTGATTTTTGGATTTCTTGCATTGGAAGGAGCTTGCTGTTTTGACCTTGGAACAAACTCCACTATGGAGAGGTAGGAGCTTGGCTCTTGAAATGTTTTTCTTTCTTTCTTTTATTGTATATGTAAATGGTTGAAGGTTATGGTTGTGAATGCTTTGAAATGTTTGTGGGTTGTTGGGTAGATGGCCTAGGAATGGTGTAGGAGAAGACTATGGGGTACTCTTGAGGGAGGCATAAGTGTTTTGGGGAGGTATAAGTGTGGAGGGAGTTGGGATTTGGGTTCCACCTTGTAAAAATAAATAGCTTGCATTTATTTACTTGTTATGGGGTGCCATAGTTGGGGATGCATAAGGAAGTGTGAGGAATAAGGGGTACTTGGGGGAGGCATAAGGGTATGTCAGGGATTTGAATGATAAGTATTTTGGTGGGGTGTTCTTAGGTGGTGATACCCATTCTCCCTTTAGGAGGCATAAGTAGCATCCCCCATATTTTCTTGCTCCTTTGGCTTGCATGATGAAGCCTGAGTTTTGTTTGATGTCTTTCATGTGGTTGTAAAGTTGTTGTTTTGTTTTGGACTGTGTTTTAAAATGATATGTGCATGTTGAAAGATTGTCTTGTGATGTGGAAGCCTATTGTTTCCATGAGTTGAGTTGCATTTCTTATTGTATTGTGGTTGGGGATTGGGGGACAATGAAGAAGGACGAATTATCCTTTCATTGGATGTCTTGGTTGGGTGGAGATCATTTCCTTTCCCATGCCTTTATTGTGATCAAAATTGGAGTATGATGGATCTGCATGTTGTTGTTCTGAAGAAGAAAAGAAAACAATATGACATTCTGTTAGTAAATTAATACATTTTGTTTGTATTTGTTTTATAAACAGTTATGTAACTATTTCTTCCACGGCTCCCCTCTCATAGCCTATATAAAGGCGTCTCTTTGTATTCTGATAAACAACAATATAAAAATCATTCCTTGGTGTGCCTTCATTGGTAACAAAGCTGGTTATGCGTGGAGGAGAGCAGGAGCCTGAATTCTTCCGTTCTATTTCTGCGTGGAAAGAAAACAGTTTCGTGGCGTATTTCTTTGTGTGTTGTGCGTGGCGCTGAAGGAGGTCAGTGCGTGGAGAGGAGACTCACTGCTTGTGCCCGTTCTTGTGCGTGGAAGTGTCCATTTTTGGCGTTTTGATCTGTCTGCATGCGTGGAAGTGTCCATTTTGGCTGTGTTGTGCGTGAATTTACTTTGACCTGCGTGGATTAGCGTGGAGGAGCAGCAAGAACGTGATATTTTTGCAAACCAGTGAACCTGTGCGTGGAGTTCTTTGCTGGTGCATCCTCTGCCTGCGTGGAAGGAGGAGAGTGCGTGGTCTGTATGTGGCTGTTCTTTGCTGGTGCGCAGCGGAAGCGTGGAAGGAGACATTGTTGGCTCAAGCCAGTGCCATTTCTAGCCATTGCCATCATTTACAGAGTGGAAGACAAGAAGAAGAGAAAAACTATGTGTAGTAGGAGCCCTCAAGGAGCCCTCAGTGACTGTTTTGTTCTTCTTTGCTCCATTAAAACTGTGCAAGTGAAGAAAGCCTACAAATTTCGAAACAGTGTGTGCGCGTATGTCACAAATTTCCGATGCACAAAGCACCGCAAGCAATGCACCAAATATTTGGGCATTGAATGACAACGAAGACACCACTGGGTTGTTCTTTGCCTTGATTAACGAGCTACACAACACTGGGAACATTCTCTTTGACGAGATTGTGTGCCGAGGACTGTTGGAATATTTTGGTTCGACGTTCGATGTCAAGCACGGCGGATTCGTGCAGAACTTGAACGTGGTTATGATGCAGATGACGAACGTGAAATAGAATGCCCACAGGAGCATCGGCATCTCACTGCATGAGCCTATAGAGCCCATCTTTGGGACAGATTCCTTTAGTAAGCATTGTAGCCATTTTTGAAAAATAAATAAATAAATAAAATACATTTTTGAGTTTTTGAAAATGTCTGCTCCAAAAATATTGCTATCCGATGCCCAACTCTTGAAAGGGCCAAATTTTTCCGCATGGAAAACCAAAATGTGGACGATTCTTCAATTCAAAGATCTTTGGGGGATCGTCTCTGGCAAAGACGCCCCTCCCACAGACGATGATCTGTTGGAAAAATATGAAAAGGCTGATGCAAAAGCACTAATGCTCATCACCCTGAGTCTTTCTGATGAGGTGCAGCCATACATTCGGGAAGCAACCGCTTCTTCTCAGGCATGGAGCACATTGTGTACCATCTATGAAGCTAAGAATCTGATGACAAAGTTGCAACTTCAGACAAAGCTTCATACAATGAGTATGCATGATGACGAATCAGTAGAAGCATTCTTGCAGTGTGTAGCTGAGTTACATGCAAAACTCTCTGCACTCGGTGAACCAGTGGACGACAAGTTGCTAGTCCCACTCACCCTGCGAGCTCTTCCTTCACGGTTTCAGACATTGATCACCACGTTGACAATCACTCAACAGGAGGTGAGTTTTGCAACCCTGGTGAATTATCTCCAGCAGGAAGAAGCCATGCAAAATGTACAAGAAGCCTTCGAAGACAAGGCTCTCATCACGAGGCAAAAACATAAGCCTCGGAAAGGAAATCTGCCCCCCAAAATCAGAAGCAGCATGCTCAGCAGCCACCACAAATGCCACCCTGCATGCGATAATCAAAAGGTGGATCGGTGGTGCCACATTTTCTCCACGGATACGCACACATCGCGAATCGTTATTATTACAACGGTCGCAAGTATGGAAATTCTGGCAAAGAGAGCACTTCTGGCTGAGGATATTCCAATAAATCCTGATGGAATGCTCGTAATCAGAGGCAGAAGGGCCACATTGCTGCTTAGCAGGATGCCACCTCCGATGAAGAGGTACCAGATACGACTCATTCTGACATTGTTCTAGTCTCACAGACTTCGCAGCCGTCAGAAGATTTCTGGTTGATTGATTCGGGCACGAAAACACATGACTGGCAACAAGAAGTTGTTCCATACTCTGAGTGACCAGCCCACTGGAGATCGAATCACCATTGCAGACAATCAAGAGTATATTGCAGCAGGGATTGGTCATTTCATCATTCCTCTTGGAACACGAAGATGTACACTCACAAAGGTGTTATATGTTCCAGGTTTGACTTCAAATCTTTTGTCTGTAAGTCAACTTCTTAACCATCGAATGCAGGTTGAATTCTTTGTTGAGAAAGGGGTCAAGTCCTGCATCATTTCCCAGGGAGAGTCAGTCATTGCTCAAGCATTTCTGAAGGGCCGTCTATTTGCACTGGATGCGGTCACTTCATCTAGCGTTGCTCTCTCTGCATCAACGGCGGAGTCCACTGCACTTTGGCACTTTCGATATGGTAAGAGGGATTCCTCCACTCTCCCATTCCTTACCTGTTTGCTCAGGATGTCTTGTGGGCAAACAACATAGAGGTCCATTCAAACAGAGCTCTTATCATTCTACAGAGCATCTTCAGGTCATTCACACCGATCTGTGCGGACCCCTACCAGCTAGCTTTCAAGGTTTTGTGTACTTTCAGCTCATCATTGATGATTACTCATGGAAAATGTGGGTATATTTCCTTCGAAAGAAGAGTGAGGCACTTGCAAATTTCCAAACCTTCTACCAAAGAAGCCACCGGGTAGTCAGGAAGCCTCTTCTCCTCCTTCGCTCAAGATCGAGGGGGAATTTGTGTCAAATAAGTTCTTAGCATACTTGAAGCAACATGGCATTCAACGCAACATTTGACTACACCCTACACGCCCCAACAGAACAGGATTTCTGAGTGCCACAACAAGACTGTCATGGAGATGGCTCGTTGTATGCTCTCAACCGCCAAGTTGGAGGATCAGTTTTGGGTAGAAGCAGTCTAGACAAGCAGTGTATCTACTCAACCGGGCACCCATGAAGATCTTGCAGAACAAGACACCAGAAGAGGTATGGACTGGTCATAAACCTTCTATTCATCATTTGAGAGTTTTTGGTTGTACTGCATATATGCATGTTCCAGATAAGAGAAGGAAGAAGATCGATCCAAAGACACTGCCATGTCTTTTCTTGGGGTATAGTACTACCTCAAAGGCATATCGTCTCATGGATCCTGAGACGAAGAAGATCTACGAGAGTCAAGATGTGGTATGTGATGAGTCGTCCTTTGACTCCCTGCCACACAATGGAGATCCAGTACCGACCTCATCACATAGATTGCTCACACATCCAGATGATGAGCAAGATGATTCTTCTCAGAGAGAAGAAGAGCTGAGTGGAGATTTGTTCGTTGATCTTGGCACACTGGAAAACACATCTTCACATCAGCAGCACCAACGTCTGAAATGGGTCCAGAGTACTATCAGGGATGCTCACCTGAACTCACTTCCTGGTACTTCTACAGGAGTTAGAACATGAAGTCAAGCTAGACATGAGGTAAATTTTGCACTCATGAGTTCATTTGTTGAGAGCACCGAACCTGACACTGTTCGTGAGGCATTATATCAACCACAATGGAAACAGGCTATAGATGCTGAATATGATTCCCTGATTCAGAATCGGACGTGGGAACTTGTCGATCTACCTCCAGGTAAGAAATCCATTGGCTGCAAATGGATTTTCAAAACAAAATATAAGGCAGATGGTTCAATCGACAAACACAAAACATGACTTGTTGCAAAGGGTTATGCTTAGCAAGAAGGAATTGACTATGACGAGACCTTTGCACCCACTACGAAGATCAAAACCATCAGAGTTGTATGTGCACTGCAGCACAAAATGGATGGAAACTTTAGCAGATGGATGTCAAGAGTGCTTTTCTAAATGGTGATCTATAAGAAGAAGTGTAGATAGCCCAACCTGAAGGGTTTGTAGATGAGCATCAACCACATAAGGTATGTCATCTGATAAAGTCTCTTTATGGACTCAAACAAGCATCTAGGGCATGGTATATAAAAATTGATGATCACGTATTGCAGCATGGATTCACTCGTAGCCCCTTAGATACAAATTTGTATATCAAGAAGGTAGGAACAGAGATTGTCATTCTGGTTTTGTACGTAGATGATCTTGTGATCACAGGAAGTTCTGACAATCTTGTAGATGATGTAAAGAATGATCTGAAGAAATCCTTCGACATGACTAATTTGGGGCTACTTCACTATTGTCTTGGCTTAGAGATATGGCAGAAGAAGAATCATATCTTCGTCTCCCAGATGAAATATGCCAAGACACTCCTGGAAAAGTATGGGATGTCAGATTGTAAACCAATGTCCACACCTATGGAAAAAGGTTTGCAACTATCTAGATTCCAGGATTCACCACAGGTAGATGGCACTCACTACAGGCAGCTTGTGGGGAGTCTCATTTACTTGACTTATACCAAACCAGATCTTTGCTTTGCTGTGAGCTATCTCACCAAATTTATGCGGGAGAGTGAAGAAATGTCATTGGATAGCAAGAAAAGCATGTGTTGTGATATGTCCGAGGTGCAGTTGACATTGGTCTAGAGTATCGAAAGAACACTCAGTTCTTCTTACAGGATATACTGACTCGAGACTATATGCGAGATTCGTTGATGACAGAAATCCACTTCGAGATATGTTTTTCATCTCGGATCTGGAACTATCTCGTGGATCAGTGAAGAAAATCTGTTGTTTCTCTCTCATCCACCGAGGTGAATACCGCGCCGCACGAGGAGTGTGTGCGAAGAAATTTGGTTACGTCGCATTCTTGCAGATATAGGGATTCTTGAAGAGAAACCTCCCATCATTCACTGCGACAATCAAGGTGTGTTGAAGCTTGTGAAGAATCCTGTTTTCCATGAACGAACAAAGCATATTGAGGTTGAATGTCACTACATTCGTGAATAGGTCTTGAACCACCAAATTCAGCTCCAGTACTGCCCTACTGATTTTCAGGTTGCAGATATTCTCACCAAGCCTCTCGGCAAGGTGAAGTTTGATTTTTTTAGGGGGTACATTTGTAAGAGCAATGTATTAAGGGGGGGAATGTTAGCAAATTAATACATTTTGTTTGTATTTTTTAATAAATAGTTATGTAACTGTTTCTTCCGCGGCTCCCCTCTCGCAGCCTATATAAAGGCATATCTTTGTATTCTGATAAACATCAATATAAAAATCATTCCTTGGTGCACCTTCAATTCCCTTGTTGAAATTAAATCTTATTGTAACCTTTTCGACTTGAATTGGATGAACTCGTATATGTTTTGTAATGGAAATATTTTGTGTTGAATATGAAAGTTGTAATTTTGAAATGCAAAGAAGAGATATACTCTATTTTTTTTTTGAAAGAAAGAGACGTATTCTGCATATTGTATTTTGGAAATCAACAAAAAAAAGAGAATCTGTAAAATAAATAATTCCAAATGAATATATTTTGTTCCTCCTTTACAAAAGATGTTACTTTTGTTTGACATCTATTGTGAAATGTATTTGAAACCTCCGTTGAAAGGTAAAAATGCGTGTGAAGAAAATACATAACTATATCTTTTGGAATGTGTAAAATTGGAAGTTAGAATTGCATTTTGATTTAGAATAGTTTGATTTGAATCAAATATATGTATTAAATTTGAATTGGAATGAATTTTAATACTTGGAAGATGAAAATGGAAAATAGATTCTTTAAAATTTGATCTTTGTTTTGTATTTTTCAAAACTGGCAATTACTTTATCCAAAATACACAGTTCGAACCAGTAACAAATAAATAACAAATGAAACATTAAATTGGACATAATGAGATCTAAATGAATTCATCTGGACATTAATACTCAAGAAATTTCTTAGAAAACTTAGTAAAATCGGCTTGAACCATTTTACTGTCATTTTGCAGTCGTTTTCTATCAAATGTTGGAAATTTCAAATTGATCCTCAATAAAACAAATTAACCCTTGCAATCTATCCTAAATTCATCTAAGAATAATCCTCCATGTCTATTTGACATGTTGAGAGAGGAAGAAGATCAAATTGAATAAATTTCACAAGTTAAAATTTACCACCACACTATAAAATCCTGCAGTGCTTTTCTTGAAATTGACCCCTTAAACTTTATCAAAATAAAAATTAATGATCTCTGTGTAAAGAGGACGTTGAGATCTTTCCATAAAGTCCTCATTTTCCCAAAATAAAGCTCTCTATCAAAATTTATGGCCTTCTGAAGTGTTTCCTTCACTTGGCGTAAAAAAATAAAAATTTGGGAAAATTTCCTTGGCGTTGCGACCCAAATTTTTCCTTAGTACTTAGGAAATTTTTTTGGGATTTCTTTTCTAGTTTTCTCTACCACCCCGCTGACCCACAACCAATCATAGGCCACCACGTGGCACCATGAGGTGTCAGTGGAGGACGGATCTCCTTTTAAGTTAGCACTCCCAGAAAATTTTGGGAAATTTTTCCAAATTTTCCCTATGCCCGTATCCAATCAAATGATGCCACATGGCATCACAAGGCGTCGGTGGTGGAGCAAGTCCATTTTTTCTCCTTTTTGTGTTTCAAAAAATTTTGGGAAAATTTTCCATGTTTTCCCCACCATCCCGTTGCCCCACAGCCAATCAAGAGCTGACATGTGGCATGAGGAGTCAGCGGAGGCACATGTCAATGTTACCCTCTTAGACCTTTAGAGCATTAAAAAAAAATTCTCCCCACCACTCCACTTTCCCTAAATTGGCTTAGGTGGCACCATGTGCCCTTGTGGATTGCGAGACTTACAGTGCATTTTTGGATTTTCGCCCCACGCGGGAAATTTTCCCAAACGTCTCCCACCACCCCGCTCTCCCCGCGCTGACTTGGAAAGTGCCATGTGTCCCTTGTGGACTTGTAGAACCGTGGGTGTGCGGGTGTAAATTTGGTTTTTCACCCCGTGTAGGAAAATGTTCCAAAAGTTTCCCCGCGGCCTTCCAACCCACCCTTTGGGAAAATTTTAACCCCTAGGCCCGCAACCCTGCTCTTGGGGAAAATTTTCACCCCAAGGCCCACTGGCTCATAACTTGAGAAATATGAGGAGTTAGAGGACTTCTTTATATCATTAGAAAGGTGAGGAAATTTCCTATCCAGTGGAAATGATTTAGGGATTTTTTTTAATGTTTTAAGTGTGAGAAAAATCAAGTTGAAATTTTAAGCATGTTAGAGAGTGGGTATGGTGAAGATTTACCCTCGAACCTAATTGAACCTCCTAAACCTAAATTTTGAACCTCAGTGACCTCTAATAATTGTTAATAAAATAAAATAATGTTCTAGTGGATTAGAATTTTTCTAGAAATTGTTAGTGATAGTTGTTGCCTTGTAACTGGTTGTAGACTCTTTTAAAACAAAAAAATTATTCCATAATTTTTCTAACTAATCCTAGGTTGTTCTTAGGTCTCAAGTGGGTTTTTTTAGCAGGTGTTACATTTTCCTCATAACATAAGCACCCGGTTGGGACACAAGTTCCCACCACTACAATCTAGGACTGGATGCTAGTGTTTGATCTATTCTTTGGGCCCACCCTGATTCTAGACCAATCTATAACTATGTTCCCGTGTTAATTATGTATTTTTCCGATCCATTCTGAGCTCTAACATGTTATAAGGGTGATTTTTTCACCCAATAGATTCCCCCTTGTTTAGGGTGTATGTGATGATTGTAGGAGAATATGTTCCAAAGGAGAGGACCTGAAACTAATATGTATATCATGTATTGGATGCTTACATGGGGTAGGGGATGTGCATGGTAGGAACTAAGGAACATGCGAACAATGTAGGCTAGTAAAAATTGTTAGTTATAAAATTAGCTAGCATGTAATAGAAGACATTGTAACAATCAACTAGGAACACAAGATGGACCTCAAAAATAGTGTTTCATACATGGTATCTCCCCTTTTATCAATGTATGCCTTTGAAAATTCCTCTCTAACTTGTTTTCTCATGTGAAAACAATACACTTGAAGATATAATCATGTCAAATGCAAATGAATTTTTTTTGTTATTGATCCTATTTTTCAGTTGAGGACTGTGAAAATGTGTCATTACTGAAGAATCCTTATTAAATAGGTTGAGAAAATTATGTAAAACCATGTTTTATCCCTTTCGAATGTTGTCCTTATTGTTGTAAACTGCTATAATTTTTTTTTAATTCTGATGATACATGGTGTTGCCCAATTTTGCACCCCTTGCAAAATTCCAATAACTTGTATAAGTTTTAGACTTGGAGGATATTCAAGACAAAATTGAAAAGTTACGAAGCAAGGAACATCATAGTGGAAGGAATGGAAGTTATCCAAGTGTTCCTCCGTGCAATTTGGAGAAATTGCAAGGAATAAGGAGCATTCAAGTAGCGAAAGTTGACCATGTGGCTTAAACGTTGAAGGAAACCCAAGTGGGAAGAAAAGTAAAATTAAAGGAAAGGAACGTGCGCCTCAACGTGTCACCCGTACACAACTTTAGAAAAGAACAAGTCCGCAAAGGGAGGAAATTTCGTAGAACAAAGAAAATGCCCTACATATGGATATTTAAAGTGGCGCTATTCTAAATAGTGTTACGAGTAGGGTAATAGTGTAAGGAAGACCATGGATCACAATGAATCAAATCACATCATTCGGGTGAGCCATAGAAGGTTTTGAAATTTTTGATATACTAAATGATGGAACAAACACATGGCATGACACCATTGTTTGCAACGTGGCGGGTTTCTTTTGTAAATAAAAATATGGCCCCGAAGCCCAAAAAATGACATGATTCCATTTCACACTTAATGTGAAAAGTGGAGCAAGGCCATGGGAATACAAGAAAATAATGAATCAATGTGTGGATGCATTGAGTAGGAAGACCTTGATGTTTCAACACCACATAGGTCCAGATGAGGATGATGTAAAACATCTATTCCAAAAATACGATGCATATGTGGAAAAGTAACTAAAAGATAAAGAAGATGATGGAAATAAAGTTTCAGATGAAAAATTGGGTTTCTATAGGGGCCCCATCCCAAGATAAAGAAAGTTGCATACATATTCAGAAATTATATCAAAAGGAAACAAGAAGAGAAAAATATTCAGTCGTCTTCCACTTCTACCTTGAAATCTCCTCCAAATGGGGTAATTTTGTTCAACAACCTATTTTTCCTTGGTATAAATTCATTTGAACCCTAAGTTGTCTAAGAAAATACGATTGACCCAAAATTTTAATTCTCGTGACATACCCATCTCCATCAAGGATTCAACAATCATTCTATGACCATCTAGAATATCCCTTAGCTCAATCATCTTATGATAACAATATACCCAGTCCAAAAGGTCTAAACAAGTTATTTGAAATGTTGTTTTCTCCTTTACCCTGTAAGAAGTGGAATAAATGGGAGCATACTTTGAAGAAGAGCATTTGGATTGGTTAGGAGAGAAAGAACTATGGTCTTTAGACCTAATGAAGCAAGATATTTAGAACTATACTCACCCTTGTGCCTCCTCATGAAAGGTGGATGATCTCTTGACAAAGGAGCAAAAAAAGGTCCTGATAATGTCTGCTCCATCAAAGGATCCCACTTGCGTTGGATGAATGGAAGGTTGAGAGAATATTTTCCTCTTCCCTCCTTGGTGGTGTAAATTGATGCATTAAAAAATTATGGGGATGAAGGCTCTACTTCTTCCTCATATAAAATAATAATTAGGGGTTGAGATGTTGATTCCCCCCTCTTTCTTCTTGATGATGGTGCTAGTATTGTGGATTATTAAGGTGGCACAATTCTTGCTTGACCTTTTCAAAAAGAATGACTCATTGCTCCAGTTCTTCTATTTTGTGAGAAATGGTGGGCATTGTATCAATTGAAGTCTTATCATAAAGTACATAGGACTCCTTAGGAATTTCCTTTAGCACAAATTTTCATCACATAGAAAGGGAGACTCATACTCGCCGCCCCTTTCACAACATGCCTCCTTTCAATCCAAAATTTCTTCAATTCATTTGAAAATTTTTGATGTTTCCACCGAAAAATATGATAATACATGGATTGGAAGGTTGAGAAAATAGGATTGATCTTGATCAATCTCAGAAGAAGGGAGATTCAAACCTCCCGATATGTTATGGGCCCTTGGCTATCTTATGGATCTGTAATTTCAAATAGATCCTTCACAAAGTCCTCATCTCAACCAGTTAAATCAAATATTTGATTTAAGTCTTCTAAGGATATTTATTTCAAGCTACTCGCCATGGCCACCCTCGCTATTACACCAACAAAGAGTTTTACAGTAATCCATCACATTCAAGAGTAGAAAAATGATGCATATTGCGGGGAAAATAAAGTTGAATTTTTATGAGGATGGTGCAAACAAGTTGAGGCGAGCGTAATCATTACCATCAAATGAAGAAGGATTTTTCACTTAGCTCACATGAAGGAAATAAATTTGAGAGAGATTAGCATTATGCAACAAAATATATTTGGACTGATGTGACACAATTTATGGAAAATTATTCAGCCTAGAAAGACATGAACATGAGTGTGTGTTGTTTGAGATTGATCCTCAAAAGGTGAAAGGGATTTGCGTATCACATCAAGCCATATGGAGGCACCTAAAAACTATCAAAAGGGGTTATTTTCCCACCAAAAGGGAGAAATTATTAAAAAATTCAAAAAGGAATTGTTATCCAACTTCGCACACTTTGCAAAAGTGGATAATGAGGACCTATTGGGCCCTAGGACTGAGAATGTTGTTCATGATCATTCCGGGCCATTTCAAGTAAATTTCAAGTTGTGGGAACATTTACAGTGTCCCAAGAAGGTTTAAAATCATCTTGTTTTATTTTCCCTCATTTTTGGGTTTTAGAGGCTCAGGGGTTGTTCAAAGTAATAAAATTGATCTTAGTGGGCCCATTTCAAGTTACCATGTTGAAATTTTGATCAAAATTAATAAGTTAATCTTAGGATGCCTTATTAACATTTCATGATCCTCACGGTTCAAGTGAATGGTCGAAATTTAGATATCTTTGAGGCCAAGTATGAAAATTCCTAAGAAGGGGGCATCAAGCTTAAAACAGCTCGCCGAGTAGCTCGGTGAGCTACTTGGTGAGATGACATGGTGTAAAAGAGATCAAGATTCGTTGTAGCTCCTACAAGTTAGAAGAAGTATAGAAACCAAGTAGTGTTGACTGAGATTTTTCCATGGTTCAGAAAATGGAAAATGTTTCAAGAGGTTGTGCTCTTCATATGTAATATTGGGCTCATATGGTTGAAGGAAGGACTTGGAAACTCGCTGAAATGATGTCAACATGAAAGCAATTCAATGCACAAAATAGATAACTGAGAATGATTTTTTCATCATGCATGGCTTAGAATGTTTTTTGGATGTTCATTGAGGAAACTTGATGCATCAATACCGAATAATTAAAAGTGATGAATTAGCATCAAGTTCAACAATGAAGGATGTGTTCATGAGCCCGAGGAAACATTGGTGGTCGAAGTAGTGAGCTTGGGATTTGTAAGTTTTAGCTCGATGTAAGGAGCATATAATTGTTCTAATTCAATGAATGAATGATTGGTAAATGTAAAATGAAGATCAAAAATTTCACACAAGGATCTCAAAGTGTTCACAATGAGTGAAGGTGTTAGAGACCTCAAATCGAGTCATATAGGTGGTGAGATCGAGCTCAGCTAAGTCAAAATGAATGCTAGAAGGACGGAGCTATGAGTGCATCGGGATGAATGTAGCATGGTCGAGAGAGTGGTAGAGGAGATTGAGGAGCTTGGAATATTCACCAAGAAATCTCTGGAAGGAACAATAAAATTGAGGAGCTCACATTATCATCTCAACTTGGTGTTCAAATACGTGGTGGTGGATGATGGCTCGGTTGAGGCTAACATAGCAAAAGATATCATCATCGATCTAGGGGCATCATGTGGAATGGGCTTGAGTAATAAGAGCTCATCATCAACCTATGTGAATAGCTTGACTTGTAGCTCAACATTTCAAGATTCATTGTAGAGAGGAAGAACATGGGGACATTGGAAGATGGATCAGTTAGTAGTACAAAGTGTATGATAAGGTAGAGAGCTTGTAGGTCTAGCTAGGGATTGAGCCACATTTTGGAGTATAGGCCTTGAAAAAGATGATGTCATAAATGACCAGCTTGGTCTTGAGAATAATAAGATGAGGTTCAAGGAATTTCAATCCTTTCCAGCTATATTGGAGATAACGTCTTGGCAAGACAAGCCAACAATTGCACGTGGGATAAGTTTGTTCTTTCGAAAAGTGGTTTTTGGGTGATGGAAATCCAACACATGGTTTCCACATGTGGGGTAATTTCATACCTTTGCATCTAGGTCGAGACAATGCCATGGAAAACTAACATAATATTGGCCAAGTTATCCGTCAAGTTGTTAGGGAGATTCAAGCGATCATGGTCAAGTGGGAATAATGAGAAGGTGAGTGAAGGGGGAATTCCACCAAGTGAACGTTCCATTAAAGGATTGAGTTAAATTCAAGCATCTAGCTTATATGTGGATTAAGTGGTTATGAACATGACCAAGAATCCATCTAATGCCAAGTTCAAAATAATCAAGTGAACATGTCAAAGAACCGATGACTCGTCGGGGATCATGAAGAAGGAAAATGTGAAAACTAGAGATATATCTCGAATGACTTGTCCAAGAACTCAATGGTAAGTAAGTTCATTGCTCGACATGTTTGGCCCGACATGTAAAGGAATGATGATGCATTCGAGACATAACTCATATAAAAGAGGTCGACATGAAATGGAGAGCCCATTTGAGCTAGTCACAACTCGTATCAAGAGGGATGATTGAATTTCATGGTGTTGGAGGGGCTCAAATATCTACTTGGGGCTTACATAAAATTGGATACTCACCAAGTCATGGGTCGAGAGTGGTGAGTTTCTCATATGATGGATTTAAGCTCATTGAATCTCATTAAGCTAAACATGCAAGTCGCATGCATAGGTTGAGAGTTTGTTCACCCGAGCTAAGCCAAGTTAGGAGTGAGAGATCGGGATAATGGGGTAAATGATTACTCGTATGGTGTTTTCAATGGGAGCCAAGTTGAGATCAAAGTTACATTGCGATTCAAGCTCATGCAAAACATAAAGAGATCGACTCGGTGAAATGAATTGAGGCCAAGATAAAATGGTAGAGGTGGAGGGAGATATTTCAATCTCAACATGATGATAGATCAGAAAATGAAAGGGTAAGTCATGTTGAAGATAAACATGCACCTAGTGTTGAGTTGTTAGCATGGTAGGAGCTTCAAGGTAGAGCTCAAGATGTTTGAGCTAACGGTCATGAGTTTGGTGAGTCTAACAAGCTAATGCATCGAGAGTGAAAAGAGATAAAAATCTCAAGAGAATCATGAAGAGGGATTCGGTTTTAAAGATAATGAACTTGTAGATGGAGCTCGGTTTACAACTCGGTGCAACGGCCAAGCAGCTCGTGAAGATAATAGCTCAGCCCAAATCAAGCTTATGGTGAAGAGCTTGTGTCTTAGGAACTCAAAAATTCATGGGGATTCATATCTCGGTCGTGGTGGTGGAATGTGAGCGGAGGAACTCATCGCCCAACTCGGTGATTTGGCTTGGCAATCCAACCATTGAGTTGGGTTATTTATGGCTTATTCACATGGACTCCCCCTTTTTCAATGCAAACCAGTTTTCAAGGGGGTACCATAATTTTATTAAATTAATATTTTTATTTAAATATTTTAATAATGATGTTTATTATTATTATTAAAATATTTTATTTAAATATTCCTTTAATTAAATAAGAGGATTAAGTCAAACTAGGCATTAATGGTACATGATGGAGGGTTAAGTGGTTCAACTAACTTTGTAATAAATGTTGACCATCATGTAACTTCAATTTAGGAAGGAATTTATTACTTCTCCTCTCTTTTCTCACAGAATTATTCTATAAATGTAAGTTGGAAGATCATTCCAAGGGTTGGACAAGTTATACATCTTAGAAAATTTCAAGAATCCTCTCTCTTATGCAAGTTAGATTTTGAGATTGGGGAACTTTCAATCCTCCTTTCCAAGAATGTAATGGCAACCATTTCCTCTTCTAAATGTAATGATGAATTTTACACGTTGAAGTAATAAAAGTGTGTGTTTTGTGACTAATCTTAGTCCTTTCATCCTTCTATACTTCTTTGTGTATTTCTCATGCTTGCAGGTACACTATGCAAGTTCAAGTTTCTATTGTAGGTTCTTGGAGTTTTTTTCTTATCAAGTGGTGGAGTATTGCATGTAGTTGAGTTTTGGTGATTTTTCACCCTTCTCAAGTTCATCCTTCTTCACTGGAAGACTAATAGATTGTTTTTTTGATTGATTTTAACAAAGGGAATGCATGCTTCCTTGTCTGCAGTGGTATTCATTACCCTCTCTAAGTTACAGATTGGTGAAGTAGACTTGTGGTGCACAACACCCTCTTCTAATAAACCCTTCCTAAGTCTAAAAAAACCCTTTATTTAGTGCATCATCATCCCTAGTATATTCTATTTTCTTGCAAATATCTTTCCCTAATCCCATGAAAATGTTAGCATAGGTCTAGATAACCATTTTATTACACTAGGAGTAGTATAAAACTTAGTTTAGGAAGAGGAAGTTGGCCTTCTCCGAGGTTCACCTTGAGCCCAAGTCCCATAGCTTGAGAGGTGATCCCATGTTACCCAATCACACCAAACATCTTGTTCACATTCTATCCATTCGGAGGGTGCAGTGATTTGGCGATAACGATTTTTTGCATACCTAGTGGGACAAGAGTCGATACATCTCTTCTCACTTGCACAAATAAAAGTAATCACTGACTCTATATCTATGGATTTCAAATCTCAATGTGTTAACTTATGTGAAGAATTCAGACAAGATATTATTCAAAGCAAGGAAATTATCATCATATCAAACTATCCATGTATCCTCTAAGGAGAAGGAGAAGAGGCATCTCAACATCACCCGTTGCAACATCAACTCATAGTGGTTATTCAACTCCTCCTTATGGAAGGTTTCCTCCTCCTAAGAAAAATAATCCTTCTTTTTTTATGGCGAGGAAACATGTTTTTTTCCCTTTCAATGCAAGCAATCCTCTTCTATTGGCTCAATGTGACCCTATACCTGTTGTTGTACTCAGAAGTTTACCCTTCTACATAGGGGAAACTCACATTACTCTAGTGGAACATATTCTTGATGTAGCCAGCATTTGTGTAGTACATAATATCACAGAGGACAACATTGCGGTTAGACTTCTTGCTACCTCTTTTAAGGGAAAAACACTTCAATGGTTTCAAGGGTTAAGTGTTGTTACTATAACCACTTGGGATGAGTTAGGAGAAAAGCTTTGTAAACAATTTGAAGACAAGAGTGATAACCTAACACTCTTAGAATAACTCACTACCATGAAGAGATATCCCCAACAATACATGAGTTATTTCAACTTTCGATTCCAAAGGACTTGGAATAGGATTTAGGCACTCATAAATCTAGCTCTAAATAATGCATTTTTGTGCTATTTGTGATCCTTGAATAGTGATGTAGTTGTCATGATCTAGTCCATGGGAGGGACTACACTACCCGATGCCTACGAAGTTTCCATAAGAGTGAAGAATTCCTTAATCCGGGCTGAAAGATAGCTCCACGACTGTCAATGTCATTGTCTTCAAATCTTACGAACAATCATCCTACCATTGTTCCTATTCCAGCACTACAAATTTTGGGAACAGGCTCATTGCACTCAAGAGGTAACAATTTCAATATAATCATCCATACCAGCCACAAAATCAGTAGTATTAGGCTAACCTTCCTTCTTTTCAAGGAAAATCAACCTCAAAATCAAACTGCAATTCAAGATGTGAATGTCAGGCCTTTGAACTTTTAGAACCCTCTTGCTGCTAGCTCATCTAGAACCATAGTACCTATCCGAATAATCTAATTTAAGACTAAAAATGGTGTTATACTTGTTCTCAACCACACAATCAAACTATTTTCCCCAATAGAGTTCTTAGCCATGCCCTTATGGTTCAAATCTTATCTACCCCTCCAAATCCAATAGAAAATTCATCTACATAGGAAATAACAGATCAACCGTAGGCACCTGAAGAAACCACTTTTCTAAATTGGAAATCAGATCATTTTTGCGGGTTGAATATAGATTCCTCATCAGTGGTGGAAAACAATCATTACAAAAAGAGAGAAATGGAATCTCAACTTTCCAAAGCTGATCAAACATCCACTTCACAGCCTTAGCCACAAGTAGTAGTTGATAAAGATATGGGAAATAACCTAAAAAAACACATGCTAGCCAAGCCGTATGAAAAGAAGGTTCTTCAGGTATCACGGTACCAAACAAAAACTTTCCAAAAGAGGATTCTAACACCCAAAGGAATGTCAGCAAAGTAGGAGCAATTCCCTTCAGTATTGTCTAACAAATGAAGAAGACAACCCGAGTGTTACTATGTGGGATGCACTCTCAATTTATTCTCAAAGAAACTTGTTGTGAAAGGCTCTGAACAGTTTTGGTACAACCGACGGATCATCGGGTCATGGAATATCAACCGCTATAATTTTATGTCAACCAGAAGGGAAATTTATTCCTAAGGAAAAAAATCCATCACCATTCTATATTTCTCTAATCATTGGCAATCATTTGTTATATATGTTCATGATCGATTCTTGTGCCATGAGCTCGGTCATGTCTAAACGAATTGCGGATGTACTAGTCATATAATATGTGCTAGTTGCAAGAGGATTTGTCCAGTGGATGGCACATCCATTAAAACTATTGTAGTTATCAAAGGGCTTCATCTTACCATCCATGCATGCCCGAGTTTTTCATTCACCCAAAACATATCGGTGATTGATCTTCCTCCTCTCTTTTCCATCTGCTATCACACGATTTCAAAGTGAAGATAAGTGGTTATATATCATCCGATTGGTCACATATGATTCTCGGGACTCAATCTGAGAACCAAAGTGACTATAAGGCAGAATCAATCTTCCATAATCATGTGGATCCCTACACTTCCAGTCTCATGAATGGGAATTATACCATTCATGACCCGAGAAGAAGATGTTGATCATGAAACAACCACTCTTGTTGAAGAATTCCCTGATACTATACTAGATGAAGTGAGTGGAGATCATTAGTACAATCCCTATGTTGATGTATTGGCAAAGGAAGAAGTTGGTTTGTTTCTTTTGGAAGAGATAGAATTTGGTACATATTGTATTCACGAATAATGTATGATCATACCGTAACTATTTAAAACACCAAGAAATTATGAAGGACTATGGAAATTGTTCTTCGATGGCTCAAGGAGTAAAAATGGATCCGGTGTTGGTGTCATGTTTATTTCTCTAGAGGGAGATAAGTACTTATATTTCTAATTGCAATTAATATGCACTAATAATGTGGTTGAATATGATGCCCTTGTGCAAGGAATTCAACTAGCTCAAAAGAAGGGAATCCAATCCCTGACTATTTTTGGAGACAGTTAGTTAGTTGTTCATCAAGTAACGACACACAGTGCATCCAAAAATGATATTTTAAGATCATAAAAGAATCGAGTCTAGGATTTGATTGAATATTTTGAATCTTTTGGGATCCATGTGGTTCTTATAAATCAAAATCAAAATTTTGATAGGCTTGCTAAAATTGGCTCGCAATACGAAATACATGTGGATATCTTGAAAGAAGGGAAGCAATATGTCAAAATGGTGGCTCAAATTGTAGTCCCGATAATGTGAGTAATGGCAAGTGTTTGATAGTAGCAAACAAATTTTTCTTTTCCTACAAGAAGAGACATATTTTTCTACTAAAAATCAAGATAAGTTGGAATCATATGGTGATCAAATCATACAATTGAAAAGAAACAAGCTACCAAAAAAATTTAGGTACTCTAGAATCCATTTTTTAATGTAGATGATAAAGACAAAATAAAAATCTCTAACATGGTGGTCAAAGAAGAAGATTTTGAGGAAGTAGAGGTATCAAATGAAAAAGTTCTAAAGATTGGAAAAGCATGTAATTCCGAAGAGAAATAATATTTCATCAAACTTTATCAAGAGTATCACGACATTTTTATCCAAAGTTATAAAGACTTGCATGGTTTTGATCCAAGTCTAGCACAACATACCGTCGAAATGGATCCTAATGCCAAGTCATTTCATCAGAAACAGAGGCCAGTTAATCCCAAAATTGAGCCACTAATGAGAAAGGAGCTAACCAAAATCATCGAGGTCAGTATAATTTTTCCTATCAAACATTCCACTTGGGTAGCCAACCCGGTCCCCGTAAGGAAGAAGAATGGATAAATTTAGTTGTGCATGTATTTCAGGGGACTTGAACCGTGACTCATTAAAATATCATTATCCTCTTCCATCAATGGATAAAATCCTTCAAATGGTGGCAGGATCTCAAATATTTTCTTTTCTCAATGGATATTCAGGTTACAATAAAATTCTGGTTCAAGAATCGATCAATTCAAAACAGCTTTCACTACCAAGTGGGGCACGTATGCTTACAACAAAATTCCATTCGGATTATCCAATGTTGGGGATACTTTCCAAAGATCCATAGACATGTAATTTAAGGGACTAATCAACGATATCATCTTGGTTTACCTTGATGATATAACTATATACTATAAGCATGCAGAAGACCACATCACACATCTAAGGAAGGTTTTCCAAAGATGTAGAGAATTTGGGGTTTCACTTAACCCCAAAAAATGTATTTTTGCATTACATGAAGGAAATTTTTTGGGGCATGTTGTTTTAGTAGAATGAATTTCTATCAATCTAGCTAGGATCCATTTGATTATGTCCTTATCTCTCCCAAGTCACAAGAAGGGTCTCCATAGGTTTGGAGGAACCGTAAATTTCATACGGAGATTCATCCCTCAATTCGTAGCATTGGCTAAACCATTGACAACCATGATAAAGAAAAACATTCCATTCTCATGGACAAAGGAAGGAAGGGAGAGCTTTGAAGCCATCAAAATGGCCATTTCTCAAGCTCCCATGTTGGTGAACCCTAGGTTTGATAAATATTTTATTCTCTATGCTTTTACAGGTCAAGAGAGCATTTCAGGTATCCTCACCTAGCAAAATGATGATCTGATGGAGCAACCAATTACTTTATTTAGTCAATCCTTCAAATAATCATTCATTGAAAAAAAATTCTTTGTGGTTATTTGAGCTTTAAATAAATTCAAGCACATGTTGTCTAACAACAAAATTCATCTGATGATGTCTTATCCAGGTGTCAAGGAATTTTAACCGAACAAAGAGACGAACAAAAAGCATGCTAGATGGATAACAAAGGTGATGGTGTATGACGTACAAATCAAAGCTACCAAACTTTTCGAGGTAAAGGTTTGTGTCAATAACTAGTTGCAGACATGGAATCGTGACACTCCTAAACATTGATGAAGGTGAAGATCGGGTTGGTGGTTATCCAAAATTAAGAGTTTCCTTTTCTCGGAGTATATCCTATGAACATGGATAAATCAAATATGGAATTTCCATCTTCATTGTATTCCAATTTTTTTGGTAGATAATGTTATCTTTCGAAAGGTGTTGAATGGTGTTCTCCTTTGGTGTGTGGGTCCGTAATGTAAGTAAAATATTATAAGAGTTTCATAATGGCCTATCAAGAGGAAATTATTTTACATGAAAAACTAGTACCAAGATCATGCAAGCCGGTTACTATTGTCCAGATTTCTTCAAAGATGTCCATCTATAGGTAAGCAAGTGTAAGGAATGTTCCCTTTTCACTGGAAAAAAGAAGTTGATAGCTCTTCCACTTCATCCAATTCAAGTGGATCAAACCTCGGTTGAATGGGGGTTGGATTTCATTGGAATGATTAATCCTCCATCCATTGACAGACATAAATGGTTCCTTACTACAACAGACTATTTAACTTGATGGACAAAGGAAGTATCTTAAAAGGAGAGCAATAAGAAGGAAATTCTTGATTTCTTATAAGGTATAATGACAAGGTTTGGTGTTCCATTTATAGTCATTTCATAAAACGTAATGGTTTTTCTTGGTATGAAGGTGAGTGAATGGGTTGCTAAGAATGGATTTTACCTTAAGACTTCATCCAATTACTATCCTTAATGAAATGAATTGGCTAAGTCTAGCAATAAGAACCTCATAAGGATTATCAAGCGCATAATGGAGACAGTTAGGTTTTTTGAACTCGTGGAGTTGGAAGAAGTACAAAACAAGGATATGAAGACTTTAGAGAAACATCAGGCTTAAGATAAGAAATATTTTAACAGGAAGGCATCTAAAAGGAATTTTCAAAAGGGAGATTTAGTTCTCAAATGTGATGAAGATAGACCCAAACTAGGAAAGCATGCCAAATTTGATGCTCTTTGGAGTGGGCCATACATCATCACGAGTTGTAAAGAAGTGAATTGATTTTGTCTACCTAGGCTCAATAGAGAAGAACTTCCCATTCATGTGAATGAGATACATCTCAAAGCTTAATTTTGAGATCATTCCACCCCATGTATAGTTTAGTTAGGTTTTTTCCTCCAAGTGCTTTTGCACATTGTTGTGTGTGGTTGTTTTTTTCTTTCCTTGTCATCATGTGTTTTGTTGTTCTTACACATTGTATCATCATTGGAGGTTTTCAAGGAGAAATAAGGTTCAAAGTTTCTATAAGAGTTTCATAATGTTGCTTCATTCAAAATTTTGTAGTATGCCATAGATACCAAGTGTTCATCAAATTCAGTATAATTCATGCTTAGCATTCCAAGGAAGTCCAAGATCTGTAATGCTCAAGGGGATTCTAGGATTCATCGCAAAAAACCAAATCAGTTTCGGGATTCCAATATTGACTCCATGCCCAATGGATGAATTAAGGCTACTGAAATCATCCTTGAGAGGTCACCAAAAATGTTATCCAACTTTTCACACTTTGCAAAATTAGATAATGAGGACCTATTGGGCCCTGGGACTGAGAAGGTTCTTCATCATCATTCCAATCCATTTCAAGTAAATTTCAAGTTATGGGAACATTTATAGTGTCCCAGGAAGGTTCGAAATCATCTTTTTTTATTTCCCCTCTTTTTCAGATTTTTGAGGCTCATGGGTTATTCAAAGTAATAAAATTGATCTTAGTGGGCCCACTTCAAGTTACCATGTTGAAATTTTGGTCAAAATTAATAAGTTAATCTTAGGAGGCCTTATTAACATTTCATGATCCTCATGGTTCAAGTGAATGGTCAAAATTCAGAAATATTTGAGGCCAAGTATGAAAATGCCTAAGAAGGGGGGCATCGAGCTTAAAACAACTTGATGAGTAGCTCAAAGAGATGACATGGTGTAAAAGGGATCGAGATTGATTGTAACTCGTACAAGTTAGAAAAATTATAGAAACCAAACAATGTTGAATGATATTTTTGCATGGTTTAGAAAATGGAAAATGCATCAAGGGGTTGCACTCACCATATGTAATATTTGGCTCGTCTAGTTAAAGGAAGGATTTGGAAACTCACAAAAAAAAGATGTCAAAATGAAAGTAATTCAATGCACAAACAATATAACTCGGGAATAATTTTTTCATCATGTATGGATAAAAATGTTTGTTGGATGTTCGATGAGGAAACTTGATGCATCAAGCTCAAATGGTTGAAAGTGATGAATTAACATGGATTTAAAAAATCAAGGATGTGTTCATGAGCCAAAGGAAACATTGGTGGTCGAAGCGGTGAGCTTGGGATGTGTAAGTTTTTGCTCAATGTAAATAGCATATAATTGTTCTAGTTTAATGGATGAATGCTCAAGAAATGTGAAATGAAGCTTGAAAAGTTTCCCATGAGGAGATCAGCATTCATAATGATTGAAGGATTTGGAGACCTTAAATTGATTCATATAGGTGTTGATCTCAAGCTCGTGCTAAGTTAAAATGAATGCCGAAGGACGAAGCTCGAGTGCATTGGGAAGAATATAACATGGTTAGAGAGTGGCCAAAGAGCTTAAGGATCTTGACATATTTTCCAGAAATCACTAGAAGGAACAATAAAATGGAGGAGCTTGCATTATCATCTCGACTTGTTGTTCAAATATGTGATTGGTGGATGATGGCTTGGTTGGATGTTGACATGACAGAATACCTTGTCATTGATCTAGGGGAATTATGCAAAATGGGATCAAGTAATAGGATCTCTTCATCAAGAAAGGTGAATAGCTCAACTTATATCTCGACATTGCAAGAATCATTTTAGAGAGGAAGAATGCGGGGACATCGAAAGATGTCTCAGTTAGCATTACAAAGTGCATGATAAGGTCAAGAGCTTGTAGGTTGAGCTAGGGATTGAGAGGAGTTGTGGATTATAGGACTCAAATGGAGATAATGTCATAAATGACTGAGCTCGGTCTTGAGAAGAATAAGATGAGGTTCGGGGAGTTTCAATCCTTTCTAGAAATGGTGGAGATAATGTCTTAGCAAGACAAGCCAATAATTGCATGTGGGAGAAGTTTGTTCTTTTTGACAAGTGGGTTTTCAATGATAGAAATCCAACAGATGGTTTCCACATGTGGGGTAATTTCAGACCTTTACGGCCAGGTTGAGACAATGTCATGGAAAAATAACACAAGATTGGTTGAGTTATCTATCAATTTGTTAGGGAGATTCAGGTGAGCATGGCCAAGTAGGAATGATGAGATGGTGAGTCAAGGGAGAAATTCTGCCAAGTGAAAGTGCCATTAAAGGACCGAGTTAAATGTCGAAGCATCTAGCTAATACATGGATTATGTGGTTATGAACATGACCGAGCATTCGTCTAGTTCGAGTTCAAAATAATCAAGTGAACATGTCAAAGAATTGATGACTTGCCAAGGATCACAAAGAAGGAAAATGCGAAACCTATGGATATGTCCCGAATGACTCGGCCAAGAACTCAACGGTAAGTGAGTTCATTTCTCAATATGTATGGCCTCAAACGTAAAGGAATGGTGATGAGTTTGAGAGATAGCTTGATGGTTAAGAGATTGACATGTTATGGAGATCCCATTCAATTTGGTCACAACTCATATCGGGATGGATGATCAAATTTCATGGGGTTGGGGTGGCTCGGATATCTACTTAGGGCTTACATGAAAGTGGATACTCACCAAGTCATAGGTCAAGTGTTGAGTTTCTCATATGATGGATTTGATCTCATTGAATCTCACCGAGATAAGCACACAAGCCACATGAATAGGTTGAGAGCTTGTTCACCCAAGCTAAGATGATTCAAAAGGAGTGAGAGACTGGGATGATGGGGTAAATGAGTTACTCATATGGAATTGTCAATGGGATCGAGTTGAGATCAAAGTTACATCACCGATTCGGGCTCGTGTGGAGCATGAAGAGCTAGACTTGGTGAACCGAGTTGAAGCCAAGCTAAAATGGTAGAGGTGGAGGGAGCTCTTTTGAGCTAGACATGATGATAGATTAGGCGAATGAAAGGGTAAGTCATGTTGAAGATAAACATGCACCTGGAGTTGATTTGTTAGCATGTCAGGATCTTCAAGGTAGATCTCAAGTCATTTGAGCTAACAGTCAATGAGTTGGGTGATTCTACCAATCCAATGCATCGAGAGAGGAAAGTGATAAAAATCTCGGCGAGACTCATGAAGAGGGATTCATTCGCCAAGATAATAAACTCATAGATGTAGCTCGGTTTGTAGCTCGGTGTAAAGGCCAAGAAAATTGTGAAGATAATATCCCGATCTGAGTTGGGCTTATGGTGAAGAGCTAATGTCTTTGGAACTTGAAACATTCATGGGGATTCAAATCTTAGTCGTGGTGGTGGAATGTAAGGGGAGGAGCTTATCGTCCAACTCGGTGAGTTAGCTCGGTGAGCCAACCACCGAGTTGGGCTATTTTTGGCTTATTCACATGGACCCCCTCCCTTTCAATGCAAACCAGATTTTCAAGGGGGCCCACCATAATTTTATTAAATTAATATTTTTATTTAAATATTCCTTTAATTAAATAAGAGGATTAAGTCAAATTGGGCATTAATGACACATGATGGAGGGTTAAGTGGTTCAACTAACTTTGTAATAAATGAACCATCATGTACCTTCAATTTAGGAAGGAATTTATTACTTCTCCTCTCTTCTCTCACATAATTCTTCTATAAATGTAATTTGGAAGCTCATTGCAATGGGTTGGACAAGTTATACATCTTAGACAATTTCAAGAATCCTCTGTTCTACAAGTTAGCTTTGTGGATTGAGGAACTTTCAAGCCTCCTATCCAAGACTGTAATGGTAACCATTTCCTCTTCTGAATCTATTGAGGCATTGTGCATGTTGTTGAAGTAATAAAAGTGTGCGTTTTTTACTACTATTATTCCTTTTATTCTTCTATACTTCTTTGTTTCTTTTTCATACTTGTAGGTAGGCTGTGGAAGTTCAAGTTTCTATTACAGTTATGTGCTTATCAAGTGGTGAATAATTTCATGCGGTTGAGTTATGGTGCTTGTTCACCCTTCTCAATTTCATTCTTCTTCACTGGAAGACTAATAGATTGTTTGTCTAATTGAGTTTAACAAAGGGAATGCATGCTTCCTTTTTGTGATATTCTATTACCCTCTCCAAGTTACAGATGGTTGAAGTAGACTTGTGGTGCAAAACACCCTCTTCCAATAAACCCTTCCCGAGTCTAGAAACACACTCTATTTGGTGCATCACCATCCATAGTATAGTTTATTTTCTTGCAAATCTCTTTCCCTAATCCCATGAAAATGTTAGCATAGGTCTAGATAACCATTTTATTACACTCGGAGTAGTATAGAACTTAGTTTAGCAATAGGAAGTCAAAATTTTCTAGAGGTTTACCTTAATCTTAAGTCACACGGCTTGATAGGTGATCCCATGTTACCCAATCACATTGAACGTATTGTTCAAATTCTAGCCATTCGGAGGGTGCAATGATTTGGCGATAAGAGGAATGACATAGTATCCTAGTCATATGTAAAAGATTTGAAAAATGGGAGTAACTCATAATTCCTCAACTTTGTGAACATAAATTAGCATTTTAAATATTGTGTTGTGAAGAAGAATTTTCTTTGGATATTCATGTTTTTGGCCAGAAAATGAAGAGTGAACGAGTGATTAAAAATGTATAAATGTGATAAGAATACTCTAACATAAAAATGGGGTTGATTCTTTTAAGCTTTAGAAAGATTGAGAGAGAACCTATTTTTACTTTATGAAAATTGAACCAATCTAAGATATCTGAACTACTATTCATTTATTCCCAATCCTTCTCACTAAGATGATTGTAATGTACAGTCATTGGAAAATATTGAGGTCATAGTTCTTGTGTCCCCTTATTGAAGAATTGGTGTTTCTTGAATCAATTCGTGTGTAGTCTCACGAACATTTTTACTTTGTTCAAGATGAATTGTTTTGAATCATTTTTAACATTTAGTTTGCAATCTTATGCTAATTAATCTCTCTGAATTACATAAATCCTTAGTTAAAATAGTGACAATTTGGTAACTATAATTTCATGGTTGATGAAGCTTTCTTTCATAATGTGGTAAACAGTTTTAAAATCAATTTTTATCTATTTGATCTAAGATCTTTGTCGGTTCTGAGTGTATCTGAATGCATTTGATCGTATATTCTTAGTATTTATTTGAGATTTTATCTTGAGATTTTTGTTTGAATTCTTGAAGTTTGTGTGAAATCCTTTGTTCTTGGGCATCCTTGAATACAAACCTTCTGGTTGAAGGAATGCTTTGGATTGTGTGGTTCATATTTTACATTAAGAACAATTGTCTACAATATTTATAAGGTTCATTTGAGGTTTTTGTATAATGAACTTTATCATGATTAAATTCCCAACTATATATCAAAATTTCAACCATTAACCATCGAGATCCACTTGAATTTCCCATGTTTACACTATTTCATGCACAAATAGTATGGAGGTTTGTTAAATTTTTCACCCTTTGTCCAAAGTATGCGAAGAAAAGTTGGAATTATGATTATCTTGAGTAACCTAAGACTTCTTTAGAAGATATCTACATTTTCTAGTGTGATAACTCATGAGAGTTAGATAATGTTTGTATTGACCATGTCTTCTTAAGGCTATTTTTCATTTCCCTAAGAAAAGGAGTCTAAATATTTTTGTTCTATCCACCGCTTTTCACAAATACAAGTTACAAAATGGGTCCTCTCACCCTAGGTTTTAGGAAAAACCTAAAGTAACAAGGTAGGTCATACCCTTAGTGAGGTGTTATCCAACATTCCCAAGTCCAAGTAAAAATACTACCAGATCCATCCCTAGCTACAAAATGACTCAAATCTTGGTTTGTCTTTCTCTAAGCATCATGCTTAGCTTGTTGATGTTTCTCGACTTACAAGGTGGGACTGATTTGGGTACCAACACCCTCGTGGTGATGTTTATGTGGAGTATTTAGAGAAATACTAAAAACCATCGATCTCTGGTGATGTAATGAATATTTTTAGATGAAAATACATGATGTAGACATCATCCTTTGTTGAGATTTATGAAAAATGGGCTTAATAAGAAGTTATTTTCTTGATATTTTCCTAGTTTAAGCAAGCTTTCCATTAAATTTGCTTGGTTAGGGGTAAATATTGACAAAGGATGTTGAGATTTGTCAAGATTTGATTAAATTGATCATTAAGGTTCAGATTGACAAGTAATTTACAATGATTTACACATCTAAGGTACAATACCTTAGTGGAAACTCCACATTGTTTGTAATTTCTAGTAAATACCATTGCCTCAAGCTTCAATAATTGAAATTTTTCATCAAGATCTATAAATCTAGAAGGAATAAGTTCCTTCTTCAAGATTGATGCTACTAGAAAAAAATTTCTAGAGCTAGGAAGGAAAATCCAACTAAAAACAAGTTTGGAGAGCATTGGGAGATCAAAGGTCAGAAGAGAAAGTTATTCCTGTAGTTGAAAGTGATCAACCTTTGATAGAGGATTATTCTATTTCCTCATATAGTTCTCGATCAATCAGTCCCTACATGAATTTATATACTCCATATTGTGAGGGGCCTTCATTTGCAACTGATAAGGGTATTCCTCATCTCCCTCATTTATCACTTAGAAGTAAGAGAATTTTTGTGAAACTGAATCATTAAAGGACTAGTACTTTGAGGATCATACACCATTACCTCAAATACCTCCTGTCCCATATTTTTTCAACCCTCATGTTGGGATACCTCCTTAGAATAATATGGCTCATCCTCCACCTAGAGCTCCATTTTTTGTAAAAAATAGGTCCATATATGGTGGGTTATCCTAATGTATTTCCATAAGTGAGGAACAAATTGCCTAAATTTCAAGGAAATAATGTTATTACTGGTGATCAACACCTATGATTTTTGTTAATATCATGGAATATTTTGAGATTGACCATGAAGATGTGTATGTCAAAATTTTTAATCACACCTTAGAAAAGGATGCTCATGATTGGTATAAATCCTTACTAAATAATTCCATTGATTCATGGACTGAGATGAAAATTCTTATAGATTACAATATGTGGACAAGATTGATCCTAGATTCCTCTTATCTAAGTTTGATAAAATAAATAAGAATCCCAATGAACATGTCTAATACTTTAATACCAGATTTAACAAAAAATCTTGACTATATTTCCAATGACATTGAGGCCAAGTGATGAGTCCTTCATGATAAATTATTTTGATTCCTTTGATAAGAAAGCAACATACTATTTAAGGGAAAAGAACCCAGGACTTTAAGAAAATATTTCTCCATGCCTATAAAGATAGAAAATTATATCAAAGCAGTAGGAAAAAATCATAAAAGGGAGGGTATTAAGTTAATTAACCTTGAAAATCCTTAACCAAGAAAGGTATTTGATATGGAGGAAGTTTTAAAACTCTAGCAGAGCAATAAAATAAATATCTTATAAACTTGCTAGAGCAGAGAAAGGGATAGGACAAAGTTCTCAGGGCCAACACCAAAATCAAGGTCAAAATAGAATTGTAAATCATCCTAGGGGTGATCATAGATCAGATGAGAGAGGTAAAGGTCCCATGGATCGGAAATAAACAAAAAAACCAAGAGAAAACAAATTGGTCCCTGATCCTTTAACTATTAGAGTTTCTATGATAGAAGAAAATCATGTTATTGAGTGGTGTGATAAATGTTTCTTACCACATTCCCCATGTGATCTTAATGAAGAAAGTGAAGAGGTGATGATGATGCTACTTTTGGTAATGTGTGCATGATGGAATGCCTTGATAGTCCACAACAAGGAGCTACTTCTACTAAATTGTTGAGTGTCAGGACTATGGAATGTTTTTGGGACTACATAAACCGAGTATCTCCTCTTCCTTCTACTAGTAATCTTAAATTTGATATGGTCCAGGATTTTGAATTACCCAATCATGATTTTAAATATTTAAGGGCATTGATGATTAAGAAATATGATGGTGGAATTCCTTCTGAGGAGGATAAATAGTTATTAATGAATGCATTGGTGGCCCAGGAGAAAGAATATAATCTAAAAAATGGTACATCTTAAAATGGGAGGTCCATAACCCAAACAAAATAATCCCCTCCTCACTAATATCCCAAATGATCCCCCAAGAAATATGAGTCAACAAAAATTCCATCTAATGCCAATAAACCCAATAACCATGCCCAAGCCATGAAAAACCTCATACCACAAGAAAATGAAATCACCCTACCTCTTAGTACAGCCTTACCCAAGTATACCCCCTATGATATGGCTCAAATTTTGATCCAATCAAGGTCATTGTACCCATCATTGAGTTTGATAAGATCCATGAGCATAGAAGAAGAGCATTTGAGTACTTGGGATTTAAGGAGGAGGTAGTGATCCCAAGAAAGATGTTAACAATATTGATATTCCTCCTATTATTGAAGAATTGGAAGTGTTGCAAGACATTGGAAAATTTTGGGGAATCCCCTGAAGTATATCTAGGAACTTCCCTTGTTGAGTCCCAACTTGATGTTGATCCCTTTCTATACTACTTTGATTATTAATGACATGATTGTTCATAATTACATGTTTGATTCAGAGCTTCATGTAATGTGATGCCCCTTGAGGTTATGAATGAGTTGGATATCAAAGTAACAACAACCTTTGGAAAGTGCACTACCATGGATTCAAGAGAAGTACCAGTCATTGGGTATGTGAAGGGTTTAGTAGTGCAATTAGCAGCTTATCCTGGTAAGTATTTAACCATGAATGTAGTCATTATTGACTTCCCTACTAAATGGGGTATGTTGTTTTCAAGGAAGTGGGCTACAATGTTTTGGTGGAAGTGTGCAGATGGATATGTCATATGCCACCATACCAATAGAAGGGAATCTTGTCAAGTTATATGGGGAGAAGAAGATGTTACACCTAATTGAATATCCTAATAATGTTACTTATGAAGTTATGTATATAAATGTCGATGTTAATAATTTTGTTGGGTATGTAGATTTTGAAGAACATAGTATTGATAAGAGTAAATGCCTAGAACAAGTTGGTGTCCCTTGGACCTTGATGTTTGATGGAGCTTGCTCTAATATGGGAAATGGGGTGGAGTTGTACTTATATCTCCAAGCCAAGAAACTTTTAATTTCTCCTTCAAATTAAATTTGAATGCACAAATAATATTTTCGAGTATGAGGCATTACTCTTGGGTTTGAGGATTTCTAGAAGTATGGTATAAAATATATAATTGTTAAAGGAGATTTAGAGCTTGTAGTGAAACAAGTAAGGAAACTATATGCCATGAAAAAAAAAAAGAATGAAATAATATAAACATGTAGTATGGGATTTTATTGAGATGTTTGATTCCTTTAACATTTTGTATCATGACAGAACTCAAAATGTTGTAGTAGATAGATTGGCAATGTTTGGATCTAGGTTTGAAAATTGCATTGTTTCTCCTTATTGTGATTATGATATTGAAGTGTTTTCAAGACCATTTGTTCTTGATAATGTGAAACATTGGCAAGTATTTGATGATGATGCCTAGGTTCAGAGGTTTTTGTAGAATGAAGGAGAATTCACCAATCAATGCATGGATTGGGAGCCAATGGTTGCAATATGTGATGGAAAGGAAACCCTATTTGGCAAGGATATAATTCTAATTGAAAACCAACACAATTCCCAAGGGTTAGTGGCTTTAGAGTATAATTTTGATAATGTGACATGGTGGTTCATAGACACATCTTTTCTTTAAGGGATGTTGAAGAATTTAATTTGGGAACTAAAGAAAAACCTAGAAAAGTTTGGATAGAAGTAATTTGAGTAAGGAAGGAAAATAAGTCTTATGTTGAATTGTTGAAAAAATATCAAGATTTCTTAGCATGGTCTTATTCAGAATTGAAAATCATATAGGGAAGATTTATTTCAACATGAAATACCTTGGAACCTAATGTTAAACCATTTAGGTAGAAAAAAAGGGCCTATCAATCCACTTCTCTCCCTCAAGATGTAGGAAGAATTAAAAAAGTTAAGGGATGGAGGGATAATACAACCCACAAGATATTCTTCATGGGTGGAAAATTTAGTGCCAATAAGAAATAAAAATGGAGATATAAGGTTGTGTGTAGATTTCAAGAAATTTGAATAAAGCCTCAATTAAAGACAACTATCCATTTCCTAATATGGATAACATGCTACAATTGGTCACTGATCAAAATTGATTTCTACATTAGATGGATTCTCAGGGTATAACCAGGTGGTTGTGAAACAATCAAGAGAGAATTAAAACTACCTTTACCACTCCATGGGGTACCTATGTGTATGTGATGAATGTTTTGGTTGAATGTTGGGGCTAAATAAAATAGATGGATGTTGCATTCTCAAGCTACATAAATGATTTTATTATAGTTTATCAGGATGATGTGATAGTTTTCTCTAAAAAAGAAGTGATCATTTGAGCCATGTTGAAAAGATGTTGATAAGATGTAGAGAATATGACATCTCATTGAATCCTAAAAATTTCCATTTTGGGGTTCAAAAGGAAAATTTTTGGGGCACATTATATCAAAAGAAGGGGTCATGATTGATCCTAAAAGGGTGGAAGCAATTGGTAAGGTCCCTATCCCAAAAAATAAGAAAGGAATTTAGTCCTTCTTTGGTCAAATAAATTTCATCAAGAGATTCATTTCTAATTTTTTGAAATGACTATCCCCATTACAAACATGTTAAAAAGGACCAGATTATCTAATGGGAAGAAGGAGCTCTCCAGGCCTTCACTGGAATAAAATAAGCATTAAAGAATGCCCCAGTGTTGGCAGCCCCATATTATAAGAAATCTTTTCATATATTCTCCTTTGCATCTGAAAACACCATTGCATCTGTATTATTGCAAAAGGATGAGAAGGAAATGAAAGGCCTATCACCTTTTTTAGTAAAGCCTTACAGGGGCTGAATTAAAGTATACCATCATGGAGAAGCAAGATTTTTCTTTGGTGAGAGAAACTAAAATTTTCAGGCCCTACATCTTGAGCTCTAAGATTGTAGCATATGTTCCCCACACTATGGTCAAAGATATTTTTATCAGAGATGGAAGTTTCTAGAAAAAGATGTCATGGGTGAATAAGATACAAGAGTATGACATGGATATACAAACCACCAAGTTGGTTAGAGGTATGGGCCTTGTAATATTGATGGTAGAGAGTAACCTACAAGTAATGTCAAATTAATGAGATTGAGGAAGGAACTATGGATGTCCTAGAAAAAGTAATCAATTCCACATGGTATAAGGACATAATATTTTACCTCAGAATTTGGAGTGTCTGTCCATTAGACAAAAATCAGAGAAGGACACTCAAATTAGCCTCCCAAAATATATCATAATTGATTATGGGTTGGCTTGGAAGAATCCTGAGGGGGTTCTTTTGAGATGTATCACAGAGGAAGAAGCTCCCAAACTTATTGCAGAATTTCATGGGGGAGTATGTGGAGGCCACTTTTGCTGGAAGAGTGACTGCCCACAAGATCTTAAGGGTAGGTTACTAGTGGCCCACACTTTTCAAAGATGTAACCTTATTGGTTAGGAAATGTGAAAGTTGTCAAAGATTTTCAGGAAGAATGAAATCTTTAGGTGCCCTTCCTTGTAACTAGTGTCAATAGAAGCTCTCCTTTTAAACAATGGGGCATGGATTTTATTGGAGAAATATCAGATCCCTCAAGTGCATGGGCATAAATGGATACTATGGCCATAGATTATTTTACCAAGTGGGTTGAAGCTATTCCCACTAAAAAGGACTCAACTCACTAAATAGTTATGGATTTCATCCTGAATCATATAATTTATAGGTTTGGAGTACTTGTAAAAATAGTTGTTGATAATTCTATGAGATTTAGAGCTAGGCCATTGGTAGTTATGTGCCAAGAGTATGGGATAAATTTGACATATGCATCCAATTATAATCCTTAGGAATGGCCAAGCTGAATCAAGAATAAGAATTTTCTTAAGATCATTAGGAGGACATTGGAGATTAACAAAAGAAAATGGGGTGAGCAGTTGAAATTTTCTTTATGGGTAGATAGAATTACTACTAAAAGGGCTACTAGAAAGATTCCATTTGAATTAGTTTATGGATTCCAATCTCTCTTTCCCCTACATATGCAGTTGTCCTCTTATCAGTTCATACAAAACTTGAGGATGAAGAGGTGAATCCCTATGAAGCAAAGGATTAATCAGATTGTGGAGTTGGATGAAGAGAGAAGAGAGTCTCACCAAAGACACCTTAAGTTTAGAGAGAAAATAAAAAAATATTTGATAAAAAGGTGACTCCTAGAACTTTCAATGTTGGAGATCTTGTTTTATTATGGGACAACAGGCATGAGGATAAAGGAAAACATGGTAAATTTGATGCCTTGTGGATGGGTCCTTATTCCATTGACATAAGAATTGGTGAGCACACCTTTTTCCTAAAATACCTAGATGGAGATATTTCCTTGAATTACCCATTAATGGCAGGCATCTAAAGCACTTCTTAGATTGATTACAAACAAGGTGTGCATTCATGTACATTGTATAGTCCTTTTATTTTGTTTTTTTTTTTTTTTTTTTGTTTCCTTTTTTTTTTTCCTAGTCTTCAATGACCAGTTGCCTTGGTATCTCGGTATATTTTTTGAGGGGTGTTTTGTTGGTTTGGTTTATCCTTTGTGTGTTTTTAATGACTTTGTAACCCAATGGATCTAGGCACTTGGTTTGTTTTATGTTTGTTTGGTTTTGTTCTTATGGCACCCACAGGGGGTGCCCATCCCCGAGTCAGAGCCGATGTTAGTGCTCAATTTGATCTCACCCTTTTATCCAGTGTATGCCTTTGAAAAAATTCATCTTTGACTAGTTTTTCATGTGAAAAAAAAGTATGCTTGAAAAGATATAATCATGTCGAATGCGAATGAAAACCTTGTGTTTAGGGCATTGATCCTCTTTTTTGGTTAAGGATTGTGAAAATGTGTCATTACTAAAGAATCCTTGTGAAATAGGTCGAAAAAATTATGTAAAACCATGATTTATCCCTTTCGAATGTTGTCCTTTTTGAAAATTAATAAAAATTTCTCCAAAATTTTGATGATACATGGTGTTGCCCAATTTTGTACCCCTTGCAAAATTTGAGTAACTTGCATAAGTGTTGGACTTGGTGGATATTTGAAGACAAAAATTGAAAAGCTACAAAAGAAAGGAACATCACCATGGAAGGAAGGAAGGTTATCCATGTGTCCCTCTGGTGCACACTTTGGAGAAAGTGCAAGGAATCAAGAGCCTTCAAGTAGAAAATTTGACCACATGGCTTAAGCGTGGAAGGGCAATCCAAGTGGGAAGAAAAGTAAAATTAAAGGAAAGAACGTGCACATCTCCACATGTCACCTAGACAGAACTTCAAAAAAGAACAAGTCCACAAAAGGGAGGAAATTTCTGCAGAACAAAGAAAAGGCCCCGTAGATGGATATTCAAAGTCACGCTATTCTAAATAGTTTTTGGGACTAGGGTAACAGTGTAAGGAAGGCCACGGATCACAAATAATAAAATCGCATCATCCAGGTGAGTCGCGGAAGGTTTTGAAAAGTTTCTATACACTAAAGGATGGAAAAAACATGTGGCATGACACCATTGATGTGCAATGATGGTGGGTTTCTTTTGTAAATGAAAATATGGCCCCAAATCCCAACACATTACATGATTCCATTTCATAGTTAAAGTCAAAAGTGGAGCAAGACCATGTGAATACAAGTAAATAATGAATCAATGTGTGATGCATTGAGCAGGTAGACCCTGATATTTCAACACCACACAAGTCTAGATGAGGATGATGTAAAACAACTATTCCAAAATATGATGCATATGTGGAAAAGCAACCAAAGGAGAAAGAAGATGATGGAAATAAAGTTTTAGATGCAAAATTGGGGTTCTATAGGGCCCCAACCCATGATGAATAAAATTTTCATACATATTTAGAAACTATATCAAAAGGAAACAAGAAGAGAAAAATATTCAGTCATCTCTTCCACTTCTACCTTGAAATATCCTCCAAATGGGGAATTTTGTTCAACAACCTATTTTTCCTTGGTATAAATTCATTTGAACCTTGAGTTGTTTGAAAAAATACAACTGACCCACCAAATTCTGAGACATCCCCATCTCCATCAATGATTCAATAGTCATTCTGGGACCATCCATAATATCCCTCAACTCAATCTTCTTCTGATAAGAAGATACCCAGTCCAAAAGGTCTAAACCACCTATGGGAAATGTCATTTTTCCCTTTTCCTTGTAAGAAGTAGATAAATGGAGAAGAGTTAAGAGGAGCATTTGGATTGGCTGGGAGAGAAAGTATTATGGCCCTTGGAGGACCTGATGGAATAAGAGATTTAGAACTAGACTCACCCTTGCCTCCTCAAAAAGGTGGATGCTCTCTTGGTAGAGGAACAGAAAAAAGGTCCTGATAATTTTTTCTCCATCAAAGGAGCCCACTTGCACTAGGATGAATGGAAGGTTGGAGAGTAGACTTTCCCTTACCCTCCTTGGTGGTAGAAATGATGCCTTAAAATGTTGAGGAGATGAAGGATCTACTTCTTCCTCATCTAAAATAATAATTGGGGGCTTGAGATCTTGATTCCCCCTTTTTCTTCTTGATGATGGTGTTGGTATTGTAGATTGTTGAGGTGGTACATGGTCTTGTTTGACCTTTTTCCAAAAGGAATGATCATTTCTCAATTCTTCTACTTTGTGAGAAATGGAGGGCACTATATCAATTGAAGTCTTTTCATAAAGTATGTAAGACTCCTTGGGAACTTCTTTCAGCACAAATTATTCATTACATAGAAAGGGAGACTCATATATCATTTTCCCCTGTCACAACATGCCTCCTCTCAATCCAAAATTTCTTCAATTCTTCTAGGAGATTTTGGTGTTCCCAATGGAAGAGATGATAATACATGGATTAGAAGGTTGAGAAAACATGATTGATCTTGATCAATCTCAAGAGGAGGGAAATCCAAACCTCCCGATATGTCAAGGGCCCTTTTTATCCCCTAGATCTACAATTTCAAATAGAGCCCTGACAAAGGCCTCATCTTGGGCAGTTAAATCAAATATTTGATTTAAATCTTCTAAGGATATTTCTTTCAAGATATTCTCATATGGCACCCTCTCCATTACACCAAAAAAAGCTTTGCAATAGTAATCCTCACATTCAAAAGTAGAAAAAGGATGCATATTGGGGAAAAAATAGAGTTGAATTTATAATGAGGATGGTGCAAATGAGATGAACTGAGATGAAAATCATTTCCATCAAATGAAGAAAGATTTTCACTCAGCTCACACAAAGGAAATAAATTTGAGGGAGATTGGCATTATGCAAAAAAATATTTGACTGATGTGACACAATTTATGGAAAATATATTCATCCCAAAAAGACACGAAACATGAGTGTGTGTTTGTTCAAGATTGATCCTCAAAAGGTGAAAGGGATTTGCATCATCATCAAGCCATATGGAGGCACCTAAAAACTATCAAAAGGGGGTTTTTTCCCACCAAAAGGGAGAAATGATTAAACAAATGAAAAAAGGAATGACATAGTATCCCAATCATATGTAAAAAGATTTGAAAAATGGGAGTAACTCATAATTCCTCCACCTGAAACATAAGATAACATATTAAATTATATGTTGTGAAGAAGAATATTCTTTGGATATTCATGCTTTTGGGGGAAAATGAAGAGTGAATGAGTGATTGAAAATGTATAAATGCGATGAGAATACTCTCACATAAGGGGGTTAAAATTTTCTAAGCTTTAGAAAAAAGGAGAGAACCTGTTTGTACTAGCTTGAAAAATTGAACCAATATGAGATATCCGAACTACTATTCATTTGTTCCCAAGCCTTCTCACCAAGATGATTGCACTATACAATCATTGGAAAATATTGAGGTCATAGTTGTTGTGTCCCCTTATTGAAGAATTGGTGTTTCTTGAATCAATTTGTGTGTAGTCTCATGAGCACTATTACTTTGTTCAAGATGAATTGTTTTGAATCAATTATCTACATTTTTGTTGCAATCTTATGCTAATTAATCTCTCTGAATTACATAAATCCTTAGTTAAAATAGTGACAATTTGGTAACTACAATTACATGATTGATGGAGCTTTCCTTCATAATGTGGTAAACGGTTTTAAAATCAATTTGTATTTGTTTGATCTAAGATATTTTTCAGTTCTTGAGTGTATCTAGAATGTATTTGATCAAATATTGTTAGTATTTTGTTGAGAGTTTGTCATGATATTTTGTGTTTGAATTCTCAAAGTTTGTGTGAAATCCTGTGTTCTTGGGCTTCCATGAATACAAACCTTCTGGTTGAAGGAATGCTTTGGACTATGTGATCCATATTTTACATCAAGAACAATTATCTTGCAATATTTGTAAGGTTCATTTGAGGTTTTTCATATAATCAACTTTATCCTACTTAACTTCCCAACAATATACATCAAAATTACAACCAATAACCATCAAATCCACTTGAATTACCCCTGCTTTGCATTTTCATGCATAAATACTATGGAGATTTGTTAAATTTTCCCATCCTTTGTCCAAAGTATGCAAGAGAAAGTTGGAATTATGACTTGTCTTTAGTAACCTGAGCCTTCTTTAGAAGATATCTACATTTTCTAGTGTGACAACTCATGAGAGTTAGATAATGTTTGTATTGACCATGTCTTCTTGAGGCTATTTTTCACTTCCCTGAGAAAAGGAGTCCAAATATTGTTGTTCTATCCATCATTTTCACAAATACAAGTTACAAAATGGGTCCTCTCACCTTGGTTTTAGGAAGAACCTAAAGTAGCAGGGTAGGTCATACCCTTAGTGAGGTGTTATCCAACATTCCCCAAGTCCAAGTAAAAGAGATTTTCAGATCCATCCCTACTACAAAACAACTCAAATCCTAGTTTGTATTTCTCTAAGCATCCTACTTAGCCTATTGATGTTCTTGGCTTACAAGGTGGGACTGATTTGGGTACCAAAACCCTCATGGCACCATTTCTGGGAATATTTTACAAATACAAAGAAACATCGATCTCTGGTAACGTATTGAATATGTTTAGATGTAAATACATGATCTAGACATCATCCTTTGTTGAGATTTATGAAAAATGGGCTTAATCAAAAGTTATTTGCTTGATATTTTCCTAGTTTAAGCAATCTTTCCATTAAATTTTCTTGGTTAGGGGTAAATATTGATAAAGGATGCTAAGATTTGTCAAGATTTGTTGAAATTGATCATTAAGGTTCAGATTGACAAGTCATTTACTAGTGATTTACACATCTAAGGTACAAGACCTTAGTGGTGACTCCACATTGTTTAGAATTTTGGTAAATACCAGTGCCTCAAGCTTTAATAATTGAAATATGTCATCAAGATCTATAAAGTCTGGAAGGAAGAAGGTCCTTCTTCAAGAAAATCCTACTAGAAAATTGTTTCCAGAGCTAGGAAGGAAAAATCCAACTAAGAAACAAGTCTGGAGAGCATTGGGAGATCAAAGGTTAAAAGAGAAAGTAGTGCCTGTGGTTGAAAGTGATCAGCCTTTGATAGAGGATTATTCTAGCTCCTCAGATAGTTTCTAGATCAAGTAGTCCCTGCACAAATTTATATACTCCAACTTGTGAGGGGCCTTCATTTGTAATTAATAAGGGTATTCCTCATCTCCCTCATTTTTCACTTAGAAGTAATAGAGTTTTTTGTGAAACTGAATCATTAAAGGACCAGTACTTTGAGGATCATACACCATTACCTCAAAGACCTCCTATCCCATACCATTTTAACCCTCATATTGGGACACCTCCTCAAAATAATATGGCTTATCCTCCACCTAGAGCTCCATTTATTGTAAATGTTTTGGATATAGATTTTCATGGTATGGTGGGTTATCCTAATGCAGTTCCATAAGAAGTGAGGAACAATTTCCTAAATTTCAAGGAAATAATGCTATTACTAGTGACCAACACCTTAGAATTTTTGTTAATATCATGGAGGATTTTGAGATTGAACATGAAGATGTGTATGTCAAATTTTTCATTCACACCTTAGAAGAGGATGCCCATGATTGGTATAAAGCCTTACCAAATAATTCCATTGATTCATGGGATGAGATGAAAAATGCTTTTAGATTACAATATGGGGACAAGACTTGATCCTAGGTTTCTCCTCTCAAAATTTGAAAATATCAAGAAGAACCCCAATGAACCAGTCCAAGACTTTAACACCAGATTTAACAAAACCTTGACTAGATTTCCAATGACATTGAGGCCAAGTGATGAGTCCTACATGATAAAGTATTGTGATGCCTTTGACAAGAAAGCAACATATTATTTGAGGACAAAAACCTTGGGACTTTGAGATAAGATTTTCTCCATGGCAATATAGATAGAAAATAATATCAAAGTAAATAGGAAACCTCCTAAAAGGGATGGTGTTAAGTTATTAAATCCTAAAATCCTCAACCAAGTAAGGGAGTTGATCTAGAAAGGTAGTTAAGACTTTATCTAGGGAAGTGAAAGAAATTTCCTATAAAATTGCTAGAGTATAAAAGGGAATATGAAAAAAAAGTTCTCAGGCCAACACCAAACTCAAAACTAGAAAAAATTTGGTAAAATCATCCTAGAGGTGATCATAGATTAGATGAGAGAGGTAAAGGGCCCATGGGATCAGGAAATAAACAACAAACCAAAGAGAAAAAAAATTGGTCCTTGATCCTTTAACTACTAGAGTTTCTATGATAGAAAGAAAATCATGTTATTGAGTGGTGTGATAAATGTTTCTTACCACATTCCCCATGTGATCTTAATGAATAAAGTGAAGAGGTTGATGATGATGCTACTTTTGGTAATGTGTGCATGATGGAATGCCCTAATAGTCCACAACAAGGAGCTACTTCTACTAATTGTTGAGTGCCAGGACTGTGGAATGTTTTGGGACTGCATAAACCAAGTATCTCCTCTTCCTTCTACTAGTAATATCTTGAAGTTGATATGGTCCAGGATTTTGACTTGCCCAATCATGATTTTGAATATTTAAGGGCATTGATGATTAAGAAATATGATGGTGGAATTCCTTCTGAGGAGGATAGACAGTTATTAATGAATGCAGTGGTGGCCCAAGAGAAAGAATATAATCTAAGAAACAAGACTGTTAAAATGGGAGGGCCACAACCCAAACCAAAGAATCCCTCTCTCACTAATATCCCAAAGGATCCCCCAAGAAAGATGTTCCAACCAAAAGTCCAGCTAATGCCAATAAACCCAGTAACCCTACCCAAGCCATGAAGAACCTCATACCACAAGAAAAGAAATTACCCTACCTCTCAATACAACCTTTACCCAAGTATACCCCTATGATATGGCTCAAATTTTGAGCCAATCAAGGTCACTATACCCATCATTGAGTTTCTTAGGATCCCTGAGCATAGAAGAAGAGCATTTGAGTACTTGGGATTTAAGGAGGAGGTAGTGACCCCGGAAAAGATGTTAACAATCTTGATATTCCTCCTGTTATTGAAGAATTGGAAGTTCTATAGACATTGGAAAATTTGGGGGAATCCCCTGAAGTATATCTAGGAACTTCCCTTGTTGAGTCCCAACTTGATGTTGATCCCTTATATACTACTTTGATTATTAATGACAAACTTGTTCATAATTACATGTTTTATTCAGAGCTTCATGTAATGTGATGCCCTCTTGAGGTCATGAATGAGTTGGATATCAAAGTAATAACAACCTTTAGAAAGTGCACTGCCATGGAATCAAGAGAAGTACCAGTCATTGGGTATGTGAAAGGTTTAGTAGTGCAATTATAAATTATCTGGTAAGTATTTAACCATGAATGTAGTTATTGTTGGACTACCCTACTAAATGGGGTATGTTGTTGTCAAGAAAGTGGGTGTCCATGTTGGTGGAAGTGTGCAAATGGATATGTCATATGCCACCATACCAGTAGAAGGGAATATTTCAAGTTATATGGGGAAAAAGATGTTACATCTAATTGAAGATCCTAATAATGCTACTTATGAAGTTTTGTATATATAAATGTCGATGTTAATAATTTTTTTGGGTATGTAGATTTTGAAGAACATAGTATTTATAAGAGTAAATTCCTTAGAACAAGTTGGTGTCCCTTGACCTTTGATGTTTGATGGAGCTTTCTAATATGGGAAATGGGGTTGGAGTTGTACTTATATCTCCAAGCCAAGAAAATTTTAATTTCTCCTTCAAATTGAAATTTGAATGCACAAACAACATTTCTAAGTATGAGGCATTACTCTTGGGTTTGAGGATTTCCTGGAAGTATGGTATAAAGATATAATTGTTAAAGGAGATTCAGAGCTTGTAGTGAAACAAGTAAGGAAACTATATGCCATGAAAAAATCAAAGAATGAAACAATATAAACATGCATAGTATGGGATTTTATTGAGATGTTTGATTCCTTTAACATTTTGTATCATGAAAGAACTCAAAATGTTGGTAGATAGATTGGAAATGCTTGGATCTAGGTTTGAAAACTGCATTTTTCTCCTTATTGTTATTATGATATTGAAGTGTTGTCAAGACCATCTATTCCTTGATAATGTGAAACATTGGAAAGTATTTGATGATGATGCCTAGGTTCAGAGGTTTTTGCATAAATGAAGAGAATTCACCAATCAATGTGCATGGATTGGGAGCCAATGGTTGTAATATGTGATGGAAAGGAAACCCTTGTTTGGTAAGGATATAATTCAATTGAAAACCAACACAATTCCCATAGGGTTGGTGGCTTTAGAGTCTAATTTTGATAATGTTGACATAGGTGGTTCATAGACACATCTCTTCTTCAAGGGATGTTGAAGAATTCAATTTGGGAACTAAAGAAAAACCCAGAAAATTTTGGATAAGAAGTAATTTGAGTAAGGAGGAAAAGTAGTCCTATGTTGAATTGTTGAAAAATATCAAGACTAGCTTAGCATGGTCTTATTAGAATTAAAAGCATATAGGGAAGATTTATTTCAACATGAAATACCTTGGAACCTAATGCTAAACCATTTAGGAAAAAAAAGGCCTATCAATCCACTTCTCTCCCTCAAGATGCAGGAAGAATTAAAAATTAAGGGATGGAGGGATAATACAACCCACAAGATATTCTTCATGGGTGGAAAACTTAGTGCCAGTAAGAAATAAAAATGGAGATATAAGGTTGTGTGTGATTTCAGAAATTTGAATAAAGCCTCAATTAAAGATAACTATCCATTGCCTAATATGGATAACATGCTACAATTGGTCATTGGATCATGAGTTTTTCTACATTAGATGGATTCTCAAGGTATAACCAGTGGTTGTGAAACAATCAGAGAGAATTAAAACTACCTTTTACCACCCCATGGGGTACCTATGTGTATGTGAGAATTCCTTTTGGTTTGATGAATGTTGGGCTACATTCCAAAGAGCAATGGATGTTGCATTCTTAGGCTACATAAATGATTTTATTACAGTTTATCAGGATGATGTGACAATATTCTCTAAACAAATAAGTGATCATTTGAGCCATGTTGAAAAGATGTTGATAAGATGTAGAGAATATGACATCTCATTGAATCCTAAAAAGTTCCATTTTGGGGTTCAAAAGGAAAAGTTGTTGGGGCACATTGTATCAAAAGAAGGGGTCATGATTGATCCTGAAAGGTGGAAGCAATTGGTAAGGTCCTGTCCCAAAAAATAAGAAAGGAATTTAATCCTTCTTTGGTCAAATAAATTTCATTAGGAGATTCATTTCTAATTTTTCTGAAATGACTATTCCCATTACAAACATGCTAAAAAAGGACTAGATTATTCAATGGGAAGAAGGATCCCTCCAAGCTTTCACTAGAATAAATAAGCATTGAAAAATTCCCCAATTGTTGGCAGCCCCTGGATTATAAGAAGGATTTTCAAATATTTTCCTTTGCATCTGAAAACACCATTGCATCTATATTATTACAAAAGGATGAGGAAGGAAATGAAAGGCCTATCACCTTTTTCAGTAAAGCCTTGCAGGGGGCTGAACTAAAGTATACCATCATGGAGAAGCATATTTTTCTTTGGTGAGAGAAACTAAAATTTTCAGGCCCTACATCTTGAGTTCTAAGATTGTAGCATATGTTCCCCACACTATGGTCAAAGATATCTTATCAGAGATGGAAGTTTCTAGCAAGAGATGTCATTGGGTGAACAAGCTACAAGAGTATGACATGGATATACAAACCACCAAGCTGGTTAGAGGTCTAGGCCTTGCAAGATTGATGGTAGAGAGTAACCTACAGGTAATGAAAATTAACAAGATTGAGGAAGGAACTATGGATGTCCTAGAAAAAAATTAATCAATTCCACATGGTATAAGGACATAATATTTTACCTTAGGAATTTGGAGTGTCCTAGCCACTTAGACAAAAATTAGAGAAGGACACTCAAATTGGCCTCCCAAAATATATCATAACTGATTATGGGTTGGCTTGGAAGAATCCTGAGGGGTTATTTTGAGATGTATCACAGAGGAAGAAGCTCCCAAAATTATTGTATAATTTCATGGGGAGTATGTGGAGGCCACTTTTCTAGAAGAGTAACTTCCCACAAGATCTTAAGGGAAGGTTACTTGGTGGCCCACACTTTTCAAAGATGAAGATTTTGTTGGTTAGAAATGTGAAAAGTTGTCAAATATTTTTAGGAAGAATGAAAGCTTCAAGTTCCCTTCCTTTGCAACCAATGTCAATAGAAGCTCCTTTTAAACAATGGGGCATGGATTTTATTGGAGAAATATCAGATCCCTCAAGTGCAGGGCATAAATGGATACTAGTGGCCAAAATTATTTTACCAAGTGGGTTAAAGCTATTCCACAAAAAGGAAACTCATCAAATTGTCATGGATTTCATCCTGAATCACATAATTTGTAGGTTTGGGGTACCTACAAAAATAGTTGTTGACAATGCTATGAGCTTTAGAGCTAAACCACTGGTAGCTATGTGCCAAGAGTATGGGATAAATTTGACATATGCATCCAATTATAATCCTCAAGGGAATGGCCAAGATGAATCAAGCAATAAGAATTTTCTTAAGATAATTAGGAGGACATTGGAGATTAATAAAATAAAATGGGGTGAGAAGTTGAAATTTTCTTTATGGGAAGATATAATTACTGCCAAAAGGCTACTGAAAGAGTCCATTTGAATTGGTTTATGGAGTCCAAGATCTCTTTCCCCTACATATGCAATTGTCCTCTTATCAGTTCATACAACAACTTGAGGATGAAGAGGTGAATCCCTATGAAGCAAAGGATTAATCAGATTGTGGAGTTGGATGAAGAGAGAAGAGAGTCTCACCAAAGACACCTTAAGTTTAGAGAAACTCAAAAAATTATTTGATAAAAAGGTGACTCCTAGAACTTTCAATGTTGGAGATCTTGTTTTTTTATGGGACAACATACATGAGGATAAAGGAAAACATGGTAAATTTGATGCCTTGTGGATGGGTCCTTATTCTATTGACATAAGAATTGGTGAGCACACATTTTTCCTAAAAGACCTAGATGGAGATTTTCTAGAGCTTCCTATTAATGGCTAGGCATCTAAAGTACTTCTTGGATTGATTACAAATAAGGTGTGCATTCATGTACAATGTATAGTCCTTTTGTTTTGTTTTTTCTTTTTTTTTTTTGTTTTTTTTTTTCCTTCTCTATAGTGACTAGTTTCCTTGGTATCTCAGTGTATTTTTGTGGGGTTTGTTGTTTAGGTTTGGTGTTGTGGATGTTTTTAAATTGACTCCGTAACCCAATGGATCTAGGAACTTGGTTTGTTTAATGTTTGGTTTGTTTGGTTCCTTTGGCACCCACAAGGGGTTCCCATCCCCAAGAGTCGAGCTGTTAGTGATCGATTTGATATCTCCCCTTTTATCTAGTTTATGCCTTCAAAAATTCTCTCTCCTACTTATTTCTAATGTAAAACAATACCTTCAAGATATAATCATGTCATCTCGATGCGAATGAAAACCTTGTTTTTATGGAGTTGATACTCTTTTTTGGTCAAGGATTGTGAAAATGTGTCATTATTAAAGAATCCCTATGAAATAGGTCAAGAAAATTATGTAAAACCATGATTTATCCCTTTCAATGTTTCCTTGTTATTTTAAACCACAAGAAATTTCTTTGAATTTTGATGATACATGATGTTTCCCAATTTTGCACCCCTTACAAAATTCGAGAAACTTCATAAGTGTTGGACTTAGAGGATATTTTAAGACAAAAATTAAAAAGCCATGGAAGTAAGGAACATCACCATGGAAGGAAGGCAGGTTATCCACGTGTCCCTCTCGCGCACTTTGGAGAAAGCGCAAGGAATTGGAGCCTTCAAGTAGCGAAAGTTGACCACGTGGCTTAAGCATGGTAGGCAGCCAAAGTGGGCTGAAAATTCAAATTAAAGGAAAGAAACGTTCACATCTCCATGTGTTTTCCAAGTGAAACTTAAGAAAATAACAAGTCCGCAGAAGGGAGGAAAGTTCCATGAAATAAAGAAAAGGCCCCACAAATGGATATTCAAAGCCTTGTTACTATTCTAAATAGTTTTGCAAACTAGGGTAATAGTGCAGGTGAAGGCAACGAGATCACAACAAAGAAAATCACATCATCTAGATGAGCCATAAAAGGTTTTGAAAATCTTGTGATACACTAAAGGATGGAAGAAACATGTGGTATGACACCATTGGATGCGTTGTGGTGGGTTTATTTTGCAAATGCAAATATGGTCCTTGAAGCCTGATGCATGACATGATTCCATTTCATAGTTAAATTCAAAAGTAGAGCAAGGCCATGGGAATACAAGAAAATAATGAAAAATGTGTTGATGCATTGAGCAAGTAGACTAATATTTTAACACCACATAGGTCTAGATGAGGATGATGTAAAACATCTATTACAAACATATGATGCATATGTGGAAAATCAATCAAAGGAGAAAAAGATGATGGAAATAAATTTTAAGATGCAAATTGGAGTTTTATAGGGGCCCTATCCCATGATGAATAAATTTTCATACATATTTAAAAACTATATCAAAAGGAAACAAGAAGAGAAAAATATTCAGTCGTCTTCCATTTCTACCTTGAAATCTCTTCCAAAGTGGGAATTTTGTTCATAGCCTGATTTTCCTTGGTATAAATTCATTTGAACCCTAAGCTATCTAAGAAAATACGAGTGACCCTACCAAATTCTAAGACATCCCCATCTCCATCAATGATTCAATAGTCATTTTAGGACCATCTATAATATCCCTTAACTCAATCTTCTTCTGAAAAGAATATACCCAAGTCCAAAAGGTCTAAACCACCTGTGGGAAATGTCATTTTCCCCTTTTCCTTGTAAGAAGTGGACTGAATGGGAGCAGATTGAAGAGGATCATTTGGATTAGTTGGGAGAGAAAGCACAATGGCCCTTGGACCTGATGGGGCAAGATATTTAGAACTAGACTCACCTTGTGCCTTTTCCTCTTCATGAAAGGTGGATACTCTCTTGGAAGAGGAATGGAAATAGGTCCTGATAATGTCTACTCTATCAAAGGAGCTCACTGCACTAGATGAATGGAAGGTTGGAGAATAGATTTTCCTCTACCCTCCTTGGTGGTGGAAAGTGATGCATTAAAATATTTTGGGGATGAAGGCTCTACTTCTTCCTCATCTAAAATAATAATTAGGGGTTGAGAGCTTGATTCCCCCTCTTTCTTCTTGATGATGGTGTTGGTATTTTGGATGATTAAGGTGGCATAGGTATTGTTTGACATTTTCCCAAAAGAATGACTTTTTCTCCAGTTCTATTTTGTGAGAAATGGTGAGAACTATATCAATTGATGTCTTATCAAAAAATACATAGGACACCTTGGGAATTTCCTTCAGCAAAAAAATTTCCATCACATAGAAAGGGAGACTCATACTCAATCTCCCTTCTCACAACATGCCTCCTTTCAATCTAAAATTTCTTCAATTCTTCTAGACTTTTCCAATGTTCCCATTGAAAAATATGATAATACATGGATTGGAAGGCTAAGAAGATAGGATCAATCTTGATCAATCTTATAAGAAGGGAGATTCGAACCTCCCAATATTTTAGGGGCCATTTTCTATCTCCTAGATCTATAATTTCAAATAGATCCTTGACAAAGGCCTCATCTAGACCAGTTAAATCAAATATTTGATTCAATTCTTCTAAGGATATTTCTTTCAAGCTACTTTCCATGACCACCTTTGACATTTCACCAATAAAGAGTTTTGCAGTAATCCCTCACATTCAAGAGTAGAAAAAGGATGATTATTGGGAAAAAATAGATTTGAATTTATAATGAGATGGTGCATATAAGCTGAGTTAATAAAAATCATTTCCATCAAATGAAGAAATATCCTTCACTCAGCTCACACAAAGGAAATAAATTTGAGAGAGATTTGCATTATGCAAAAAAAATAAAATTGTATTGATGTGACACAATTTATGGGAAAGTATTCAGCCTAGAAAGACACAAACATGAGTGTGTGTTGTTCAATATTTATCCTCAAAAGGTGAAAGCAATTTTTGTATCACAACAAGCCATGTGGAGGTGCTTAAAACCTATCAAAAGGGTTTATTTTCCCATCTAAGGTACAAGACCTTAGTGGTGACTCCACATTGTTTATAATTTCTGGTAAATATCAGTGCCTCAAGCTTTAATATTTAAAATCTATCATCAAGATATGTAAATATGGAAGGAAGAATGTCCTTATTAAGGAAATAACCTACTAGAAAATTGTTTTTAGAGCTAGGAAGGACAAATCCAACTAAGAAACAAGTTTGGAGAGCATTGGGAGATCAAATGTTAGAAGAGAAAGTAGTGCATGTGGTTAAAAGTGATCAACCTTTGATAGAGGATTATTCTATCTCCTCATAAATTTCGAATCAAGCAGTCCCTATGTGAATTTATATACTCCAAATTGTGAGGGGCCTTCATTTGTAACTTATAAGGGTTTTCTCATCTCCCTCATTTGTCACTTAGAAGTAATAGAGTTTTCTATGAAATTGAATCATTAAAGGACCAAGTACTTTGAGGATCATACACCATTACCTCAAATACCTCTTGTCCCATACCATTTTAACCCTCATGTTGGGACACCTCCTCATAATAATATGGCTCATCCTCCACCTAGAGCTCCATTTGTTGTAAATGTTTTTGGGCCCATAGATTTTCACGGTATGGTGGGTTATCCTAATGCAGTTCCATAAGAAGTGAGGAATAGATTGCCTAAATTTCAAGGAAATAATGTTATTACTGGTTATCAACACCTTAGAATTTTTGTTGATATCATGGAGGATTTTGAGATTGAACATGAATGTGTATGTAAAATTATTCATTCACACCTTATAATAAGATGTCCGTGATTGGTATAAATCCTTACCAAATAATTCCATTGATTCGTGGGGAGATGAAAAAATATTTTCGATTACAATATGGGGACAAGACTGATCCTAGATCCCTTTTATATGAGTTTGAGAACATAAATAAGAATCCCAATGAACATTACCATGACTTCAATACAAGATTCAACAAAACCCAGACTAGATTGCCAATGACATTGATGCCAGTGATGATTCCTTCCGATAAATTATTGTGATGCCTTTGATAAGATAGCAACATACTATCTCGAGGGAAAAAAACCCATATCTTTAAGAAAAGATTTCTCCATGGCAGTAAAAATAGAAAATAATATCAAAGAAAAAGGAAAGACTCCTAAAAGGGAGGGTATTAAGTTAGTTAACCCTTAAAATCCTCAACCAATCAAGGGATTTAATTGGAAGAAGTTATTAAACATCTATCAGGGAGTAGTAAAAAAATATCTTATAAACTTTCTAGAGAAAAGAAAGGGATAGAATAAGTTCTCGTATTAGTGATGTGCAAAATAATCAACCAATAATATTAGGTCTCATACTCTGTTGTTCATTAAATGTCAACCTAGGGGCGTAAGCTTTTCAAAGGGCCTACAAAATATATTTTACAGTATTTGGAGTGAGGTATTTGTAGGATAGAATCATCAAAGAGTATAAAGTAATGCTTATGCAAATTGGAAAGTAAACTATGGATGTTGCTGATTTGCAGATCTAAAATTCAACACAATATGCACTCATTAACTTTTAGAAATGAAATGAATAACTGATAATCAATCCACACAACATGTATAGGAAATTGAGTAATAGGATCTTCCCTACAATTCCTTTCGAGGGGCCCTTCCTCATGCATAAGTGAGTTCTGATCCTACCCTAAAAACTCACAGAACTACTCAAGAAGATAAATGATTCATCTATTAAGTTGTAGTAATTAAAGATTGCTATAACAAAGAGATTACAATGAACTTAAGAGCACAAAATCACATTAATATATTTTGTCTTCACACATTCACAATTCTTCTTCTCTCATACAGCTATCACTTCATTCCTTAATATATTAATCTATATCTATTACATTTCTATCTGAATATATATAGACAGATCACTAACTTATTCTATTCTAGGAATATGATCAAAAACCACTCAAATAGATTATAGTTGTTTTGTTTCATATTTTTTGAGTGGAGACACTAATTTTTGTCTTATTTACATGACAAGAACTAATTACAAAACTACTTAACAAAGTAACCATAACATTACATATGATGCATTAGGATAGATTCTACTTTTTTTCTTATACTTTGGTGTGAGCTGGATAAGTTCTCTTTGGCTACGGGCAGCTGGAGGTGCATATTGCTCTATTACTATAGGTAGTTCTGGAAGATGCTACGGAAAGGTCTAGAGCTTGCTACGGGTAAGATAAATCACCCAAATATTTCTCAGACTTGTCCAAAAATGTTACCACTTGGTTAACTTGTTTTCTAGCTTCATATGCTCAGCTCCATATACTTCATGATGCCTCATTGTTGTTGGATGTCATGATTCTCTCTTATCATTACCCATCCAGTGGCTATGGGCTGCTATAGGAGCATAACCAGAGTGCTATGGGCTAGGGCCTACTACTTCATAAGCTTATGGCATCTTGTAATTTGTTTGGAGACATCATAAATGTTAGTTTGCACAAAAGACAAGATTCACCATAGTAAATAGGTATATTATATCTTAATGAACATACAAAACTAAATATATGCAAAATCATAACTTTATCTCATATCAACCATCAAGATGAGATAAAAGTATCAAAACTGTATGTGTAAGAGGCTTCAAAAAGGATTTAGATGGGGCCAAAACATGCCAATATGTGGCCTCATCACACCCCCCAACTTAGCTTCTTGCTCATCCCTGAGAAAGTTGGCTCATCTTGAGGGCACAATATTTTTTGTAGTCATAGGGGTCCTGATTACCTACCTGGCCATATCCATAGAGACCTCCCCTTATCCCAAGTTCATGCCATAAGGCTGCTATTTTTATTTATCCAAAGGTACTATTTCCCTCCAATCTGGAATGGGATACCAGAAGATGGGAGGATGAAACCTCAATCCTAACCATCCTTCCTTTTTCATTCTTACCAGTTCTATGTAATCATGAACCCTTTTTAAGGCCTGCTTAAAATTTGTAGGTGAGTTTGGCTCTTTATTTCTCAATATAGTGGGAAACTCATCCCATCTTGATTTGTAGGATACATAAGTTGTTTTACCTTCTTTTTCCAGGAATATCAAATATCAGTTCTAGACAGCTATCTGCCTTTGCCTAACCCATGTAGCCAATCTATCCTCTGATACAAACTCTGCCCATTCTTCTACAATGTCCTCAGGGTAACCACTTTCTCCCCTTATCATTAAGGCAGACTGTTTTTCCATTTCTAGATACTCATCTGCCTCTTCTTTTCTTCTCTTCTCATTTTTTAGGTAGGATGTGAAGGCATCTAGAAGTATGTCACCTAGGTACATGTTAGGATTCCACTTTACATTAGAAGGAACAAAAAATTTATGGATATAAAACTCACTCAGTTGTGCCTGAGTTTCAGGATCAGATTCTCTATATATGTTAAAGAATGTTTTGGGGTCATCCACAACATAGGGAAGGTTATTGTATACTTTCTCATATCTGAAATGCAACCATTTCTCCTATAGATATAGAGCATATACTCGTGGTGGAGGTCTACATTCTAAAATCCTAGTAGAAAGATCATACATATTTTCTACTTTCATCTTGAGTCCCTCTATTTCTACTTCATGTTTTTCCACCTTCTCCACCAATGTGTCATGTTTCTGCCTTGCTTCAACATGCCCTTTAAATCTTTGTACTAGCCTTTGAAAAACATTATAATCTTCAAGAAAATTTTCTTCTAAGAATGTATATAGGTCATCCTTAGGGCCAACTGAATAGGTATTTTCAAAAGTGAGGTCAAAATGTATTACCTCAAGCTCTGCTGTAGGTTGTTTTTGTGCTCTATATGGGACCATTTGGAGTAAGGACTCATCCTTTCCTCCCTTGTATTTACCTTCATATTTTGGTTCAAGTTTAGGTTCTTTTTCTTTTTTTTCTTCTTCCATGGGAGTATTTTCTAAAGCTTCTTTCTCTCCTATCAGGGCATCCAATCCTCTTGTTCCCTCCAGGTTTCTTATAATACTTCTCAAAATGTTGATTTCCTTCACTGCTTTCTCTAGAGTTTGGAATTCAGGTTCTTGTTTCCCTTCACTTTTCTCCTCTTCAATTTCTGCCTGTTGTGGTATCTCAAGAGGTATTTGTTCTTGCTTCTCCTCTTCTTCTAAACTGTCCATCTCTCTTACTATCTCAAAACCTTCTTTTGTGATAAATACTTCTTCCTTCTTCTTCTTTTGAGGTGCTTCTTCACTGATTTCTATGGTCTCTGTTTGTGTTGTTCTTTTCCTCCTTATCCTATGAGATCTTCTTACAGCTATTATTTTTCTCTTTTGTTCTTTCTTGGGGGTAACTTCCTCTACTACCTTTTCTTTTCCTTTTTCCTTAGGTGTTGAGGTAGTCTCAGTTTCTTTAGGTGCCTCCTCTACTATAGGTGTAGGGGTTTTTTCTTCCTTTTCCTACATGTTATGCTCCTAGTAGGTGATGTTGCCTCTACACCTTTCATCTTCTTGGAGATAGAGCCCCTTGATTCTGTAGACAGAGAGGCATGAGGGCTGCTTTTCTTACTCCCTACCTCTTATGTGGTTTCCTTTTCTGAGGAAATGATGAGCCTCCTTCTTCTTCTTCCCGTAGCAGTAGAGCTCCTAGTATTTCTTGCTACGGGTATGCTAGACTCCTCTTCTCTCTCCTTAGGGACCCTTATGATATGCTTTCTTTTTGACCTCCTTTCTTGTTGTGGCTATTTCTCAGGGGTTTCTTCTTTTTCCACTCTTTCTTCAATTTTTCTTGACTCTTCTCTTCTTCAGGTGCTGTAGGTTGCTGGTTTGGATTCCCTATTACCTGGTTTAAATCAATCCTAGGTTGGATGTTTTGGAGGCCTTGCTTGGTGATTAGCTAGATCAGACAGTGATGAGACAAGGCATTCTTCACCCCTTTCTGATATTCTTTTGCCATTTTCTTTAGGCTATTCAACAAGTGGTTTGGGACATTTATTACTATTCCATGCCTCAAGTGATTTAAGTATTTAAATTGCATTGTATAGAGTAGGGAATACCTTCCTTCACATGTGAAGTACTTGATGATGAATGTAACAATTTCTCTCCAGGCCTCAGGTAGGCTTCTTGTCTCAATACCCCCTTTTGTCTGATTGTATTGCTCCCCTTGGAAGAATTGTTGTCTAATTTTCTATGCATTGGGTTTCTCCTCCCAATTTTCTCCATTTTGAGGGAGTCCTATCACTTTCCCAATCAAGTCTTATGTTACTGGAAATGATATGCCAACTACCGTGGCTTGTTATCCATCAAATGTTCTTGTGAATTCTCTTCTCTCTCATTCGAGTATTCGGTTAGCAGTTGGAAGTAATTTTTCCATCCAGCCCGTTCAAATATATCCCAACAATGAGGGTTATTTCTCAAGGGTGTGACATCGGTGGGCTCTCTGTGAACAATGTTCCTCCCATAGCTTTTGCAAAAGTTTTTTTCTCTCTGCATTGATTTTCACCCTTTTTGTTTTGCTTAATCACATCTCAGGGGCAATATTTAATTGTCCCCTATAATCGAGGCATGCGTCATCATTCCCTAGGTCCTCATGCTGTGGCTAATTAAATCTTCCCGTAGTGAGATCCAATCCTGTTTCCTCCCCCAGACAGATGTCACTCATCCCGAGTGAAAAAAATGTTTCACGCATGCCATTTTTCCTTCAAATTATTACTTGAAGGGACTTATTAATGTCCCCTCATGATGGTGATTGAAAAAAGTAAATGATTAAGGCGTATATTTAATTTTAACATGTCTTTTCAAGAAATAGATACTTACTACTTGTAGATATTACCTTTTTACCTTAGTGCCACCTATTTTTCCTTCACGTGACACATTTTTACAGGAATATGCTTTATCTAAGGGTTTGGCATGTAGCACTTTTCTAATGAGTAATTTGATTGCAAGGATCATCTGAAAAATGATTGCTCTTCTGGAATTTGTTTATGCAATTTTTATGCTTAGGTAGATCTGACATGAGGTTCCTCTTGGACTCGGCTGGAGGTCCTTGTTTCTATTTGTGCATCTGCAACATGTGAAAACTTGCAAAAATGATACCTCCTTGCATGATGCTTGTGATTTTTAGAAACTTACATTCCTTCTTCTTTTGTTGTATGATGCTTGCAAGTTCTGGAGTGGATTTATGTGCATCTCTTTTCTTGACTACCTATAGCACTGCTTTGTTGCTACAACACTCTGAAATTATGCCCATAGTGACCATGAGGTGGCCCGTGTAGCACTGAACAGGTAGCCTGATTTAACCAAGGGGTTGCCCATAATAAGCAAGGAATGTTTGCAGGAAGGGAAAGAGTACCTGTAACATGAATTCTACTTTGTGCAATTGTTTTTTATTCATCTTTTACCTTACCTCCTTCTGAATATACCTATGGCTGACCAAAAATCTACCTATAGCACTTTTAGAAAGTTCATGTAGAAACTGTTTGAGGATCTTGTAGCAACTGGAAGGTTTCCCATAGCAACAATTTAGAAGGTTTCTCGTAACAATAACCGGAAGGTTACCCATGTAGAACTAGAAGTGGAAAAAGCAATGTGTTAAGCAAGTTTGGCTGAGGTGTTTTTCTTTCCATCCTTCTTGAAAAATACACATTTTTTTCTTCTCCTTTTTTTTTTTCAGTTTTACCCTTGAATGGCCAGCAAGATGGTTTTCCATTCAGGCCCTTTTTCATAGTTCTGAGCAGCCAACAAGTTTGGTTTTCTACCCAGAATCTACCAACAATGCCCAAAAAGGGTTTTCATTGTTGGTTTTTTTCTTTTCTTTTTCTTTTTTTTTTATCCTGCTACTGCCTGTAGCAGAATGTTTATTATGGCCCTATTAAGGTCCATATACAACATTTCAATCTTCTTCCCATGGGAGGTAGAGATCATCCTCCCTTCCTTCCTCATCAATATCCTTTTCCTTTGAACTTGGTGGGTCAATATGAGGGTTTGTCTACATGGATTGCTACACTTGTTGTGAAAATTTCTCCTTTGATAAGGGTTTCTTGTATACTTTGAGTTTGTGACCGTTAACCAGGAGTTTGAATCTTACTGATCAATTGTTCATAGTTGGACTACACCATTGTCATAGACATGTTCAATCTCGTATGGCCCAAGCCATCTTGTTTGTAATTTTCCTTTGTGGTATTTATATTTTGAATCAAACAGTAGGGCCCAATCTCCATGTGTGAACTACCTAGGCTTGATGTATCTATCATGCCATCCTATTTGTTTTGTTGTATCAATTCTGTGTTCTGAAGTGCTTGTTGTCTGTACTCATCCAAAGCATTGAGTTGCATCAATCTTTGCTTGTGTGCTTTGAAATATCAATTCCCAGCTCTACTGCAGTCCTCAAAGTTTTGTGTTCAAATTCTATTGGCAGCATTGGTTTCTTCCCATACACCAGCTCATATGGTGTGAAGCCAGTAGTTGTTTTCCATGTGATTTTGTATGCCCATATAACCTCATGGAGTCTAGACTCCCAATCCTTTCTTGATAGATTGACTATTTTGGTCAGGATATTTTCTAATTCTCTATTTGTGACTTCAACCTAGCCATTGGACTGTGGATGGTATGGTGTGGACTTCTTGTGTCTTATCATATATTCTTCCACTAGGTCAAGATGAGATCAACAGTAAACTGTGGCCCTTGATCTGTAACTATTTCCCTTGGTACACCGTATCTTGTGAATATCTCTTCGTATAAGAAGGCTGCTACTTTCTCATCTCGAGCATGTGTTAGTGCTTTTACTTCATCCCATTTGGTGACATAATCTGTACATACAAGGATGTACTCTTTGTTGTTTGATTTGGGGTCTATGGGCCCAACAAAGTCCAACCCCATTTGTCAAAAGGTTCCAGTTGCAACTGAGGCTGTAATGGCATCTCATCTGACCTTGTAGGCCTCCCCATACATTGGCATTTATCACAGTGGGTTGTATATCTGTTTGCATCCTTATGCAACATAGGCTAGTAGTATCCTGCAGTCAGGATTTTGACTACTATTCTTTTGGCTGCAAAGTGTCCTCCACATGGCTCATCATGGCATGCTTTGAGAATGTCAACTACTTCATCTTCTCGTAGACATCTTTGTATTACACAATCAGGTCCAGTATAGAAGAGAAAACTAGAAATCCAAGAGTACTTACCACTTTTTCTATATCAAGGCATACTTCTCTTTTGAGGAAAAGTGATGTGGCAGTTGTCCGAAATGAGGTAGTTTGCTACATCAACAAACCAGGGTGTAGAGATAGCAAGGCGGAGAGGTGATCATCGAAGAAATGAGTCATCCACTATGCCATCCTCTTGATTGCTTTGTAATCTTGAAAGGAAGTCAGCTACAACATTGTCCTTCCCTGGTTTATCTAGTATGGTAATGTCAAATTCTTGCAACAAGAGAAGCCATCTTACCACTCTTCCGGATACCGATGGTTTATTCATGAGGTACCTGATGGTAGCATGATCTGTGTGTATGAAATTTTGATATCCTGTGATGTAATGTTTGAATTTGTTGATTGCATATACAACTTCTAAGAATTCTTTCTCTGTCACTGTGTAGTCAGCTCTGCTTTACTTGCATATTTTTGCTTACAAAGTAAATAGCATAGCTGAGATGGCCTTCTTTCTATCCTAGTACTACACCTAGGGTAGTATCAGAGGCATCTATATGTATGTGAAAAGGCAATGCCCAGTTTGGTCCACATAATATGGGGGTTGATATGAGTAACTACTTCAGTAGATTGAATGCTTCATTACAGGTGGGAGTCCATACAAACTCAACATCTTTGTTTAGCAAGGTGAACAATGGGGCTGCCATTTTTGCTGAAATTGTTGATGAACCTCCGATAGTAACCAACATGACCCAAGAAGCTATGTACATCTTTTTTTTTGTGGTACCGGCAGGTCCTTGATGATAGCAATCTTGGTTGGGTCCACTCTAATCCCCTTTTCAGAGACATGGTGTCCTAGCACTATCCCTTCCTCCATGAGCATGAAACATTTCTTATGACTTAGGGATAGATGATTTTCTTGACAACGTATTAATAATTTTTCCAAGTTATTCAGACATACCTCAAATGTGTCTCCGTAGATGGTGAAGTCATCCATATATATCTCTACACAGTCATGTGAGAGATCTGAAAATATGCTAAGGACTGCCCGCTTTGAAATGTGGTAGGTGCATTGCATAATCCAAATGGTAGGAAAACATATGTGAATGTTCCCCATGGGCATGTGAACATGGTATTTTCTTGATCCTCAGGAGTAATGTGGATCTGATTGTATCCACTGAAACCATCTAAGAATGCAAAGTATTTCTTCCCTGCAAGTGTATCTAGCACTTGATCAATAAATGGCAGTGGAAATGGTCCTTCCTTGATAGCTACATTCAATTCTCTATAGTCTATACATATACACCACTCGCCTCCTTTCTTGGGTACAATGACTAACAAAGAAACCCAATGGCTATCAGAGATTGGATAAATGAATCCTGCATCTAAGAGTTTTATGTATTTCAGCCTTGACTATTTCTTTCATTGCTTGGGTTCATCCACCTTTGTGGTTGGTGTATGGGTTTGCATTCCTCTTTGATGTAAATGTGGTGTGTACACTTTTTTGGGTTGATGCCTTGCATGTCTTCATAGTCCCATGCAAAGGCTCCTTTGTTTGCATGTAATATGGCTATCAATTTTCTTTCTTCTTCCACACTTAATTTGTTATTTATGTGGAGTGTCTTTCCTGGCATTATTTCTATGGATTTTGTGGCTTCTATCATTTTCTCTATGTTATTGATTGATCATGTGTGGCTGCAGCTGTGTGGCAACAGCTGATGGAAGATCCTTTGATCACTTTCAGTTGGTTCTTCTTTTGACCATAGATTAGAAAAAGGACAATGAATACAAGGCAATTCTTCAGGAGTGGATTGTTCTACCTGATAGTTGTTTTGTAGTATGTTGGAGATGATGGTATCCTCTTCTAGATCTGCCAATGTGCATGCATGATCTATTGTTAAAGTAAGGGCAGAGGGGTACCTCTTCTTCTTCTTCAATCTAGACAGGTTGGTCCTTGTCTTGTGATACCTATGTTGGTGGGTACAAAACTAGTTGCTTGGTGATGTTCCCATTTGAAATCTACATGTTTCTAGATCTACAACTGATTAATGCATCTACAGTGGCCAACCATGGCCTTCCCAAGATCAGAGGATATCCTCCAAGTTTTGTTTTTGGCTGTAATACAATAAAATCTGTAGGGTACTCCCATGAATCTACTGATATGACCAGATCTTCTATGATTCCTTCTAGTCATACTTGTGGATCTGTCTACCATTTGCAGCATTGTAGATGTGGGATGAATATGTTGTAGGTCTAATTTATGCATTATTTCCATTGTTATGACATTGATGGCAGCTCCCAGATCGATCAAGGTATTATGGACTTGTTGTCCATTGATCTGAACAGTGACAACTGGACAACCTGGGTCTACATATTTCTATGGTAGTGTTCTTCCCAACATGATTTCTGCCAATTGTCCAATGACATGGACTATATTAGGATCCTTCTTCTTCCTTCCAGGTTTCCAAAGGCACAAATCTCTGACTTGCCTTGGAATAAATGGGGACATCTTTAATGGCCTAAAACAAAGGGATATTTACACAAACATTCTTCAGCTGCCCTAGGATATCAAACTCAGGTTCAACAAGAGTGCGTTGAAGGTTCAGACATTCTGGAAGGGTGGTGATATTGTTTCTGCATTCTCTTTATTGGTTGGTTCAGGATCCTCCTGTGGTTGTGGTGTAGACTGTGGAATGGATATTGTGGGGTTTTTCATTATGGGTGGACTTGGAGGTGGTAGAGTTCTTCCTAAATGTAGGTGGACTTCATTGATGTCCACTGTATAAGTGGGGTACTTGTGTTATTTCAGTAGTACATGTTGGTTGAGCCAACTTATTGGTAGGATTTGGCACAGGTTGAGCAGGTATTTGAGCCGGTCTTGTTGGTTGTGTGTTCAACATTATTACAGGATGTTTTGGTTGTTGTGGGAACCCACCTTGCTGATTTCCCCAAGGTTGCTTCCCTCTCCATGGTTGCTTGCCATGGGTTTGCAAGATTTTGTGGACCTTGGGTTGGCTGGTTTTGCCATTGATTGTGTGGGGCTGCCATGGTTGATTTTTCCAGGGTGGAGTAGGATACTACTACCATTGATTGGGATTATATGGTTGTTGCATAGGCCAATGTGGGTTGGGAGGGGTTGGGGGCATCTAGGGATTACTCCATTGGGCATGTTATTTGCATTTTGATTGAAAAATGATGATTGTGAAAATGGTGAATTCGATCCCATACCTGGATAGTTTGTCCTTGGCTGCCAAGGTTTCCTTTGTGCCACATGTAGAACACTTGGTCTTCATCTCCTCCTATGGCATGCAATGCTACAAATCTGTTCTTTAGATGTAATGCTTGCTACCTTCATCTTTATAACTTGACACTTGCAATCAACTTGCTTCTTCCGACAATCTGGGTAGTAGACCATAAGGGCTTGGTCCATTGCTTGTTGTTTTTGTCTGGTGTGTAGCATATCTAGCTATGTGGCCATGTGGCTGATTATATCCATCTTCATGTCCCGTAGTAGATTACTTACATCAGCTTTAGAGATCCCATTGGCTGATGTTGGCAGCATTTTGTTATTCTGAAGTTTACCCAATGTTGATCTCGAATAATTCTTCCCCAGTTGTTGTATCTCCTCGAAGGTTAGCTGAGATGCATCTCCTCCACTCATGAGGTCTAAGGCTTCCAAGCAGTCATCTCAGATTCCTTTTAGAAATACTAGCTTGAGTGTGTCTAGGCTGAGATTAGTTTGCTTATGCTTCTGCAGAGTGAAGGTGAACCTCTCCATGTAGTCTTCCAAAGATTCATCCTCATCTTGAGTCATGCAGAATATGTCATTTCTTCTGAAGTTTCGCCTTTTCCATATTCCTGATATTTGGCCAAAAAAATTTTCTTCATCTCATCCCAACTACTGACTGTGTTCCCCTAGTCCCATGAACCATCTTAGTGTTGCATCCTTCAGGGTGGCTGGAAAGAGCTTGAGCTTTTGTTCATCCATTCGGTAGTCGTAGCTTCGGCATAACACATCATACTCAAATAGGAATGTATCTGGATCCTCATTGAACATCCCCCTAAAGTGTGGGAGGGCTGAGGGTGGAATATTCTTCATAGGAGTATCTTCTGTGGTTTCTACAATTGGGAATTCAAAAGTGGAGGCAGCATGTCCTCTACCTTCAACTTCATTTCTTGATGCTCGATCCATGGCGTATTTCCTTGTTATACGGATCCCAAGAGATTTCAGAATAATGTCCTCAAATTCCCGATCAACCTCCCCTCGATATGATAATGTATATAGATACTTGAGGTGTTGTACGGTGGGTGGTAGTAGTTGTAACAGATTTTCTGAATTGAGTAGGTATTCTGGTGTTCTTTCTCCTCGTGGAGTATGGGATTCATTCAAATCCTCCTCTTGTCTTTCTTTCACTAGCACACCAAGGTCTTCTCTTGCTTCTTGTTCTTCTTCTTGAATATGTTGCAGCTCCTCTGCCACTCTTCTTCTTTGTGTGGAAGTATACTCCTTGTCTTGGGAGATAAGTAGCTCCTCTGCTGTAGCAATTTGTTTTTGCTTTGGCAAAAATCTTCCGAATGAGTCTCGTTCTCTATGCATAAATTTTCTAGCTCTCTCTCTTTGCTTTTTCCTGTATATTTTCCTTTTTTTTTTTTTTTTTTTTTTTTTTTTTAATAAATATGAGGGGTTGGTTCTTAATGCTATTTGCAGAAATTGAGCAATGCGGTAATGACAAATTTACCCTAGAAAGCAGGAATTCTAGCTCCTAGAAAGCTTTTGAAATAACAGGAAGGAAAGCTGATCTAAAAAGTAGGATGACTATTCTAGAAAGCATGAATGGTTATTCTAGAAAGTGGGAAATGAAAGCGTGAATTGAATGAAAGCGGGAAATTGAATCACTTCTATGGTACTGTCTGACACCTTCCTTAACAATGCGCTAAAATGATGTGCAAAATAATCAACCAATGATATTAGGTCTCATACTCTGTTGTTCATTAAATGTCAACCTAGGGGTGTAATCTTTTCAAAGGGCCTACAAAATATATGCTACAATACTTTGGAGTGAGGTCTTTGTAGGCTAGAATCATCAAAGAGTATAAAGTAATGCTTGTGCAAATTGGAAAGTAAACTATGGATGTTGTTGATCTGCAGATCTAAAACTCAACACACTATGCACTCATTAGCTTTTAGAAATGAAATGAATAACTGATAATCAATCCACACAACATAAATAGGAAATGGAGGAATAGGATCTTCCCTGCAATTCCTTCCGAGGGGGCCCTTCCTCGTGTAGAAGTGAGTTCTGATCCTACCCTAGAAACTCACAGAACTACTCAAGAAGATAAATGATTCATCTATTAAGTCTGTAGCAATTAAAGATTGCTACAACAAAGAGATTACAATGAACTTAAGAGCAAAAACTCACATTAATATATTTTGTCTTCACACATTCACAATTCTTCTTCTCTCATACAGCTATCACTTCATTCCTTAATCTATTACTCTATATCTATTACATTTCTATCTGAATATATATATAGACAGATCACTAACTTATTCTATTCTAGGAATATGATCAAAAACCACTCAAACAGATTATAGTTGTTCTGTTTCATATTTGTTGAGTGGAGACAACTAATTCCTATCTTATTTACATGATAAGAACTGATTACAAAACTACTTAACAAAGTAACCATAACATTACATATGATGTGTTAGGATAATTGGTACTTTTTTCTTATACTTTGGTGTGAGCTGGATAAGTTCTCTTTGGCTACGGGCAGCTGGAGGTGCATACTACTCTATTGTTGCAGGTAGTTCTAGAAGATGCTACGGGCAGGTCTGGAGCTTGCTACGGGTAAGATAAATCACCCAAATACTTCTCAGACTTGTCCAAACAATGCTTCCACTTGGTTAACTTGTTTTCCAACTTCATATGCTCAGCTCCATATACTTCATGATGCCTCATTGTTGTTGGATGTCATGATTCTCTCTTATCATTTCCCAACCAGTGGCTACGGGCTGTTGTAGGAGCACAACTAGAGTGCTACGGGCTAGGGCCTACTACTTCAAAAGCTTATGGCATCTTGTAATTTGTTCATGGAGACATCAAAACATCAGTTTTCACAAAATACAAGATTCACCACAGTAAATAAGTATATTAGATCTTAATGAACATACAAAACTAAATATATGCAAAATCATAACTTTATCTCATATCAACCATCAAGAGGAGATCAAAGTCTCAAAATTGTATGTGTAAGAGGCTTCAAAAGGATTTATGGGGCTGGGGCCTCAAGCCAACATGCCAATATGTGGCCTCTACTCCCCAAGGATTATGTACCAACTACAATTCTATCTAATACCAATAAACCCAGTAACCATGCCCAAGCCATGAATAACCTCATACCACAAGAAAAGGCAATTACCCTATCTCTTAGTACAGTCTTACCCAAGTATACCCCCTATGACATGACCCAAATTTTGAGCCAGATTAAGGTCACTGTACCCATCATTGAGTTTCTTAGGATACCTAAGCACAAAAGAAAATAATTTGAGTACTTGGGATTTAAGGAGGAGGTAATGATCTCGGGAAAAGATGTTAACAATCTTGATATTCCTCATGTTATTGAAGAATTGGAAGTGTCGCATGAGACATTCAAAAATTTGGGAGAATCCCATGAAGTATATCTAGGAATTTCCCTTGTTGAGTCCCAACGTTATTTTGATCATTTATATACTACTTTGATTATTAATGATAGTCTTATTCATAATTGCATGTTTGATTCAAGAGCTTCATGTAATGTGATGCCCCTTGAGGTCATGAATGAGTTGGATATAAAAGTTACAAAGTGGCCTTTCAAAAGTGTACTTCCATGGACTCAAGAGAAGTACCAGTCATTAGGTATGTGAAAGGCTTAGTCATGTAATTAGCAAGTTATCCTGTAAGTATTTAACCATGAATGTAGTCATTGTGGACTGCCCTACTAAATGGGGTATGTTGTTGTTAAGGAAGTGGGTTGCAGTGTTGGTGGAAATGTGCAGATGGATATGTCATATGCCACCATACCAGTAGAAGGGAATAATTTTAATTTATATAGGGAGAAGAAGATGTTGTACCTAATTGGAGATCGGAGTAATTTTACTTACGAAGTTCTATATAGATGTTGATGTTAATAATGTTGTTGGGTGTGTAGACTTGTAAGAACATAGTATTGATAAGAGTAAGAGTAAATTTTTGGAAAAAGTTGGTGTCCCTTGGACCTTTATTTTTTAAGGATAATTCTCTAATATGGGAAATGGGGATGGATTTGTACTTATATCTCCAAGCCATGAAACTTTTAATTTCTCCTTCAAATTGAAATTTGAATTCAAAAATAACATTTCGAGTATGAGGAATTACTATTGGGTTTGAGAATTTCCTAGAAGTATGGTATAAAGGATATGATTGTTAAAGGAGATTCAGAGCTTGTAGTGAAACAAGGAAAATATATGCCATGAAAACAAAGAATGAAATAATATAAACATGTAGTATGGGACTTTATTGAGATAGTTGATTTGTTTAACATTTTGTATCATGACGTAACTCAAAATGTTGCGAATGGGACGTGATTATGGTTTCCATATCTTTATATTTATCTTGAAATAAATAGTGTAAAACTTAAATTTTCTGAAATATGTATTGATTGTTCTTGTATCAAGATTGATAGGGGCTTAGAGAGACGATTAAAAATGGAACTTACTTGTGAAGGTGGCATATTGTGAGGGAGGTACATAATGTCTAGGGATTTTGGAGAACATCTTTGCAAGGTGGGTGCATTTTAAGGAATTGATATAGGGCGACTTAAGAAACCTTATGGGCCATTAATGAAAAGGTAATGTTTGAAATAATATCCCTAGAAAGATAAGAGCAAGGATGAAACCCTATGCAGATCGTAGGTGTGATAAAAATTAGATATGGGAGAAGAACAAAACCGGTAGAATATGCAAAATAAGGTTCTGAGTGTTCAATCAAGAGTTGGGGTTCACCAAATGATTTAATCTAAATTGAATTAAATATAATTTTAGAGTAACTATTATAACTAATGATATACAAGTGATAAACTATAGTAAGACATAATAAATAAGAATGCAATAATATAAAACCCTAAGCAAAGAGAGAGGGAAAATGTGACTTATTTGATTTTCAAGTGATCTAGAAGTGATCTACGATGAGAAAATACTTGGAAGATACAATAAAGAGTGTTGTTAAGGCTTACTAAAGGTTCTACGAAACTCATAATTTCACATGAAATAAACACTCATAGGAGGACATGAGTGTCTTGCACTAGTGTTTCGATCTGGGCACTAGTGCCCTCCTAGATGCTCATGTTCTAAATTTTTTTGGGTCGAAGGTCTTCACTCTAATATACGTTTTGTCACTCCAAAAAAAAATTAGGGTTTCAATTGCACTGTAACCCACAAAACAAATGTCTACCTGCACATGTCCACAAACCACATCAAATCAAATAAAAAAGATGCAAAATGTGGAGTCAAATTGACCACCTGACGATCATCTAAAGATTGAAATTACAACCGAGCATTGCACTACTTAGAATATATCTCTTTATTTGTGTATGTGTGTGTAATGATGTCCTAGGTTTCCATTGTGTAATTTTGATGATGATAGGGGATATATCTAAAATGTAGAAAGTATTCAAGATGTGTGTGATGAAATATAATTAACCTTACCCTCCTATGTTTTGTATGCAGATTGATGAAACCCTTGTCCCTTGTATGGATGTGCTAGATGTATGCTTTGTAATTCTCTTGTTCCTTTGTGAAAGATTAGGTGATGATAGATCATTATTATAGTGCTTGCCCCATTATTTGAGAGCAATAACTAAGTATATATACATTACTCCTTTTTTGAATTTTGTAATTGACAACTAAAATGTTGACCCAAATTTTTAAAAGGTGACCAAGAATTAAAAGAGACTCGAGAGAGTAAGAAGAAGATAAAGAAGGTTAGGAGCACCCAGGAGGGACAAGATCACATGGATGCTTCTGTCCTAGATGGTCACTAGTTTCTTAGGCCATAGGATATAAATCATCCAAGGTTCAGCATAGCTATAAGGTATGTAAGGCCAATAAAAGTACAAGAGATAAAATAAAAAGTCCCAAAACAAGTTGTCATTTACTAGTTTCCTATGTTAGGAATCATGTATACATTAGTATGCTTTAGGACTTATAAATATACCTAAGTTCATATGTTTTGTGTCTACATGAACTATTTCAATCATTGGGTAAATATGCATTAGATTTTATTTCATCAATAACCTTAAGAGAGGTCCCATGATCTACTAACTTCAAAAGAATTCAAGGGGAAAACTACACCCTACTACAAAAAATTACAAGAGATTTCAAATCATTACCTCTCAACACCTTTGATCAACTGAGGTAATCCACTACTACTCACCAAGGGAACACTTTCATCTAAGAGGGAAAAAAGGGTTCAATGTAAGATTTTAATGTGCAGGTAATTTTACACGTAGTTTACTTGTGTAATTTAGATCTCACATGAGATCAATCATAGGTAAAACCACCATCAATATTTTTGCAAGGCTTTGGCCACCCACTAGGGTACTAAGGGAAATTATGTGCATGAGGATTAAACTTATACATGATATGATCATACCTATAACACCTAGACATGTTGACTGCTCGCCTAAATATGACAGGGTTCACAAAGTATATTCACCACCTCATAAAATACTTAAGGGAATGGTCCTTAGTAAGACTTGTCTTAGGTGCAAAACAAGAAGATGATTAATGAGATTAGAGTATTTTATTAACATGATCAATGTTTTATACCCTAAAAAGGGCTCAATTTGGGAGGAGAGAGTATGATAGGGATTATAAACTCATTTTTATTTTGATAGTTTGGGTAAGATGAGATTATACCTAGCATTATGAGTGTTAAGGAGATAAATCAATAATTAACATAGTAAAATATTGGTTTAATACCTTTACAACATAAGTACAACATTTGAGTACAACTTCACATCCATTTCAACACTTACAAATATAGCCACATTGATATTTTCCTTTTCAAAATATACTAAGGTAATAGATGTATTGCAAGAAGACGAATATAACTTTTTAATGATAGCTCATTAAATACAACATATCACATCCTAAATTCCTCTTATTCAAAGTACCTATAACCAACACAGGTTCATTCCTAGGACTGGTATGGAAATCCCTACACTCAAGCATAAAATCCACACATCCATCATTTCAAGAAAAATGAAACAAAAGGTAGAGAGAGATAGAGATAGGGAGAGAGAGAGAGAGAAAGAGAGGTCATTTCTCCACATATTCATACTTCCAAATTCTATTGCATTATTTTTTAATTATAGAGAGGAGAGTAAGGAAGAGAGAGAAAGTCTAGAATTCATTCTCTTTTCTATTCACCATATCATAACCACATACATCTCGTATCCAATTTTCATTTCATTTTAAACCCATTTACATTTTCAAAACCAACCAAAATTTCATACTTATTTCTAGAGAGAGAAAAGGGAAGAGAGATAAAGTCTATAATTTATTTTATTTTCTATTCACCATAGCATAACCACATACATCTCTTATCCAATTTTAATTTCATTTCTAACCCATATACCTGTTCAAAACTAACCAAAAATTCATATTTATTTCTAGAGAGAGAATATGGAAGAGAGAGAAAAATTATAATTTTTAAAAACTATTCATATAATAAATTGATCAATTCACACTCTATAAATTACTAAAACTATATCTACAAAGTTCCATAGTAGTTGGAAGTCAAACAGGACCCTCGGGAGGTTTGTCTAGCTAAAGTTACAAATTTGTAAAATTTGGCTAAAGCGGCTAAAGTGATTAAAAATGGGTTCCAACAATACTTGTTTTAAGATCAAACACAAATTTTTTGATTCCTAATTACTTCCTTATATACATATAATTCATCTCATTTAACATAATTTGATTACAATGAATAGGAATCAAGTTATAAAGGCAACTTTAAATGGTTATCATAATTACGTCAAGAACTCTTGTCGCACTGCAATGACTGATGATCCTCAAAACCCAATTGTAAAAATATCCTTTGATATCATTTTCATTGAATTGAGGGTTGGTTATGATTCTCTTGTTGGAAATCTATAGGTATGTGGTGGTTTTTAGTTTCACTCAAACTAAGCGAAACCGTAATATGAAACCAATCACATTTATTAAAATGATCATGTCACCGTAAGTGAATGATATGCTATATGGGATTTAAAAATTGAATAAAAATGCATTAAATGAGTTCAAATATATTTGTTAAGGTTCTTCATGGTGTCCTACATCACCAAGGGCCATGCTAGAATTTTTGGATTTATGGTACATTTCGGTGTGGTGCTCCATGCACGTGACTTTCAAGGTCATATTTTTTGATGTTTTGGAATTTCGGATCGAGGTAAGGTTTTATCATTTGTTTTCTAATTTAAATTCCTAATATTAAAAATTTAATTTACAAAAATAGGAAATGATGAAATAAAAATTTAGTGCAGAAGGAAAGGGAAAACAACACATGTTTTTCACACAACCCGCAATCACAACATTTGATGATACCGTATCACCTTCAGAATTTCAAAAAACAATTTATGGGCTTACTCATGCTTCATAATTTTTCTTACAAGTATTCTATTGTAATAAAAATGGACTGATAGGGGGTGAATCATTCCTTGAAAAATTTAAATCATATTTTAGATTACTTAACCAAACCACAAATTCACTTATCCAATCATTTATGTGTGCACAACATCAAATACTATATATACTATAGACCATGAACAAGAGAATAAACAAAAAGATAAAATATATAAGTAGGAAACCCTCAAAGGGAAGAAAACCCATGCAATATTTATATTAATATGTTTCAAATTTAGTGAGGCACCAAACCCTCGATTAATATAGCTACAACCCTACAAGGAGCACCAACCCATAGTTTTGTGAAGAAACAACTCCACACGGAGGCTAAAACCCCAACATGATCAACCACCAACTCAACCACCTTATGAAGAAGATATCTAATGTATTTTTACCACTACAAATTATAGAGATAAAAATTTCAGCTCACAACCTCTTATTCAAACCATAGGTCTTCAATCTCTCTTAAACTATCTCTTTCATTACTTCTCAAAGCTTCAAACCATTTTACACATGATTTTTTTCATTCATTAACCTATGATGCACTTGATCAGCTCTCAATTAATTCTCAAACACCTGTAAAACCTTCACACCTAGGTCACACATCTTGCACACACACAACTAGCTCACAAAAACACCTAACATAATGTTTTTTAATCTCTCCATCATTAAAATTAAAAATATGTATTTTTGCCTAATTTATCATGACCATAAAAAATTTAAAACATCCCATAAAATTTATCATAACAGTCACAAGTTACACAAGCAAGTTGGCCTAGCCAAAACCCTTCATCCATGTACCAAAATACTATTAAAATTAAAAACATCCCATTAAATTTATCATAATAGTCACAAGTTACCCAAGTAGGTTGGCCTAGCGAAAACCCTTCATCCATGCACCAAAATACTATTAAAATTAAAAAATCCCATAAAATTTATCATAACAGTCACAAGTTACCCAAGTAGGTTGGCCTATCCAAAACCCTTCATCCATGCACCAAAAATCCTTAAATCCCCATCATTGGAATGAGAAAAATATCATAATACCAAAAATAATTTTATTAATGCTCTAAAAATAGCCACACATGTTTAAAATAATATTTACAAATAATACATGGTTACAATTATCATGAACCAATAAAATTATTTTTTTAATGGGCCCAATGGCTTATTACCTTCACAAAACACCTATTTCCAGCACCCTGTCTTCACCTTTAGGCCTCAAGATCATAGAAGAACACATAAAATATGGAATTTTACAACTCAATATAAATGGTTTCATAACTTGTATAAAACTTATAAGCAAGTTATAAATCTTTGAACAACCTCATGTTCAAACTAAATCAACTTTTGCTTTCACCATATAAAGCTTCCCAAATAGCAGTTTTCAAAATAAAACCGTTCACACCATTATTAATACATTAAAGACCCCTAAATTGATTATTTGGATTCCAAATTCATCCCTCTTCACATTCTAGGTGATATCAAGCATCACCTAATCCATTTCATGTACTAACAAACTCAAAATTTCAGCAATAGTAGTTATATCCTAAAAATCCAAAACACCTATTGTTCATAAAATGACCTATAAACCATAAAAAACTCATCATCATGAGGAAAAAATTATATCAATGGAAACATCTCTTAATTCTCTTTCCAACACAACTTGAATAGCCTTCTAAATCCTCATGTATCTTCTATAATGTCTAATTTACCACAGACTTTTCAAAACTACCCCAAAAGTGTCCTTTCACCAATCAACATAAATGAAGCATACTTGACCATTTATCAACATCATAATTACCTAAAACCATCATTTAAATCAAGTAAAACTCATATTCATCACAAAATGGTCATTTAGTTTGTAACTCCTTTGGAAAACCTTGTCCCAAACTAAACTTCTTTAGAAACTAACATGTTTGAGTGGGGTCCACTCATCACCATGAGCACTACCATACATTTATAGAAATATTAAGTAGTCCTATACATGTTAAAATCATTATCTAGGTAATATCAACCAATTATGGCTACTTAGAAAGAAAATATCTCCTACTGCTTTTGAGCTAGGGTTTCAAACTCATAAAAAGTTATTTACCTTCTTAACATTTGTTCATAAAAATGTGATGATGAAATGACCTCATTATTTTTTTGAAACCTTCTAGAATAAATTTAGAAAAATCCCTAAAATCTACAAGGTCCCATCAAAATCACACAATTCAATATGAGCATCAAAAGTTCCAATTCAAGTTGGAAATGGCCTTATTCTTGACCCTATTTCACCAAAAACATAATAACTTGCAAAATATTATTTATAATGATTCCAAGAAAATTTCACACCTCAATGACACCCCTAAGCATCATAAATCTTTATATATCTCTCCATCTCTCTAAACTATTTTAGTTACATAGCTACCCCTAAGGCTTTTGCACCGTAGGCTAGGGTCAACTTAAACAACCTCATAAATCATCATATAAACACTACAAATGGTTCTAAAATACATGGTACTTCATAATACACCTACCTACATGAATCCATGAGATCATATATCTCCACTATTCAATCTCATGCAATCTAACATCCACATGTGCTACAGATGAGTACTGGATCATAGTCACCATCATGTATTTTCACCCCGATCCTCATGTTAGTGCCCAATCATAGTGCCCAATCACTCTCCAATAATGTTATTTATCATTCCAATATTCTTCTCAAGTCACTAGGAAGCTCAAATCTCTTTGCACCATCACCTAGGTAAGCTAGAACACCTAAATAGGTTTGTAAGAACAAGCCATCCTCACTAAAACACCTTGTATCATCATGTACACCTATTAACAATCATTTCATCATCAATATCAGCATACTTGAACCATACTCCATCATCCAATTTTTCATTAATGAGGTTTTGCATCAATGACAACACCTATGCAACAACATGCCAACAATATCCCCTTTGTCATTAATTGAAAACCACCTAAACTTCTCCCCCTTTTTACATTAATGACAAAGGCATGCCTATACCAACATGTTCTTCTTCTTCCTTAGCTTCAGAGAGTCATTATTTAGTTATAAACATCAACCAAATATCTCATTCTAGCTAAACACCAAGTCATTTCACTCAAAACTTACTTTTAACCATTTTCAAGAAAATAGACACAACACTCCCTGGGAATAGGATATACATCTCTTTACCATACCAAAAATCATGAAGAAGACAAAAATTTCCTCTTCTTAGGGCTATAACATCATCGTGCACCTTGTAGGCATGCAAAAATTGTCATTTCTCACTTAAAACACTTTTTTTTCCTTCATGAAACCATTATATCATACACGTACTTGAAGATAATTGTCCATGAACATGACAACAATGATGCACAAGATAAAAATATCCTCCTTTCCTTAATTATTAGGCCAAACTCAACTTTAGAAGACACAAATTTGACTCTAGGTCTTCCTCTTCTTGACATTTCTCAACCTTTGGGACTGATTTCCCTAAACAAGCACTTCAGTGCATTCTAGACCAACTTTGAAGAGTTCAAGAACACCATGCACACAATGATCATGCAAACCATAACTCCCCCTAGACTTAAGACCACCATATCTAGTATACAAGCACAAATTCAAGTAACTTACCTTCCTCACAAGCTAAAAGTATGGCTCAAACACTTGATCCAGGTCCTAAACCATTTCTTTAGTCCTTAACAGTCATATTTGGATGATATAAAGAAATTTTGTCCTTGACATGCATAATCTTGTGAAGAAACACCTACACCATACCTCATATGCCTAGGATACATCAAGCCACCTTCAATAAGCGTAAATTCATGCTCCCCCTGTCATGATAGGACCATGCACATTGTATATACATGTAGAAGCATATTTTTACACCTTTTGTGCCATGACAGCCATCAAAACATAATCCTTACCTACAAATCCAACTTTAACTTGTCAATAATATGCCTTTATAGTACATGATCTCACTTAAAAACATTCATGGAGTAACATGTACTCCCCTATCTTGGTAGGAATAAACACCTATATAAGGAACTATATAAGGAACTATATGGAGCATAGTAACACTATGAAAAATCTACTAAAATATTATCAAATTTTGACTCAAGCATGACTTAATATGCTAAATCAATCAATTATTCATTATATAATTACCTTTTTTAATCCTTAATAAGAAACCAAGACATGGTAATACCTTCAAAAAACTTCCATCATATCTAATCAAGCACCTACATGCCCGTAGGATACACTTAGGAGCAATAATTACTCTTCTCACCAACAAGACATACCTTTGCTTCATTTAAGATGTCACAGTCTTCTAGATAATGTAAACAAGGCTATGAACAACTTATCTTACCAAGAATTAGTTTTTCATACCTTTTCTCATCTGTGGGAATCCCATACTCTACCTTTCACACCTACCATGCACCTATAGCAGACCATTTTGCATATGGATACAAAAATGAGTCAAGCTAGACATACCAAGTCTGAGATCAATCTTCTTACACAATACCATGGCTCATAAAACATTTTCGCATGCATATATCAACTCCTTGGAGCACATACCCATCAAAATTTGGTTTAAATCAATTCACCTACCTGTAGATGCATAATACAAACCCCGAGTTCACTATGACTTGATTCTTACACTCCTTGGTCAACATTTGATAGAAAACAACCATGTAAACATACCCGAGATCATATTTCTAAACTCAAAAACCTAATAACATTTTCACCATTGTTTACCTTTGTGTAATAATACTTGAACTTCAACAAGAATGACAAAAATTATCAATCATACATGTAGATTTTATTACATCTTCATCAACACAGCTTATGGAGTATCTCATATAAAATTTCATTGTGAACCCTACATTTAAGGAATATAAACATGTAGACCATGTTTCTCTAATCATGAACATAATATCAATCTCATTTATGCTTATACATACCAATTTGGAAGAATCAAAGCATATAAGGAGTCACCTACATGTCTATGCTTTAGTACATACATGCTCAAGAATAGTTTTGAAGCTCCGAGAGTGCCTAATAAGAAAACCATTACACACTTTGTTATTGAACATTTCCTGAAACCCATTTAGAGGTTTCATACACATCATTCATGACATATACTCTATGAGAATCATCAAAATATTCACTATACCTTCTTTACTTCATCAAATCCACATTCATAGTCTACTAGCCCTAATTTTGAATGGAAACAAAATTAACTTTTGATGTAGACATTTTTATAGTGAAATAGTATCTAATACGATACCCTTTTGGCCATTTAAACTACATCATGAACCTTGAGACCTTACTCCAAAGAAAAGATACCCAATTTGCAAAATATACATCCCAAACTAGGTCTTTAGACTCTTCACTGTCAAATCTCAATATTGTCATAGAATCTAATGAATTATGACTTCATCCACCTATGAAACCACTTGAATCATGAGTTCTACATAGTTCGGATGATTTGTAGAAATTTTTAGCACTAGAATCCACTATTTGGTCATTCAAATTCATTATTTCATCCATACCACTCGAGTTTACCATTGGAACCCGCTAGAACAGAGAAACTTTAAAAATACTCAATTTTTTTCTTTCATGAGCTCAAGTATGATCGTCAAAACTGAAATAAAATTTATCAAACTCCCAAGATCCTCTTGAATTGATTTGGAGGCATGATTAACATTTGTATACCTCAAACCACATTTGCTTCCATTGACAACTGTAAAGAACACTTGTAAAGACCTTGTTCTCCATAATAATTTGATCAAGTCATCATACTTGATGACTTCAAAAATATTGAAGCACCTTCTAAAAATAATTTATACCCTTTGAGACTCATGACACAAGACACACAGACCAACATTTTGTTAGGGTGATAATGTCAATTGGGTTATCTAACACTGCAGTACGTCCCAATATTATTTTAAAATTTTATCTATCAAACTTTATTATGAAGATCTTCCACAAATATCTTACACATTTAAGAGTGAAGTGACTCGACTAATTCACCCACCCTACTGATTAGGGTGATCCCTCTTGAGATTCGCTATGAGAAATGATTATATTAGTACCAAATTGATAGATAGATAGAGATATGAGACTAGAACATGATCATTGACATGGTATTGTATTGAATGAGTGCGAGATGTAGCTTTGTGATCATTCTGCAGAAAAGACTAAGGAGCAAAGTGGAAGTGTTGGGTTAAATTATTTTGAATTCTTGATACATATAGTGATTTATTTAGTGGGGTTTTTTCCTTTGGGTTTCCCCACTTAAATCTTGTTTTATTTGTCTATGTTATTTTCTTCCAAATTTCTCATTATTACATTTTGTAATCTACACAACATAATCTATAATATTTGGAATTTATTTTATGGATCTATAATTAGTTAATTATGCATTCCTTATAAATCCTAACATGGTATTAGAGCAGTGATTATGTGTGTGCAGGATCAATTTGGAAGATTTTAATTATCTAGAGTGAAGAAGCTTGAAGTTTATTTATGGATCTAGCAAAGCCCTAGTTGCTCCACAATCGTATTCAAGCTAACTAGGTTTAAAATTATGATTCCCGCTCAAATATTTTGTGAAAATATTAGTTAAATTTCTATTTAGATCATGCTTTAGCATTTTCTTGCTTAGACCTTTTTTCTACATCTAGTTATAGTCGTTTTCAGTTTAAATCTGCCATTTGAGAGCTTATTTTAAGTTTTTGCACCATTTATAGTCATCAAGGCTATTTTTTGTCTTTGGATCTAAAAGATTTATTTAGATCCATTTTTTTGGAGCTTCTAAGTCTATTTTGGTAGTAAGATTATTTATTTTTCTCTATTTTTATATTTGCAAAGCTTGGTCCAATCATTTGTGCCTTTGGCTTCATAGTTTCGGTATTTTTATAATTCTTTTTAGTTTTGCATGAAAGGAATGATAAGAATATTGTTTCAAGCCGTGATCTCAGATGATAATAGCACACCACATTAGATTTGCAAAACAGAAGAGCTAAAATACCATATATGGAAATCCATCATAATCCATAATGCTCAATACATTACAATAGAATGACTTGAATTATTCAATAAAAATGATGTACATATAGGAGGAAGGAAGTGCAACTACTACCTAAATCAATGGTGAAGAACTCCCACTAACTGATACTGGTAGTTAACTTAACTCCAAAATACTAGTAAGCTAACTCGACATAACTGAGAAGCTAACTCCACACAACTAGTACACCTAAGAAAGCTAACCCAACAAGTGTAGGGCTAACATAAGTGTAAGAATTATCCTGATAAATAAATAAAAGGATAAATAATAACCTACACTAACACCCTCCCGTAAGCATAGCTTAGGTGGGTGGAAAAGAAGGTGGGTCCCGAAACAAGGCTTGATGAGGTACCCATGTACAACAACTGGGAAAAATGGACACCGCAAGGTACCCAAAACTAGTAATAACAAAGTAGAGAGAAAAATCCTGCTGCAAGATATCCTCAGAAGCTCGACTCCAAAAACTTGTACAATGTTGAAGAAGTGTGGTGCACACTATGGTCTAAATCCACTACTCGATCATATAACTCAAAAACAACTGACACTGGCTTCACCAGAATAGCTCCATGCAAGGAGACTATCAATGGAGTGATGTTGAAAAGTGAAAAAAAAACACCAAACATAATTTGATCAACTGCTACAAATAGGTGTGCCACGATCCAAGAAAAACCAAGGAAACAAGGAAAGGACATGAGATCCAAATAAATAGGAGTGTCACGATCTAAGAAAAATCCAAGGTAACAAGGCAAGGGCATGAAACCCGAAGAAGCAGTATCAATACCACACCCTCCCATACTACATAATGGGTAGAGTGACACCACAGATCTGTATGAGTTGTCAAAATAAACTACTCGAACACTGACAAACTAACATTGGGCTCCACCAAAATAGCTCCCCCACAAGAGAGACTATCAACATGCCAAAAAAGTGTCGAAAATACAGATCCAAAATATCTCAACAAACAAGAGAGATATAAATGTATACACCCATAGATACAAGAATGCAATACCCAAAATTTTAGGACGTCGCTCAACCAAAAATGCATCCACAAGTGATCACAACACCCTCTTGAATTTGGCACTTTATAATTGAGTGCATGTAAATATTACAATGAGTAACAATACCTTTTATATTTGAAATATGTGTATAAAAATGTCACCAATGCGTAGATCTAGAAAAAATACCCAATTTCAAAAAAGCGACCACCTTAATCCGAGCTACAGATCAAAATTTATGAGCTCTACAAGGTTTTGCTATTAAAATAATATTTTAATACCGATCTTTTTAAAAGGTACACGTGACACCCAAATGTCCAAAGGGTAAATGAGTGCATCCACACGATACATGCTTGTGATAAAAGGATAAAATCCTGCGCCCAAAACCTAAAATGTCCAGAGGGTAAATCATTACGTCCAGAGGGTACATGATTATATCCAATGGATAAAAGAATGCACCTAGAGGTTACAGATCTATGTCTAGTGGATAAAAGGCTGCATCCAAAACCAAAATACCTAGAGGGTAAAATAATGCATCCGGAAGGTACACGCTTATATCCAATGGATAAAAGAATGCACCCATAGGGTACATATCTGCATCCAGTGGATAAAAGACTACATCCAAAACCAAAATACCCAGAGGGTAAAATAATGCATCCAAAAGGTACACGCTTATATCCAATGGATAAAAGAATGCACCCATAGGGTACAGATCTGCGTCTAGTGGATAAAAGATTGCATCCAAAACTGAAATACCCAGAGGGTAAAAGAATGCATCCAAAAGGTACACGCTTATATCCAATGGATAAAAGAATGCACCCAGAGGGTACAGATCTACATCTAGTGGATAAAAGACTGCATCCAAAACCAAAATACCTAGAGGGTAAAAGAATGCGTCTAGAAGGTACACACTTATATTTAATGGATAAAAGAATGCACCCAGATTTGAATTTCTTAAAATATGGTCAATTTTACAGTCGATTCTATGGTTTTGGCACCTTCCAAATCCAATGGTGCACTTTGTTTTGCATAAAAATGCATGCTGCAGAAAAGTGCTAACAAAATTTGAATACATGAAAAAATAAACTCTTGCTTGCAAAGAAAAACTTACAGATGGATGTCTACATCATCTATAGCTCTGATACCATGAAAGGAACGATAAGAATATTGTTCCAAGCCATGATCTCAGATGATAATAGCACACCACATTAGATTTGCAAAGCAGAAGAGCTAAAATACCATATATGGAAATCCATCATAATCCATAATGCTCAATACATTACAATAGAATGACTTGAATTATTCAATAAGAAATATGTACATATAGGAGGAGGGAAGTGCAACTACTACCTAAATTAGTGGTGAAGAACTCCCACTAACTGATACTGGTAGTTAAGTTAACTCCAAAAGACTAGTAAGCTAACTCGACATAATTGAGAAGCTAACTCCACACAACTAGTACACCTAAGCAAGCTAACCCAACAAGTGTAGGGCTAACACAAGTGTAAGAATTATCCTAATAAATAAATAATAACCTACAATAACATTGTAAATATTGAGCCAATAATATTTCTCCAAGTAGCTTTTTTGTTGTTCTTTTCATGTTTGTGAAGCCCAATCCAATCAATTATTTCCAAGTGGCTTCGTTGTGTCTACTTTTATTATCTTTTTTATTTTCTACAAATTTATGTCTTTGCAAAGCTTGGACCAATCATTTAGTGTCAAGTTTCTTCACATTTGTTAGTTTATTTTTAGATCTATGTGCATTTACAAAGCCTAAGCCAATTAGAAGGCTCCATCTTGCTTCACATTGTCTCATTATATTATTTATATGATTGTCAATCGTGAAACATGATCAAATAACATATTTTCACGTATTTTTGTTGACAGGCTTGAATTATTATTCCTCTTTCATTTACAAAATCTACTCCAATAGGAAAGTGCCAAGTCACCTAATATTTCGTGTTGTCGGTATTGTTTTAGCATTTTTTTCTTCAAAATTTTGATCCAAAGAGGATTGCTCCAAGTAGCTCTATATTTCACATTTTCATTTTTATGTTTGCATGCTTCCGTCATTTGCAAAGGATGAGCCAATATAATTTATCTATTTGTCTTTGCATTTCATAATTGTCAGCTTTTCTAAGTGTGGCAGTGGGCTATCTAATTAGATTATGCCACCTTTTCGCATTTGTCAAATTTGTGAAATTTGAGCAAATAAAATTTCTACATATTTCACATATGTCATTCTTTTCATTTGTGGCAATGGTTATCCAATAATAATTAGCCACCTTTTCACATTTGTTAGTGTTTGTTAATCTTGCAAAAAGCAAGCCATTTTAAAAGGATCCATGTGTGTCTAGTTTTGCTTTAGATAGTTTGGTAAGCACTAGGAAATGTGAACCAATTGCATTTGAACACATATATTTGTTTTTCTTTGTGTCAAAATTCACAAGTGTCATACTCATCCTTCGAGGTGTCGGTTTCTACTTTATATTTGCCACTAATATTGTGACACCTGCCATTTGAGTTCGTTGGTTGTTTGGACCCAAAATATATTTTAATTTTGGCTCTTTGTGGGGACTTTAAGTTTGCCCAAAGACATCTTATAAAAATTTGGCAAAAATCCGCAAAGTTTCTTTTGACAATTGTTAGATCTTTTATAAGTGGCATCAATTGATTAATTATTTTTATTGTCTTTTCTTTCACATTTTGTTTGAAGTTTTTCAAGTGAGAAATTTGGAACAAATTAAATCAAGACATGTATATGTAGTTTACAAAGTATAATTTTTCTATGAATTGTCTTCTATCTTATTAGCTACACTCGAATCAGTGAGCTAATATAAAAGTGAAACATGTTTTTTCTTTTCGCGGTGTTAGATTTTAAATCTTTTGTTGTGTATTTTTGTTCACTTTTCAACACATTATTACGAACCCGATAATCTATTCGTTTTGATTAAATTATGGGGACTTCACGTCTTCCTGGGATCTACTCTTGAATTTTCTATAAATATAACATATGTCCTATTCCTTTATCTTGATCTTCAACACGTGTCTTATCATGTTTCGTTCACGGGTATAAAAATTCATTTTGTACCATGGACTTTCAAATTTATTTATTTCGTGTGTGTTTATTTCTTTTTGTTCCATGATTTTTTTAAGTTTTATTGTACCATAAGTTTAATATTTTCTTTGTACCATGAATTTTTAAATTTTCTTTGTACCACTAGTTTTTCAAAGTTTCTTTGTTCTGCAGTTTATAAAAAATTGTATTCTATAGGTTTAAAACTTTTCAAAGTGTACTACGGGTTTAAAAATTTCAATGGACTCGTAGGTTTCAAAATTTGAAAAAATATAAGTGCTTGTCCTTTTTCCCGTGGTCTTTTCTCGCTTATTTTTTGAGTTTTTTTCTCCTTCTTCTTGGTTCTTGAACATTTCTTAGATAATTTTTATCAATATAAAGCCATTTTATTTGAAATTGTAATCTGTTGCTCTCTATTTTTTAAATTTTTCTTTAAATGACTAGTTACTCTAGTTTTCCAATGGATAAATCTCATGTATTAAATGGAACTAATTACAGTATTTGGAGAGTAAGGTTAAAATCATGTTTCATGGCTAGAAAGATATGGGATATTGTAACTGGTGTGGAGAAATGACCCACCGGAAGACTTTCAAATCCTAAAACCTTAGCTCCTTCTCTCAAAGATCTCAAGAGGCCCTATCAATCCTATTGCAAAGCATAAAATATGAATTCTTAGTGCATATAGGTCATATGGACTCGTCTGTTGATTCTTGGAAGCAATCAAAGACAATGCATGAAGGCGGTCATTTTTAAAAAATAATTAAGCTAGTTTTAGAGTTTTTAACAACTCCCATGAAGGGGGATGATAAAATATTCAATTATTTAGCTAACATTAAAAACATTAAAGCTTAGTTGGATGGTTGAATCGTGAATTATTTCAAGACAATCTTTTGTACTTCATTATTTAGATAAATATTCATGAAAAATTTAGAAATTATATATCTATCCATAAATCTTAATATCATAATGAGAATGATCTTCTTGTTTTAGATACTTTGTCTTCTATGTTAATCCAAGAAGAGCATGTAATGGGAATTTATGATTCAAAAGAGACTGATTCTCAATATTTTTTCTCTCAAAATCATAAGTCTGATCAAAATAAGAGGAATAATAGTTATCCTCATCAGAATTCTAACATCAGACTAAGAGTTAAACCCAATCCTAAATCTAACTCTGATAAAAAAATTAGAATTTTTAAGTGAAATTGAAAGGCACATGTAATAAATGTGGAAAATTTGGGCATAAAGAGTTTGATTGTAGAGTAAAACCTAACAATTTTTTTAAAAATACTAAAACTAGTAAATTTAACAATCAAAAGAAATATCAAAATCAAAAGAAAAATCATGCAAATAAGGTTGAACAGTCTATTGCCCTATATACTTCCCTTTCAGCTTCAAATGACAATGAATGGATTCTTGATAGTGGTGTCTCTAGGAACATGAATTTTACTCTTGGTATCCTCTTAGATGTTGTTAAATGTGAGGAAATTATATATCTAAGAGACAATTCCATCATTAGATCTAAAGCTTGTGGCAATGTTGAATTGGAAAATGGAATAATTAGGAATGTATTGTATGTTCCTCAACTAAAAAACAATCTTCTATCTTTCTCTCAAAGAAACTAAAGAAACATGTAAATTGATTTTGCAGCAAGATAAGTGGTATGTAAAATATAAGTTCAGTAATATTATTGCTTCTGGTATTCGAAAAATGGATTACATATATTTTAATGTTTTGTGTCTAAGTCTCATTTTTCTTCCTCTTCTAGGAATGATATTCAACTTTGGCATGAAATACTTGGTCATGTAAATTTAAAAACTTGTATGAAATGTCTATATTGAATCTTGTTGTTGGTCTTCCAAAGATAAAATAGGATCATGAAACATGTGAAATGTTCCTACATGGTAAGCAACATACTAAACCATTTCATAAACATCATGATCCAAATTATTCTTAGATATTAGAACTGATTCATAGTGATGTAAGAGGTCCACTTGAGGTTCCTTCACTCAGTGGTGCTTTTTATGTTGTTTTCTATATTGATGAATTCTATAAAATGATGTGGTCCTACTGTATTAAGAAGTTTTGTCCTATATAAGTTTCACGAATTTAAAGCTCTAGTTGAGAACTATTCTGATCTAAAAATTAAAATAATTAGGACTAATAATGGAGGTGAATATGTCAGAGAAAATTATTATGAGTTTTTTGTGTCATGTGGGATTCAAACAGAATTGAAAACTTCATTTTTCCTTAGCAAAATGGTATTGTAGAAAGAAAGAATAAGATTGTTTTAGAAATGGCTAGGACTATGATTCATGCATCTAATGTGCCTAAGTTTTATGGGAAGAATCCATGAATACTGATGTCTATATTCTTAATAGAGTTCCTATAAAATTCCTTAATCAAATGACTCCTCATAAAGTATGGAAAAAGAAAAAACCATACATCTCTCGCTTAAGAATATTTGATAGTCCTGCCTCTATCTTCATTCCAAAAGTTAAAAGGACTACGCTTGATCTAGCCTCTTATTCTTGTATTTTTGTTGGTTATGGTTGTCAAACTAAAGGTTTAAGTTTCTATGATCCTTTCAAGCATGACATTTTTGAAAGAATAAATTTTCAACTCTTAAAAAGACATTTTGTGGTGATTCTCATGAACCCTCTTCTATTTCTCTTAAGGTAGAGCCTGATAATCTTTCTCCTACCATTATGGAAATATAAGTTCAAAAGGTTGGTTATCCTAATATAGATATGATGGAGATTGAGAGGGGGTCATCTCAAAATGTCTTGCATCACAAGGTTCCTAAATGGGCTCAAAGTATTGTTGAAGACTCTCACTCTTCTAATCTTAAAAAGTTAACTCATAGTCAGCACTCTTATCATGCCTTGATGACCCTCTATGAGGTAGAACCACAATATTTTGAAGAATCTTGTCAAGATGATAGATGGATTCAAAATATGAAAGATGAATACAATACTTTGATTAAAAATAACACTTGGGAACTAGTCCCTCCTCCTTATAAGAGAATCATTGTAGGATCTAGGTGGTTATATAAGATCAATAATAACTCTTTATTAGAAATTGACAAGTTCAAGGCAAGGCTAAAAACTCGTGGTTTCACTTAAAAACCTTATCTTGACTATTTTGAGACTTTTCCTCCTGTAGCTAAGATGAGCATTGTTATAATTATTATTGCATTGGCTACCCAATATAGTTAGGATATTCACCAAATGGATGTAAAAAATGCTTTTCTTAATGGCGACTTAAAAGAAGAAATCTACATGAGACAACCTAAAGGATTTGAAGAACATGGTAAGGAAATTTATGTCTGTAAGCTGAAAAAGTCTTTGTATAGTCTTAAACAAACCCCTAAAGCTTGTTATGCTAAAATTAACAATTTATTTTAGGATCTTGGTTTTTCTAACTATTATTCGATAATGACTTACCCGTTAACTTTGAAAACACTCATATTATCATTATTGTTCTTTATGTTCATGATATTTTGATTACTAGCACTGATCAAAATTTACTTGTTAGGATCAAAGAAAAGTTAAAGCAACGTTTTGAAATTGTTGATTTAGGTTTGCTAAATCATTTTCTTGGCATGATTATATGTCAAGATCATAAGTCTATTATTGCATCTCAATCTCAATATGGTATGAATTTTTTAAAAATATTTAATCGGATTGACTGTAATCATGTTTCCATTCCTATTGAAGTTGGTGTAAAATTAGATCTGAAACTAACTTGTGCTAAATTTGATCCTACTCTGTATAGAAAGCTAGTTGGTAGTATAATTTATTTGACTATTACTAGACCTAATATTTCTTATGTAGTAGGAGTAGTTTCAAGATTTATGCAAGAACCTTATGAGGATCATTGGAAAATGGATAAAATAATTTTGAAATATATTAAAGGAACAATCAATTATGGTATTTTTTATTCTTCTTCTAATGATGCACAATTATTTGGCTATTGTGATTTTGACCATGTTGGTGATGCTATAGATAGAAAGTATACTGGATATGTTTTCAAGTTGGGTGTAGGTGCCATCACTTGGAGTAGCAAGAAGCAACCGAGAGTTTTTATCTCTTCTCTTGAAGCATAGTATCGAATTGCTATGGAAGATGCAAAATAAGCTATGTGGCGGAAAAGACAGCTTAGATGAGCTGCATATGGGCATAAAAGGGAGCACTACTCTTCTATGTGATAACAAGAGTTGTATTTATCATTCCAAAAATATAGTTAAGCATCAAAATAGAAAGCATATTGAAGTCCAAATGCACTTTATTCGAGATAAATTCTTAAATGGTGATATTGATCTCAAGTTTTGTTTGATTGAAGATCAAGTTACAGATATCTTCACAAAGCCATTTTGTTATGTAAAGTTCTACAAATTTTGTGCCTTTTTGGGCCTATAATAGTTTTCATTCAGGGGTAGTGTGCATTTCAATGCCACCTATTAATGGATTTTATAAAATTCAAATACTTTCTCTACTCTTTAATAAGTAAATGTGTCACACTATGTGAAGTTACTTGTAAATACCTAAACTTCATACTACATTTATAGTGTATTTATTAATTACCTCAGAATTGATAAATCCACATCACCTTACCTACCACCTCACTTGGCCACCTCACCATGACCTAGCCCTAACCCTAAACTAACCTAATTAGGACCCATGACTTGGTCTAGACTCACATCCATAACTAATGCCTCTTACTCGCACCCAAAGCCGACCTTCTAGCCACTTGACCAAGCCCGCAACTCGATCTCTCGGAGAGAAAGTTAGGAAGGTGGGCTATTTTACTAAAAATAGCCTACTTTTTCCTAACCGATGCCGGTTCTACTGACCGCCGCTCGGTTACGCAACCGCCATCTGCCTCCTCAGAATGGGCTTCCCAAACCAAAACAACGGATCGGAATTTCATTTTTGGGAGATCACCAAGGATTTTTAATCAAAGGAGAGTCCAAAGCGATCACAGAGTCCGTAACTTCACTTGACCAAGCAGAGACGAGTAAAGAAACCAAGAGTCAAAAGAAAGGAGATCAACTTGCACCTTCATCAAAAAAACAAGTAAGTTATATCTTGCATGTCCTCCATTATAACATTTCTTGCTTTTGGAATTGTAATCTTCCCAAATCCGCTCTCAACCCATTATCTAACGTACTCATTGCCTCTAACTATCATTCCTTAGCTTCTAACCATCCCATTTCTCAATACTATCCAAAAACCAGCCATTACAAACACCACAACCAGCCCGTAAGATCCTAGAACCAACCGGCATTTCCGCTATCAAGGACCGCCATCGGTTATAGGTAACCGCATCGGCCTTTGATCAAAACCAAGAAAAACAAATTTTTCCCTACCTGGGCCACGAAACAATTTAATTGGTACTCTACAAAGATTTTGTGTTAATTCATATTAGCAGGGAACTCGACCACCTTCGAAAGGAAGTTTCATACTTCCCGGCCCAAGGCAGCCTCCTCATTTATTATCTAATCAAAATCTTGTGGTCTTGTGTTCTTATTTCAGCAGTAGTCCTTCCAAGACAAAAAGGAGTTCTTCGCAGCCACCCGATCTTTCTCTACGGTACGCGCACATCATCTCGACATTCTACAGTATTCCTCCTAACCCTAACCTTATCTCTGCTTCTATAAGGAACGAAGCATTTCCGAGTGAAACATTTTGGCACGCCCGGTGGGACCCATTTTGGGTTTTTCTTTATTTCTTGCTTGCTTTTATTATAGGGAGCATACTTGCTGTTTTCTTCTTCTAGAGATATTCACAGGGTATTTTATTATTCTGGTAAAAGAACTTGCTTTGTTTTTGCATCTTGCATTAGTAAAAGTCATCTCTTTTGCTTCATCGAATATCACTTTCGATTTGGGTTTTAAAACACATGCATTGCATTCCTGCCTGTTGTTTTTCAATTCTAGTGAACATAGATTAAGTAATGTGTCGTACACGTGGGGTGATATCCACGTATTGACAGAAATTAACCTTAGTTTCACTGCACAACACGTACCGAATCACTTCACAATTAACACAACAGCTCAAACATCCCCCCTTTTTTCCGCGGTATTCCTCCGCCCGATTGAGGTAACCTTATAAGCCAAAACAACTTGACATTTCCCCTAAGTCTCTTGTTTAGGATTCTGACATCATTCTACGTCTAAAGGCATAAGCCCACAATAATTAAAATTAACCCTAAGGTTAATCTCTGCATTTGCGTGTGCCTCTTGCTTGTTTTCAAATCCTGTTTTCTCTGTCATACTTTGTCTTCTCGTGATCAATAAGTTGCTAAACTACTCAACGCTGCTAAAAATCAAATTAGCAACCCTTTGTATCTTCTTATTCTAGATTTTTGACACCGCATCGGTTAGGGACCGACGCCGTTGTTCTCCGACCGACACCGCTTACCAAACCGATATCGCCATCGCCTCTCTCACTTCGACAAACCAAAGAACTTGCCAAATTCACCATTCTCGAGGTTGTTTTTGTCCTCGATAGATCAAACTTTCCCGTGTTCTCGGTCTATGGTCACATCACTGGAAGCAAGCCGCCATGGTTTCACACGCTTGCTCTGCTTTTCGCCTCGAATCACCCCCTTCACATTCTATAGAAACCCTACTGACACCAAAGAGATCCCCAAATTCCTCGTAGGAGACAAGGACTTTGCCAAATTTCTCGATGCTAATCCCAAATACTGCATAATACTATTTGTCTCATACCCCGACCGTACGCCCGATGGTCAGCCCCTTATGGGCATGCCTATTAGTATAGCTGCTCATTTAGCTCCTACTCCTCCCGATAACAATACCTTACTTCCCGCATCGCTAGCCCCGCCTCCCAATCCGACAAATGCGCAGAGGTTCATACGACCCCGATTAGCTTTCCTTTTGTTAATCTTGACCCCACGTATCGCTACCACCAACCGCCCCTATCTCATCTCTCTTTCGCACTCACTCCATTCATGACTTACTCTCTGCCACCTATTCAAACGAGCTTTCCTTCTCAAGCTCCGCCTACCTTTTCATTCCCATATACGTATCCAAAGGACCTCAACACCTTATATGGGACACCCTATTCTCGTGGCACCATCATCTCATCCAACCACAGATTTCATCAAGCAAATGATGGACAAAATGCAAAACCCGAGGCTTCCGCTTTCAGAAGTCGTAGCGCCTGACATACGAGCAAGTTTGTCTGGAGCCCATTCACCCTTCTCGTCCCCTTCATTCTTATCCGCCTCAATGGGAGTTGCCAAAGTTTACTCGCTTTAACAAGAAAGAGGATCCTCAACAACACTTCATGATCATTTAGACATGCTTGTTATTTGATCGCCCATGATGATGCCTCATACTCCGCACCTTTCCCATGTCCTTATCGTGGCCTCGCTTGAGTGGTACAAAGGCTTTAACCCAAAGACTCAATCTTCTCTTTAACCAACTAGCCCAATCTTTCTTGATCATTTCTCCATTAACATTGCCAAGAAAGTATCTATCACTCGACTCTATGCCATCCGACACCAAGACGAATCTATCGCAGATTTCGCTGACGATGGCGGGGCCTTATCAACCAACTTACGTATGCCTCGCCTCAAACCGAACTTATCGAACTCTTTACGCGGCCTCACGCTAAGCACATCTCCCCTACCCTCCAAATTCAAACTTTCCGTACATTCGACGAGGTTTTACTATGGCTCGAAAATTAGAAATTCGAGCCTTAGAGGAAGAGAAATTGCATGGTCACAAGCGCAACAAGAACTCCACTTTCCGAACTCCCGATTCTACCAATAAACCAAATACCACCACTCCTCACGCGTCAACCTCTTCTAAATCAAAAGGAGCTGTCCACGCGGTGATGGTCAAATCCCAACCACCGTCCAATACTCCACCAAAACCACCTATAAATACAAAGCCGAGCCCACCAATTACACTCCTCGGGAGAAACTTATGGCGTCATCCTAGAGAAATTGCTCAAAGTCAGGGCTATCACCTTGCCCCGTAAACCTCACTGGGTTTGACTCCACCCGCGCAATACCTTCCCCGGTACAAAGAAAATGACTTTTGTAACTTTCACCGCGTAAAAGGACATAGTCATGAAAACTGCAAGATGTTGAAAAACATAGTGCAGAAATGGTGATGCAGGGATATAACACTCGATAATCCTAACGCCTCGCTAACCGAAATCTGAAAATTTTCAACAAGCCATTCCCGAATCACTCGCCCAAAGAAGAACGTAAACCAAGATATCTTAGCCGAGGAGAGTGTTCATGAGATCCATGCGCAGATTCGATACCCACCAAAAGCCTCTATCGAGAAAATTTTGAATCAAGCCTCTTCACTAACACAGAGCCCGAACCTCCTTTACCACCATCAAGCCAAAGCGAAATCATTCCTTTACCCATAGTAAGAGTTAGCTGCCCAAAGCTTCCTTCCCATTAATGAGTCTTCTTACACCACATCCCTACAAGATCATGAGCGGATGTTGTCTAATCTATCCATTTCCCGTGACGCCTCCTTCTACCACTTCTTGCAAGCACAAGAGGAGGGTACGCCACTCCTTTTGACATCCTTAGATGAGAAATCTCTCGCACCGACATCATTAAATTCTTTAGCCATGACAGATCCTCCAACATGCCCTTCGCCTATTAGTCCTCATCACCTAAATCTTTTCAACAACCCGTCGACCTCTTAGATCTACATCGACATACAAAGGCCCATCCGCCTCCCCGTGTCACACCCGCAATGGATTGGAATTACAACTCACTTTTCCTCTCGTACTAAAATTACAAATTACACTGAGACTGCCATTCCACGTAAGATGTACAGTGCCCTATGGGAACGCTTGAGTACTCCTGCTTCTACTCAAATGCAAATGACTCGATCCCGATGTCTCCACCATCTACCCGAAGTGCTTACGTGCTTAAAATGCCCCCGCTTCTCGCCTTCACCCCCTCACCTCTACCAAATTCCCGTCCACTTCTATCAACTTAACCAGATCTTCCCCTACGCTGGGACCTCACCAATGCCCACCTAACACACCCGCCTGCGACTCGATTTATCCCAAAATAAACCCGCCCGCCACCTAGAGACAAACGCAATCCGGCCTCTATCAAAACCCTCATCTTCACACCCACCTTCCATATTGGGACCTCATCCCTCCACCTTACATCAATATATCATACCTCCTTTGTTTTCTGCAAAACGACCTACGCCTTTTACACCTATACAGAGATCAAAGGGTATCACAACATCGTTACCCCGCGTATCCGGTCCACCTATCAACCCTAAACCAATCCCATCATCAAAGGATTTATTTTCTGTCACTCCCCTTTCTCCGTGGTTGTTTCCCGCTACCATGCCATCTGTAGCCTCATCATCTAACCAGCTGAACGTAACTTCTGTGTCCAAGAAACCACGTTTAGTGAAAAACATGTGTCAGCACCCCTCGACTAAACCACCACCCATACGAACTAAACACGCCCAAACATTACCACAACCCACACAATCAATACCCTCATCTTCTTCTGATTTTGACCCACTCAAAGGATCCTACGCCAAAATCCTTGCTATGTTGGTGGAGAATGCGACCATCTCCCTACCCCCACTTAGACCTTATGACCCGTCTAAGCCCCGACTGTGGATTATGATGAGTCTAAAATCTGCGCCTATCACCGCACACCCGACATGATGTAGAAGGATGCAAAGCTCTAAAACCATCCTTCGCCACCACCTCTTCCGGATCGAAAGATTAAGAAAGACAACTTACGAAGGGAGAGACCTCTAGCGCAATTCCTCTACTATACCATCTCGTCCCCGCCTCACCAAGATCGATCATTATTACAACCCCACCTCAAGACCATGAATTATCCCAACCATCTTCTTCATCTCAGTCTACGAGATTAATATGATTAGTGTCGCTACTCGAGGACAAAAAACAATGGGAAAGCAAAAGAAAACACACCTACGACATCTCTTTCTCCTTCAACCATCCCGACACACCACCACCTAAAGTGGTTATTCGCGACCCGCCTATCCCGCCTCTAATGGAGTTGCCCACCGAACCATGATCAAACAGCCTTCATCAATCGCCCGTAAAATGACACTATATGATCTCATTCGACTTCAATCTCATCGACAAGCTCTCGTTGAGATCCTTCAAGGGATAGAGGTTTTTCCCAATGAAACCCTCGCCCGTGGCCTCCATTCTAACACCCAATCACGCTTTCCTCTCTCACCAAACAATCCATCTCCCCACCACTTCGCTCTCAAAACAACAAGCCGCTGCAGCTTAGTTTCTAAGATGAAATTATCGACTTTGGTATAGAAGACCCCGACCTCGCCTTTTCATTTCCGCTACGTCCGGACATTCGAGTACGCCGGGTTATGATTGACGGGGCGCTAGCTTAAACATCATCTCTTCAAAAGCCTTCCAACAAATGAACATCCCTTCTAGTTGCATGTGTGCCAACCCCATCATGTCATGGGCGGTCATTCAATGATGCTATTACTTCTACATTGGGCACCGTGATCCTCAACATTCGCGTAGGACCACGTACTTTACCCGAACTCTTCTATGTCCTCAAGGAGAGTTCCAATATAATATATTGCTAGGTCGCCCTGATCCGGCCATGGGATGCGTTCTCTCAACATTACATCGATGTATAAAATTTGAGTACGAGGGAAGTCCTACACTGTAAAAGCTGATCCTCCCCCCTTCAAAACTTGCAATATGTTATACCGCCCAAACGATGTGCTTATACCAATTAAGACACCCATACATTCAACCCAACCATCCTCTTCCAATATACCTCAACCGTCCACCTCAACCGCACCTACAAACCGATGAAACCACCGCCGCACAAACCACTTCTCTTCCCAGCTAACATCCCAACCTCCGACCCCTTAGTAGACGTTTTTCATCGCCTTACGCTGGGGGAGTATCGCCTATATAACGTTAGTTCTTTCCCTACCCCGCAGGAGTACGGACAATTACATGCACACCCCACCTACGACCGTCGCGCAAGTGGGGAGATAATCTCTACGACCACCCCATTGCCGCACTAACCTAACATATGGGGGTGTTGACGCATCCTCCATTACCCCCGAACCTCCTCTTGGCGTGGTTCCTTCCAATCCGATTTTCAATACTTGACAAATCGTCGCTTTCGCCCTCACCTTCTTGACTCATTGCCGCGTGGAAAGGCTTTGGTTTTGGCCTTTACGAACAAGGCCGACATACTCTCATCCCCATCACCACACGCAAACATAATGATCGCAGCGGGTCTTGGTTTTTCCGAACACCTACGCAGAGACACCTCCTCGTCACCGTATCCTCGAAGAAGAAGACGCCGCCCTACCGAACCATCATCACCCACTTTGCCATCATCTCCCACGTAATCGATGGACCCCGAATCTATCCCTCCTAACTTTTTTTTCATAAATGCTATCTTCATAGGTCCTCTCACTTATCAACGCGATAATGAGGACCCATCTTCTCTTCCCTTCGTATCCGCACATGATCAAGAGGATTCGCCTTTGATTAATGTTGTTGAATGCCGTGATGACGACTCCATCCTCACTTACCTAGCGCGATGATTCTTATATTCAACGTGCCTTACCATCTCAAACTCAAACCATGCCGAACGAATCTACTATAGAAATCAACATCCACACGGAGGAAGATCCTCACATAGTGAAGATCGACAATCACTTGACACATCGTAACAAGCCGCCTTTACCACCTTTCTCCGTGCTCGCAACCAAGCTGCATGGTCTTACGCCGACATGCCAGAATTGATCCTACCATCGCCATCCATAACATCACTCTAAACCCCGATTCCAAACCAGCCAAGCGTAAATTGAGAAAATGCATCCACGCATTGCTCTCTTCGGTCAAAGAGGAGCTCCAACGACTCCTTCTTTCTCGCTTCCTTCATTCTTTATCGACTATCCTCAATGGATTTCTAACATCGCACTGCCACGAAAGCGACTGGGACTTCTGATATGCACGGATTTCCGGATCTTAACCTCGCTTGCCCTAAGGATGACTTCCTCCCAAGTATTGATCAACTTGTTGATCTCATCGCGGGTCATGAAATGCTTTCTCTCATGGATGGCTTTTCGTGTTACAACCAAATTTTGGTCCCTTCGCCGATCAACACAAAATCGCCTTCATAACTCCTCGGGAACTTTCTACCGTAATGCCGCTTTGGCCTTAAGAATGCCGGGTGCGACTCTATCAGCGGCTATGACCTACATTTTCCATGACATTATGCACACTATCCTCGAAGATTACGTCGATGATCTTCTTGGCAAGTCTAAACATCGCAGTGAACATCTCGATGTTTTAACCATTATTTTTGATCGCCTGTTACAATATTCTGTCTGTCTTCAACCAAAGAAATGTGTCTTTGGTGTCCTTTCGGGAAACTTCTGGCTTTATCGCTCTCTTTACGTGGCATTGAGGTCGATCCATCTAAAGTAAAAGCTATCCTAGAAATGCCCCCACCCAAAACCTTAAACAATCGCGTAGTTCGCAGGTAAACTTCAATCCATCCGGCGTTCATTTCCCAACTCTCGATCGATGTCACCCTTTTCATCACCTTCTAAAAAGGACGTTGCCTTTTCAATGGAGTGAGGAGTGTCACCAAGCCTTCAAGCTCTCAAAACATATCTCTTGCAGCCACCTGTGCTTATCCCACCCCAGACGACCGTCCTTTCTACCTTTATCTTTCCGCCACCGACCATGCTATAGAGCTATGCTCGCCATCGAGACTCCGACACGCCGAGAGCAAAGCCGCTTATATATAAGTCGACTCGTGGATTACGAGACTAGGTATACACATGTAGAAAAATTGTGCCTGCCCTATCATTCGCCGCCACCAAACTCCGACATTACCTCCCGAATCACAAAACTTTCGCCATCACCAACACAGACTCCATTCATTATATGTACGCCAAACCACACCTAAACCAACGCATCGCTCGATGGCTCATGCTCCTCGCCGACCTCGACCTTGAGTTTATACAATGTAAATCAATCAAAGGACAAACTCTTGCAGATCAACTTGCATGGAGGCCCTCTACCTCGGGGAACAATTTACCAATTTTACCTTCCCGACGAACTCATCGCCACTCTTTCGCTCTGAGAAGTGTCGTATCAAATGACCCTCTTCTTCGATGGATCTAAGTGCCCGCGCGCGGAGGAGCCGGCATTGTTCTCATCCTCTTGACGCTGAACCTATGCCTCTTTCATTCCGACTTGATTTCCCTTGCACTAATAATACAAATGAATACGAGGCCCTTGTTCTAGGTCTCCAAGTTGTGTTACACTTAGGTATCAAATCTATCAACATTTTTGCGACTCTCAATCGTAGTCAATCAAGTTACGGGCATCTACCAATGTAAAACGAGGAACTTCGTAAGTACAAACACCATGTGGATTCACTTCTAGCTTTATTTACCCACTATTCTATACAAACCATTCCCCGCTCCACTAACAAATTTGCGGATACTATGGCTTGCTTAGCCTCGCAAATTCCCGCCGCGCCAACTGACTCTGAATTATTCGTTGTGGTCCAGCAACTTTTTGCACCATCCTATTCAACCCCGGTAGTTTGCATGATAAATACTGTGTCTACTAATTCGCAGGATACCTGGTACCACCAATTTCACGACTACCTTACGATCTCGGTTCTCCCACATGACCTTACTAGTAACGGAAAACGTGCTTTTCTTAAAAGTGTTTCGCGTTATGTTGTCATGGGAGGACTCCTCTATAAACGTGGCTTTGATGGCATCCTCCTTCGCTGTCTAACCGGCGCAGAAGTCACCTATACCATCCAACAAGTACACGATGGGATTTGTGGTGGACATTTTAGTGGCCTTGCCGTGGCTAAACGAATCCTTCGCCTAGGTTATTATTGGCCTACTCTCAATAACGACTGCTACGAATATGTTAAGCGCTGTGTCATGTGTCAACAACATGCCAATCTTCAACATACTCCTAGCCACCCGCTGTGTCGCACGAGATCTTTGGCCTTTCTCACAATGGGGTTTAGACCTTATTGGTGAGATTCACCCGACCTCTTCACAACGCCACCGCTGGATAATCACAATGACCGAATATTACACAAAATGGGTGGAGGCCGCTCCACTCATTTCAATCAAAAAAGAAAAAATTGTCGAATTCATTAACCATCACATTATCTCCGCTTTTGGTATTCCTCATCGCCTAATAATGTATAATGGTAAATCTTTTCAAAAATAAGTTGTTACAAGACCTTTGTGACAACTTTGGTATCAAACTTAGCTTCTCATCGCCTTACTATCCGCAGCCAATGGTCAGCCGAATCTTCTAATAAAACTCTAACCAAAATCCTCATGAAAGTCGCCAATGAATCTGGAAGAAATTGGCACGATCACATTCCCTTTGCCCTTTGGGCTTATCGTACTAAGCATTCGCACTCCACTAATGCCACACCTTTTCATCAGTATATGGTACCGAGGCTGTTTTGCCTCTCGAAATACAAATACTTCTCCCTTAGAATATCTCTTCAAGATATTCTCACCAACGATGATTTCCGCCAAGAGCGGTTAGCCCAATTAGAGCTTCTTGACGAACGACGCCTTACACTCTCTCGATCACCTCCAAATCTATCAAAAACGCATCAAGCGTGCTTATGATAAGCGACTTCATGAGCGTACATTTAAGGTTGGTGATCTTGTCCTCAAAGAGAATCAACATGTAACCAAACTAGAAAAGAGCAAACGTGGAAAATTTGCTCCCAATCGATTGGGCCTTATATAATCACTCACACCTATGGATCGTGCACTTATCGCTTAGCTTCGCTTAATGGTAAACCTGAGCCTGAACCCCTTAATGCCTTGCATCTTCGACCATTCTACTGTTGAATCTAGTGTTATATCACTCCTTATCTACCTACTGCTCGTCCCTTGAGCTCATTTACCGCTACATACACTTTGTTTTCTATATCTCCGAATAAAATCAAGCTCACCCCTCACCTCCCCTTACGATGCCTTCCCCTTCTTAGTCTAGTCCATGACTTCAAAGTATTAAAATAAGCCGTATTCTTATGGGATTTTCTTGAGTCAAACTTCCTACTAAACTAGATGCTTCACGCCAAAAGAACATCTAGTTATCTAAAATTAAATATAGACTGCTCCCTCGAAGGACAGCTATATGCCAAACTATTTGCTACTATAAATAGATCGCTCCCCCGAAGGACAGCTTTATGCACTAAAATCATCTCTCTCACTTATAAATAGATCGCTCCCCCCAAGGACAAATATACACAATCCGCCTTTATCCGAAGCTTCTCGCATTGATCACCTTCGTGAAGACCTCAAGAATAATACAATCAATATCCCTTGTAGACTTCCCGCATCGATCGGGCCACATTCAATAAAATAAAAGCCTCATTCAAAAGAACTTTTGGGTCATGGACTTGTCTATTTAGGGTAGGTTCTCTTTCGTTGTAACAAGTTCTTTGTACTCATCTATATCATCCACATCACCTCACCATTTGTTTCAACTCAAGGGACGTAACGTACACCCGATATATTGTGATCAAACAACTCTTTTTAACTATGGACTTCTCGCTATACACCCGGCACTTAGGGCTTCGTGCTCTGCTCTACGTTGTGTGGTTTGTTTAGCTCTTTTCACCTACGGAGCACTCTTTCTGCTTTGCCTCGCATCTAGAATTGTGTGTTGATCTTAATCGTGACACTATTCCCTACTACTTGGGTATGCTAACCTTTTGCTTTACCTATACCTACACCATCACCTTACCATCCTCTCTACCACATATACCCTTTATCAACCCTATCCCCGATTTCCCGCTCACTCAATCTGTGATAGATTTGAGGGGATTACCTATATCTTTAACATGAGAAACCACTTCATATTATTGTCCGCGCAGCCTTTACGTAACAAGCTACACGACAATAAGGGGCTAATGTAGACACCAAATTCATGTCTCACGACCCTCAGACCCGCATCCCATTTCGCAACCTAACCTCATTACCTAAACTTTACACAATTATTTATTAATTACCTTGTAATTGATAAATCCACATCACCTTACCTACCACCTCACTTTGCCACCTCACCATGACCTAGCCCTAACCCTAAACTAACCTAATTAGGACCCATGACTTGGTCTAGACTCACATCCATAACTAATGCCTCCTTACTCGCACCCAAAGCCGACCTTCTAGCCACTTGACCAAGCCCGCAACTGATCTCTCGGGAGAAAAGCAGGGAAGGTGGGCTATTTTACTAAAAATAGCCTACTTTTTCCTAACCGATGCCGGTTCCTACTCGACCGCCGCTCGGTTACGCAACCGCCATCGGCCTCAGTAAATGGGCTTTCCCAAACCAAAACAACGGATCGGAATTTCATTTTGGGAGATCACCAAGGATTTTTAATAAAAGGAGAGTCCAAAGCGATCAGCAGGTCCGTAACTTCACTTGACCAAGTAGAGACGAGTAAAGAAACCAAGAGTTGGCAAAAGAAAGGAGATCAACTTGCACCTTCATCAAAAAAACAAGTAGTTATATCTTGCATGTCCTCCATTATAACATTTCTTGTGCTTTTGGAATTGTAATCTTCCCAAATCCGCTCTCAACCCATTATCTAACGTACTTCATTGCCTCTAACTATCATTCCTTAGCTTCTAACCATCCCATTTCTCAATACTATCCAAAACCAGCCATTACAAACACCACAACCAGCCCGTAAGATCCTAGAACCAACCGGTATCGGCTATCGCATGACCGCCATCGGTTATAGGTAACCGCATCGGTTCCTTTGATCAAAACCAAGAAAAACAAATTTTCCCTACCTGGGCCTATGAAACAATTTAATTGGTACTCTACAAAGATTTTGTGTTAATTCATATTAGCAGGGGAACTCGACCACCTTCGAAAGGAAGTTTCATACTTCCTGGCCCAAGGCTTCCCTCATTTATTATCTAATCAAAATCTTGTGGTCTTGTGTTCTTATTTGCAGTAGTCCTTCCAAGACAAAAAGGAGTTCTTCGCAGTCACCGATCTTTCTCTACGGTATGCGCACATCATCTCGACATTCTACTGTATTCCTCCTAACCCTAACCTTATCTGTTTCTATAAGGAACGAAGCATTTCCGAGTGAAACATATATATCTTACTAAGGAGTGAACTGAAGTACTGGGTCAAATTCTTTTGAATTCTTAATATAGATAGTGCTTTATTTAGTGGGGTTTTTTCGTTCGTGTTTCCACACTTAAATCTGGGTGTTCTCTATCTTCTTTATTTTCTTTCATCCTTCATTATTGCATTATGTAATCTACACAACATAATATATAATATTTAGCATTTATTTCGTGGATCTATAGTCATTTGATTATGCATTCCTTATAAATCCTAAAAAAATTATCCTTAGACAATTCATGATGACCAAATAGACTACTTGAGGGGAATGAATCCATCGAGACACTTTATTACTTGTAACAACTTTTGAAACACATTCATATATTCACCCACATACAAGACACGTGATACATGTATTTATAGTTTATGACAAATCACTTGACTTAGAATTTTCCCTTTAAGATAATATAGTCATAGACTCATTGACAATTATACCACCTTATAGACTCGTACTAAAAAAAGACATTTTACCCGAATAAAATGACACTATATACCACTTTATGTGACATTAACATGATTATTTAGAGACACCGAGTCATCTCATACCGAAACATTTACTTAGTTATTGCTAATTTAGTTTTCAAAACTTAGACCCACACTAAGGACTAAAAGACATTGATTTTGACATCTACAACAAGAACAACCAAATTTGAACCATAAGAACATGCATGATGACTTGAATGACATACCTTGACATCATGGAGGAGACACACTTTTTCTTAGACAACTCCCCCTCACACCAATGCTCATATGAACAGATATACATTTAAGAAGCATAGTCGAGGCATATGAATACCATGAAGACCTAAAAGAAGGTCCTATCAATTAACTAAAATATAACTAAACTATGAGAAGTAAAACCACTAGTTACTCGAATAGGAGCACTAAAACGTTGTGTAAATGGAGTAAAACAATATGGAATAATTCTAATTAACTATAATAACAAAAATAAAACCATGAATATGCAAGAAAGTGAGGAAGAATGACTTAGCTGATTAAAGAAGACTCTCGTAGGTTGTCACAGGTCTGATAATAAATTCTGAAAGTAAGAATGATCACTCATAATTCCTATAAAGGTTGGATCTAGAGAATATGAGTTGATTGAGGCATCTGGAAAGGTACTAGGTTGCATTGGTCTATGGGTTAGGCACCTTGATCTCTGTAAATGCTCAGAATCTGAATTTTATAGGGTCACAAGGTATCTTAAAATACTATCTATTTATCACACTAGATTCATTGAATTTCACTGAATGTGTTGAATAATTAAATTATGACCTACGAGAAAGAAAGAAGTATCAAACCCTAAGAAAAATTAAATATGTACAATGAATGGGTCATAATGACCTCATCCACCAAACTAGTGGACTTATCATTGAGCGTTGTACTACATTTCGGACTCGGATGTAGTTTTGGTGCATGTGTGCATATCGTGTCCTAGGTGTTCTTGTTTCAATCACACTTTTTGAATTAGAAATAAATAATAACTATAGAAAATGTAATAGCATGTGTGCATGGAATATAATAGAATCCCCCTATGTTATGTGTGTTGACATAGATCTCCTAGCCTTGATGTATGGCACTATATACATGTAAGTGATGCATGGATGAAACTATAGATGGAGTGATACTATTATGTGACGCTAGGACCCTCATTATGGTCTTATAAATTTGTATTTATAGATTTATCTTGTTCTAATTTTAATAAACCCCGATATGGCCGACTAGGAAAAAGATAAGGATGAAAAATGGCTAGAAAACCCTAAAAAGATGTGGCAAAGTGGAGCATAGATAGAGGCACCCTAGGTGGGACCACGAAGCCCCAGCCGCAAGCACCCCAATATAGGCATGGGCACCCGGGTTTAGGCTAAAATGTTAGGACAATTGCGAAATAAGTGGATATGTATAGGAAAATATGTGGGAATGGAAAAATAAAATATAAAATAAAGGTGGCCAAAAGGTGGGATTAATTAATAATTTATTCACTTGAGAACCCTCTAAATAGTAGTATAAGACCAGGATAAATAATTCCTAAAGTGCATGATTTTGTGTCTACATTTCCCCCACTTTATGTTGGTGAGAGGAACACTCAGGTAACATAAAGTAGATAGAGATGCATACCTGATATCTATGTAGAGTGTAGAAGAATATTTTTCAAGGACTAGAATCAAGTTAGGAATGATTAAAAAAATAAAAATGTGGAGGAGCATGGATTCTAAAGATGAAAATTATGCATAAAAAGTGATGAGAGTGAACTTAGGGTAGAATGCGTGTGTTGTTACTATTGTGTGAAGTTTACCTACATGGTTAGTAAAGGTAAGTGCATGTCATAGTGTGTTGTTGTTATCATTGTCTTCGTCATCATTTTTGTTTTTGTTTCCCCCAATTTGACTGTTTGTTTCTCATAAGGTCGGACCTGCAAGGAGAAAATAGTCAAGTGGTTAAATATGTATGTATGTGAAATTGTTGTGTAAAATACGCATGTGTATACAAATGTGTAAAGTACACAAATGTAAAATGTGCAAAAATAAAAGTGTAAATGGAACATGTGCACTTGATCCATGTTAAGAAAAAGAGTGTAGAAGGATATCATGTACTGACATAATTTTTTTGGGAGATCTCACGCCACCCTAGATGAATAAGTATAGGGAGGAAATACTCTGTTTCCTCCAACCTTTAACCACTTCTGCTGAAATGTGTGAAGAGATATTTGTATTGTCTTAGTTTTTTTGGTGATCTGATGCCACCGGATGGAGCAAAGGTAGAGAGGCACACCCATTGTAACCCCCAAGCCTCGTAACTACTCAGAGAATTTTTGAAGGACACCATTACCTATAGGTTCATTATGTATAGAGTTCATAGACTAGTCTGAACTCACTCATTGTATGTAAATCCAAAATTCCAAGGGTAAAAAGTACACTAAAATTAATTATTTTAAATATTTTGTGTTAGTTGAAACCCTCAATGATTCCCCCCTCTTTGGGGGTGCATGTGATGTTGTTGAAAGGAAAATGCAGCCCCAAAAGAGGACCAACCATACTGACCTATATAAATCTTCCCTACAGGGAAATGGAAAATTATTAGTAGATACCAATTTTCACATAAAAGGGGATGGCTAGCCAAAACAAGTGTTATTCTAAAAACACATACATGCAAGAATATAAGTGTAAAATATGTAGACAATGTAGAAACTACAAAGCACAATAGTGTAAATAGGAAAGAAAATAATTAAACATCAAAATGTGGGTTATAAACATGGGACATCACTCATGATGACACAAGACATGGAAGGCCATCATGGCCACAAAAATAGACAAGTGTGCACACAAGAAAAGGGAAAATCCCACATACAATAACAAAAAAAAGGAGATAAGTAGAAACAAAAAGGAATCATGGAAACATGTAATCCAATAAAACAAGTGTTGCACATGGAACACCCATTAGCATGTTAGAGAAATAACTAATATGCCAAAGCATGTATAAGCAAGTGATATAAGATGTTAAGTACAAAAATGAAACATTAACACGTGGATAAGATGAATTTGGATGCCCTCAATGACTAGTGTTGGAAGGGTAGAAGGAAAACATCCATGCTGCATATAAAGTCTTGTATCTTTGATCACACTAAAAATAATGAACACGCATGTGTGTAGGATAATAACATATAAGAAATAATTCTAACATGTGTAATAAAGTGAGCATGATAAACACTAGTATGCAAGAGTAAATGACCCCAAGACAATGCATCATGTTGCAGATGGATGAAATGGAATTCAAGATGGAGTGATAAGAACATCATTCCCCCAAGTGGATATAAGTGTATGTAGTGAGGTTCATTTTTTTTCCCCTCAACATTCAATAATGAACCATAAATGAGAGTGCATCATCGGGAAATGGTTGAGTAGTGTTGGTTGTTTCTAGCGTGCTGTGATGAGTGTGTATATGTAATGGTGATGAGATGCGACATGTGGAGAGGTGTGTGAACCCTATAGCTGAAGCGTATATCATGAATTGTTGAATGGATGAGTGATGATTTATCCCTAAGCGTATATCACTATATGATGAAAGGAAATAGGTGATGATTTAGCCTAAAGTGTATGCCACTACAAGATGAAAGGAGGGAGTGGTGATGTAACCTAAGGTGTATACCACTACAAAATGATAGAATGGGTGATGATTTAACCTAAGGTATGTCACTACGAGATGAATAATAAGGGAGTGGTGATGTGACCTAAGGTGTATACCACTACAAAATGATAGTATAGGTGATAATTTAACCTAAGGTGTATGTCACTAACACTGGAAAAATCACATGAGGAAAATTCCACATGATGAATGTAAGGTCCATTTGATTTGTAAACCCTCAGCAATGATCAGTATGGACCAAGGAACTAAAGTGCATCATAGGGTGGTGAGGAAAATGCATAGAAGACAACGTAGTATAAATTACCAAGTGATGAATATGATATGTAAATGCGTGATGTGGGAAATGTAATATAGGATGTGTATCATGTATAGGATATGTAATGTGTGAAATGCAATAATAGGTGTATATAGAAATAGAATATATAAGGATGATAGGTAGAACTAGACCCATGTGTAATATAATCTAGTGTAGTATGTAGAATATATATGATGTATGAATGTGCTATGTGAATCATGCAATGGAATAAATGTAGGGTGTGTAGAATAGGCAATATGTAAGATATAGTGATAGGGGTAAATAGAAATATAATATAAAGTGTTTAAATGTAAAGTTAGGCCCATATATACAATGTAACCTAGCATAAATATATAATGTATGGATGAAATGTAAAACTAGACACATATGTAATGACGACTGGTGTAGTGTATGCTATGAAAGTGGGTTACGTATAATGTGAATATAGCAAAAGTGTAGGATGGATGGTGTATAATGCGTAATGTAGGATGAAAAATGGAATATGTAGTTCCTATGGTGTAGTGTGTGGGGCTCAGTGTAATGGTAATCCCTCAACAATCAAGTGTGAACCGAAGAACAAGAGTGTTTTATCAATCAAGTGACGGTGTTGGAACATGCAATGCGTATGTGTATGTGAAGAGATAAATGTTATAGGATGAAAAGATGAAATATTCCCCTATGATAATATGAGGAAAGGGGGATTTTTTAATGGTTATCCCCCCAAGCACTTAAGACTTAGAAATCAATTGATAAGGTCAAGGGATGAAGGTCCATAGATTGGTGCCTCGGATGATGAAAGTAAAGGACCATGCTCGAGTAATGGTGGTATGGTAGATAAACATTGTACAGGGAATGAATCCTATATGCATGGAATGGGTGGACATAACACAAATATCTTGGCATAGTAAAGTGTGGGGGCGATGGAGATCATAATAATGGCGTGTGTATAGGGGACGAAGATCCACGTGGATTAAAACGAGGTAGTGATCGACAATGGGATGTGGTAATGGTCCTAGGAATAGGCGTATGCCAAAGTGTGTAATACTAATGGATTGGATCATTCATGTATAGTCCAGATGAGGAGGTGAAGTAGGAGTAGGATGTATTGTGGGAAATACCATGGAGCTTTGTATGGAATAGAGAGGATTACAAGCAACGTGACTAGAAGGTGATAATAATGGAGGTGAAGGAGGGACATTGTTAATGGAAATAAATTGATTGTTGTAAAAAAATTTAAGGTGTAAGTGGTTCATGGAAATAATATATTGGGATTGATGAATCCAATTAAGACCAAGAATCAAATCACATCCCTCGAGTGCTTGACTAACATGGAAAGGGACAAGGAGAGTGAGAGGACCAACTATGACATGTAACTTAACAATACCATAAGGTATTTTGAATGGATACTCGATTTGGGATGGAGGGTAACTGATAAATCATAAGAATGATAGGAACATGCACTAATGGGTGAAGAGGGATCAACCTTAGTGTTATTGATAAAGGTTGAGCCAATAGATGCTTGAATATATAAATTATCAAATGTGAATGTGGTATGGTAATCAGTGTTGGACAAGGAGATAATTGGTGTCAAGTAGTAGTGTGAGCAATGAGAAATTCAAGAGGTCCTAGGGAGAAGACATTGTATGGCAGACATGGTTAGAAGAGGAATTGATTTTTTTGGTATCATGTTTGGGTAATGGGTTGTTAAAAATTTGGATTTTGTGGTTATCATTGGTAGGGATAGATGTTAGATATTCCGTAAGCTCAATGTGACCATTATCGAGTAGATCTTGAATGACCGCCGAGCTTGAAGAACGATCAATGGAATTCCCAACACATTGGTGATAATCACAAATAATGGTCATCAAAGTTACACCCTTTGGGTCAAGATGGGTTGAGCTGTAAAGGTGATAGAAAGGTGATGAGATTACTATCAATGAGTTGTGGAAATAATATGTTTGGTGATGTACTAAGTTTAGTGAGAGGACACCTATATGGCTGAGGTCACAATTCTTTAGTAGTGGAGACCGCATGAAAAGTAGTTTTTGATCATTGAGTTTATGTGTAGGTGTCGTGAACAATGTCTTTCTTGGAATGTGGGTAGAGGATGAAGTTGAATCTTGGTACTTGAGCTTGCTTACGAAGACAATTTTAGTCTCACAAAGCTTGAGAGTGTGAAAAATTTGATCAAATGATGAGAAAGTCTCAAAGAGGACAATATCTTATAGAGGTGGAAAATACTATGGAAAATTAAATCTTGAAGTTTTGAATTTGTGAGGAAATTGGTCATCCTGGCTACATTATTCTTACACCATAAGACATAATCTGGGGAAGCATTCATTGGAGCCTTGTTTAAGCTAAGCTAGTTGGGCGATTTAAAGTATGGAACCAACATTCATAGAAAAATGTGTAAGAAAAGTGTTATCCAGATGTGTAAACGAAACCACCGAATGGAAGGGTAAGTCAAAGAACCAACGCATCTCATAGTCTTACAAGCTACGTGGAAATAACTCTATGAGTATGGTATGATCATCGACGCAATGAAACATACGACATGTAAAGCACAAAGATGCTCTTGTGGGTCATCATGGCCTTTGAAAATGGGAAATTTGGGAGAGATTAAGTTAGGTGGGAATGGGTAAGAAGAGATGGATGGCGTAAAGGGGGAATGTAATAAGGATGTGGAGTTAAGTGATAGAGGTCCTCGAGAGGTAGCAACTTGCTACTAAAGCAGATTTGATTAACTCGAAATGGAACTAAAGTATGAGAATTGAAGCTACTAGTTAATCTAAATAGGAGGAATAAAAAATTTTGTAAATGGACTAAAATAGTATGGAATAATTGTAATTAATTATAATAAGTTAAATAAAACCCTAAATATGAAAGGAAGTGAGGAAGAATGAATTAGCTAATTAAAGAAGACTATCGCAGGTTGTTGCGGGTTGGATAATAAAGTATGGAAGTAAGAACAACCAATTATAAGTCCTACGAAGGCCAACTCTAGAATATCTAAGATAACTAAGGCACCTAGGAAGGGACGGGGTGCCTTGGGGCACACTAGTCTACACATTAGGCACCCTGATCTCTGTAAATGCTTGGAATCTAAGTTTTTTAGTGTCACAAGGTATCTTGAAATATTGTCTTTCTATAGCACTAGATTCATTGAGCTCCACCGAATGTGTTAAATAATGAAATGATGACCTGAAAGAAAGAAGGAAGCATAAAACCCTAAGAAAAATAAAAGATGTAGAATGAATGGGTCGAACTGACCTCATCCACAAAACTAGTGGACTTATCACTAAGCACTGCACTACATTTCATACCCGAATGCGCCTCGTGTGTGTGTGTGTGCATGTCATTCCCTAGGTTCTCTTGTTCCAGTGGCACTTTATCAAGTAGCGAGCAATAGAAACTATAGAAAATATAATAGCATGTGTGCATGGAATATAATTGAAACCTCCCCCTATGTTGTGTATGTTTATGCATATCTCCTAGCCTTGATGCATGACACAATGTGGATGCAATTGATGCAATGGATGTAACTCTAGATGGATTTATAGTAGTATGTGATGCTAGGGCCCTCATTATGGTCTTACGACATTGAATTTATAGAGTTATCTTATTCTAATTTCTTAATTAACCATGGCACGGCTGACTAGGAAAACGGTAAGGATGAAAATGCATTAAAAGACCCCAAAAAGAAGTGGGAAAGTAAAACATGGATCAGGGTTCCCAAGTGAGACCATGACACCCCAAGGTGCCCCAATACAGGCACAGGTGCCCAAGTTTAATCTAAAATGTTGGGAAAATTGTGAAATAAGTAGGTATGTATAGGAAAATATGTGAGAATGTTGAAATAAAATATAAATAAAGGTGGCCAAAAGGTGTGATTAAATAGTACTTTATTCACTTGATAACCCTTTAAATAGAAGTATAAGACCAGGATAAATAATGCCTAAAGTGCATGATTTTGTGTCTACACTTGTACAGTCCCAATCCCTCTTAGAGACCCGAGTAAATCTATCTCCTTCTTTTTTAATCATAAATATGAATCATACCTTTCCTTCCATCATCACCAGCTCTTGATGAGACACCAAGATCACTTCTAGGCTCCCAAGTCCTTCTTAGACTATTTTCATACATTTTAAGCTTATGAAATATATCTCCTTGCATTTTATGACCTTGAAAACTATTGTTTTTACTTGAATAGCCTTGATAGTAGTTCCTTGCAACATGACCAAATTTATTACGGATGTAAAAATCACGAAATCTTCATTTTGTAACCATCAACATGACTAGATGAATCATTCAAGAAAACACTAGCAACATGGCCTACCTCATTGCACTTGTAGCATACAACATTCTTAGCATATTCACTTCTATTGTCTCTCCAAGGTTGAGTTTCTCTAGGATATATTCTACACTCTTTATCCCTATGACCAAATGCATTACAATTATAACAATATCCATTGAAATTTCTTTCATACCTTGAGGCATTAGGTTGCCTAATTGGCCTTGATTTCACATTGTCTTTGATGAGATTCACCTTCTTTTCTTCCTTGATGCTAGCTTCACCTAATTCATTGCTTAGAACCATGTCTTCTTTCTTCACTTCCTTACCTTTAGATTCCTCTTTGAATCCTAAACCAGCTCTATCACCTACTAATATTTTATTTCCAAGTAGATCATCTAGATCATTGGCACTTTTCTCAAACTTATGAAAGGACATAGTCTTCTTGCTAGCCTCTAGTAGCTTAGCCCTTAGGAACTCTACATATTCTTAAAATTTTGAACACATAATTTCTTTATCTTGCAAACTTGAGATAAGATTGTGTTCAATGAAAATTTGAAAAATCCATGGACATGGGGTAAGAATATCTAAAGAAACCCCAAAGGCTCTTAGCAACTAGTTAGTGGACCATCAGATAAGAGATAAACAAGGATTCATCACTTTTCATACATTAATATTGAAAGAAACAAACAAATATAGCATATTTAGTAATTCTCTACTCTTAAAAGATTTAAAATGAACCTATGAAGGATTCTAAGCAATCAGTTATGTGATTATGAGAATGGGAGCTCACCATTAATGGCTTCAAGGCCAATGGTTCTTCCCATTTACTCAATTCTTGGTGTGTAGTGTAATGGCAAAGCAATATATCAAATAAAAGAAATGAAATAACTTTAAACCCTAAGAAAAATGCTATAGTTTATGTTAGGAAGAAGGAGAGTTCTTAGAAATGAGAGGGGGTAGTGGGCTATTTATAGTTTTCCATTTGGGAAAGTGGGGGAATTTTGGTGCATGTGGGACTAAAGGATAAGCCAAAAAGTTGATTAGGGAGTCAAAGTAAGATTTGACTAGGTTTAGAAGAGGTTAATCATGGTTAGGACTAGTTAAACTAGGTTAGACTAGTTAATCATGTTTAGAGAGGAATTATGGTTTTGAGAGAGTTTTGAGAGGTCTAATAAATCCAATAAAATGGATTGATAGTCTAGAAAGCTAGTAGAAGTAGTCTAGAAGGGAATAAGAATATGGTTTAGTCAATAAAATGCTATATTAGCATGCTTAATTTATTTACAAGAGGAATATGAACAAAAGAGTTTCGTAAGAGGGGAGTTAGATAGGTCTAACTGATGGTATGCCATCAATTTGCAAGAAGGAGAATAGTTGGTGTAATATTAGGAATAATAGTTCTTTGATCAAACTACAGGTGTCTACATTTTCCCCTCTTTGGGGTGACTTAAGCTACGCCACTTTAAAGAAAATAGACAAACATAAGCAAATGAAAAAATTTGAAGGGATAGAAGAAAAATTAGTTAGCTAAAGGGATTTCGCCCCTCTTTGGGGTGACGTAAGCTACGTCACTTCAAATAAAGTAGAAAAACATAAGTAAATGAATTTTTTTTGAAGGGGTAGAAGAAAAATTAGTTAGCTAAAGGGATGCCCCCTCGAGTGTTGATGGGGTGATGGAAGAACTTGATCAATGATTGAAAAGAGAACAAAATAAAGAAAAGTGCAAAGAGAAGATGAGAAAACAACAAGAAAAGGGGATATTGAGCTATCCACAAACTAGTGTAAACAATGTTTAATCATCATTTTTCTTAGAATCCTCATCATCGGTCCTTATTAAAATGTAAGCATACGATAGAAGTGTAAAATGACATGAAAATCCAAGATATAAACAATTTTCCCTTGCTAAAACAAAAAATCCATGCAACATACAAACATGCAATGCAATACGAGAAGTAAACAAACTCATCTAATAGGGAAATAAGTACAATCACACACACTTAAACCAACAACGTTCAAGATAGTTGCACAAATAATTTGTTATCAAGATGTAGTCCCAAATGTTTTGATAAACAACAAGGGCTTTAAAATTATGCCCCAAGAAATTTGTGTATGTAAGGGAAATGATGGAGGACACTTGGGTCTAATGGAAAAGCAATGTGCATGACAAAAATAGTACCAAGCAACTGATAGTGCCCCAGAGTACAGATGAAGTAAGCAACGTAGCTTTTGTAAATGATTGTAGAGTTAGGTGATCCATGAGTTGCTTGTTTCAAAACATGTGAAAATGTCAGCAAGATATGAGATGAGTGCCATGTGAGAGACATATATTTCAGCTATAAATGAGCTTTTTTTACCAATTTTAGTCCATTTTTTTGAAGTTTTGTGATGTTTTTGGATTTTTGAATGGTTTAATAATTTTAAGTTTTTGATCGGTCAGAAGAATTTAGGAAATGGAAGGTCACCTAAAATCACGTGAAAATGCCCCCAGGCAAAGAGAACGGGTATTGAGTGGCAAAAAAATGCCCCAGAGAGAAGACAAACAAGCCAACAATAATTATTTAAAAATAATCATGGCCATCGATAAAAAATAGACGACAAGAAGTGCCTAGAAATATCTAAAAATCCCTGTGGTGAAGAGATAAGCACTATGTGGAAAATAATTCTCGAGGGTGATTGATATGATATCACACATTTTGTACATGAGATATTCTGGTAGATGCTGGAATTTGGGATGATATTAGATGATGATATGCAGTGCAGGGGGATAGATTTTTATCATGCGTAACCCCTCTTGCCCCCATTAATGATACGATATGTGATGATTAGCTTAGTATGCATGCATGATGTAACACTTAACATTTTTGTATCTATGATTTATCAAATGATGCTATATGTGATGAATGATAGATGGTAGATTTGATAACAACATATGTGTAGTAATTAGACACACAAACAAAAGTTAACAAAACTAGAAAAATATACAACCAAAACTATACAAACTGACAACTAAAATAAATTTAATCACTACCTTATTTTTACGAGACAACATTGATATATTTTCTGATGTTTTTAGGTTATCTTGAAAGACAAGTTTTATAGATACTGTTCACATTTTTTTGGGGGTTTTTGTAAGACAATGTTATGAAGGTTCTCTAGCTTCATCCCTATAAGGGGATTTTCTAAATGTTTATATTTTTGTGTATCCTTTTTCTAGATGTTTTTATATTTTCTAAGGTCATGTTCTGAAAGCAATGTACAAGGACAAAGAAGCGTGGATGCCCACAATGTGATGTGGGAATATACAAAGGGAAGAATTCCATGCACATATGTATGATAAATTGGAACATATAGGTGCCCCAAAGACTAGATGAAAATATTCAAAGGTGCATCCTTCATGTACATATAAGATTAAATAAGCTAGATCATGGCTTGAAAAATGATTGATTTAGTAGGGTTCCTAGACCTAGAAAAGGAGGGTATTTCTAGAAAGCGGTGAGGGTTACCCATCCTAATGCAAGAGTGGTTTGTGACTGGTGAATCCTCCTTGAGCACCGGAAACTAGTTTTCACCCAAAGACATGCCCACTGTGCCACAATTATGTGGTTTTCACATGCAGATGACCTATTTTTTTCTTTACTATTTTCTCAATTTTTTTATGTTTTGCTTGTTTTTTCTTTGTTTTTCTATTTTTTAGTTATTATCTAATATTCAAGCCATACTTAAGCATAGAATCACTTGATATGCATGGTTTTCATAGGTTCTAGAAGTTCTTCGCTATCTGAATATGCTAGTTTATAAGTTCCCACCTATATTTAGTAACCACTACATAAGGCCCTAGCCCGTTGGCCTCAAACTTACCTTTCTTTTACTGTCTCTCGATGGTGTTCTTTTGATTTTCTTTCAGAACTAGATCACCTACATCAAATTCATGATGAATGATATGTCTTTTATATCCTCTTGATACTCTGTTATGGTAAACCTTGAGTTGATTAAGTGCTCTTATACGCTTTTCATCCAACAATTCTAGCTCTGCTAGCCGAGATACTCTATAGTCTTCATCCTTATCAAGATAATTCAAGAGATATATTCTCAGAGAGGGAATTTCCACTTCCAAGGGTATGATGGCTTCAGTGCCATAAACTAGGGAATATGGGGTCACACTAGTAGGAGTGTGGATGGAGGTTTGATAGGCCCAAAGGGTGGGATGTATCTGTAAGTGCCAATTACAAAGTTAGTCTTACTTACCATTTTCTCCATGATTTGTATCGCTTTATTGGTAGCTTCTGTTTGTCCATTACCTTGAGGGTAATAGGGGTAGACCACTTGAGCTGAATATGGAAGTGCTAACACAATGTCTTAACTATTTTTTTTTTGAAGGATTTACCATTATCAGTGACAATGGCGGAAGGGATACCATAACGATAGATGATATGGTTTGTGATGAATTTAGAAATTTGCGCACTAGTGACATAAGTAAGAGGCACAACCTCTACCCATTTAGTAAAATACTTGGTGGCAGTGATAATTTGGGTGTGGTCGTCTCAAGAATAGGGATGGAGCTTCCTATGACATCTAGGACCCATTTAGAAAACAACCAAGGTGTTGTGATAGGATGCAAATCCTGTACTAGCACATGTATCAAGTTTCCATACTTTTGGCATAGCTCACATTTCTTGTGCGAAATTACAAAAAAAAAAATTCCATAGTGAGCCAATAATAAGCTACCCTTAAGAGCTTCTTAGCCAAGACCATACCGCTAGTATGCACTCCAAAAATACCACCATGTACTTCCTTAATAGCGTGGATGGAATTAGTAACATCCAAACAATGAAGCAGATTCCCATCGTAGCCATGACGATAAAGGGTGCCTCTTAGGAGGGTATAACGGGCTATACAAAAGATGAGGGATTTCTTCTCAGAATGGGTAATGTCTTGGGGAAATGTGCCATCTTGTAGGTATCTAAATATAGGGTCATACCAAGGGGAGGATGGACCAACAATTTCACATGCCAAACAATATTTTGGCATGTCATATGTGGGTATTTGTAAATTCTCTATAAAGAATGGAATTTTTCTCTCCTGAGGTGGAATGTGTAAGAGAGATCCAATTGTAGCCATAACATCTACTGATATATTATGTGACCTCGGTTTTGCTCAAAGATAATCTATGTAAAATATTCTTTCAAGGTTTCAACCAATTTATTGTATGGAATATTTTTTCATCATTAACTTGTTTAATGATAAGTTGGGATTCCCCAATAACATGTAGATATTTGAAATTCCAAGTGATAGACAACTTGAGATGAGCAATGAGTTCCTCATACTCTGCAATGTTATTAGTGCAAGGGAATCCCAAATGGAATGCTCTTGGGATAACTTCACCTGTGGGAGTGATGAGCACTACTCCTGCCCCGATCTATGGAAGGTGAATGATCCATCAAAATGGACTTGCCAATCTATAGATTATTCAACATACATCATGGATGCATATGGAAGGTCTAAAAACAAAGGTTACATTCTTGGTAGAGGAGCTTCTACCAACTGATCATCCAATAATGATCCCTTTAAGGATTTTTTATTCACAAAATCAATATCAAATTCACTTAGGAGAATGATCCAATTATTCATTCATCCTATAAGGTCGGGTTTGGATAAAAGGTACTTAAGAGGGTCAAATTTGGATATTATCTTGGTTTTGTTGTTAAGGAGATAATGGAAAAGTTTCTGAAAGGTGAAGACGACTACTAAGTAGGCTTTTTCAATTTACGAGAGTAATTCAACTCATAGGAAATCAAGGTGCGACTAAGATAATAAACTTCCCTTTCTCTATGGTCTAGGTCATATTGGGAAAGCAGTGCACCAATAGAAAACTAGGTAGCTAAGATGTACAAGAGGAGAGGTTCACCTGGGGTAGGTGGCATGAGTATAGGTGGGTTGACAAGGTATTGTTTAAGTAGTGCAAATTCCTTTTGATAGTCTGGTCCCCAGTTGAATGCAACATCCTTTTTCAAGAGATGTGTAAATGGATGGCATTTATCCACAAGTTGTGAAATAAAGTGACAAATTTCCTAAATTTTTCCTTGTAAACTCCTTAGTTGTTTGAGATTTGTAGGTGGAGGCATTTTTGTGATAGTCATAACCTTCCCAGGGTTCACTTTTATCCCTCTTGTGAGACGATGAAACCTAGGAGTTTTCCTGAAAAAACACCAAAGACACACTTCTTGGGGTTCAAGTGTACCTTGTAATCCCAAAGACACTGGAAAATATGTCTCAACACTTTAGGGTGCTCTCCTCTACTTTTGGATTTCACTAAAATATCATCAATGTAATCCTCCATGATGGCATTCATCATGTCATGGAAGATGATTGTCATTTCATGCTTTGATAGGTGGCCCCAAAATTCTTGAGTCCAAAAGGCATGACCTTGTAACAAAATTTTCCCCAAGGGGTGATGAAAGTTGTTTTATGTTGATCCTCCTCTGTAATCCTAATTTGATTATAACCTAAAAACCATCCATTAAGAACAATATTTCATAACCAATAGTGGAATCAATGATCATATCAATGTTAAGAAAGGGGAATTTATCCTTGGGACATGCCTTATTGATGTTGCAAAAGTCGGTGTAGATTCTTATGCCAACAAGTTTCTTCTGAATAGGTACTATGTTAGATATCCAATCTAAATAGTCAATGGACTTAATAAAATCAGCAGCTAATAACTTTTCAAGTTCTTCTTTGACAAGGAGTGTAATTTTAGGGTGCATCTTTCTCAACCTATTTTTGATGGTTTTGGTGTCTGGGTGCACAATGAGGTTTTGCATGACCAATTTTGGGTCCAAACAAGGAATATCGACGTATTACCACGTAAATATATCTCCATATTCTCTTAACAGCTCTATAAAAACCTTTTTCTCTTGAGCTGAGAGTGAAGCTCCCAACTTTATCATTCTAGGTTCCTCTTCCGAGCCAATGTTGACACTGATGGTTTCTTCCACAAGCATCTTAGAATCATCCTCCATCTAGGTATGATTAGGGGGAAGAGTAAGGTCAACCTACGTAGGTAGCTCATCATATTCCTTGAATGGATCGACCATTTTTCCATAGGTTATTCATTTTGTGTAACTACGAGTGCTTCAAAAAATTTGTCTCTATGATACTTACGTTTATTCCTTGCACAAGGTTTCTCTTAAGTATTCTTATTCTTGTTTGTGACCTTCTTATTCAAGTGTCCACACATCTCTACTTCTTCTCCAAATTATGCACAGGTGTCTAGTTGAATTGCAAATCTTTTCTTGTGATCCCCAGCCAAAATATAATCCCTGAGACCCATGACTTCTACAAATGCCTCGTCATTCTCAAATAAATCAATTGGCATTTGAAACGGTTGATCCCAATCTACAATTTCAGGATATAAAATGGTTACTTGGAAATTGGTTTGAGGATTGGATCCGAATAAGGTAAGGACAAATAAATCGGGGAGTAAGTCGGTGGAGGAAATATCCTCATAGAGGCTACATTGAGAATCTACATCGCTATTAGAATTAGATGAGTCGTCATCACGTTTGAAAGAGGTGGTTCTATGATGGAAAAGTGACAAGAGAGCATGGGAATTTACAAGTAACTCTTCCTCACACCCGACCTCCCGAGGTCATGCCGAGACAGCTGGTGGGGATGGAATATATGTGGGGCACAGACAAACTAGTTAGGTAATCTTATGTCTTCGACGTGCACTAATGGAATCTATGAATCTAAGGAAAAGAAGGCCCTCCTAACCTAAACTAGTGTGATAGATCATTTGGTGAGGATGACTGCTCGAAGGCTCCAATCAATATCGAGCTCTGGCATGATCCGATCTATAGGTTGTGGGATACATGGAAGATAACCTGTGGGTGCTTCATAGATATCCCACAGGGTCATGAAAAATGGATGATGGATGTATGGTGGATTCTATGGGTGATTCTCTAGTCTAGTCCAGAAATCCTTAGCTTGATTAGCTGCTATGTCTAGTGAGGATAGTTATGCGATAATGATTGGTGGAAGTGGAGAGGATCTGAATACTAATGTGCGTAAATCAGCATCAATGTCTGATTGACCTATGGGCCCGTTGGGTTGTGGGACCTATGGATCACAATCGTATATTTGTGGTCATTGTGGACCTCCTATGGTCATGTGTAGAATCAATCCCTAATCCCTAATATCCAATAGTCGTATGCCTTTTCGATCTCTATGTGTAGAACTAAAAGTTGCGTAATCTTCACAGAGTACCTTACAACTATATAAATCTAATCAAGCAATGTAAACTAATTATGAAAAGTATATCCATAGCATATATTTAAATTCTCTATATCTAGAAAATTTAATAGAATATTTTTGACAGAATATTTAACAAAATTAAGATAACAACTATTTAATATATCTAGAAAATGATAACTAACCTAATAACAGAATTAAAAACAAACAAGGTAGCCGAGTATAGCTACTTGTCTGTGTAGTTGTGAGTCTATTCTAAATAACTAAATAATTGATCTAATTTAATTGAAATATTTTCGATCCTACCTCAAAAGTGAGGAATGAATCATAGTTTCTTAGAAACTATCGATCCCCACGGCTTCCCCAGCAATATCAAAAATGAACGTAACCAAAATGAAGTAATTCACTACTCTATTTGGTATATTTTAACTAGAACTTTGAAAGCTTGAACCTAGATTTTGCATAACAGTGGCAAATCTGATTGTGTGTGGCTTTGTCCCCTCAGTGTGGTCTCCTCATTCCTTCATGCTCATGTGAATCTAGAAAAGCGTGTAATGCTAGCATCAATAGAAGTAGGTATTGGAACAATGGTAGCTTTAGATGTAGACTGAATACAATGTGAGTAGGAGAGGGATAGCGCAAGAGAATAGAGCTTGGCTTATGTAATTCCTAGTGGGATTTATTGTGAGTCATACAACACAAAACATCCGAACCCGAAACTATCCTTCTTGATGAACAAAACCTGCAACTCTAATGGCTTCAGACTGAAAATGAAACTATCCTACCTTATTTGATTGTATGAAATAGTGGTAACACTAGAACAAGAAGATCATGTGGCTTCTAAACAACAAAATAAAACTAACTATGCATGCAACAAATGAAAACTATTGAATTCCTAAGCAAGAACTGAAAGACTAAACTATTGAAATGAGAGGATGAGGGGCCATTTGCTTGTAATCAAACCAGCTATTTATAGAATTCCCATTCACCCAAAGGTAACTCCAACTAGGACTCTTTTACCATTAAACAATGGAGAAACACTATTCCAGGGGACATAAAACATAAATACTAGCCAAAGTGGGTGAGAAAGCTGGTAAAAGTTGAAAATTTATGCGAGTCGCGTTCAAAGAAACATGCTAGAAAATGCGTGAAGGACCGCTGCCCTGAGTAGGGGGTTCACAGACCGCCGCCTTTCTGGGCGCGGTCATGAGACCACCACCTGTAGGGTGGTGGTTTTGTCACCAAGACAAAATGCAAAGGAAAAGAGGGGAAAAGAGAAAAACAAAGCACGCGGAGGCTAAACAGGGGCATGTGGGATGTTAACGTACACTTGGAGAGATTTTTCGGATCCTGAACACCTTACAAGGAGACCTGTATCATCATTGGGGCATGTGTAACATCATTCCGGTGGTACTGTACCCTTACAATTTGGGTACATATAGTGGAATCAATCTCAAAGGGTGGATTATCATGTGGTCTTATGCCAAGAACATGAAAGGGATAGGAATGGGTTCTAATCACCCTTGTGCATTGATACCACATCCAAGCCCATTGTAACCCATGAAAAACATCATGCGGTGGCCTTTGACATATTGGGGTGCCTGATGGCATGAAGCCATGGTACCTTCTAGCACTCTGTTAGTAGGATCCCCTAACATCTTTTCCTTGGATAAGAAACCACTAGGAATGAACTTCTCCAATGGTTTAGGGCATTGTTCTTGAGTGCTTTTGAACTGAAAATAGGGTTTACCATGTGTCCTAGGTGACACTGATAAATCTGATATTAATAAATCTTGTTCAAGGGTGAACGGCTTTCTTGGGCCATATTTTTTCGATGTTTCCTCCCATGATGCGAAAGGGTTGACCAATGAAGGAAATTATTGATTGCAAGGAGTGAGTGAATCTAGATCCACACGTTCCTTGATAGCCTCTGTTTTCAAAGGAATAACAATTTCTACATAAGGGCATTCATAAGTTGCACGAGAAAAATTATGCAAGGCTCTGCAATGTGTAAATGGTTCTGGATCACCCTGAATGGTGATTATCTATCCTTTATGGCACATCTTGATACACTGATGAAAATTTGAAGGAATGGCCTACATGGCATGGATCCATGGGCATCCTAAGAGCATGTTGTATGGTAGATCCAATTCAAGGACATGGAATGTTGTATCATGACAAGTCAGCCCTACTTCTATTGGAATCACTATATTTCCTAATGAATCTCACTCCTCATTATCATAGGCCATGATTGTAATAGTTTTGGCACCTAGATCCATTTCTGAGTGGCCTAGTTGCTTAACCAACTTCAAAGTAAAAATTTTAGACTAGATCCACCATCCACAAGTACTCTCTTGATCTTGTGACGAGTAACAACTACTTCTAGATATAAGGGTAAGTTATGTTATGGGTCATTATGTGGGATTGCAACATGCGATCAAAAGTGATATGATCATTAGAGTCAAGGTGTGCAATCATGGCTTGGAGGTGCATGGGATCTACATTGGTTGAGACTCTGAACTTTGCAGTGTTTTATAAAGTATGTTTTTATGGGCAGTAGAGATTTTGAGGATATCTAAAATTGATATCCTAACAGTGTTTTCTCTAATTAGTCTATCAAATTGTACTTACCTTCCTGAGGGATAGGTAGGGGTTTTGGTATGATTAAACGAGCACATCTCATCCCTACTTGCATAACTCTTTTCTAAGATCCTGATAGTATTGACTTGTTCATCAGATGAATGGATACATCCTATGAGGGAATCGAAGGGACTATCATTAGTGGGATAAATATAAGTGGTAGTCCTATAGTCATTGGAAGTTTGTCTATGATCTAGATTCCTTTTATTTTTATCTGCATGGTTGGGAAAGGGATCTTTAAAGATACCCATTTTCTCATTTGGACCTTGTCCTGAGTTAGGGGGAGAATCTATGATGATTTTACCCTCTTCAATGAGGTCTTGTATGTAATGGCGTAGTCTTAAGCATATATATGTTTTGTGCCCTTTAACACAGTGGAAGTCACAATACTCATACTCTTTGAACCAAATACATTTTGGAGAATTTTTTGGGTATGGTACTATCACAGTTGGATACTCCACCATGTTTACGTTATCTAATTGTTTTAGTATGGCAGATAGGGATTCTGTTAATGGTGTGAATGTACATTTGGTGGGTGCCTTGGGATGAGGTCCTTGTGAGAGCTTTAAAATCAGACCATTCTACATAGTTTGGACTCTCTTGGAGTCCGTAATGCCATCTCCAATGACATGTTTGTTTTTGTTGAAGAACTTTGGTTTATCTAAGGATTTTGCTTCATGTTTTTCTTTGACAACCGGTTTAAGTGTTCCCTTTGTGATGAGGGCCTTTTGATTTGACTTCCCTTCTCTATAAATTCTTCAAAGTTAGAGCCGTAGTGCATTTGTAAATGGAAGGCTATCTCTAGGTTTAAGTTAGGCACAAATATGCTTACTAGTTGTTTTTCTAGAAAGGAAAAAGGGAAGCAACTTTCCAACCCTCACCATCATTGTAAAATCTCACAAAGGTTTTGTTGGGATTATATTTTCGATTATAGAGGTCATTCGTTGAGATATCATTTTCCATGTTGTAGGAATAATACCATACAAATTTTTCTGCCAACGTGGACCATGTTGTAATGGAGCCCTTGGGTATGCTAAAGAACCATTCCAATCCTAATGCCCCTAGGCTACGAGGGAAGATTCATATTAATAAGTTATCATTGTATGCAACCTCTTGAAAGCCATATAAAAGTATTTGATGTGATCATGAGGATCACTTTTTCTTTTATATTTATCAAATTTAGGAACGGTAAAATGCTTTGGGAAGGGTTGTCGTAACATGTCCTTATCAAAGGGGTAAGGGCATAGTTCTTCATACAAATATTTCCTACTATGTCCTATGTTTCCCTCTTGTAGCGTAGTAAGCGTGTCTTTCATTGATTGTAATTCCCATTCAATGAGTTGTTCTTTGGTAGGTGACATTGGTATTTGTGCCTTATCCACTTTAAAGGTTGCATCATTATACTGATTTTAGGAATCACTAGTCAAAGTGATACTATATTTTGTCTAAATGTCCTTCGAATTTTGCGTGAAACCTAGGCATATGTTTGTGTAAGTCATTTGATGTGATGTTGAAATAACCTAGTGTGTTCTAGAAGTAATGTTATGTAGTTATTTTTATGATTCAAAGAACACTCATATGAACACTCAAATGCAACGATCACTCAAATTTTCATTCCACCAAGCTTATACCCTAACTATGATTCTAGTGAAGGGTCTAAAGCAGATAGTGACAATATCATATCAATACGTAGGTCAAGTTATAATTCTAATAAGGCCTAAATATTAAAGTGGTACTAACACAATATCTCGATGAGGTATACTAAAACTAGTTCGAATGCTGATGAAAGATAAGTTTTTGAAAAATGGAAGTTGCAAGTATGTATAGTGTAACAACACTATCCTAATATATTAACCGAGAAAATAAGCTGTTAGTATCAAGATGACGTTGTTTCAGTATATATAAGGCAATATCAACACTCTCAAAAAAGACTTAGATGACATCAAAACTGAAACAAAGTATGAGTATAGCAATAATTTGTTTAGTTGCATGAGCAATGTAACCGCACAATAAAGGGACTTATATCAAGTTCTCAAGAAATTGAAAACATGATGTAAGTAACAAAATTGTGTGACTAGAATTGAGCAAAAACTATCAACTTAAGGAGAGATAAATGATGAACCAAACTATCAAAGATATGAAAATGTACTGTACTTTAGACATTTAATAAACCACCACAAAAATGGATGGGTGTAAATGGACAAAAATTGGTGAGTACTATCTTTGATAAAATGAAAATGTATGCTTCCTTCTCACTCCAAATGGGTAATGAGAATGTAAGGGCATAGATTAAAATGATGAAAATAAACTAAGCACCACATGGGTAGATTTTCACCTCATCCGAAGGTGAGACAGAAACTGAGATAAGTGAGATGTCGTTTAATTTTGTGATGAAAAACACTTAGCTCAAACTTACGTGAGCTTTTTGCCTTGTTCGAGAAATAAGGTTCAGAATCCAAGTGATTCATCACTTCCTGATGGCTTGACATGACAACGGACTAGAAAAGTGGGCTCCAAGACAAAATGGCTTCCCTAATAATATCTCTCAACTAGGTGTCACAAGTTGTCTAGGAGCGAGCTCAATTTACCTAAAGAGTTACACTGACTAATTTAGGAGTATCTCACTTTATGTTACCCCCTTCTAATATAATGAGCAATTAGTGTGTTCAGTTGTACCATCACTAGGGTCATGATACGGATAACTTTGACTCTAACTTACAATGTGAAATCTAGTCAAGTGGGTAAGTGGAGCGCTTCCTATTTCATCCATGAGGTTACTCAATGGTGGATTACTTTAGGGTTCCTAGAACCACCCCCATTGTTTTAGCTTAAGGTGTTATGCCAAAGGGGTTATGTTCCAATTGAGTGGATAGGGATGTACCCTTTTCTGAAACCTGTAATACAATGTGAAGTGAAATGGTGTGTTTTTATCTTGCTTAACTTAATGTGGTTTTAAGTAGCACACCATTTGGCAACCTGCATGAAAAACATGTATTAGAAGGTTTTTTTTTGTCTCGACTTCTTTCTTTCTTTGACAAGCGTTAGGCCCTACATGCAAGGAGTTAGTAATTTTCCATCAAATAAGAAAGATATTTTACACGTTGTTTTTGATTCCTAAGATCACAAAAAGGTGTGAAGGAAGAGCATACACAACGCAGAAAACTCAACTAAAACAATTTTTATGGAAAATAATTTAAGTGTTTTGCAAAAGGAAACTCATTTTAGCCAACTTTGAACTTTAATCCACTTTAAATCTTAAATTGAAGTGTTTTGGAAGAAAAATAGAAGGTTTTTGAAATGTTTTTATTCCCAAGATCACCTAGAAGGTGCGAGGGAAGAGCATACACATTTCAAAGGACCCCTACAAATGAAAAGTATGAACACTTAACTAAGTTAGCATAAAAATATGAAGGAAAATAAACCTGCAAACCACTGTCAGAACCTTGCAAGAAATTTAGAAAACCAATAATATTAGAAAATTTGAGAAATCTATTTTTAGCAATTTTTCAGTGGTTTTTAGTTTTTTGCATTTTTGGAGGTCTCCGGGGAAAATTTGGGAGTTTTATGATAGAAGTAATGATACTAAAGGTATATTAATTTTGGAAAATCCCTCAAAATTTTCGGTTCACTCTCTTCCTGACACCTATTCAAACTCTAAAAATGGGTCAACTGGTCAAAGGATATGACCCAAACTAGGAACACTACAAAAATATAAAAAATCTAGATTTAAAAGATATACCTAAGCCCCCCTCAAGGTGTATGTGTGCATGAGTTATGGTGCCTAATCCCCTCTTTATAAACCTAGTGGGTTTACGGGGTTCTGAACTACCTAAGAGATGTTTGCGCTAGGATAAGTGTGTCTCAAGAGAATATGTGCATGTGCTAGTGAAGTAAGAAATGGTAAAAACTATGACAGTGAGTGTGCGTTGCAAAAGGGGTACTTGCTCCAAAGAAATGGTGTATGCGCCATGGTTTGGGCATGTGCACACCTGGTAAAAAAATTTGACAAAGGGATGAGAATACACATGGTGCTTTCGCGTGGGTTTGGGTGCCTACGTGCCTAGTGAAAATAAACAGGTTATAGGGTGTTTGCAGATTGCGAGAGGGTGTGTGCACCACTATTTGGGTGTGTGCACCTACTTTTGGGTACCTATGCGTGGTTTTGGGTTCCTACATCCCTCTACTAAAACTGAAAGTTTGAAGGTACTGTAAGCTAAGCGAAAGGTATGTGCATGCCCGCTTGAAAAACCACCAAAAAACAAAGAAAATGAAATATTTATAAGTGTCAACAGTTAGAAATTAGCCATTAAATGTATTTTCTAGAATAAAATTAACAAAGAAGCATGAAAATTAGGGTTAACTACACAAAACCTAGCTAAAAATATCAAGGCAAAATATTTAACCATATAAAAACATGTAAAAAGTTAGAAACTGAAATAAAAGCTCCAAAATGACCCCATTAATGGGAGATGGACTAAGTGTCCCACCTGGCATGCCAATGCGTTGAATGAAAATTTCTGAAATCCATGGACATGGGGTAATAATCTCTAAAGAAACCCCAAAGGCTCTTAACAACTAGTCAGTGGACCATCAGATAAGAGATAAATAAGGATTCATCACTTTGCATACATTAATATTGAAATAAACAAGAAAATCTAGCATATTTAGTAATCCTCTACTCTTGAAAGCTTTAAAATGAACCTAGGAAGGATTCTAAGAAATCAGTTATGTGATTATGAGAATGGGAGCTCACCATTAATGGCTTCAAGGCCAATGGTTCTTCCCATTTACTCAATGCTTGGTGTGTAGTGTAATGGCAAAGCAATAGATCAAATAAAATAAATGAAATAACTCTAAACCCTAAGCAAAATGCTATAGTTTATGTTAGGAAGAAGGAGAGTTCTTAGAAATGAGAGGGGGGTAGTGGGCTATTTATAGTTTTCCATTTGGGAAAGTGGGGGAATTTTGGTGCATGTGGGACTAAAGGATAAGCCAAAAAGTTGATTAGGGAGTCAAAGTAAGATTTGACTAGGTTTAGGACTAGTTAAACTAGGTTAGACTAGTTAATCATGTTTAGAGAGGAATTAGGGTTTTGAGAGAGTTTTGAGAGGTCTAATCAATCCAATGAAATGGATTGATAGTATAGAAATCTAGTAGAAGTAGTCTAAAAGGGAATGAGAAGATGGTTTAGTGAATAAAAGGCTATATTAGCTTTCTTAATTGATTTACAAGAGGAATATGACCAAAATATTGTCGTAAGAGGGGAGTTAGATAGGTCTAACTAATGGTATGTCGTCAATTTGTAAGAAGGAGAATAGTTAGTGCAATATTAGGAATAATAGTGCTTTGATCAAACTACAAGTGTCTAAAAATATACTTTACCTTTTCTTCTAATAATTTGATTGACTCATTTTTCTTGCATGATTCATACTTGTACCTTTCTTCTAGCTTATGAATATGATTTTCATACTCCTTAACACAAACTCATCTTCTTGTTCTCTTTTTGGTATGATCTAGTTCTCTTTGAATGCCTTCAAGATCATTTTTTTCTTCCACTTCATATTCATCATAATAGCTGTAATAACCTGATATAAAATATCCTAACAAAGAAAACATTTTCCAGGAGACCTTATTGCATTATTAGTCGTGAACAATACCTTTTTTCCTATATCCTCATGATCTGATTAAGATTTGAAATCTAAAACACCACTACTATCATCATACAATTCATCATCTTCTTTTGTATAAAAACTTATTTTTTCCTTCTTCTTATAGTCAAACTTCTTAAAATTTCTTCTTACCTTTACTAAACTTGTGATTTTTCTTGTTATGACCAGCCTCATGATCTTCATCATCTTCCTTTTCATGCCTATGAGGACACTTAGTAGAAAAATGACCTACTTCACCATAATTAAAACACTTGAATGGAATTTTACCTCTATACTTACCAGATCCAAGCTTTAATCTTCTAGCCATCTTTGTAAAGAGATCTCCATCTTCAATTTCGGGGGAGCATCATCGTCCTTCACCTTCATGCTCTTAGCCTTCATTTCATATTTGAAGGAAATATCTCTCTTGGATGGTTTGGAATCACCTATTCTCATCTCATAAGCAATCAAAGTACCATGTAACTCATCCATATTAAAATTATTTAGATCCTTTACCTCTTCTATAGCAGATACTTTAGAATCAAACTTATGAGTTAGTGACCTCAAAACATTTTGAACAATAACTTCTTCTTTCACATATTCACCTAACCCTTTCATACTATTGACCACTTTTTCAACTCTAAGAAGATATGCAACAATAGACTCATCATTATTCATCTTAAGACTCTCAAACTGATTTCTAAAATTTTGAAGCTTAGCAATTCTTACCTTTGAGTCACCTTCATACAAAACTTGTAGTTTCTCCCATGCCTCTTTTGCTGACTTGCAAAGGCATTACCTTTCCCATTTCAGATTCACCAAGGCCACATATGATGGCACTAAAATCCCTTGAGTTATTACTACATGCCTTATTTTTGCATCAGTAGTTAGAGTAGTGGAAGGAGGAGTATAAACAATCTCCACATTTTCCCAAACATCAAACCCTAGAGATATGATATAGGTCTTCATCCTCAATCTCCAAAATCATAATTCACACCATCGACAATGGTTTGTTTCTAATGGAGGAACCACTCGCCATTTTTGTGCTTCAAGGATATCATTTCAAGTGATCAAAATTATCCAAAAGGACCTTATCTGATACTAATTGTTGTAAGAACAATGGACTAAGAGGGGGTGAATCATTCCTTACAAAATTTAAATCAAATTTCAGATTACTTAACCAAACCACAAATTCAATTATCCAATCATTTATGTGTGAACAATGTCAAATAACATATATGATATAAACCATAAACAAGATAATCAAAAAAAAGATACAATATATAAGTAGGAAACCGTTAAATGGAATAAAACCCACTGAAACACAATCTTTACATTGATATTTTTCAAATGTAGTGAGGCACCAACCCCTAGTTTAGTAGAGCTACAACCCTACAAGGAGAACCAACCCCTAGTTTTTTGAAGCACCAACTCCAAAATGAGGATAAAACCCCATAATATGGTCAAACACCCACTCAATAACCATATGAAGAATATATCCGAGGTATTGGTGCTGCCACAACCGATAGAGATCACAATTTCAGTTCCACAACCTCTTGTTCAAACCCTGGTATTCAACCTCTCTCAAACTAGATCTTTCTTCATGTCTCGAAGCTTTAAACCCTTACACACATTATTTTTATCATTAATTAATTTATCACACACTTTATCATCTTTCAATTCATGCTCACACACCTAAAAACCTTCAAACCTAGGTCACACTTCTTGCACACACACAACTAGCTCACAAAAAGCACCCAAAACAATGCTTTTATAACCTCTCCATCATTTAAATTAAAAATATGTAAGTTTCCCTCTTTTATAAAGACCATAAAAACTTTAAAAAATTCCCATAAAATTTATCATAACAGTCACAAGTGACCCAAATAGTTTAGCCTAGCCAAACCCCTTCATCCTTGCACTAAAAATCCTCAAATCCCCATCATTCGAATGAGAAAAATATCCTAATACCAAAATTAATTTTAGTCATGCTCTAAAAATAACCAAACATGTTTAAAATAAAATTTAAACATCATACATGGTCATAATTATCACGAACCAATTAAACTATTTCGTTTAATTGGCCCACTGGCTCATTGCCTTCACAAAACACTTGTTTCTAGTACCCTATTTTCGACTTTAGGCCTCAAGATCATAAAATAACACCTAAAATATGAAATTTAATTACTAAATGGAAATTTAATAACTTGAATAAAATTTCTAAACAAGTTATAAATCTTGAAACAACCTCAGTTCAAACTACATCAACTTTTTCCTTCACCAAATCAAGCTTCCCAAACATTAATTTTCAAAATAAAACTATTTTTCACCCTTCCCGATACATTCGAGACCCAAAAATTTATTATTTTGATTTAAAATTCATTCATATTCATATTCCAAGTTATTTCAGGCATCACTCAATTCATTTCATGTACTAACAAACTCAAACTTTCAAAGAAAAGTAGTTATTTATTAAAAATACAAAAAAGCAACTTCTCACAAATTAGTTTGTAAACCATATAAAAACTCATAATAATAATAATTAAAACATTATGTAAATGTAAACATATCTTAATTATCTTTTTAACACAACTTTAATCACCTCCCAACTCCTCTTGTAGCTCTTGTAATGTCAAATTTACCATAGACTACTCCAAACCGCCCTTTGACACCAACATAAATGAAGCATACTTGACCATTTATCAACATCACCATGACCTAAAACCATCATGGACATCAATAAAATATAACATACATCACACAATGGTCATTTATTTTGCAACTCCTTTGGACAACCTTGTCCTAAACTAAACTTTTTCATAAACTGGCATGTTTGAGTGGGGTCCACTCATCACCATGAGCAATACTATACCTTTATGTAAATCTGAAGGATTACTATACATGTTACAATAATCATACAGGTACTATAAACCAATTATGTCCATTTATAAAGAAAATATCTCCTATTGCTTTTGAGCTAGGGTTCAAACTCATATAAAGTTGTTTACTTTCTTAACATTTGTTCATAAAAATGTGATGACGAAATTACCTATTTATTTTTTTGAAACCTTATAGACTCAATGTAAAAAAATCCCTTAAATCCACAAGGTTCCATGCAATTCATAAAGTTCATGGTAAGCATCTGAAATTCCAATTCGAGATGGAAATGGCCTTGTTCTTGACCTTGTTTCACCAAAAACATCATAACTTGCAAAACATTCTTCATAATGACTCCAAATTTTCTCACACATCAAGGACACCCTTTTTCATAATCTTCAATCATCATCAAGCCTTATATATCTCTCTATCTCTCCAATCTATCTCATTTTTATATCTACCCATTAGGGTTTATACTTGTAGAAGCTAGGGTCAACTAAAAACCTCATAATACATCATAGAAACACTCAAAATTTTCCTAACATATATGTCACATCATAATACACCTTCCTACATGTATCCATGAGCTCATATATCTCCACAACTTAGTCTCATGCAATCTAATAGCATACCTAGTCCAGGATGAGCACCCGAATCATAGTCACCATCTTGTATCTGCACCCTAATCCTCATTTTAGTGCCCAAGAACTCTCTAATCATGATTTCCATCATTCCAACCTGCTTATAAATTCACCAAGAATATTAAACCTCTATGCACCATCACCTAGGCAAGCTAGTACATTTTAATAAGCTTGCAAGAACAAGTAATCCTCATTAAAAACCTGGTATCATCATGAAACCCTCTAAACCATCATTTCATAATCATACTTAACATACTCTTACCCTAATCCATCATCCACTTTTTCATTAATGATATTTTTCATCAATGTAAACATTTATGCAACAACAAGCCGACATCTTCCATGACATTTCATGACCACAAAGATAAGACAAAAAACCATGTTTAAAAATCCATATCCAAAATAAGTTTTAAACATTCAACCAAACCAAGAATTAATTCTATAAAACTATGGTGGATTGGCCAACCAAGGCCAAGCACATCAGTCCATATGCACAATCCTTTGGCCACATTTCCTTCAGAAAATATGTCAAACCATTTGCATGTCAGAGTATGCTTCTTCATTTAACATTGAAAACACAAAATACAACAATTCCAATTCCAATAGTATTTAAAAACCTCCTCTAAAAGGTTTTTTGTATTTCTATTCCCTTTTTCTAAGTTCTTATTTGGCACATGAGAGTTAACTAGAAAGAGTGAACATAATTATTCGACACCCCATTCAAAACCCATTTTGTACAAAACTTGTAACCATGTTATTCAAAGAATGCCCCATTTTTGCAAGGAAATTTGTCAAACAATCCACTTGCATGGTCAATTATTCCATTTCCCTTTTTTTTAATTCTATAATCCAAACAAAACATATAAAGCTAATGTCATCTGTTGCCAAGCTCAATCTCACCACACTATGTAATGCATCCTTCTCCGGTGTGGACTCAAGATTAACAACTATCAATAGATTTATGTGAAAGTTTCCAAATATTTTTCAACAAACCCATAAAGTGCATCTCCAACAATCAATTCATTTCATGAGATAAAATTTCTTTTATCCATTTTGACAAACAATTCATATGTCTTCTACTAGCTGCAATGATTTCACTCTACCATCTCTTTCTCTCATGACACCAGAACTTGAAGAGCATCAACCAAACTCCCACACTTGACAAGATTTTGATATGAAAATTCAAATTTTAATTCTAAGTGATGATAGAGTATTTATTATGCTTTTTCAAAATTTTCAAATTCCTTTTGCATGCTTTCACATTCCCATAAATCTTCTCTAGTTACTTAGTCAAATAGGGAGGCCTTCATCATGCTTCCACATTGAGCACATGACAGCCTAGGTACTACTTTTTCCAAAAATCCAATTTTACATAGGCTGGGAGGATGGTGGTAGGGAATAAGTAGATTGGTTAACATGCACATTTCCAATGCTTCACTAATAATCATACAATGTTAATTTCATCCATTTTCATTCTCAACTCAATCTCACAACATCGTGTTCAAGGGGGAAAGCTAAAGGATGTGTTTCCCATTTTCTTAAAAGTTTCCAAGGAGCCTTCAAAATTCCCATTTTTTCATACCCTACAAACAGCATGCTCCATGATCCCACTCTAAGGAATTTCTATAAAAAAATAATTAAAGCTCACATTTTGAAATCTGTTAGAGAGAGAAAATTCCAATATGAATAGAGTGGATTGGAAAATTATTTTTATGCATTTGGTGGTACATGTGAATTATAGTTAGGGAAACCATGGATTTCATCATCCACATGCCACCAAGCACTTCATCTACAACTATGAATTCATCTTAAAATATTCCAAAGTCTTTTCAACAAATCAATTTTGTGTAAACCCTATCAAGAGCTCCACTACCACACTCAACATCATTTTTTATTTTATTTTATTTTTAATGTATTGGGAACTACATTTCCCTCCCCTTATAATATCATCATCCTCTATGTGACATAACACCGAGGATGAAAGGGCAATTAGGCTAGGAAGGCCAGCAACTACATGTTCCATCTAGGAAAAATATTTTTGTCTTTAAAATGTGACCACAAGGAAGCCAAGAAAGTATTGATTATTTCTTAAAAAGATTAATGTTATATGAAGATTGGTTTTTCCATTTTTACTTTATTATTTACTTAGTCTTATCCTTTATAGTAATTCTTAATATTAAATCTTATAATATTTCATTAGTTAGGATTTCTATTGACTTATTTTTATGGGTTCCCAAAAAAAAATGACATCATCATGTCACATAAAGCTAAAACACAACACTAATGAGCCACAAGACACCATGTTACACACTTTCATGATTGTACCACATCAAAAACCTCCAACTCGACCATGTGAAGAAACATACAATCTACACAACATATTACTCAACGCATATATACCATAGGTGTAAATAGTGTACATAACACGAGCTTAACATAATAATAAGGGATTCCCGAAATACACATACATAGGTTTCACGAAACTCAAAACCATAACTGAAAATACACAGTGAAAAGATGCGATCAAACATGATATCATCAATGAGGGGCATCAATCCTCCATAACATAAAACATAACCATATGTGCATAAGTACTCATGAATCATAAATACCAATATCCATACACATCCCAATCTCCATAAGCCTTCTAAAATAACTCCATATACCTCCTAAACAAAAAGAAGAAGAAATTTTTTCTTTTTCTCTCCACCAAAGAGGTTGGCCACCCTAATGCCCTAGGCATACAGAGTCCAGACACCTTTAACCCAAGTTACATAATAACATGTTGTTCAACAAACACATCAGGTTTGTGTAACTCCTTAGGGTGTACCACCATACAAGGAAGTGGGTCCATATTTACCACCAATCCATGGTGAACCCATGTCCCTATTACAACATATAACAACATTAGAACCAGCATGTTAAAACAACAAGAAAAATTTCCAAGCGACGTCAATTCAATTATCTTGGGCCAAGTGAGAAGATAAAATTGAAACTCAAGGAAGAATTTTAACTCAAATCAAAATTTCAATCTAAGAAAAAGAAATGACTAATTATCTGTAGTTAGTGTGAAAAACCATTATGTTAGTGTAACAATCAATTTAAATTCCCAAAATTACAAGTAGTAACTCAACTAAAAGTAAAATGGAAGAAATTACTTGCTTCCATAAAAGCAAGAGAAGAAAATTCAAATTTATGAATAAAGAGAAATATCACATCACGATCATTATGTGGCCTTATATAGCCAACAAAAGGGTAATCATCTATTTGTTAGCACTCATATATCAAGCCTCGTCTCATAAAATATATAACATATGCAACATAACAAGTACATAAGATATCATTCGGCATCGATTGTACATCTAAGAATCCTCATAAGGGCATCGTACCTTGTCCATCATTGATCATGAATTAGAATATAAATAATAACTAATCAAATAATATAACTGTCATAATCTCTATCTGAATCATCCCTCCAAACTCCCACAAGGCTCAACATAATTAGTATCACATAGGATTGTTCAATGGACACCCCATATAAGAGAGAGAAGTATGCATTATTGTGTATGAAGGAAATGGTTATGGAGTCACCATCAAATGTGATTCTAGTGTATCTGAGGGATCTCTCTACTGATCATATTGACATTACTTTGGAGATGTATAAATCCTTGTTGGCGTCCTTAGAAGAAAATTAAGTAGAGGGGTGTTTTGGGAAAATGCAGAAGTCGATAATGCTAATAAAGAGGGGTGTGAATGTGTGAAGGCTATGAGACCCAAATTTTAATTAAAGAACCAACTCATATCCTATTCCATTTCCCATAATTTCATTTTTTCCATATCCATATCTAACAAGAACAAATTTGGTGATATTGAAGCAAATAGATAGTGTTGGTGTGTTTCGCAATGAGAATATGTTTATATTTATGACTTTGCAATCAATGTGATTCTTACCTCCTCTATTTTAAATGTTGGTATGAGTTTTCTCTTTGTAATATTATTATTTTTGAATGAAAAAGGGGACCCTCTTCTACAAATTTATATATTTGTGTCACATTTTTAATCTACGGGGTTTTTTAATTCATAAGATATTGCATGGAAATTAAATTCCACATGAAATGGATGAAATAATATATAAAACTAAATGTAATATGAATTTTTTGTAATATAAATATAATATGTTGACATATTATGATTTATCTATTTTTGAATTTACATTGGCGATCAAGTATTTCTTAGAGTTAGTCCAATGAGAGGATCCCTAAAACTAGAAATATACTTAATTTAACTCTTTTTTATTGTATTCCCTTTGAGGTATTAGCAAGATTAGGAGCTTTAGCTTATAATATTGATTTGCTTATTTGTACACAAAATATTAATAATGTATTTCATGTGAGTGTGTTTAAAAATATGTATATAATGTACGAAATGTGATTTCTTGGAAAAATATAATTATTGAATTTAATAGTGAATTTAAAAGTGAATCTAAAGAAATTAAAAAGGATCAATGTATTCATGATCAATATTTGTATTTATTTAACTAAACATTAGTGTGACTTATGATGTAGATTAACACTAAGCTCATGAGGGTAGTAATTGATTTATAGGAGGAGAAATGTTATATAAATTGTTTACTTGTGTGACAATATAAAAAAGATTAAAATAAGGTCACATGTGGAGTTATATAAAAATAATTAAATTCAATAAATAAAATTTATCTTGTAATTCATCAAGATTATTAAACAATATTATTAAATTGTAAAGCCTTGAATTTTTTATAGCTATATATGTTATGAGAGGTTGTGTTAATTGCAACAGACCTTGGTGTATTTATATGGTTATTTAAGATCTTGAAAGTGGTCATGAACCATATGAGAAACTCATGGTGAAGAAGGAAATGATATTTTTCGCATTTATACTACACATACATGGTGTGTCTAAATAGGTACAAGGTACACTCCTTATGATCATTACTAGGATTCCGATAAATAATTTTGTACTATGATCCCTCCTTGGTGTCAAGTGTTATACATGTGCTTCCAATTCTATAGGGATGGTTTCCCATCTGAGAACTTCATAATGAAATGTATTTTAATCATGATAAAATGAAAAATTGAGTATTTATGAACCATGAATACGTGTGAGGCAATTCAAAAATTAATGAAATCTCACTCCATGGTTTTATGGAATAGATTTTTGAAATATTTTAAATAATAAATAAAACGAAATATGTTTAATTGTTTTATGTTAATTTAAACATGTTAAATTACACAATGACATGTACTAAGAATTTTGAGTCCCTACTTTTGGTTTACTTAAAATTTTAATTTTCTATATTTACTTCATCTATAACCATCTCTCACAAAGTGTAAAAAATCGAAGGGGGAATAATGAGTGATTTTGTCAGTTTATATATGGTATATGTTTCATGTAGTAATAATAAAGTATGGGTTTGTATTCATTTATTTTATAGGTATAATCACATTATCGTAGCTCCTACTTTACATCCTAGTGGCACCTTCATACTTATATTTGCTACTTTACTATCTAATGATACACATCTAATAAGTTCCTTTACCCTTTTTCTTTATAGAGATTACATGTGTAGGTTATCTTTATATATCCATTATAACCTCCTTTTTATGTACCCCTTATCTTAGCCACATACTCATTTGTGTACCTACCTTAGAATGGTCTTCTAAATTTTTAAAGGATCGTTGTATTGTAGAATCCCCAATACATCGTATGATATAAGATATCCTAGATTTGAGGTTTAAATTATCATGTTTAAAAATATATTCAAAAATTCTAGACAATAATGTATTATTCTTCTCAAGGCTTGATTTCACTTTGTAATTCATTCTTATGCTTCACAAGATTTTTAGTTTATATTGTACATTCACAAAGCTACAAGATCTTTACAGGTTTTTCCAAGTTTTATAAGCCTATTAGATCTTTACAATCCTATATGATCTTTACAATTCCATGACAACTTTAAAATGTTATGTGAAATTTTCAAGCCTATACAAACTTCACAAGCTTGGTTTCACTTTTCAATACCAAATATTCTCATCAATCCTAACAAGACTAAAATTTATTTGCAATTCCTTTCCACTTAGAAAATATATTTCACTACTTCGAGAAGTTAAATTTTTGATTTTTTGAAGTTTTTATTTTTACGATAAAAATATTTTAATTGTGTGTATTTTGCAAGGAGACACTTGGGGTTTAAGAGATAGATTGATCTAATATCAGCATAGAAATTCCTTATCATGCGAATTAATATTTTTCAAATTCACAACATTATGGAACCTTTTGCAAAATAAGTGTTGTGAAGTTTAAATTATTTGTTAAGATGGATTCATCATGAATTTCACTCCGTAATATTACAACCAACATCCTTGTCATGTTTAAATATGGAAAAAAGTAAATAAAAATGGGAAAAAATAAGGTAAAAGGGTAAGTGCATGAAGTTGGTGGACAATTCCGTGGACATAAAAACCTAAAATTTAGGAACCACGATCGCGGTTCCTGAATTTCAAGTTCGAAATTACCGAACCTAAAACCGCGATCACGGAACTCTGAGACAAAAATTAGCAGTCCCGTAGGTCCTCATTTTCCCCATTTTTCATTTCAAACCACAATTTCTCCTAGATGTTTTTCACTCGAGCTTTGAATACCACCTCAAAATTGCTCATCGACTTCTAGATCGCGATAGATTCAACCATGCCACCAAGACGAGGAGGTAAGCCCCCAATTTTAATCATTTTTTTGCATTTTAGGTTTTTTTTGCATTTTCATGGGTTTTTTGAAATGTTTGTTTATATATACAATTTTCTTGTTTTTTCAGTTGGTCGGAAAGCTCAAAATCATGCAAACCATTAAAAATTCCTCAAAGCCCACCGAACATTCCTCAAAACCCTCCGAACATTCCTCAAAACCCTCCTCCAAACATAGATTTGCCTCCTGTGGCTCCTTCTGTCCCCATTGAACTAAAGCAGAACACAAGATAATATCATTAGAAGAATCGAGAAAATAAAATTGTCATTAAGAACCTTATTCAGAATATAAGACAAAATCATGCCACAAATCCATCCCGCATGACTTTAGCCAACACATTGCAAACATTGATTGGCAAAGTCGACTCCACAACCAACCAAATACATAGATGGAATACCTTTAGAGGTGATTTTAGGCGGTGGTATGCGGATAAATTATCCCATGCGGCCGTAAAAGACAAAAAAAATTGGAAAAGACCTCATTTGTGTATTATTTACCGACCCCAGAACCAATATCCCCCATGCAGCTTATTTGCAAACGGTTCCCGATCCGTTGGTGCCATGATGACAGAATCAAAAACAATTTTTGGGACCAATGATGGATGGTTTTTTATTATCCACCATGTAACAATAATGAGGTTCCTCTTTATTTTTTGAAGAAATTATATATTGTGAGTTCATGCTTAATGAGGTCCCGAATAATTTTGACTTTTTAGTCGAGGAGGTGGCTCTGCACGAGTAGACCTAGTGCACACATAGGTTAACCAAGGATCCCCCATGCTCCAAAACCCCCACTGCCTTCGCTTATCCCTCCTACAAAGGTGAAGGAGGTTGTGGAGATTGACACACCGCATGCATTGAGGGAGCTCATTGACACTCGACCTAGCATAGTGACCGGTTGCATCCGGTCATGTTGGTGGAGGCACCGGTTCAGCGTACCACACCACCGTGGATCATGTGGTGTCATATGCACTACTGAGGCGAGACATCGTTTGCTAGTTCACATGATTTATTTTCTGTAGATGAGATGTTGGGGGATGTTTTTGGAACTGGTGCCACTGATATTGGTCTTTCACAGGTAAATTTCAAATTAATATAAATAATATATATATACAATAGTTTAATTCACATGTTTGATATTTTAATATATATGTATTTGATTGTACATCATGTACATACATGTAAAAAACTAATTTTTTATTTTATTTTAAATAGCAAGAGTTGGTGAAGGAAACATCCGGCATCGACATGCTAGCTACTATAGCTGGGCGTGTTTCAAACGTAAGTTTTGAAAGTTGTACAAACTTACATTTTTAATTTCATTTAGATTGCACTAGATTATTATTATAATGTTTCACGTGTATGTTGTACATATTAATATGTTTGTCTTTTATACACAGGAGCTCGACAGTCATCATCTCGCTCTGGGGGCTCGAGGCTACTGGCATGCCTCACATGAGTTTTATGCAGGTTAGTTTCTCTTTACACTTTGTTTCTAATTGTGGAAGTTCACGTGGATTACATGCTTTGGACCTTTGTTATGTGGTGCATAGTCATACATAGATTTTAATATTTATTTTTACATGTTTTTGTATAGCTTATGACTGCCAGAGAGACTCCTCCATATATGCAGACTGTGGAGGCTGCTTTAGATAATGCCATAGCATCTGCAGATTCACTAAGCGAGGTAAAAAAATTTAAATTTGTTAAATTTTAGAGGTTCAAATGTTATTTCTTATTACTTAAATCTACAATATCAAATTTTGTATGTATGTGAAATATTTAATTTGAAAATTAATTATTTGTATGTAGTTTACCCTCGTGAGTCTACTTTTGTTGTCCCTGTGATGCGTCAACAAATAATTGATAGGGATCATGACATTACGGTAAGATTTCACATGCATTTTAAATAAATTGTACAATTTTCTAAATTTTGAATGTATTTTAAAATTTTGGGTATTAGAAACTTGTTTATGAATGTGCGAGTTAGGTTGCAAAGCCCGCTTAGAGACTCCTAGACCACACGGATGAAATCCATAGTGGTATCTCCCTCAACTACATCCCCGGATCATGGATGTGCTACTTCTAGTAGGCGAAGAGAGGGAAGATATTTCATAAGTAGATTCATAATCCACTGGATGTACATAGATAGATATATATATATATATATATATATATATATGGGCCATCTGGTCCTAGTGAACATGTTTCTTCATATAGTCCATTGTGTGTGTACACATATATATATAGCCTTTTACAACCACATGTGGTCCTATATACATTATGACACACTTAGTTCGAGATGTACACATGTTATGAACTTACATATTTTCAAAGACGTGCATCTGGAGCACACTTTGTTTGATTCTTATACATCCATGTGTGTTGGTTTTCATAACGATATTACTAAACTATATGTTTGATTCAATTTCATTGCATGTATGATATCCTTATATGTATGTTTTCATAACCATTTATTAGTTCTAGATATGTATGTTTTATTTAAAATTAAAAAACCATGTCCCGAGCACTACATGGTAAAATTGTTAAGCAAACCTATTCCATTAAGCAAAACCATGCTAGGTGAACTACAAAAGGGAAATACGTACAATTACTTTTTTTTTAAAGATAACACTCAATCTGTTGCATATCAACTAATGTGAACATTGATAGAAATAAGCAAGGTAGAGTTCATCTTGAACTATGGTACTTATGGTGCAACATTGAAGATTTTACAATTTTCCCGATTTTCAAGTTTTACAATTTTCATATTTCTAGAATTGAAGATTACACAGAGGTTTCAAATTTTTTTCTTTGTTATCAAAACTTATTATTTTTAGTAAGTCTCATATGCCAATTTAATAATAAATATAATAATTATATTAGGTATTTTCATACATGGTTTCCTGCTTCAAATTTCAAGTGTTTTCGATCTCCATAATTGCAAGGATCTAAAAAGGCAAGTTTTTTCTTTGAAATTTTAAATGGGATGCTATAAAAATTTAGGGTACCAATGGAAAATATTTTTAGATCATCTTCAAGGAGTTCATGAGTAGAAGTTACAGGAAAAATTGCAGGGGAAATGGAGCAAAAATGAAGGAGATATGAGCAAAAATGTGATTTTTGCAATAGGGTTTCTTGAAAATTTAGTAGCATGTAACTAAATACTAGCAGCAATGAAGGAAAAGGAAATATTAAAAAGGGATTAAAAAAATGGCTAAGTGTTTGTTTATACTCACCTCTTAACATTAACCTAGCTAACTCACCTTCTAACTCATCCTTGACCATTCTTCCTCCTCTAATGAAGAATCAACTCATGTCTTCCTCCGCGGAAGATCTTGAATGATGAGGCTTTTCCATAGACCATCTTGTTGAATCTGGAAACTACAAATGAAACTTTCTCATCTTCCAAGATGTTCACATGCTCCAATGTGTTGAGTCAATTCTCAGGAATGGCATTGATATTTCCACATTGACTTTAAAATATTTTTCATAACTCTTCATAGGATTAGAGATATAACCTATGATCTCTACAAGGGCTTCTAAAGTATCACTATTGAAGGAAAGGGTCACAAATATTTGAATCCTAAAGATTCTTCATGGAATTATTCTCCCTGAGAGGAGTACCAAGCTCATGCATTCTTGTGCCAATATCTTCCAAAAAAATTGATACATTCTCCTCGTGGGATTCAAAATCAGAAATGGCTTCTTTTAGAGCACCAAACCTCTAGGTGATGGTATGGGACAAAATATCATACAAGTTCTCTAGAGTCAGATGAAAACACACCTGAGCTCACCAAGCAATGAGAATCAAAATTATTCATCTCACTCACAAATGGGAGATTATTTTCCCAATGGAATTTCTCTTTCTTGATCTCAACTCTATTCCTATTGATTTTCAAATATATGACCAAGAACAATCTAAACAAAGAGATAATCTCAGGAAATAGATCATTCCCTTTTTCAAGGATCGTGGTCACATGTCCTTCTTTGCAGTATGAATGCTTGATCTTGCTTGATGGACTAGGGGGTTGAAGTTTTAGATGGGATACATTGCTTCAATTTGAGGCAGAGATGATTAATCTCATGCAATAAATAATTTCACTTATAAATAAAAGGCCCTCACATGTTCCCTTAATTGTTTGATGATTTACTTATACTCCTAATTCAGTGTAGTGATCTGTTTTGAAGAATCCTATTACAATGCAAAATAATGAGCATGTACAAGCACATAGTTGGGGTAGCAGAGGATGGAGAGAGATAACCACAAAAACATAGCTCAAGAGAGTAAAGAAAGGACAATGATGAAGCACCTAAGAGGACAGAGAGAAAAGTCCAAAGAGAACAAGAGATATGGGGAGGTAAACAAGTGACATTGAATGTTTTGAGTCCTAGGAAATGAACAAAGGTGAGGAGTGAGAAGTCATTCCTCAGGACATTGTGGCACCAAACCAAATGTGCCGACATTTCTAGGTGGCTAGGTGAATGCTAGAGGAGGTATTGTTTCGGTGCGCGACAAGGTCATTGCTTTCGGGCTACTTCGTTTGAGCGTAGTCCCTTAAGAGTCCTGAGACCAAAATATTGTTCAACATCGACAGGTGACTGACTACTCGGACTCCGTAGAACCTAGAGACACCTCATTTGATCTGATACCTCGGTGTAGGGACCCTCTAAAATAGACTCTCTTGGTTTTTTCCTTCTCATATCAGTGCTCTCGTTGCCCTATTGTTTGTAAACGCATGAAATAGTGCAGTTAGAGCCAGTGTAAGGTTGTCAAATGCTATATTTTACAAGCGGTGGGTCATGGTACCAAACCGACTATCTTGACACATCTGGTTGGCGGTGAATGCTAGAGGAGGTAGTTTTTGTTGTGCGACAAGGTCGTTGCTTCCAGTGCTACTTCGTTCGGGCGTAGTCCCTTAAGAGACCTAAGAAAAATCTTGTTCAACTTTGATGGGTGACTACTCGGAATCCGTGGCACCTATAGACACCTCATCTAATCGCACCTATAGACACCTCATCTAATCTGAAATATCCTCAACAATATCCTCTCTCAGTTTTTTTCTTTCTCATATCGGTGCTCTTGCCCTATTGTTTGCAAACATGTGAAATAGTGCAGTTGGAGCCAGTATAAGGTTGTCAAACACTATATTTTGCAAACGGTGGGTCATGGCACTAAACAAACTACACACGACACATCCGAATGGCCAAGTGAAAACTAGAGGAGGCATTGTTTTGGTACGCGATAAGGTCATTTCTTCTAGGCTACTTCGTTCGGGCGTAGTCCCTTAAGAGCCCTGAGACCAAAATATCATTCAACTTTGACAGGTGACTACTCAGACTCTGAGGAACCTAGAGATGCCTCGTCTGATCTAAAACCTCACTGTAGGGACCCTCTACAATATCCTCTCTCAGTTTTTTCCTTCTCATATCGGTGCTCTCACTACCCTATTGTTTGCAAACGCGCGAAATAGTGCAGTTTGAGCCAGTGTAAGGTTTTCAAACGCTATATTTTGCAAACGGTGGGTTGTGGCACTTTGACCAACTACACCAATGCATCTAGGTGGCCAAGTAAATGCTATAGGAGGTGGTGTTTTTGTGCATGACAAGGTCATTGCTTCCAAGCTACTTCATTTGGGTGTAGTCCCTTAAGAGCCCTGAGACCAAAATATCATTCAACTTCGACGGTGACTACTCGGACTCTGTGGCACCTAGAGATGCCTCATCTGATCTGAAACCTTGGCATAGGAACCCTCTACAATAGAATCTCTTGGTTTTTTCCTTCTCATATCGGTGCTCTCGCTGCCCTATTGTTTATAAACACACGAAATAGTGCAGTTTAAGCCAGTGTAAGGTTGTCAAATGCTATATTTTGCAAACAATGGGTCGTGGCACCAAACCAAATGTGCCAAAACATCTGGGTGGCTAGGTGAACACTATAGGAGGTGGTTTTTTGGTGCGTGACAAGTTCGTTGCTTCCGGGCTACTTCGTTCGGGCGTAGTCCCTTAAGAGCCCTGAGACCAAAATATCATTCAACTTCGACGGGTGACTACTCGGACTCCGTGGCACCTAGAGATGTCTCGTTTGATCCAAAACCTTGGCGTAGGGACCCTCTACAATATAATCTCTTAGTTTTTTCCTTCTCATATTAGTTCTCTCACTACCCTATTGTTTGTAAACATGTGAAATAGTGCAGTTTGAGCCAGTGTAAGGTTGTCAAACGCTATATTTTGCAAACGGTGGGTTGTGGCACTGAACCGACTGCACTGACACATCCAGGTGGCCAGGTGAATGCTAGAGGAGGTGGTGTTTCAGTTCATGACAAGGTCATTTCTTCGAGCTACTTTGTTTGGGTGCGGGCCCTTAAGAGCCATGAGACCAAAATATCATTCAACTTCGATGGGTGACTACTCAGAGTCTGTGGCACCTAGAGACATCTCGTCTGATCCAAAACCTCGGCATAGGAACCCTCTACAATATCCTATATCATTTTTTTCCTTCTCGGATCATTGCTCTCGCTGCCGTATTGTTTGCAAACATTCGAAATAGTGTAGTTGGAGCCAGTATAAGGTTGTCAAATGCTATATTTTGCAAACGGTGGGTCGTGGCACCAAACCAACTATGCTGACATGTCTGGGTGGCCAAGTGAATGCTAGAGGAGGTGGTGTTTTGGTTCACAAAAAGTTATTTTCTTTCAGGCTACTTCGTTCGGGTGTAGTCCCTTAAGAGCCCTGAGACCAAAATATCATTCAACTTCAACGGGTGACTACTCAGACTCCATGGCACCTAGAGACATCTTGTCTGATCCAAAACCTCGATGTAGGGACCCTCTACAATAGCCTCTCTTAGTTTTTTCCTTCTCATATCGGTGCTCTCGCTGCCCTATTGTTTGCAAACACGTGAAATAGTGCAGTTTGAGCCAGTGTAAGGTTGTCAAACACTATATTTTGCAAACGGTGGGTCGTGGCACCAAACCAATTGTGCACACGCGTAGGTATGGTCTTGTAAACACTTAGGGAGGAGTCATTTTCAAAATTTACAACTTTTTCAAACAATGAAATCTTCTCTTAGCTTCGAGAATTTAAAATTCTCTACTAACGATTCAACCACGTGAAGGTGGAAGCTTTTCTGGCACCACTAACCTAAACATAAAAGTGTTAGTCAAAGAAATTTAAGTTTCAAATCAAAACCATATACTAGATATATACAAAATACACAAATTTAAAATAAAATATATGAACTTAAATTTAGATCTAACTAACAAATTTATATATATATCTATATATCAAAGAAATTATATATACCAAACATGAGCATTGTATATTCATTCCAATGAACCATCAGGATTGGATCTACTCTGAATAGCAGATAAGATTGCTTCATAATATAACTCTTGAACCTTCCAAAGAATCTTGTTATTAGGCCTTCCTCGATATCTATACAGCTGAATATTTGTCGCTAGAACTAGATGCAAATATAAGAGTATTTTCCTGTGTGTCTCAAAGTCTTCAAACACCCAAACAGAGGAGTTTTTAAAGGGATACCATCGAAGCCAAGTTCCAGTAACTACCACTGACCCTATAGGATACTAAATATCTTCACCATCTATAATAGGAGAAGTCAACTTATTTCTTTCCTCGATGCAACAACATAAGAAATAGTTTGTTCCTTCTTCATTTATACATCACAATAACTACAAACACATGTCCTACAAAAAAAAAAAAAGATTGAACAACTCAAATTTAAATTACATATTAAAATTTCAATGGACATAACTCAATACAAAAATTAAATAAATAACCATAAATACCTTGTAGCACCAAAATTGAATTTTTGTCAAAGTCCTTAGATATTGCAACTTCATTTGTAGAAACAAGTCATAATGCCTCGGAGGTTGATAGCTAGGAAGTGGAGTTAAAGGCCTACAAATCCATCCATCCACCCATTCTTGTGAATCACACTCAGCGATTACAAATTCGATACAAGATGCACAAAAACATGTCAAATTTCTTGTCCATACGGCCCACAGTAGCGTCGAGATACAAAATGAGTGCATTTCACTGGACCCAGTGAGTGTCATACAATTCTCATAGTTAGCAATTTGTTGTTCCTCTATCAACCAAAAATATCTATGAACTATGGAATTTTCTTGAGAACCTCAAGCCATATTGTCAATACACCATTCCACTATGCTCTTTGCATCTTTTAATTTAGCACCATCTTTGTACATCAACTCTTCTCTTATAAGAGCTCTTTTCACACATGCCCCTGCACCGTCATGTTCTCCTTTTCCATGTCCATCCTCAGTGAAACTCCAAATATGTTGCACACCCATCTTGACATGCATTCTTCTCATCCAATAAAACATGTGTGCATTCTTAAACTAAGATGTGTAATTATCTGACCATATATAATGTTATTTTAAGTGGATGTCCTGTCGAGACAAGTTTCCATAAAATAATTGGAAACACCCTTGCACAAATTCGGTAGAGAATGAGTACGATCATCAACGGTATAAAAGTGGTACTCTCTTAAAAAAATTGATCATTCTCTCATCTTGTCAGGATAATTTATAAATGTTATATGCACAAAAATGGCAACTTGTATTGAGTTGTAATATTGTGATTGAACCTCCATTTGTGGTTGCAATGTATAATTCTCTGCAAAATCTACCACTAAAACAATAGTACTAATAGGAAATGTGTCTTTTCATATCTTAAATTGTTCATCCAACCATCGAGCTCTGTGTGTATGCCTAGCATACTCATAAACAATTTCATCCTTAAATTTTCTCATAAATTGAAAAATAGGCATATGTTCTGTAACTAGCTCACACCGTTTAGACTCTTTTCCATCTTTCAACTGGTATGCAACTGATTTATATTTATCAAACTCAACTAAATTATTTCCTATTGCACCTTCAATTTTCTCATGGATGCAACTTTCCAATTTAGGTAATCCACCACATGTACCACAACTTTCATCTAAACAATCCTGACTATAAAAAAATTGTCGACTTCTTTTTCACAAAATATCATAGGAATGAAATCCTTAAAGATATTGGTGGAACTTGAGCACCACATTCGATAACATAGTTTGAAATACAAAATAGAACGAATACATAAAAAAATTATCATAATGCATAGAAAATTCAACATGTTGCCTACAACAACAAGTGGTGCAAACATGGTTGATTTTCACATAGAAAAGGTTTTAACATTTCAAAAAATGTTGAATAATTTTAATTTCCAAATGCTCTTGTTTAAACTTACGAAAAAAATTGAGTTTGAGTCATATCTAAGAAATGCTTTGGATGTGGTTCACAATTACTAGAACCAACTCTCATTTTTACAACATCTCTTGTATTAGGTGAAACTCTAGTGTTATCATGCCAAAATAGAATAAAAATTTCACTTATAACATCATTATTATATTTTTCCTTATGTGGTGCTCTAGCGAAAAATGCCCAAAAATCATTTTTATTGAGTGATTGAAGGATATTACGTCTTTCAATTGCTTTCATTAGAGTTTTTCAATTAACTTACAACATTGAACTTGTTTGCATAGTCAAACATTTTTTTTATTGATTCACTTACAACACTAGTAGCAAGTACATGATGCACGATATTACTATCCCTAGTGTGTCTCTTGACACCAACAGTGTGATATGCATCATGAAGGTTTTCAACAATTGTAGAGGTTTGACCACGTATATTAGATGTTGTCAATCCTAAGGTGTTTAATGTAGGTCTCATTTTAATCAATTTCATCAAACTAACCAACAATCCGACATCTTTGGGAATCATTTAAAATTTAAAAATGATTATCCCAAATTTCGATGGCTTTTCTTCTCCGATTTGTCATTCGAAATTTTGTCGGACATTGGTTTCAAAATGTTTTCATCAATTTCAATAAAAAAATTAGGTTTCTTACGTAAAATCCTAGGAGGTGTTTTTATCAAATTTTACTGTCTACGCTTTCAACATGAATTTCCTTATTCACATTTTCATTATCTCCTTCAATTTCAACATTTGCTACATCATGAGTATTTAATTCTTCTTCAACATTGACAATAAAAACATCTTCATCACAAGTATTTAATTCAACTTCAACATTGACAGTAGAAACATTACCTGGTTCTTCATTTCTTACAATAGTTGGGGTTGAAGATGAACCTCTTCTTGATTCACGAAGATTTCGCATTCACTCATCATTTTGAATTTTGTTGGCCTCTAATTCGTTTGGTGTTTTTACTTAATGACTTCCTTTTTTGACTTTGTTTCTTGTCTCCCATGATGTTTTTCTTCCGGTGATAAGAAAAATGTGTAGAAAAAGATAAAATTTCACAGTAATTCATACGGTAAGGTCAGAGAGTAAAAATCACATGGTAATTCGAGACATTGGGATGTGTGTAAATATGATTTATAAACTGTGAGCGTGCTTTATAAACTACGATCACCGTTTATAAAAATGCTCACAGTTTGTGTTAAAAATACGTGATCTCGCTTTATAAACCACGATCACGAGATCTATCTTCTGATCCTAAGCCTCGGGAAATCTTTGTTTTTCCTCAACCAAAGCTATGGAAGGTCATTATGAAGTGTAAAAGGTCAAAAAACCTCAAATCTGTTCTTCCAAAGACTTGAACCATTCTAAAAAACTAAAAACATTTCACAAAAATGGTGTCATCACGTAGGGGAGAGTGTTAGCTTCGTAGAAATATTTATTTTAAACTAAATAGAATAAGATAAATATCATTTTATAATTTTTTACTAACAATAGGTCTTTAAAACATTCTTTCCCATGAATGTTCATGTCTACGTTTAAGACTATAACTTTTGTTTCTCTTATCGAAATGTGATAAAACTTATACCATCCCAAGCGTGGACAAATTCTATACATGTTAAAAAAATATATATTTGATTTCAATATTTTTTTGTTATAGTTATGGTGGGCAAATGGAAAGTGCTCCATTTTCTAAATATTTTAGACCACTTTCACGGAAAAAATCATTATAAAAAAATATTGCTCAAAAAATACAAATTAAAATCCATCCCAAGATAAACAACTACATATAATGTTTCACCAAAGGAAAAATAAAATTTAACAAGATTTGGTCATCCAAAATGTGGGAAAATGGACTATAATCTTATAAGTTTTTTCAAAAAAAAACCAAGTCATATAATTTTAAGTGTTTAATATAGCTAAACTTGTCCATTTTAAAAAAATAGTATTTTAGAAACTAGATTCCAAATGCTACGATTCATATTTATATATTTTTTTCTAATTTTGAGTGCGTATATTGCTAATAATCCCTACAAGTTGAGATTTCACTATTTTTTGCAATATGACGTCCACAGATGACCCTATATTTGTCCATCAACTTCCTGCACTTACCCAAAACCAACTTGCCACTTCTTGGAGGCATTTCTTAGTGAGGAAAACTTTTTCAATTCCTTTCCGATAGCATTGGTTCTACAATATCAAATTGTGTTTGGAATCTCATACGAGGAAGAAAAACATTTTCCATTAATAGAAACTCATAGTAGTTGTTGATTGCTTATTAAATAGCTTATAATGTTTATAGGCTCTCTTAAATATGAGGATAAAATGTGGATTAATAAGTGTACAAAGGAGCATTACATTTGGGTGATTTAACATATACAAAATCTTATTCGAACTCAATCCAGGGCATATGATTTATTAATCACCCAATATTTTACCCCAACCTTTCTATATCCAAGAATATATAAATAACAATTTGTTGTCCAAAATTACACCCCTTTTAATTTTGAACAACTCATCTAAGTTGGGACTTAGATAAATTTTACTCAAGAAAAATTTCGGGACACCAAGTCAAGTATTCCATGAAATGTGAAACTTAGTGTTCCACGGGTTACCTAACCCATAGAGCAAAGGAATGAGTGCTTAGAACTTAGGAAAAACGTGTAAGAATTATTGCTTCATGGAATTTTGTTAGACCTTCATGGTATTAAGGAATTCAACCTTCCGCAACACCAAATTAGTCTTTTAAATGTTGGAGGCAAGTCTAAGCACTACGAGATTTCATGTCCAGGGAAAATATATAAAATTGGCTAAGGACAAGATCCACGGAGTGAGAAAAGGCATGATAAGTTATTGCTTTGTGGTGTGAAGAAATACAATGTCATGTGTACTCATAATACATTAGAATTCCATGGAGTTTTCAATTCTGCAAAACCAAGGATAAAGTGTGTCAAATTATAAGTTGTGCAATAATGGAAAGATAAATTCAAAAGTGAATAACGTAGCAAACCTTGTGACACTATTTAGTATTCCACGGGTTTCCCAAATCATAGTGTTACACGGGTTGTCAATATCGGGAACACAATAACATGGCCGAGAATAAAGCATCGTGTGAAAGTAAAGGAAGGCCATTACAACATAGAGGAACATATGAAAATGGATTATAGAAACACTCAAACACCACCAAGAAAAGTATGATCCACTCATCATTCGAAACATAAAAATATGTTGTAAACCGTGGGTCAAATTAAATGTGTGGGAAATCATCAAAATAGTAGACTCACATAGAAAATTTCAAATTTGTGCCCATATCTTAACCAAATGACCAACCACCCCAACATCTGAAATTAAATGAAGTATGGTGTCCTCCTACATATATTGATGGCATGCAATAAAAGCAAGACATCTTTACGTGTAGTTGTATTTCTTAAAATGGAACCTTTTTCTATACTACAATTCAACTCTATAAGGAATCTTGGCATCCATGCTTGTCAACATGATTTCATATATTTGTACACTAGCATGACACTATTTCCTTCCATATTTTATTTTTCCCTCTTCATCCATGAGTTGTATAAATATAACTTCTTGTGCACATTGTAGGGGTTTTTCTCTCATTCTTCCTTCACATATTTTGGATTCTTAAACCCGTGAACTCAAATTTCATGCTTTTGATCTTTGCAACTCATGAATGTGGATTTTCTTACCTTCAATCTATGTATAAACTATAAGAAATCAATTAATGAAAGTATGATTTCTCTCTTTCCTTAAAAAAATCTATGTTTTCCATTAATATCTTTTCACTATCATATACCCTACATTCTTTAAATTATCTCCATTAGAGTTGTGTGCATATTCATAATCCCATCTCTACAAACTTGCATCTATGTCATTTGGAGTTGAATAAGCTCCACCTTTTGTTCGGTGTTATCAACACCCATTTAGCTTAGGAGTTTCTTTTTATCTCTTTCCTCCTCTCTCCATGTATCCTTGTAAGTGTAGTTTAGTTTATCTTAGGAGTAGTGTTAACATTAGAGTAGGTTGTGTTTTGTGGATTTTCCTAATTCACGGAATAGAAGAATTTTTCCATCTCCGGAGGTCTGTCTCAAACCAAAAGTCTCACACTTGGAGACAACCCCATTTTTCCTTTAAAAATTGTATCTTCTATAATTTAGGTTAGGGTGTAATTTTGAGTTCCAATAGTTTTGGCACGCTTTGATGGGATAGAGTTTGATGAGATTTAGATCATTGCTACTGAGTTTTGGTGTGTAGCATAGTAGTTTCATCCTTAAGAGGCATTCTTTCAACACATATGGCATCTCCCAAACATTGAATCTTATGGTTTCAAGCATTCCAGCCCTTTTTGTTTCACGATAAGAGTGAAAACAAGGTTAAGTTTTTCCATAGCTGATTCATTTACTACCTACAAATATCTCTATGAAGAATATGAAGAGAAATATCTCCATAGAGATCCACAACATTTCCAAGTAGATTTTTTCAACTCTACATCTAGGTAGACAACTATCCTTTCCAATCATAAGTTTGAGACCCATCCCATTCATAGCACATCAAAGTAAATGTTGTCTAAAATAACCCTTGGGGTATTTTGGCAACCCGCATCTTCATTTCTGGACTTAGGAAAAATTTCTTTCGTTTCAGGGCTGAGGAGTTCATTTTTAAGACTATCAAATTTTGGGATCTTTTTGCATCTCTACATGTTCCATGTTCCTTGTTCTCCACCCCTAAAAATTATTTTTTGAGAAGTCTTGAAAATTTCCTAAGTATCGAGAAAAATTTCCTTTGTATTCTAGATTTCGGGTTTGGGAAATAATTTACAATTTACATGTAAATTGTTCCTCAAACTCTGAAACCTAAAATAAAATGGATTTAGTGTATTTCGGGTTTTAGGTTTCAAATTGTAATTTGTATGCAAATTACAAGTGAAACTTGATTCCTAAAACCTAACCTTCAATGCGCATTCTTTGGATTTGGGTTCTGATTTATAATTTACATGTAAATTTTAAAACAAAACCCGATCCCAAAATTCAAAGGACTTAGTGCATTTTGTGTTTCAATTTTTCAATTGAAATTTACATTTAGATTTCAATTTGATCCCCAAAACCCAAAACCCAACCAAGTTGTAAATCGGATGTTGACAATTGTATTGTATGGGTCAAGTTCCGTTGAATACCATTTTGGAAGTTAAAGGTTGTAAAATAAGTACCAACTTCCACCAAGACTAAATCAGAAGTTGGAGTTTATTTGTAATATTAGGCTTCCTCCCTTTGTATTTCATGTTTCCATGGGTTTCTAGAATGGTTAAGGACCTGACAAAAGCTTTATCTAATAATTCAGCCACTCGCATTTATTAAAGTATGTTGGATAGATAAATGACTAGGTATGGAAGTCACGTGTGGGATTTTTGGGTGTACATGAGGGAGGATTAAAGGGAAATGTGTGAAATGGGTTAGAAAAATGTGCGAGAGGTTTACACCTAGGAGGGTAGATTCCGAGACTTAGCCTATTTTGCAATTACGGGATAAAAATCAAGATGGAGTACTTGATTAAGAAAAGGATAAAAGAAGGATGACTTGGAGGCCAAGCAAGGGCTATTTTGGGATAAATCATATATAGAAAAAAAAAAGGACTGTGTATAGATAGGGCTATTAATAGAATTAAAGCAAGTCATATTTATAGGATATTCTATTATTAGCTATTTTGCAAAGTATACATGTTGTCTATTTTAAGCACTCAATCTATTTTTAGAGTTCATGGGAAGTGAAGGAAAATTCCCCACCCATATATATATATATATATATATATATATATATATATATATGCATATGTCATTTCTTTTGGATCGTTATGATCATCGTGTGGAATCGAGTATAGTTTTGGAGTCTCACATGGTCTAGGGTTTGTTGCTTGCATATGTTCTAGCACCTAGTTATAGTGATGTATTCAGCTTCTATTATGTAAGACTTTATTATAATGGATTATGGGGGATGGATTATGATTATTGATGTATTTAAACATGGTGAATTCGTGGTGCACTTGGTATTAATTGTTATCTCGATCATGTATGTTTTCTTATTGCATGTGTTTCTAATATAAGCTCATGATATGTAACATGTAATCTTATGTGTTTGAATGATTGCATTGGTAATGGTTAATATGGATATGTATGCTAACATATTGACAAGAAATCACAAAGGAGGGAATTGGTACCTTTGTGTACTTTGAGTGAGCATTCAGATATGTCTGAATGAGGTGTCAACACACATAACATCGTGTTTGGGTAAATAAAATACTACATTTTGGTTCCGTTTCCCAGAACTCTTTTTGAACTGTCTTCCAGGATGTTTCTTGTAGATGGCATATCGATTAACTCGGGGAGAATTGAAAGTTGGGTAGATGACGGTCAAGATTAGTTTGCTTGCGAGAGATATAGCACTAGACCTAATTTTTATGCACACCATTGGGTGGAAGATAATATTTATCATGAGATCTATGATACATTCTTCAGCTTCTTTCTAGTAGAATTATATGAGTGGATAGTAACATACGCACTAGGGAAGTGTTGTGGTCCTAGACCAAGAATTTGGATGTAAGAAGATTACAATACTCTTTTTAGTATAGATGTGGAATGGACTATATCTATAGATCATTGGTGGGATAGATGGTTGTGTAATTATAAATTATAGTACGTTATTTATACATAATTGTGTCCAGAGGAAATGGAATTTAGATTCTTGCATGAGCCCATAGGATTGTACTTGCACATTATACCATTATCAATCAATATTTTTATTATAGATTTAGATTTATATATCCTCCTTATGGCTATCTAAACTCCCACCATGCACATGGGCAAGAGTAGGTTCAAATAAATATGGTGTACCTAGTGGCGAAAAGGCATATTGAGGAAATATGGCTAAAATTTAATGAAGCATGAGAGAGGGACATGACACATGTGCGGAAGATTGAAGAGAAACTAGAGATGAGGAGTATGATGGATCACGAAGGTTTTGAAGCTCATGGGGAAGATGAGGAGTTGCATAATCAGGCTCTCCCAACATTAGGCAAATGCAGTAGAGAATCCCCTATATATTTTTATGAGAGCATGTAAAAATAGAGAATGAGGACCGCAAGCACACATCTAAACCCACCTAGCCACTATCCCTTTTACATGGTGTTCCAAATGTAGAGGTAGTCATTGAAAATTAGGATAGTAAGCAAGAAGAGATAGGTAGATATCACTTTACATTGAATTTTGGAGATCAAGTTAATAGCGCACCCTTGGTAGCATAATCAACACCATTATTTTGGAGTACCTATGTAGGATTATTTTTTAGGCATGTCATCAAGATAGAGTATTGGCATGTAGACTATTGGAAGTAATTCAATAGCAGTTGTGACTATGCAGACCATTGGTGTCTAGTCTCGTACCACAAGTAGGACATGAGGAATTTCATCATCTAGACCGCATCCTATAGGAAGGGTGTGGGGGTTTTAGGAGGATTAGGTCAACCTCCTGAGGAAATACTAGTGGTAGTTCTAGTTCTGGATCTAGTAGATAGGGACCATAGCCACCACCAAACCAACCACCATCGAATAAACCATTCTAGTAGACACCTTAGGATTACTATGACATGTCACTCAATTTACCAATGTATAGAGGTATTGAAGATGCAACAGAGCATGTGCATAAGTTTTAAATATTATGGCGTGCTAAGGTAATTATAGCTTCTAATAGGAAGTTGAGTCAGTTCAATACTACACTATAAGGGCGTGTGCATAGCTGATATCGTAATTATGACAGACATCAAACTATGGTAGATTATAATGCTTTGTGCACTATGTTTATGGAATATTTTCAAATTAAATAATTTGAACAAGAAAGCATTATCGCACTCAAAGATATCAAGAAGGGTTTATCTAAAAGCATGAGGGGGTATGATGTGTTTTTTTAGACCCTGTTGTCTAAGTTGTCTTATGATATCCATCCTAGTCAACATATATAGTGGTTCATTAGATTATTATTGACTTTTTTCCCAAGAGAAATCTCTCATAATACATATTTGGATCCATGTGAGGCATTGGAAGTTTCTCTACATGTTAAGGTGGTTGGAAGTGTTGATACTAGAGTAAGCCCATTCTTAGAGGCATAAATCACGATATGGTGAAATAGTTGGAGAATTTTTATGTCAACTCAACACATGAGATGTGTAGTGGTATATGGTGCATGGATTATGAATTTGAGGGACATAATAAAGATATTTTTATGTGCAAGTCAGTGCACATGTTGTTACTAGATTGTTAAGTATGTCACCTAAACCATGATGTCTGTGATTTCCCTCTTTTGTAGTGCGCGATCCAGAAGAAGGTGTCTATATACTATAATATTTTCAACTACCATACTCATGACACTTCTGACTATAGATTGATCCATCACATCCATGAATCCATTGAAATATGAGCACACCATACTATTGTGGCGGTGGGATCTAAGGAACATGAACAACAACATAATGAAGGGTGCAAAAATGGAGATAATAGAAATGGAGGCTTCGAGGAGTATATCAAGGAAGAGGTTGTCTTTGGTAGTAGAGAAAGGTTCACTCAAGGAGCTCATTACACTTGTGGATCCTCTAATCATTACCAGTGAGATTACCCTCAAAATATAGCTTTTTCATGGTGTGGGAATCAAAATAAGTTAGAAGAATTCCTGGACTTATATGAGAACGTGATTAAAAACAAGAAAAATGACAAGGGCATAGTGATGATCAAGGTGCGATGTGTGACTATTGATCAATGGATTCCTAAGAAGGTGACTTTTCCATAATTATAACCCATGTTAGTTACAATGCACGTTGAAGTACAGATGTGTAAACCTCTAAAGGATAAGCCTCTCATTACATGAGAGGAAGTGATACATGCTAAGTATCTAGATGTTGCACATCAGAAGGAAGTCTACCAAGAGACTATGGGAGTCATTAGAGATCTATAGGGTGAGATACAATGTTTAAAATAACATGTGTGTGTAAGAGAACATGCAAAGCATATTGAGCTCCCATAGAAGGATGTGGATGACTTGAAAGAGGTATGTAAGATGTTGCGCCAGAGAGAATATTATTCTGCTATTAGGGGAATGGATTTGGGAGAAAGTACCGCGTGCGATTTGAGCACGAGAGGAAAATACTTCATGTAAATCTACCACCTCAGGACCATGAATTTGAAAAAGAGATCACACTTGATGCGATTATTAATGGTTGGTTAGTAAGAAATATTTTGATAGATATAGGTGCTAAGGTAAATGTACTCACTCTAGAAGCATGGAATCGATGAGGAAACCTACATTATAGCCATATTTGAATATTTTGTACATGGAAATCAAAACTAAGGAAATTCCTATTGAATTATTGAAGGATGCATCCATTATCATTCAGGGAGCCAAGTTTACTGGGGACTTTAAATTATTGGAGCTTCAAAGATGACAATTTTCCAAAGATTACTTCTATGACCATGGTGCTATACAAACAATTTTGATTTTTTCTTTAGTAAGAGATACATAATTTTTAATAATAAGGATGAGTGCGTGATTATACCTATGTTTGAAAAGAAGGCAGATCCTTATGTTAAGTCTTTGAGTGAAGAATAGATTAATCAAATTTATTCACAGATGATGCACTATCTAGAGAATATAGAACCATCAAAAGAAGGAATTCTTCATTGGGAAGATGCGCAGTCTATAAGTGGAACTACTAATGCTGCATGTCATAAATGGGCACACGGCACATATAAAATGGTCGGTTGTGAAGTTAAAGGGAGAGTTAAAAGGATGATTAGGTTGCATATGGTGAGGCACTTAGGCTCAGCTCAGGTAACAAGATATATTGGCGAAGGAAAACTCCGATACATTCTTGCATGCTATAGATACTCGGTTTCGAATGAATAAGATAGAAGAAATGTGTTGGTCTATACCTTGCACGATATAGAAACGTGATGGTGGGAAACACATAGAGATAACCTCTTGGAGTGGTGAGAAGTGAGAATCACCTTTTCCACTAGGTTCACTTAGAGTAATGTACCTACGCACATTTATGAATTTCATGGTAAGAATATGGCTTCACATCATGCCCATACTTGTGAGAGAATATCGGTGTAAGGTCGGAGGCTTTATCACCATTACTATGGGTACATAAGTTGTAATCCATATTGTGTGGATGCATGCGCACCTAGTATGTGCATGTTGAGCTAAAAATAGAGACTACAAACTGGAAAGAGATTATTACAGGTATGATTCACACTTTTTATTGTTTTTCTACTAAGAATCTATTCCATGAAGCATTACAAATCGTAAAGTGTGTCACATTGGGAAATACCGTGAAGGTATAATATTTCATGCTAGATTTTTTTGGAGAACCTGGTATCAAGGTGTGCCTTGATCTTGAGGAGACATAAGAAGTACATATGGGTCCCTCCTAGAGAAAGAAAGAGAAAGGAAATTTAGTATACATTATTAATGATGAGGAATTAGACCACCTGGAGGTTAGTCACACTGAAGGTGTCCGCAAGGTAATGTATTATTTATATGAGAAGGCACGCACACGCCATTCTCCCATGAAAACAAATAAGGTGAAAATTTACATAGAGGATGGGCCTAAGGAAGTAATAATTGGTGATTACTGGTCAGAATAGGAAGTATAAAATATCATTTATCTCTTGCGTGACTTTCAGGATCTCTTTCCAAGAGGATACCATGAATTAAAAGGTGTGCATCCTTCTTTAATTGAGATGAATATAAATTTGAATTAATGTGCACTCTCATTTAGGAAGAGACCTTATAAGATGAATCCTAATCTTCACGTGAAGGTGAAGGAAGAAATTGATAAGATGTTCAAGTCTAGAATTATTGAGCCTATTAAGGACCGAGTGGGTTAGTCCCATGGTTATTAGTATCAAGAAGGATGGGTAGATCAAGATCTATGTGGACTACATAAAATTGAATGCTTCATGTGTTATAGATCCCTTTCCCACCATTTTTACTGAGGAAATTTTGGGAGGAGTAGCTAGTTGTGAGATATATTCTTTTACATATGGCTTTTAATTGTATCACTAGGTACACATCATGAAAAAGGATTAGGAGAAGACAAATTTCACCACTATGTTGGGAATATTTGCATGCAAAATTATGTCATTTTGATTGAAAAATACGTGAGAAGTATTTTCGTGCATTTTAGTGCAATCATTCCAGGATTTCATTCACAAGTTCTTGTAGGTTTATTTGGATTATTGGACTATTTATGGCTTATTAAAGGATAATTTTGATAATATGAGGCTCATGTTTGAGAGGTGTAGGCAGTTGAGCATCTCTCTTAACATTAAAAATAAATTTTACTACACCTCTTGGAACTTTTCTTAGGCACATCATTTGTAAGGAAGGATTGTTCATAGATCCAAATAAGATAGCTATCATTTTAGGATTAGAGGAGCCTAACAATGAGAGTGAAGTGCGTAGATTTTGGGACATATAGGGTACTACAGGAAGTTTATAAAAGGGTATGAAAATATTTTAGCACTCCTAGAATAGTTTCTCAAAGATAAAGGAAATTTTATTGGGGTGACGGGCAATAACAGGAATTTGAGAAGTTGAAGGAAAGGTTGACTACTACACCTATTTTTCACTTTCCTTTGTGGTAAAAATTGTTTCGTGTTCATGTTAATGATTCGGCATGGAATTTGGTGCGGTGTTGGTACAACTATGAGAAGAGATTGTGGATCATGCTATTTGTTTTGCAATGAGGAAGTGACACCCACATATCAAAAGTACACTACCATAGAGCGTGAAGCTTTGTCTATGATGTAAGAACTACATAAATTTAGATAGTAGTTATTTTCTACTTTGTTTATTTTCTATACAGTTCATATGATTCTCAATTATTTAGTCAACAAGTATGTTTTGCAAGGGCCCATATGTAAATGGATACTTCTATTTCAAGATTTTGATTTCACATTTTTGTGAAACCAGTTAAAATTAATTTAGGGAATGATCATTTATCAAAGATTAATTTGGGTGAGGATGTGTGGAGCATTGAATATATTATGTCCTATGCACATTTGTTTAGATTTAACCACACACCCGAGCTTTAGAAGACATAGATAGCTTTTTGCACACTAGCATGGTCTAGATTCCAATGGTATTAGGTTCACCTCCACATATATTTAATCCACCACACAATCTACCAAGGGATGGATGGGATGGAGAAGATAGATATGGTGTGGATTAAGGAGACCATTATGATGGATGGGGATCACCACCACATAGTCCAGTGGGTGGGGGATGTAGATCAGCATACACGTCACCACAATAATCACCCCCAAGATAGATTGATCATTAGATAGGGGATCTAGCTTCCTTAAGGAAGAAGGTACAAGAGGTCACCAAAAAGAGGGACTAATTATCCATTGAGATGACATACCTATAGGTAGATGTTGTGAGACTCACAATGGAATGTGATGCTCTTCATCATGCAACACTAGTAGCCAAATCGCAAGACTTGGTTTATGATTTTGTAATAACAAAGCAGCTAAGGCAACTCATTTTGAGATATATACCATGCTCTAGTTCCACGAGGATTGAGAGAAACTACATTCAATCAACTAGCCGGTAGCAGATCTAGACCTAGATCATACATGCCATCTTGATCAGTGAGATTAGTATAATAACCGTCATCTTAGGAGAGAGCTTTTACATAGTAGATGTCACCTCCTAGTTCCGGACTAGGAATTCTGAGTGTTGGTGAGATTTATCCATGAATCTATATTGATGTACTATTTGGGATATATTCCTCAAGATGAAGGTACATTTTTATTGATGTACTATGTATTGTTTTTTATTATGCCTCTTGATGAAATTCACATTTTTTATCCATTTCGATGATGGCTTATTGTATCTAATGTAAATCAAAACACATTGTTTTGTACATGGACATTTGTATTTATATGGATATATGATGATGATGGACTTGTTTATTTTATCACATATTATGTTTATGAGATAACATGTTTATCCCATGTTTTTATTATGGTCTATGATGAGGGGGATAGAAGGTGATCCCTCTTGCCCCTCTTTTGATGATATTATATGATGTTATCTTAGCATACATGTTTAATTTTCATTTGTATGATGATGTAGCTTAGCATTTATTGATATGTGATTATGTTTAGATGTGATGATAGATGATATTGATGATGAAATGATAACAAATTGTACAAGTAAACAACAAGCATAAGGTAATCAAATCTAATCAAAGAAACACAATTATGTACAAGCATGCAAGATAAAAATAATTCCAATGAACTACACAACAGATTAAAGTAAAACTTAATCTAAGAAATCAAATGAATCCAATTTAAAACACACAACAAAACTATGTACAACCAAACAACTAAAGTAAGCAAACTACTACTTTATTTATTATACAGTTTGTTTGAGACATTTTGTGTTGTTTTTGGTATTATCTCAAGATAATGTTTTTTTTTTTAGTTTTCTATGAAACGTATTTGAATGTTTTGATTTTTCCAACTAACATATTTAAATGTTTTGGGATTTTCAAAAGTTATACAAATGCTTTTGTGATTTTCTAGAAATTTTCTGAAGCTTTGTACAAGAAAATGAAGAAATGTGGATTCCCACAATGATAGATGGGATGTACAATGGTAGAATTACATTTTTATGTTCAAGAAGTGATTATGCAAATTTTTCCCCAATGTTATATGGGAATATACAAATTAAAACTCTTCACACATAGAAGTAGGATCAATCAATCAAAGCGAAGAGGATAGGCTCAAAAGTATCTTAAACACAAGAAAATGCTAACTTAGTATAAATCCATCATAATCCTAGATATTTGAGATTCTTGTGAACTATGGACCCTCCAATGGCACCAGAAAAATGGTTTTCACCAAAGGAATTGTCCAAAGTGCTACAATTGCATGGTTTTCACACTTAGACGCATTGATTTCTCTTTATGTTTTTTGGTTTTATATTTTTCTTATATATTTGAGGGACCCCATACTTAAGAATAGAAACTCTTGAGATGCATAGCATTCATGGGTTCTCAAAATTCCTCAACATAAAAATGAGCAATCTTGTATGCACTGAACCAAATTTAGTGACCACAACATATGGCCCTAACTAGTTTGGCTCAAACTTGCCTTTCTTTTCATGATCCTTAGTGGTATTGAACTAATTTTCCTTTAAGAAAATGTCTGATACCTTAAATTGGAGAGGTATCACTTTATTTTTATAACTTTGATGCACTCAATTTTGCTACACTTTGAGGTGATCAAGAGTGTGAAGGAACTTCTCATCCAATAGCTCTAGCTCTGTTATTCGAGCCAATCTGTAGTCCTCCTCTTTATCCAAGTAATCTCTTAGCTCTATGCAGAAAGAGGGGAGCTTGATATCAAGGGGTAATATAGATTTTGTGTCAAATACTAAGGAATATGGAGTAGCACCCATAGGGGTAAATATGGATGATATGTAAGCCCAGAGGGAGGGGTAAATCTATAAATGCTAATTACATCCCGTTGTATTCAGCATATTCTCCATAATACAAACAAGGGTTTTATTTTAGGCTTCATCCTGCCCATTAGCTTGAGGGTAATATGGGGTTGAATACTTGAGGGTTATTTGAAATCATTGACATAATGCTTCCATGGTTTTTTAATGACTTACCATTGTCAGCTACAATGGCAGAGCAAATGTCATATCGGAAAATAATATTGTTCATTATTAATTTTGATATCTAGGCACCCTTGACATAGGTTAGAGGGAAAACCTCTACCCACTTTGTGAAATACTCAATGGCAGTAATAATGAACATATGGCCATCAGAGGATGTATGGGAAATTTTTCTAATGAGATCAAATCTCCACTTTGAAAAAGGCCATGGCTTTGTAATAGGTTGTAGAAGCATTGTGTCAGCGCATGTATCAAGTTGCCATATTTCGGACTTATAAACACTTCTTTACGTACTTGCAACAATAATTCTCCATGGTAGGCCAATAGTAGCCTACTCTAACTATATTTTTATCGAGGACTATCCCATTCATATGGGCTCCACATATTCCCTCTTGCACCTCCTTAACTACTTAGATGGATTCATTTAAATTAAGATCACAGAATATATTTTCGGCATACCCTCTATGATATAGAGTGACTCCAAATAAGGTGTAGTAGGCTTTACATTGATAAGGTTTATTTTTTTAATGGGAAATTTCTGGAGGGAAGGTTCCATCATGAAGGTAGTTAAAAATTTAACCATACCAAGGTGAAAAGGGACCAACAACTTCACATACCAGATAAGATTTTGACATGCCATATTATGGTATTCGACTCATAATGGCATGTCATTATTCCAAGGGGGATGCGTAACATAGACCCTATTATATCCATAGCATCCGTTGCTTGATTATTTCCTCTTGGGATCTATTCAAATGTAATTTTCTCAAATAAATCCTTGAGTGTTAACCATTTTTGTAAGGAAGAAGTTTTTCATCCTTAACTTTGTACTCATCAGTTACCTATTTAATGATAAACATAGAATCACCTATTATGTTCACTTTTCTAATGTCCCACTTGATAGCTAGTTTCATCCCTGTAATAAGGGATTCATATTCTTCTATATTATTTGTGCATGGGAACCCAAGTCTAAATTCTTGGGGGATCAAATCTCCTAAAGGAGTAATCGGAAAAATCCTGCACCTAATCCATGAAATGTAAAGGACTCATCAAAATATATCTACCATATAATGTATTCCTCAAGGTACATTATAGAAGCATTTAGAAGTTCCAGACTCAATGATTCAAGATACAGAAAATGTGCCTCATCTAGTTGATGTACCGTAACCTTCCCTTTAACTAATTTATGATTAACATACTTTATATAAAATTACTGAGTAAAATGATCCAATTGGCCATATTTCCTATAAGTTTTGGATTTGATAACAAGTATTTCAATGGATCCACTTTTGATATGAGCTTGATCTTATTATTTAGAAAATAATGATGAAGTTTTGAAAAGAAAAAACAACGGCCAAGAAATCCTTCTCAATCTACAGGTAGTTATGCTCATAAGCAATCAACGTATGACTAAAATAGTAAACAACTTTTACTTTCTACTCTAGGTCATATTGGGTCAATAGAGCCATAATTGCAAATTGAGTAGCAAAAATGTATAGTATAAGGGGTTCACCTATAGTAGGTGACATTAGAATAATGCGGGGGTGGATAAATATTCCTTAAGAAAAGAAAATGATTGTTTTTGTTCTTGACCCTAATGAAAGTTGACATATTTCTTCAAAAGATGTGTGAATGAGTGGAACTTGTCTACAAGATGGAATTTTGTGAGTGGGAGATGAATCTTCTAATTTCTTCAACCTTCCTTTGTAGACTAAGCAGCTTTTTGAGGTCCTTTAGAGGATGTGTCTTTTTATAGTTATAACCTTTGTAGGATGTACTTTAATTCCTCTATGTGATACAATAAATCCTAATAGTTTCCCTGATAGGATGTCAAAGACATTTATTTGGGTTAAGTTTGAATTTATAATCTCTAAGAAGTTTAAATATGCATCATAAGATAGATGGGTGATATTCTCTAGTCTTGGATTTACCCAATATGTCATCCACATAGTCTTCCATTATGTCATTTAGCATATCATGAAAGATTACAATCATAGCCTGATGATATGTTTCACAAAAATTCTTGAGGTCGAACAACATGACTTAATAGAAAAATCTCCCCCATGGGGTTATAAAATTTGTCTTATATTGATTCTCCTCAACAGCTTTTAATTTGATTATACCATAAAAATTCATCCGTAAGTGATAGCATCTCATATCCACCTGTTTCACCTTATTCTTAGATCATTTCTTTGAAGTGTTGACGAAACAGATAGGGTAACGGGCGTAGGAGGAATACCTGTTCAAATGTTGGTTGATGGGTTATTGTGCGCGTATGACTTCCAGATCCACATCTGATCATGAGAGCTTCCTTTTGGCTAGGAGGAACTACCTGTAATGAAAACAAGACCACCAGAAGGAATTAAACAATATGGGCAGTGAACTGCCTAGCGTATGCTAGATCCGGGAAGTGTGATACTTCCTAGATGGCTGTCATTCCACTGTTTTAAAAAATTTAATTTTGTAAGAAAATTAAATCCTATTGTTATTTAAAATGATTTATCTTTCTCACTTAAAACATAATAAGAAATATATCTAATCTAACAGGCTATGCTAGAATAGAATCCAAAGGTCAAATGATTGGTTCTGGGTATCTGCAGGTTTGATAGAGGTCTCGAGTAGATCACCAGTGAATGAGGGTGAGATGAAATTAGGTGGGTAGGTCTCTATTCAGGTTGTGTGGGAAACTACAGAGACCGGTGTCGGTCAGGGGTGACCGACGGCGGTTAGGTGTAACTAGTGCCGGTTACTGTGAGATCTAAAAATATCATAGAATAAGCTTTTGGTCTCCTTTATGATTACACAAAGGACTTTGGTTGGTTGGAATGAGGTATTAGGTTACGGGAGTAGGCTTTTGCGAGGTTTTAATGGGTATATGGAGGTGAAAATTTTAGATAAGGTCAATAGGGGAAAGGTAAACAATGGATGATAATATGATGATGAAATGAAATAAACTAGGAAAGTATGATGTTATACTTACTTGGATTCCGGTCCTGAATGCCTATGTGTGAGGGATGGAGGTGCTGATGAGGGGTTTGAAGGTTGCAAGTGATCACCAACTGAAAGAAATCTTTTGCATGGGCTGCATGTACACTCCTCTTTGCTTGGATAGATTAGATCATGGTTGGGATGGCTGTGCAGGAGAAGATGCTCAATCTCCTTCCTTGCATGCAGGTTTTCACTGGAATTTTCTCTCTGAAGATGTGTTATCTCTCTGAGATGTGTTCTTTCTCATCAACCTTCTCCCAATGTTTTCCAACCTTGAGAATAAGGTATTTTAGGGGTTAAAAGGGTAACCGACGGTGGTTTGGCTTAACCGGCAACGGTTAGGGGTAACCGGCGTCAATCAAGACAGGATTTTCTAGGTTTATTAAACTAGGGAGATCCTCTTGATTTCCTTGGATCTTGTGTCATTATCCCAAGGATTAGATTGGGAGATTCTTGTGAGCATGTGGGAATGTAGTTAGAGGGAATGTATGCATTGATTTTTAGGGTTTGGATAAGTCTTAGTTAGTTATGGCAACTTGCTAAGAATAGGTCTTAGGTTGAGTTGGCTTGGTGAGGTGTCTAAGTGAACTATATGTGTGGATATTATTTATATAAAATATTCAAATAATAAATATAGTGAGGATAATGCATTAATTTATTTAAATTAATTAAATTAATATTAGTGGGGTGAAGGGGGTCATGGCTAGCTAAATGTACTAAAGGGTGTTTATTGGTCGAGGGACGAAAGGGGAGTGTGACATAATTTTAGTGTTTACATTTTTCCCTTTTTTTGCATAGCTTGTATTGGTAAGTGATGCTAACAAAAATTAGATGTTGTTTCCCCATGTGTGGGTAAAGGTGATCCACCTCAAACTAGGAATTGACGAGGAAGAAGGCTGAAGCGGTGAGTGGTTTGATAAAAGAAAAATGTGAGGAAAAGGAAGGTGGGCACGGGGGATAAAAAAATGTGAAAGGTCTACTCGGGCAATCTAGGGAATGGTTCGAGGTCAAAGGTAGCAACAGGACAAAAACACACGTACACGTATAAACTACAGCATGTTACTAGGTTGAAGAGTAGGAAAAATATACATCATCTAAGGTTGATAGGTTTATCCGAACAAGATTGAAGTGAATCCAGTATCCAATGTATAGGATATGGTTAGGAAACACAACGTAGGTTAGGTGTAGGAACGTTTAGGTATGTTCTAGTACACCAAAGGTAGGGTCAGGATAAACGGTCACAACAATAGGCTAGGTAAGGTCATTAGGTCAATCAACATAGGTAACAATGCCACAAGGTATAGCGAACACATGAGGTCAAAGGTCACTAGTGATGGTCCAGGTCTAAATATCTAGGTCATGGCACGGGTAAGGCCAAGGTAGGGGTAAAAGAATAAGAAGTCCCCAAAGGAGGAAAAATGGAGGTAGGAAGTGATGAGGTCAGGAAAGGTAAGGTAATGGGTTGGGTAAAGGTTGGATGGGGTAAAGGAGCAAGGTAAAGGGTGGGGTAAAAGGGAAAAGTAAGGGCAATGTGTAGGTGAGGGTGACCGATGGTGGTCATGGATAACCGACGTCGGTATAGGAAAACCGACAACGGTTATGTAGGGCACGCGACCGATGCCGGTCAATGGTAACTGACATCGGTTAGGTCGGGTGGGTTATAAAAATAAAAAATCCATGTTTTTATTATTTATTTGTTATTTGCAAAGTGAAGAAATGAAAAAGAGAGAGAAAAGAGAGAAAAGTGTTTGGAGGAAATGGGACAGTGAGCTGGCAGTCTGATTTGACAAGGGTTGGGTTGGTGAGTAGCGGGTCCATGGGATCAAGGTGAGAGAGTTGATTGGTTAGAGGTTGTGAGTAGTTATTTAGTGATGGTAGAGGCTGGAGAGGGATCAGGCGGACCACCGGCATAGTGGCCGACATGCCACCAAGATGGCAGCAGCGCAACAAGGTAAGCGCCTAACTCTAGATTGGTGATTAGATAGATTAGAGGTTTTGAGGATTGTCATTTGTAGGGTTTTGTGGGTTTTGGTTTTTGTGGGTGGTTAAAAATAAAATGTGGGTATGGGGGGAATAACGGGCAAAAAAGAGGGGGAGGGTAGTAAATTATATAGGTGGGGTGGGTAGGGGTCCTGGGGTAGTGTAGGTCATTGTAGGTGGGGTAAAAGGGGTAGGTGGGAGAGTTTTATTAAAAAGAGGGGTTTGGGAAGTCATGGAATTTCCGCGAAAGTGACTAGCATCGGTCAAGCTTGGCCAACATCAGTTGGGTAGAACCAGGATTGGTCACCAAATAGGTGATGCCGATTAAGTGGTAACCGTGGTCGGTAAAGATGAACCGGTAGCGGTCACCAAACAGGTGACCGATGCCGGTTTAAAGGTGACCGAAGTTGGTTAGAATAAACTAGTACCAGTCAGGATTTTAGGCACAAGGGTGAAAAAGTGATGTAGGTTAGGTAGTTGAGATGGGTAGGGTAAAAATAGGGTGGAGGGTAATGATAATTGGTGAATATGGTCATGGTAAATAGGGATTAATGTTGTGCTTGGATTAGATGCAGGGAGAGCATAGTTACACATGCGGAGATGCAGTTCCACCTCTACTAGTGACATTACATGGCTTAGCGACCCCTTTGGAGCTATAGCATGTGGAGGTAGTGGGCTTGAGTGGGATTTGGCACTATCGACATGTTGTTTAGCATCCTAGCTTGATGGTCATGCTCATCGATAGATGGGACTCCGTGACCAACACGTTCCACCTTCCGATGGGTGAGATGACTATCACCTTAGAGGACGTGTTCCAGATTTTACGGTTACCCATATTGGGTGCCCAAGTTTACTCTATCTCCTTTTAGGCCTCAAAGGAGATGATTGGGATAGTTTTTGGCAGGGGGCAGTGGATTTGATATTCCATAGCGCCAGTTTGAGCTATGGCGAGATGTACCTAGCCCATTCGGATGAGACAAGGCTAGTGGTTCTATTGATGGAGGCAATGTGCTACTATGCACTACCAGATGCAGAGGGTGAATGCTTTCCCTAATCACTGATGGTGGTGATCCATGATATGATGGTAGATGAGACCAAGTTTTCCTGGGCACCAGCATTCTTGGTGCAGCTATACCAAGAGCTATGGGCATATGAACGGGTTGCGTAGGTTTAGCCTTGTGTTGTACATTTATACTACACTGCTGGGCCTATGAGCACATAGTATATGTTCGACCTATAGGGATGCCCCGAGAAAATGTATTCCCAACAAGATCTATGCGGGTGGGATATAGGAGATGGGTGTCAATTATAGGAGAGTAGAGATCGGATAGGCCGACATATGATGTGGCCCATTTTCGGCAATTGTTGGAGGGGTTGTCCGAGTGGACATTATCTGGAGGCCATATGTGGGATTCCCCTCATATAGGCACATGCATGAGGAGCTAGCTGAGCTCCAGCTAGAGAGGTGGATACAGGGTCATCGTGTTAGGGAGGATGAGATGATCCCAGTAGACAGGGTCCGATGGCAGTTCGGGCTTGTAAAGATATTCCTCCATCCTTCCCACAATATCAGAGAGATGATGTGGAGAGGCCTCTACCTCTACCACAGCCTACAATTCCTATAGGGGAGGAGGAGGAGCCAATGGATCGCGGATAGATGATGCTAGATGTATAGATAGGTACATGCAGTGGTGGGTGGCTCAGTTATGATCCATACCACCTAGACTCAGGGCAGCCTGACTTAGCTACCATTACAGTGTAGAGAGACACCTTATAGGGGTGTAATAGCGATGCGATTACCTAGATAGGTATGTTGCGAGCATAGTTAGAGGGATATGAGGTAGAGGTAGTAGATCTATGAGTACATGTGACCAATCTGCAGGCCCAGATGGTAGAGGGAGAGGATGGAGGAGATGGAGATAGAGATGGTCAGGTGGTAGCCTTATTATCTTAGGTGGTAGGTTTACTTGGCTAGCATTACCACCTGCCCAGGCACATATTAGGGCCTTATTGGCCCAGATATAGGCACAAGGGCAGGGGCACCACCACAAGCATAGGAAGCTAGTCCCAGTTCATAGGCTAGCGCAAGGTAGATCACTACTAGGGTAGGTACAGGGGCCGAGACCTATAGGACCACCACAGACTGTGCATGTATCCAGGTTACGAGATGCCCTAGGTGAGGTGAGATATTATCAGGATCAGCTCATGGTGGTCAAGATAGACTTCATATCTTATGGAGAGTATAGAGCACAATAGGCATCTAGTGAGAGGATGAGATCCCGCACACATAGTGTGGAGAGCACAGAGGTCAGCGAGCTCTAAGGCCCGATCAGGGAGAGGCCACTAGTGCATGGTGACCAGCACTAGGTGAGGTGCCAGTAGGGACATAGGAGGCTGAGGGTGTAGGTGACACAAAGATGGAGGACATCCGGTGAGATGCCTGAGATGCGGTCACCTAATTTTTGATGTATACTAGTGATTTTTGGATATATATGCTAGCCTGCGTGCCGAAGGTAGTTGTATTTTTTATCACATACCGGCCTGTGTGCCAAAGATAGTGAGGATGTATGAGTGATTTTGTATATTTTGAGCATATACCGGCCTGCATGTCAAGATGATTTTGTATTGATTCATTCTTTTTTATATATGAGACCGTCCTACATGCCGATAACATTTTTTATTATATATATCGGCCTATATGCCGACATTTGTGAGATGATGGACATGATGAGATAGACGTGTATATTTAGATACACACTTATTGATTTACATGATGAGATACATGGTATTTTGTGATTTTTTGATGTGTTTATGAGACATTGGTTTATGGTTTGTGTTAGATGAGATATGGATTTATTTAATGTGGATTGAAATTAGGTGAGTTAGGCATGATGGAGTTAGGTTGGTTTAGGCATGGATCAAGTCAGGTTATAGGCATGGATCGAGTCGAGGTTGGTTTAGGCATGGATCGAGTTAGGTTTTAAGCATGGATCAAGTCAGGTTGGTTTTTACGCATGGATCAATTTGAAAGTAGGTTTAGTTATGATTCATTATTTTGGCGATGAATGATACTATGGGTCATATGTGAACTATTGTATAATCTATGCATATTGATGATAGAGATATGGTAGGTGTAATAAATGTATGTTGTGGTAAGCAACTTGTTATGTATGTGGCTTGATTTCCAATTTTGTTATAAAAGGGGAACTAAGTGAAATGTGATGTAAATGGTGAGTTAGGCATGGTTGATGAATTGTTTTAGGGTAGAAAATGACTAAGCTAACCTCCAAGGGCCCCATGCCCTCGAGTTCTACCTACATAGTCCCGGTGAAAAAGGGACCTCATGCCAATGTAGTTCTCCCATGAGCTAGGGAAGAATATGAAAATGAGTTGGTAGGTTTTTGGGCATGTTGTGGGTTTAGGTTTAATAGGTGTGGGTAGATTATAGGTAAAAGGATGTAGGTGAAGGTGATTATGGTGAAAGGGGAGGATTACCTCAAAGGTAAGCGTCGAGGACCAAGTCTTGTATAAGGTAATCAAAATGTAAACAAAGATGGTTAAAAGATAAGAGGGGGCAATAAAGCCACCTGATTGGGTAGGATCATACGAGTAGATCATACCTTGGAGGGGGTGATGAACATAAGATCTGAAAGACATTGCATGATTAATTATTCTATGATGAAGGTAGTCACAGGATCACCAAATGTCTAAATTCCAAGATGTCCCTTGAGGAAATTGAGGAAATGAGAGTGGAAATGGTAAGGAGGGTGAAAGGTAGTTAATTTTATATGTTTTGAGTGATAGGGCCCTTGGGCAAGGGGTCCTAGGTCACAATGGGCAAGTCCATGACTAATTTTTTTTTGTTTTGATAGACTGATCGATGCGGGAAGTCTATATGGGATAAATAATATGGTACTCCTTGAGGTCTTCGTGAAGCTGATCGATGCGGGAAGCTTCAGTTTCTCTCTTTTTTTTTTAAAGCTTCACATAGCTGTCCTTCGAGGGAGCAGTCTATTTATAGCAGCAATTTTTTTCAAGAGGAAGATGTCCTTTTGAGGGAGTCATCTTTTATTAGAAGTTTGACTCAAGGAGTTTGGTCCCATGTGAGGTCTTTGAAATCATGGACAAGACCAAGGTGGAGGATAGGAATCTTGTTCAAAAGGCAAGGTGGAACGACCATGGGATCTCATCTAAAGGTAGATGAAAAGTATCCATGAGAATCATGCTATGTGCAGTGTCATGGTACACATATTCAAGAGAAGATAACAAGTGATGAGTACTCACATGATTCTTGTTTAATCATTGGGGAGGTGTATGGAGTGGATAGCGCTCAAGGGATGAGCCTAGTAAAGAGACAAAGGGTGAGGTAGGACAACAAGTCAACAATAGAATGGTCGAAGATGCAATGTGTTAAGGGGCTTAGGTTTGGGTTTACCATCAAGTGAAGATAAACGATAGGCACCTAATCCATAGGTATGAGTTACGATGTATGGTCCAAGCCAATTAGGAGCAAATTTACCCCGTTTACTTTTTTCTACTTTGGTTACATGTTGATTTTCTTTCAAGAAAAGGTCACCGACTTGGAAGGTTCGTTCATGAACACATTTTTCATAAGAATGTTTGATACGTTGTTGGTAAACTTGAAGGTGATCCAGAGCGTTAAGATGAACATTTGTCTAATAACTCTAGTTGTGCTAAGCGGTCCCGACAAAAGTATTCATCAAAGCATGTCATGGAGAGAAATGTGGAATGAGGGGATCTGGACTTCGAGAGGTAGAACAGCCTCTATACCATAGACTAGAGAAAAGGGTGTGGCCGCAGTGGAAGTGTGAATACTAGTGCGGTATGCCCATAGGGAAAAAGGAATGTGCATATGCCAATCCTTCCCAGTATCGTCAACCACTTTCATGAGAATTTTTTTGAGGGTTTTATTAGTGGATTTGGATTGACCATTGGTTTTTGAGTAATAAGGTGATGAGAAACTAATTTGAATGCCGAAGGCGTCGTAAATTTTTTGTAATGTTTTGTTTTTGAATTATTTTCCATTGTCAGTGATGAGGCGATGAGGAACACCAAAGTGAAAAATGATGTGATGGTTAATGAACTCACATATTTTCTCAGCTTTCATGGAGATGAGTGGTATGATTCCACCCATTTTGTGTAGTATTCGGTAGTAGTTATGATCCATTGATGGCGTTGGGAAGAATGAGGATTAATTTCTCCGACAAGATCCAAACCCCATTGAGAGAAGGGCTAAAGGTCACGAGTGACCTGTAAGGCATGATTGGGTGTATGATGAAGGTTGGAATGTTGTTGGAATTTTACACAATGTTTGACATAGTCACAACAATCATGGTTAAGGGTCGGTCAGTAATAGCCTAGGTGAAGAATACGCTTAGCAACAACAAGGCCACTAAAGTGACCTCCACATATGCCATCATGAACCTCCTTAATGGTATAAGGAATTTTAGAACTTGTGAGGCATCATAAGAGAATACCATCAAAGTCACACTTATATAGGAGTGCCCCCAGAATGATGAAATGAGAGACCTTTTTAAGGAAGGCACGTTTTCCGTTACGGGTGAGATCAGGAGGTAAGATGGAGATAGAAAGGTAGTCGGAGTCTTTTTTATACCAAAGGTCACTCGGGTCAAGGGTTTCGATTCCGATTGAGTAAACATCATGAGGTAAATAAAAGGTGAATGGAGGAATTTTATGACGGTGACAAATATTTTGGAATCATCGGGGAAGCGGGTATTTGGGAAGCTAAGCGAGGCCATGGTATCGGTAAATTTGTTGGTTGAATGTGGGATGGTTTGAAGGGTGTAACAATCAAAGGTGGTCAAAAGTATGTCTACATGATGTTTATATTTTTGAATTATCTCATTATGACATTGGTACATACCATTGACTTGGTTGACAACCAATTGTGAATCATACCAAAGATGTGGATTGATTTTACATCTAGGGCATATGCGGCTTGAGACCTAGTACGAGTGCTTCGTAATTGGCAATATTGTTGGTGAATTCAAATTCTAGTTTAAAAGAAAAATGCATGAGTTCTCCATCCATAGGAATGAGGATAATACCAGCCCAGCCCCCACACCGACACTTGGAACTGTCAAAGAAAAGTGTCATTTGGTAAGAAGGGTTCGTCCAGGAAAGGTAGCAATTGACTCATCTAGAAAGTCAAAATTAGAGGGCTGATCCCCGAGAAATAGGTTCGTCGGCCAATTGGTTAGCGATATCTTGGCCCTTGATGGAAATTTGATGAATGAATTTGAGGTCAAGAACAGCTAAAAGCATAAATAATGTTAGAAATGTAGTCCCCCTATTGCTTTACATAAGTGTGGGGATCAATGTTAGAAATCTAACATAGGATAATCAATGGGTAAGATGAAGGAAATGGAAAGAAGGTGTTGAAGTTCTTCTTTGACAAGAAGAAATGTGAGGGGTGCATTTTCCTCAGCTTTTGAGTGATAGGTTTGGCATTGAGAATGGTTACGATATTGTGGACCACTATGAGGGGCACTACCCATGTTTGCGTAATGACCAAGCCAAAGCGTTGTTATGATCTCGGAGGAAAGAAGTGATGGCTTCTTATTTAGGAAAGATCTAAAGATTTTATTATCTTTAGGATGTGTGGGGCATCCCCAGTATGAATTTTGATCTTGATAGTTGATTCATTCAACATGGTTTGCGTTTCAGATGGTAATGACCTGATGAATATATGAGTATTCTGCACCAAGGTAGGTGAGTATGGATTCATCATCCTAACATTGAATGATGTTAATTGTAGGTGTGTCATCATTGATCATTTCAGGATACAAGAATGGAAGAGTGGAAGGGGTCTCACCTTCACGTTGATAAGTCAAAGGCCCCAAGGAAATGGTGTTTATGAAAAAAAAGTTAGGAGGGATAGATTCAGGATCCATCGACTCCATCGGTGAGGGTGGTGATGAAGGTGGAGTGGGTGAAGGTGGTGATGAAGATGAAGGTGGAGAAGGGCTAGGGTCCTCAATGAGTTCAATGCGGGCTTGTTTGGTAGGAGGTTTGGGGAAGCCGATACCACTACGGTCGTTATGTTTGTGGGTGGTACATGGAATAACTGGTATGGCGGCCTTGCTTGTAAAATCCAAAACCAAAACCCTTCCACACATAGTGGTGTAGGAAGGTGTGGGTGAAATGACGATTGGTAAGTGATTGGAAGTCAGCAGAAAATGGGTGGGTTTGTGATGGTGGTTCAGGTGTGTAAGTGGTAATATCAAGTCCCCCATAGGTGAGACTAGTACGAAGATGAGGAGGACCATAAAGGAGGTGTTCTCCTATACGGTGATCATAGCGAGGGTGTTGGTGAAGGCTTCCATACTCATGCAGAGTAAGGAATGTGTTGATGCTATATAGGTGGTACTCCCCTAGAGTAAGGCATTAAAAACACCTTCCAAGGGATCAAGGTTAGTAAGTAGGTAGCTAGAATGGATGATGTTTCGAGGTTGATGCGGAGGTGGAGTTAATGGATTGGGAAGTTAATGGGTCATCCAGTGGAGGTTATAGGCAGTGGTAGGAATGGAGGTATGAGTGGTGAAATCAAAGGCTATACTTGTAGGTGGAGGTGTAGGTGAAGTAGTATTGGTTACAGAGGTAGACGGCTTGAGCAGGTATGAGCACATCATTGGTTCGGTAAAGCATGTTGCATGTTTTGAAAGGTGATGGGTCAACTGAATGGTACAAAATTTCCTTCATGTTCAAACTTTACACAACGATGCAAAGTGGAAGGAATGCAACCCATGACACGGATCCAAGGTCTACCAAGTAATAATTTATATTGGAATTCCCCTTCCAAAACATAAAACAATTTTGGAATAGTATGGGGACCCACGCAAACATGAAGGATGATAAAGTGCCTAGTGTGGAGGTGATAGCATCATTGAATGAATGCAACATGACCGGATGTTTATGCATGTAATTATCTCGTGTATGCAGATTTGAGAAAATGCATGGGATGAAATGATGTTAATGGTAAGTGCCTTCATCAATCATCACACGGCATACCCATATGTCATCAATGTGGATAGAGAAGAAGAGGGCTAGGTCCGGGTCATCATTTTGGTGTGGCGCGATCTCCTCCTCTTAGAAGCTAAGGGAGGCCACTTGGTGAACAAGGTGGGGTGAGGATGAAGGTGGTAATTTGGTGAGAGAGGCTACATGATGGGGTGTGATAATGGAGGCTATGGGTGTAGGGTCATTGGGTAAAACCTCAATAGATTAAAGAACCTCCATGAGGTCTTGACAATGGGATTCTGAGGTTTGGATGAGGTCATATAAGGACATTTTGAGGGGAGATTGGTGTAATTGTTTGAGCATGGTGTGATGTGTGACGCCATTAGAAATGGGGTACATGGGGCCATGGATAGTTATTTTAGGTATGGGTGCAGATGGTATATTGGGTATAGGATTGGTTGGTAGGTCAGTTGCCTTTTCTTTTCCCTTCTGTGCGCATGTGTAGTGATATGTATCATGTTGATTTGAGGGGAGTTGGAGAATGGGAAGGTGTAGGGTGAGTGGTGTAACAACATGAAGGGAAAAAACCTACTGGAGGAGAAAATCCTTGTGAGGTGAGTTGGGCACAACGACATTGGGGTGGTGGCATGGCAAGTTCTCTAATGCGAACCATGTTAATTTCAAATCTTGGGGGTGGCTCTAGGGCTGTGAGGGTGGAGGTTGTGGTTGTTGAGTGGGCAGTGTGGGAATGGGTGTCGGTGAAATAGGATCCTCATCAAGAAGGTCATCATCATCAAAGTTGGTTTCCGGTGGACACAATTGGATAAGGACAGTTTTCAAGGCCTTATAGTTCTCCACATCATGCCTTGGCACATGATGGTATGCGTAAATTTTAGTATCATCAAACCCTTTTGGCTTGGGTTAAGTTCAAAGTCAGTGCGTAATGTGATAACAGAGGTCTCGAGGAGGTTGGTTAAAATTTTGGCATAGGATCCTACTAGTGGATCACAATGGGAAGTGAACGTGGGTTTGGGTGTAGGTGTGGTTGATTGTCGAGGAACTATTTTTGGAAGAGTAGGAATGGGTCGAGCTATGGGTTTAGGTGCCAGTGTGGTTTCGTGTATCGGTCATGTTTGCTTGGTAGGGATACGATAGATGGATGGGTAGGAGGGTGTGTGTTTTTTTACTACCTTATTGTGGGGTAGTGGGGTTTTATTTTTGGGTTTGTACCTTTTTGGGTAAAGGTGATGTGAGTGTATGAGGTCTAGAAGGAAAAGTAGATGGAGGAAGAGGGTGAGTTACCCATGGGGATAATAGGGGTGTTGTGAAGGTAGATGACGCGGGTCGTGCTTGGGGTGTGAGGGATAATGACTGAAGTGTAGTGGGTAGTGAAGCTATAGCTTAGGGTATTAGAGGTATTGGTGGTAAAAATATTGTAGGTGCGGTTGTAAGTAATGTTGTGTTCTGGGTAGGTTAGAGGTTTGTGAGGAAGGAAAGTGTTGTTGTGGTATTAGTTTATGGATGGGTGAATGTTTCTTGACCATGTTGGGTAGCTGAGGTCTTAAGACAAATGGGACAAGTGTGGGTGTGATTGGTGTGGTTAGGGTATGAGGTCGATGAGTTTGTTTCTTTGGTTTGGGTGTCGAGTAGGTGTGGTATTGATGTTGGAGGATGTAGCTAAATCTAGTTTAATAGGTGGATGAGTAAGGCTAGTGGTCGGGGTGACCCCTAAAGTGGTAATAGGTTTAGTTGAGGAAAATATTGTAGGTGTGGGTTTGGGTTTAGATGTAGGTCGGGTTATGGGTAAGGGTGTGGTTTGATGCTAATAGGTATTATGGAAGGGGTTGCTGACAGAGGTGGTTGTATTTGGTTTGATTGGTCGAAATGTGTTTGGGTAGATAGTGGAGGTATCAGTGAGGGATCTCTACATCTGTGTTGAGACGGGGAGTAAGAGGCACCCCATAGTAAAGCCCTATCCACATAATCTAAATGATCAGCCAAACATGAGAACAACACGTCTGTAGGTGGAGTTGGTGAGGACCTAATGGAAATTCTCGTAAAATGTGTCTTAGAGATGGGGAATTGGCTAGCTTCAGCTTCTATGGGTAAGAGAGCCGAAAGTAGGTCTATGGGATTCTAGGTAGTTGATGGAGAATGCTCACCAAGAGGCAAAGATATCTCAATTGGGTCTATGATAGGTGGAGGAGATGATGGGAGCTCCTCTATAAGTGGAGGAACTAGATGGGAACTCCTCTATTGGGTGGAGGAGGCAATGGGTGCTCCTCTGTGGGTGGAGGAGATAATGGGTGCTCCTCTATGGGTGGAGGAGGTACTATAGGTAAAGGTTCTCTAAGTGGTAAAGCTAGGGGTGAGATGGGCTCAATGTTAGTGGAAGACCCTCCATAGGTGATGAAGGAGATGAAAGGTGTTCCTCTATTGGTGAAGGAACATGGGAGGTTGGTTCCAATGCGGAAGGAGGATTTTGGGCTAGGATCTCCTCTATGGAAGGAATATGGGGTAATTGGGAGGTGATAGGTACCTCATTAAAGATAGTGTGAACCTCACAGGTATGGGTATTGTAAGTTGATGTCTCACCGGTTTGATTAGATGATGGGGTATGGTTGGGAAATGGTTTTTGAAGATTTGTAGATTTTAGATGGAGGTGGTGTTGGGATTATCCACAGTTAACTCACCTTTCTCGAGCATTTCTTGGACAATATTTTTGAAAGTGATGCAGTTTCCATCACTATGACCCTTTACTCGATGATAGTTATAGAAATCATGTTCTTTATACCATGCGGGCATGGGGCGAGTAGGGTCAAAACTAGTATGTGGTTTTATAGGTGGAAGGGTGATGGCTCCGGCTTTGATAAGCTTTTCTAAGATAGAAGAGTAAGGTTCCCCAATTGGGGTATATTTTCACTACTCTCATCTAAATTGAAAAGTCTGGACAGTGAGAGATTAGATGAGGGTGTAGCCTTGATTTGATGGATGAGCTGGGTCGGCCTTGAGTACCACTATTAGTGGTGCCCTTAGATTTTGAATAATTGGTTTGTGGTTTGGAAGAAGAAGAGGTATCATTTGACTTGAATGCCAAATTCTTATTGCGTAATTGGATTTTCTTCTCTTCGATGGCCCGAATCTCTAACTTTTGTGCCATAGTGAATGCCTCATCGAATGTTCGGAAGGTTTGGACCTGCAAGGTCAATGAAATATGTCTAGCACAAGCCCATGTGAAGAGCTCGATGAGTTCAGTTTGTGGCAGTTGGAAGGTAAGTTGATTGATCAGGCTACGCCAACGAGTGAAAAAAATCTATAGATATTCATTTATCCTCATACTAAGGTGTGGAATATAGATCAGTCATGGTAACCTTCTTGACGATATTGATAGAGAAATGATCCAAGAATTCTTGGGCTACCTGATTGAATGAGAATATAGAGTGTTTAGGTAACCCACTATACCAATCTAATGCAAGTCCAGTGAGGGACATGGGAAAGGTTCTCAAAAGCAAGGCATCATCATGAGCGATCAAATAACACCCATGTTTGAATGACCAAAATGTTGTTGTGGGTCTTCTTTGCTATTGAAATGATTGAATTTAGGCATTTCCCAATGCACAGGGTATGAACAGATAGGAATGGATGGGTGAATAGGCTCATTACAAATCTTTTCATAGGTGAGAGTGTTGCAGAGAGCAGAAACCGATGCCTCCAATGTCTGCATCTTGTCCAACATCAATTTAATTAGGTCATTGGTGGGTTGTGATGATTGGATGCCTCCTGTAGCATGAGGAGGTTGGTTTTGGGCATATAACAAGGGTGGCACTCCAGTGTATGGGGCTTCCATGTAGGGTGGTGGTGAGAAAGGTAATGAAACAAGGGGTACGTACCTAGAATGTATAATGGATGAAATGGGAGGTTGTTGATAGTATGTATATGGGGGTGGAAGGATCGTGGTAACCCTAGTGGAAATGGGGATAATGATTTTGGAATGGAAAGACCACGTTCTGAAATGGGGTAGGGGTCACTGACATTGGAGGTGGTAATGTAGCTATAGGTATGTGTGAGACATTAGTGGTGGATGAGGTTGTGTTTGGGTAGTTGTCGAGGGTACGGTGGATGTAACAAGGGCCACGGAGGTAACAGACATGGCAATCATAGCGGGTATAGGACCTAACTGTGAAACGACTGGGGTAAGGTGGATGTAGGCAGCACTAAGCCAAATGAGGCCAATGCGGGAGTGGGTGCGAGATTTGGGGGGATAGATACGGGCATGTCGTATATCAACTAACCCGAGGCGTCTCGAGTGGATGAGTGGGAAAGGTAAAACTATAAGGTGGCAGGTTCTGGTCAAGGAGTCGTGTGAACTCCTCATCTCTGGTAGTGATAGTAATAGGTTGGATGGGATCCATGGCTGGTGATAAAATAGAAGGTGGTGAAGGACTAGGTGGGAGTGGTTGACAACTGGCATGAATTACAAGTGTGTTTGCTTGTCTTCAGGTCAGCACCATGTGAACTCAAGATCTTGATCGTAGGGCTGTCTCTTTGTAAATGACACAGAGAATAGCAGGAACAGGTGAATCTAGTAACAAAAAGTGGATTAAGTACCAAATGGTGGTTGGAATGTGAAATAGGCTAATAGATGATAGTTAGGGAAAATTGACGCCGGTCAAGGGTAACTACTGCTGGTTACTTGTAGAAAATGACAGTGAGTAAACAATGAGGTAGAAGGTAAAATCTGATAGGTATGCCAAATCTGAAGATGTTTAAAATGTCAATGGGAATAATGACAGTGACAAGGGCTGTGAAAAGTGGAAGAAAGTGAAGAAAAATTTCCTTTTGAGTAGGTTAGCAAAAGGACCTGGAACCAACATCGGTTGGGTATAACCAATGGTGGTCAGAGGTAACCGATGATGGTTACTATGAAATTGAAATAGTGATGAAAGAAAGTGGTTGTGAATTAAAATCTGATGTAGAATCAGACCTAGAATTCTAAGAATGATGATGATATGGCCTAAGAACACTCAGTGAAGCCGAATACACCAGCTATGATGAGGAGCGTGCAAGGATGAACAAAAAAGTGACGAACGTGATCTCTCACCTCAAAATGCAAGCCAAGAAAAACACTAAGAAAATGCGATCCTAGGAGTGCCTTTTCTATTATGTTTGTTTAGCTTATGCTATTTAGGGACTGACACATGAATTATGAAATAGAGTTTTTGTGAGGATGGCTTCCTACAAAGAAGGAGATCTAAAAGGTGAGGTTTCAGGTATATTATGGTGGGGGCGGGCTTCAATTTGAAGTATGACTCGACATAGCAGTGTGAGTCGGGTGCCCACCGTGTCATGATCATGTGATCACCTACGCTTTCTTCCGGTAGGATTTTGTTTAAGAATGTATGTATTTTAAATTTTTGTGAGGTTTGGTAAGACTCAGAGAAAGAGAAAAGGATAGAAGTGCTTTTCTATGATTCATTTGTCAACCATCAGCTGGGCATGACTTCCAGTGTATAGGTTGCCCTCAATTAATGTGAGCTAATGCAATAAATCAGAATGGAATGCACTTATTTTTAAACCCAAATCAAAAATGTGAAATTGGATGACACAATAAGATGAAGAGGAAGAGGGATGCTCTTTCACTATAATGCAAAAAACATGAAGAAATGGTTCTTTTTAATTACACCAAAAGAAAAGTTTCCTTTAGAGAAAATAGAAAGAAGAGGTGGGTTACCAAGGAAGAAAATTAGTGTGTACACTTTTCAGAAGGGAAACAAACACACAATTTTTTCCTAGGAATGAATGAAATGCAAGGAACCCCGGATGGGTCCCACTAGGCGTGCCAAAATGTTTCACCTGATTCTTAGATCATTTCTTTGAAGTGTTGATGAAACAGATAGGGTAATGGGTAGGAGGAATACATGTTCAAATGTTGGTTGATGGGTTGTTACATGCGTATGACTTCCGGATCCATAGCTGATCATGAGAGCTTCCTTTTGGCTAGGAGGAACTACCTGTAATGAAAACAAGACCACCAAAAGGAATTAAACAATATGGGAAGTGAACTACCTAGCATATGCTAGATCTAGGAAGTGTGATACTTCCTAGATGGTTGTCAGTCCACTATTTTAAACAATTTAATGTTGTAAACAAAGTAAATCCTATTGTTATTTAAAATGATTTAGGTATCTCACTTAAAACACAATAAGAAATAGATCTAATCTAACAAGCTAAGCTAGAATAGAATCCAAAGGTCAAATGATTGGTTCTGGTCTCTATAGGTTTGATAGAGGTCTCGGGTAGATCATAGGTGAATGAGGGTGAGATGAAATTAGGTGGGTAGGTCTTTGTTCTAGGTTGTGTGGGAAAATATAGAGACCGGTGTCGGTCAGGGGTGACCGACGGCGGTTAGGTGTAACCGGTGCCAGTTACTGTGAGATCTGAAAATATCATAGAACAAGCTTTTGGTCTCCTTTGTGATTACACAAAGGACTTTGGTTGGTCGAATGAGGTATTAGGTGACTGGAGTAGGCTTTTGTGAGGTTTTAATGGGTATATGGAGGTGAAAATGTCAGAGAAGGTCAATAGGGGCAAGGTAAACAATGGATGATAATATGATGATGAAATGAAATAAACCAGGAAAGTATGATGTTATACTTACTTGGATTCCATCCTAAATTCCTGTGTGTGAGGGATGGAGGTGTTGATGAGGGGTTTGAAGGTTGCAAGTGATCACCAACTGAAGAAAAGCTTCTGCATGGGCTACATGTACACTCCTCTTTGCTTGGATAGATCAGATCATGGTTGGGATGGCTATGCAGGAGAAGATGCTCAATCTCCTTCCTTGCATGCGGTTTTCATTGGAATTTTCTCTCTGAAGATGCATTATCTCTCTGAGATGTGTTCTTTCTCATCAACCTTCTCCCAATGTTTTCCAACCTTTAGAATAAGGTAGTTTAGGGGTTAAAAGGGTAACCGACGACGGGGTCGGCTTGCCGTGACGGTTAGGGGTAGCCGGCATTGGTCAAGGTGGGATTTTCTAGGTTTACTAAACTAGTGAGATCCACTTGATTTCCTTGGATCTCGTGTCATTATTCCATGGATTAGACCGGGAGATTCTTTATATCATGTGGGAATGTGGTTAGAGGGAATGTAGGCATTGATTTTTAGAGTTTAGATAAGTCTTAGTTAGTTATGGCAACTTGCTAATAATAGGTTTTAGGTTGATTTGGCTTGGTGAGGTGTCTAAGTGAACTATATTTGTGGATATTATTTAAATAAAATATTAAAATAATAAATATAGTGAGGATAATGCATTAATTTAGTTAAATTAATTAAATTAATATTAGTGGGGTGAAGGAGAGTCATGGCTAGGTAAATGTACTAAAGGGTGTTTATTGGTCGAGGGACGAAAGGGGAGTGTGACCTAATTTTAGTGTCTACACCAGCTGATAAATCAACAATCATGTTGATATTAGGAAGAGGGAAGTCATCCTTAGGAAAATCTTTATTTATATCTCTAAAATATGTACATATTCTAATACTGACGAGTTTATTCTATATAGAGACTATGTTTAAAATCCACTCTAAATAATCAATAGGCCTGATCAAGCCTCACCGCAGATAATTTTTCAAGCTCTTATTTGGACAATAAGGCGATGTGAGGATTCATATTTTTGATATTTTGTTTTATAGGTTTTGCCTCTTCATGGACAACGAGGTTATGCACTACTAATATCAGATCTATCCTTGGTATGTTCATGTAGGACCAAACAAATATATCTACAAATTCACACAAAAGCAGCATAAAGGTTTTCTATTCTTGAGCAGAGAGTGAATCTCCCAACTTGACCATTCTAAGAAATTCCTTTATACCAATATTGACATTTATGGTCTCCCATATTCTTCCTCCATGCACATATGATGAAGGGGGAGATTGATATCTTCTTCTTTTAAATGTTTCTCAATAATATTTTCATCTTTAAGTGGGTAAAATTCTTTTCCATTGATTTTAATTGTTGTTTGTCTCAAGTTCCTCAAAGAGGTTTTCACCGTAGGAATTTGACCTATTATTTTTAGAGGGTTTCTCTCTAGAAATTTTTCCCATACTTATTTTTGTAATTAGATGACCACATAACTCAGCCTCCTCCCCAAAATATGTGCATACATTAAGGTTGATAGAGAATCCTTCTTATGATCACCAAATTGAATGATGTCACAAAGACCCATAAACTCACCAATAGCCTCATAATTTTAAAAATGTCAATTGGTACATGTTGTTGTTGGTACCAGTTAACAAGTGATGGGTAGATAAGATCTAATGTTGGAATGGTAGTGGATATGACAGGGGTTATAGTTAATATATCCATGTCAGAGAACAGGTTCGTGGAGGTAATTTTTTCATAAATACTACACTAGGGATATTTTTCACTTTCGTATTTGAGAGAACATCCTCACACTAATAATAAGAAGCCTTGAATTTTGGGGGATGACACCCATAGATCCAAATTCCAATTCCATATTTACAAACCTTGTAATGGGGTACTATAAGATCTTCCCGCATACCTTTTCATTGATGTTGCATCCATATCCTTTTTATTCCATAGCATACATCATTTTATTTGGGATAACAAATTGAGGTGATTGATAACATGGAGCCATTTCATCATCCGAAGGATGAGATACAATATTTTTAAGTAGCTTCTCATCTGCTAATAAACCACTAGGAGTAAAAGGTTTGACGTTAAAATTTTCTCCAGATCCATTGATATTGTAACAATTCCTACCATGCGCTTTAATTTATAGGGAAGGTTAGAAAATAAAAGGGCATGTTGGAGATCATATTCTCTATAGCCATTTGCAACAACTTTCATCTCCCATGAAGAAAAAGGAGAATCTGATGTAGAAGCACCATTATCATTGGTAGACAAGGTATCTAGATCAACTCGTGAGGTGAGCACCTTTGATTGAATTAGAATGACCATCTTTATAGAAGGACATTCATAAGTGGTGGGAAAATAACCTGAAAATGCTTTGCAATGAGCAAAGGGTTGAGAATCCCCCTGAATAGTGATAATTTTTCCTTCATGGTATAACTTCAAACATTGATGATATGTAGAAGGTATGACTGCCTGCATGGCATGAATCCATGGGTGATCGAGCAATATGTTATAAGGAATCTCTAAGTCTAAAACATGGAGCTTAGTATCATGAGTAGTAGGCCCTACTCCCAGTGAGAAAGTAATCATTTCGGCTGATTATCGTTCTTCTTTGTCATACGCCTTGATGGTGATGACCTTAGTTTCTAGATCAATTTTAGTGTAACCTAATTGTCAAACTAGTTTCAAGGTGAAAATATTCAAACCTGATCCATCATCCACAAGCACCCTTTTTATCTTCTTATGATTGATAATGACCTCAATGTGTAACGGTAAATTATGGCTTGGATCCTCTTTAGGAATAAATTCATGACTAAAGGTTATGTGCTCTATTGGAGAAAACTATGTGACCATGGCTTGGAAGCATGTAGGGTTAATATTAACTAACACTCTTGACCCTTTTAATGTTTTACAAAGGATTTCCTTGTGAACATTAGATATTTTAAGAATATCTAAGATCAAAATCTTAGCAGTAGTTTTCTCAAGTTTCTCTAAAACATCATAATGATTGTCCTAAGGGGTAGGTGGAGGAGGTTCTGAGATAACAAGGTGAGCATGTCATATTTCCATAGTGCACTCCTTCATTTTAATCTTAATGGTGTTGATATGCTCAAAAGGTGGGTTAACACAACCAATTAGGGCATCAAAATAATTATTTTCATTGCAACATAGTTGGCATTTTTAGTTTGGGACAATTGTCCTTGATCCGACTTTTCCTTTCCTTTGTTATGCTTAGGGAAAGGTTATTTTTAATATTCCCAAATTTTAATTGGCATATTTACTAGGGGCATAAGAATCAATTTCCATATCACTACTATCAATTAGATCTTGGATATAATGCTTCAAATGAGTCAGAGCACATATCAGTTTTGTGACCCTTAACATGATGAAACACTCAATATTCATTGTGTCTAAATCAAGATGGTTTAGGTGCATCATTGGCATAGGGGATTGTTTCTAAGTATTTTACCATGTTAACTACCTCTAACTATTTGAGTATCAATGACATAGAATCAGATAGAGGGGTAAATTCATGATGTTTAAACTCAGGGACCGAGGGTCCCTTAGCTAGTTTCAAGGGAGCATGGTTTTGAACTTTTTCACCCATTTAGAATCAGTAATACCATTACCTAAGACATTTTTTATTTAGAACAAACTTTCACTTATCAGTAGGATTTGAATCGTGATTAGGTTTTGAATTGCGGTTATCACAAGAAGGGTTTAAAAGTCCCTTTTGTCAACAACACTTTTTTCTATTTTTCTACCTTATTCTATAACCTCCTTGAATGTATTACCACAATGAATTTTCAAGTTGAAATTAATCTCAGGGTGTAATTTAGATAAAAAAATATGTTGACTAACGTTTTCTTAGGTATGGAGAAAGGAAAGAGACTAGTTAACCCTCGACATCTTTGTAAGAAATGGGTGAAGTTCTCATTGTTACGTCGATCTACGTAACATAAGTCAATCATAGTAACATCATTCTCTATGTTGAAGGAGAAGTGACATATAAATATTTCTACCAATTGTTACCATGTATGGATGGATCCTTTTGGTATATGCAAGAACCACTCAAGTGCTTAACCCCATAAACTCTATGGGAAAAAGCATTTAAGATAGTTTTCGTTGAACAAAACCTCTTGGAAAGCCATGAAGAATTATTTGACATGATCCCTTGGATCACCCTTGCCCTTGTATTTTTCAAATTTTAGACAATCAAAGTGTCTAGGGAAAGGGACTTATAACATAGCCCTATCAAAAGGATACAGACACAACTCTTCAAACTGATAGTTTTTACTATTTCCTATGTTTCCTTCTTGTAAATAAATAAGGGCATTCTTCATGGATAACCACTCTTGATTAAATTATTTCCCTTATGTAGATGATGTTAATCTATATAAAAGGTTAAGTCTACATGTTTCACCATTGTCATTTCCATGATTTTCTATGTATAAATATTCATACGGTTCTTTACATTTGTCTTGACAAGGAGTCTTAACATAAAAATCCTGATTCAAAGCCTTAGGTTTTTATTTTCTAGGAGTCTTATTATAAAACTCCTGATATGAGGCTTGAGGTTTTTATTGTCTATGAGCCTTTGTTGATTCCTTATTAACATGTGAAGCCAAACTTGCCAATCAGCAAGACAAGTCTTGTATTTGTTCTTCTAAGGTAATCTCTTGGGGTGGTATATCTATACGAGTTATAAGAGAGGGATTTTTCTCATGATTAGCATGTTCTTCATGATCCTCACAATGTATTTTGATAATGGGGATGCGATATCTGCCATCATTTTGAGAAGGAACTTCTTCCTCATTCCTTTTTCTGGAAGTAGAAGCATGTCTTGGGTTTAATATTTCATCAACATTACATGGAGGATGCTCTACTTCTTCCTCTCCTTGAACCATACGAGTGAGGAGAGAGGGATCAATCTGTAGATGGAAGCTTCGCCCTAACTCTACAATGTGCATAATAACCTCATTTCTATTTTGGAACAAGAAGTTATCTATTTGGGTGGGGATAAATTTAAATTATGCCTGAGGAGAATTCTCCTCACCACCACTATGATCAACCATGGTGTTGTCTTCAAAAATTGGATTTAAATTTTCATCTATAAAGGGATTTGACCCTAATTTTTGATGCCCCATCCTTGTCATAGGAGGAATAATGAGAAGGTTTTACTAAGGTTGATTTAAAATGGACCCTAGGAAAAACCAAGCGTTAACGACATAAATATGTCACAAATAATGTCAATCAAAGAATGGAAATAAGAAATAATTTGAAATTTAATATGAACCAAACACACCAAAGAATAAAGAATGACACACTGATAAGGCATGTGTAGCAACAAGTATCTAGGACACAATAATCAAGTATAAGACATTGATCCAATCACAAGAATATTTACTCCCTATGTTTTTCAAGTATGGGTTTAGTGCAAATAGTGCCAACACAATATCACCACTTAAGTCAATTTTAAAATAAACAAGACCTAAATACTAAGAAGTCATTGACATGATATCCTAATAAGTTTTACTAAAAAAATTAGAAACAATAAAGTCCAAATTATGAAAAAGGAGGCTACAAATGTGAGTAGTGAAACAACACTATTTGGACATATTAATCAAGCTTTGTAGACAAAGAAAGATTTTAGGATCAAAATGATGTTACCACAATGCTAGCGAGTAATGAAAATTTTCAAAAATAAGGGTAATGTTGGGATCAAAGCCAAGTCTAAGTATATCGATAAGTTGTTATTCATGTGAGAAACGTAACAATACAACTTAGATACTTAGATCAAATTTCACAAAGGAAACAAGATGTAATTATAAAAATTGTATTGATATGATTCAAGAAGTGTAAAAACTCAAAGGAATTAAATTATTGGACAACATAACGACAATGATAATCTTGATGTGGGTATCAATATAATGGCTACCAAGATAAAAAGATGTACCAAAACACTTTCAATGCTTACTATCGCAATTGTAATAAGGAAGGATATAAGCGGGATCAAAAGTGGTGGACAAAATCTTTGATAGAACTATGTATGTATGTTCTCTTTTGTCCCAAATGGGAAATAATAAAACAAAGGAGTAAACCAAGTGGTGATGAAAAATACTTGGCATAACTTTGGCAGATTTTTCCTTGTCTTAAGACAAGTTAAAAACTAGGATAAAATAACATTTTGTAAAATTCATGATGAATAACACTAGGCTCAAACTTTGATGGAATCTCCCATTGTTTGAAATAACATTGATTTGACTCCAAAACAAGTTATTTCTTCATCAAGTTGGCTCTAATCCAAAAGCTTCCTATTAGTTCACTCTCTAGGTGTCACAAACTATCTCTACAAGCGCATATTTTCCAAGAAAATTACACTCATTAATAAAGGAGTATCTCAGCTTTACTTTACCCCCTTTGATATAATGAGAAATAAATTGTGTTCAATTGTATCTCACTGGGGTCACATGAAGATAATTTTGACACTAATCTCACAAAGGTGTACTAGTCAATTGGGTAGTGGAGCACTTCCCATTTTGTTCACCATTTCTCTCAAGGTGTGAACTACTTTAGGATTCCTAGGGTAATAATCACAATGATTTTTATGTCTTATGCCAAGATACTTCACCCATTTTAAATTGGATATGTCATAGCTCTTAACTAAAAACTAAAAATATAGTGTGTTGAATAAAGTGGTGTATTTGTTATCTTTCAGATTAAGAAATGAGTTTTAGTACACCATTGGCATCCTACAACACACATGTAGTTATATTTTTTTAGATCCCAAGTATTTGGAAAACTTTAGGTCCTACACACAAATTATTTTAGTAATTTCCAATGTAAAGTGAACCAAATTTACTTTTGATTATCAAGGAGAAGAGCATACACAATGATTTTGTTTAGCTAGATAAATGTAAAGGAAAACTTTAAATCAAATGAACTTTAAACAAATATTTGATACATTGTTCATTCCTTTAAGCCAAAAATAAAAGATTAAGTTTCCAATTGAATCAAATGTTAGAAAATGAAAACTAAAAGTTGTTTTTTATTCTCAATATCACTTTAAGGTGCAAGAGAAGAGAATACACAAAATTTTAGCCTAACTTGTAAAAAGCATGGAAACTAAAGTATTTATCAAAACTTAAGAAAATTGTTAGAAATTTGATTGGAAATATTAAAAACCCGCAGAAAACAGATTAGGAAAACTATAAACAATAGAAACACAAACAATCAAAAATTGAAACCTCAAAATTAGTGTCAAAATTCAACACAAAATGCAGTGTAGCACGATCCTATGAAGTAGCATCGTGATCCTATAGTGTAGTAGCATGGGCCTTTGAGTAGTAGTGAGAGCCTTTGAGTGGTAGCGCGAAGAGTTCACACAGTATCATGGTTTTGTGTCAAAAAATATAAAGTGTTGCACTAGTGAAGCTAGAGAAGCATTAGCACGATCCGCCTAAATGGTAGTGTGAGCTAGGTAAGTAGTAGCATGAGGGATACACAAAGAAAAAAAAACATTTTTGTGCCCACGCGGGAAGAATAGAAGTAGTGCAAGCATGAACGCAACGGTTGTGCGTGGTGGTCTAGTAGTAGTGTAAGCTCTAGAGAGGTAGTGTGAGGCACTTCAGCGAAGATTCGCAAAGCGGTCAATTAGTATTGCAATATTCCTATAGATCACCAAAACACAAGAATGTTGACAAAAAAATTTCAAAATCTCAAAATTTGTCAATTTGGTCCAAATTTGATAGCACCCTGTCTCTTTTGATCCCGCAATGAGCACAAAACAAAGAAATCCTAGCTGAAATAGTTAAGAAACTTCATACTTATCAAAAATGCAAAATAGGGTTAGTAAATCAAAGCTTTGAAACTAATTAAAAATCTTGAAAATGAATGCAAAGGACAATGGATTATTCCCACTGGGTGTGCCAAATGTGAACTACTTAAACTTTACAAAGCTAATTAAAATAGACTAACACCTAGTATTCTAAATAGCTAAGCTAAAATATAACATAGAACCATCATGATCATAGCTTATTGGAATGCTTCAAATGAATTAAACATGAAATTACCTATCTAATTACAAACATTCCTGCTTAGTATGTATGATTTCCTTTAAAATGGACCTATCAAGATCACAAGCAATCGAATTGGTGTTGTTGCTTCAATATGGTGAAAGGATATCTCTAAGCAATGGTTATAAGGCCATGTTTAGATCTTCCTTTACTAACCAAGTATGAAGAATGGATGCAAAGAGATGATCAAGATATTCCAAATCAATGGATAATGCTCTCAAATCATATGTCTTATTTGAAATACTATTCAAAGTATGGCGTAAGATGTGAAGGTAGGAGCGTGGTCCTTTTTATAGCTTTCGATTTAAGAGAAGATTGAATCCCAATAAAGGTGGGATAAAGGATGAATTAGATTTAGACTGGTTAACCATGATTAGATGATTTAACTAGTGGGTTAGAACTCATGGGATTTGGAGGGTGTTTTAACTAATCAACTAGCACTAATTAATAGGATAGAATAAGATTTTTAGGCTAATTGGAGGTGATTTAGGAGGAATTTGATATGATTTTAATAATTTAAAGGTGGGATTTCGCTGATATAAGGGTTTATTGATTAAATGCATTGTTAAAAAGGCTTAATTAACTAATAATAGTTAATTAATTGATTTGAAGAGGATTATAACTAACGAAGTGTTGTTAATTGGCATCTGAAATGTGATAAAGGATAGTTAATTAATGAAGTGTCGTTAATTGACCAAAATAGAGGGAAACATTAGTTAATTAGCAGAAATCACTAATTATAATGGAAATGATGAGATAGAGGATAATTAGTACCACTTTAGCATTAAAACTACGTAAGCGGATTTTAGGTGTCTACATTTTCCCCTCTTTGAGGTGGCATAAGCGACGCCACTTCAAAGATAGTAGACAATTATAACCAAGTAAATTTTGAAGAAAAATTAGTAGAATGAAGGATGCCCCTCGAGTGTCGATGGGGTGATAGAAGAGGTCAATCGACGATCAAAAATATGAAGGAAATGGAGAAAAGAATAAAGATTGAAGAAACTTTCATGCGAGTAATGAGAATTGATAGATGAAAAATGGAAATAGATTTTACATCCAGATCATTCAATAAAAAAATCATCATGTTTCTTAAATGATCAACATCATCAGCCCTTATTAAAATGTACGCATATAACAAAAGTGTAAAATAACATGAAAATCTATAATACTAACATTTGTTCATTGCTAAAAATGCTTAACTCCATGCAACATACATAATGTAATGTAATATGAGAAATTAAACAAGATAACTTGATAGGGAAATAAGTACAAACACACATACTCAAACAAACAACATTCAAGATAGTTGCACCAATGTTTTTGTTATCAAGCTTCAGTTTCCAAATGTTCATGTTTAACAACAATGATTAAAAATGGTGCCCCAAGCAAGGATACGTGTGAAGGGAATAAATGGAGGACACAGGGGTCCTATGAGAAATAATTCATGCACTATGAAATAGTACTAGGAAACTCATTGTGCCAAGATAGTACAAACATAGCAAGAAAACCAACTTTGTTAATGGAGGTAGATCAAAATGAATTGTGAGTCGTTGTGTGAGAACAAGTGAGAACCTCATAAAGATGTTTTGTAGGAAAAATTTTGATGTTTTAGGATAATTTATTTGATACGTGCTTCATCTCATGTGCATGTTCTTTAGTAATTTTTGACAAAAATTAAATTTTACAATTTTTGGATTTTTAAGAATGTTTACCAATTTTTGGATTGATTAAGAATTTTTAACAATTTTTTTGGGTTTTTGATATTTGAAATTTCCCAAGAATAAAATGATCAAGAAGAATGAAAATGTTGTGGGACATCGCCAAATAATGTTGGAAATAAAAAATATGCCCCAAGTAGCAGAAAGGGTTGTCAGGAAGCAAATACATGCCCCTGCGTAGTGAAAACAGACAAAAATGATTATTTATTAAAAATAATCATCACGAGGAGTGTTAGAAGAATTCAAAAGAATCACGACAATCACCTATCCCATCAGGGGCATGAAAAATTATAAGGGGGGGTCAAAAGGCTATAAATACCAAGCCATAGGGGGTAAAAACCATCACGGCTAGTTGTTTCTTATTTACTCCTATTGAGTTTTCGTGAGATATTTCCTCTGACCTTGGAGAGAAATGGCATGGATTCAAAACTATAAACACCATGTAGACTGATTCTAAGAGTTTTGAGACCTACCATGGACCCTACATCGGTAAGTACACAAAGAAATTGATTTTCTAATGCATTTGTGGAATTTATTAGCTAGGAAAATTGGCAAGCTCACAATATCATGAGCCTAAGGACACGCTAGTACAATGTCTCGCACTAGTGATAAGATGAAGCATGCAAGGGAGAAGGGGGTGTAGGTGCATAAATAGATTTAAGGTTATTGTATAAGTGTGTAAGTATGAAATCGATATAGTGTGTGTGTGAAAATGAGAACAAATGTGTGAAGTCACGCATGTGCAAAAGTAGATAAACATGTGCGAAAACCGCACATAGGTGAGAAATTGGGCTTATAGGCATGAAAATTGGTGCGCAAGCATGAAAATTGGCACATAGGCATGAAAACGAGTGTGTAGGCATGAAAATGGGCACGTAAGTGCAAATTCTTGTGCCTTAGGCTAGTTTTAGAAGAAAATCCTAAAAAATTTTGACCTTAGTGAAAAAATTATGAATGAATAAAAGAGTACGTAAGCAAGTAGAACACCTTAGGAAGATGGTTATTGGAATAAAATTATTTTAGTGAGGTGTTACATCATTTTATGGGTGAAATTGTGCAAGTTGGATATGTACGAATGACATGGGTGACTTAGAGTGCTCGAGCAGACTTTTAGATGACGGAGCAACAAGGGTTAATTGCTCTTTTATAGGCTACATGCTTATATTATGTAGCTCATATGCCCTAGATCAGACTGGATCACACCTTGCTCACTTCCTTAGCAAGGATATGGCCTAGTGAGATTCAATGCTTGTATACCTACCGATGAGATGTCTGTGACACTAGAGGATGTTTGGTGAATTCTCTAAGTACCAATTCGAGGTGACTTGATAGAGTATGATGGAGATCGATACCTACCTTGAGATGGGATGGGAGTAAAACTTTATACACTCTTTGATGACCAACTATTTTCTCACATACGATTGTATTTGATGGCTCTTATCAGTGACATCCTGCTGCCAGACAAGACTAGCACACACTTTCCCTTGGGATTGACTAGATTCATATACAGGCTCATGGATGGTGAGAAAATTTGTTGGGGCCAGTGTATATTAGTCAATTTATATTAGGATCTTCATTTGATAACATACCAAGATCATGATCACCTCGAATCAAGAACTCTACTGCATATATGGGCATATGACCACATACCTATAGGTCACCCACATCAAGACTTCAAGACAGGGAGACAGGTGATCCCTCCTAGTCTGGATGGGAGCCAGTGGGTGAGGATGTTCACTCACATATGGGAGATACCTTATATTATAGGATATCATTTGATGACCTAAATGTGGGGATGCTTGCATGGCAGCCATACAGGTTATATCAGTTGTGGGATTATAGCCTATAGCTAGGTATTATTGAGATAGATCATTTTATCATTGGGATTTAGGGCTACATCCAAGAGTGGTACCGAGTAGACCGGGTTAAGAGATAGTTTGGTCATGTGCAAGGAATCCCATGTGACAAGATATGGTATGTGTGTAGGATGCATAAGACTTTTAACATGGGACCACAGATTGGGTAGCGTTGTGCTCTTGATAGCTTTACTTATACTATGTCACGACCATGGGTTCACTTTCCCCATGTAGTTTATCTCAGGACTACATCCAATTATAGAGCATGGTATGCTATATTTTTCTCTAACATTCGACTATTTCAAATGTTAATATACAAATTGGGGATAGCATCAATGGGGTAGGGTTTACAAGGTCGGGATCTCGAGCTAGAGCTAGATTAGGCTAGTAAGAGGTCGAGGCTACCTTACAGTACATGGACCACACATTCCATAGGTTCAGTTCCCGCACAACCATAGGGACAAGTTCCATAGGTGCCTTTACAACAGGCCATCCCAAATGTGCATGTCTAGATTCCGATGGTACCAGTTCACCTCCACATATATTGAGTCCACCACACATTCTGTTGAAGGATGGATGGGATGGAGGATATGGAGATGGTGAGTATGTCGAGATGGTTGGGATAGATTCATATCACCGCCACATATTCCACTAGGTAGGGGATGGAGAGAAACATATCGGTCACCACAAAGATCACCCCCAAGATAGATTGATCGGGGATTTGGGATCTAGTTGCCTTGAGGTAACAGTATAGCAGAGGTCACCGAAGAGAGGGACTAGTTATCCACTAAGAGGACATAGCTAAAAGTAGACGTTGTGAGACTCACGAGAAGAGCATGGTGATCTTCATCACACAACATTAGCAGATGGGTCTCTAGAATTAGTTTATGATTTTGTAGCAGCATGAGATGAGGTATCTCATTATATAGCTCTATACCATGTTGTATTTCGAAAGGGACAGAGAGCACCCTTTTCAGTTAGCTAGCCTGACAAAGAAATATTGATCATATAGGCCATCTCGATTAGTGATATCATTGCACAGAGAGGTTATCAGCTCAATAGGGAGCTTTAACACAAAGCAGATTCAACCTCCTAATGTCATCACAAGTAGTCTGAGTGTTGGCGAGAGTCATCCACGACTCTATATTTATGTACTATTTTTGATGTATGCCTCAAGATGAAGGCACATTTTTGTACTAATGTACTATGTATTATTTTTAATCCTCTTGATAAAGGCATGGTTTCTATCCATGTCCATGATGCCCATGATGTCTTATTATATCTGATTTATATTGAGACACATTATTTTGTACATGGACATTTGTATTTATATGGATATATGACAATGATGGAATTTTTAATTTTATCACATATTAAATTTATGAGATAACATGCTCATCCCATGTTTTAATTATGGTATATGACAAGGGGGTATAGAAGGTGATCCCTCTTTCCCCTCTTTTAATGAGATTATATGATGTTAGCTTAGCATACTTGGTTAATTTTCATTTGTATGATGATGTAGATTAGAGTTTATTGATATGTGATGATGTTTAGATGTGATTATAGATGATTATCAATGATGGAATGATAACAAAATGTACAAGAAAACAAAAATCACAAGTTAGTCAAATCTAACCAAAGAAACACAACTATGTATAAGCATGCAATATAAAAATGAATCCAATGAACTCCATAATAGATTAAAGTAACACTTAATCTATGAAAACAAATGAATCCAATTTAAATCACAAAAAAACTATGTACAACCCAACAACTAAAGTAAGCAAACTACTACTTTGTTTTTGCAGTATAATTTTTTTGAGATGTTTTGCATTGTTTTTGGTATTATCCCGAGATAATGTTTTTTTTCAATGAAACGTATTTGAATGTTTTGATTTTTCCAACTAACATATTTACATTTTTGGGATTTTCAAAAGTTATAACAATATTTTTATGATTTTCTAGAACATTTATAAAGCTATGTGCAAGAAAATGAAGAAATGTGGATTCCCCGAGTTATAGATTGGATGTACAAAGGTATAATGTCATGAGAATGTTTTTTTATTAGAGGTAAAAAGGGTTGAGGGGACCCTACCCCATACAAAGTGTTACCAATTCCTTACAAAGAGGCCAAGGGATTACCATTGAATCCCAACCAAAAACCAAAATCATCACAAAACAAACAACAAAGAGATACAACCATAAAGGAAAGTATCCAAACAGTAGATAAACAGTGAAATAACTAACGAAGCAATATAGAGAAACTAATAGTAAAACAGCATAGAACTAACAACAGCAAACCAATATCCCACTTTCTTCATCACTCTTTTACCAGGTCCCCACTGAATTCATAAATCCATTCCATTCTTTGACAAGGGATTCAATGGTAGATTTCCAATACTTGTAGTTAGGCTCAGGAATCTCCACTTTGGGGTCTTTTCCTTCTTTTTCTCTTTCCTTAGCAAGTTCCATAGAATGAATCATCTCAACTAATAGCTTGAGATGGTGGATGGTGCTTTTAACATTGAGGAGATGGACATCACGAATCTGGAAAACAACTTCTTTCATCTTCAACATATCCTTTGCCATCTCTAGGATTCTCTCATTTGCATTCTTGAGTTGTTCACTAAGAACCAAAGAAGATAAATTTTCCAATTTATCAGTTAGTTCCCTTAGATCCATGGAAACCATACTAATATTATGTCTATTAATATCATTATCAATCCTGTAATGCTCAAATTCCCGCATGAAAGTATGAGACTTGACAACAGAGTCCTGGAGGTAAACAATTTTGTTTGGGTAGTTTTAAGAGCATACAAACTTTCAATGGCCTCCTCCAAGTTTTTGAAGACTTATCTTTTGAAGTGTCTAAAGCTTTCTCACTCACCATCTCCTCATTGTTATCCCCTTCAGCAACTTCCTTATCCTTACTGGAAACCAAAAAGTTTGGGTTCCCTTCTTGGTTCTCACCCGAATCTAAGATTGTCTCCACTTCCTCAACCATCTTAGGAGCCTCCTCTGCCCTGCTTCATTTCTTAACGCCACCTTGACTCAGGTTGGATCTGGTTCTTTTAGCCACTGGTTTTCCAAATAGATCCTCACTAAAAATTTCCTCCTTAGGCACCGAACATTTAGTGGCAGAAGCCCCAAATTTATCATTTTTTCCCAAAAGGGGAGTTCCCAACCTGAGAAGGGATTTGATGAGGCCTTGGTGCAAAGGTAAGGGGAAGGTACCTTTCTTGACCATGACAATAGATTTCGTAAGGGAAGTATACAGAAGAAAAAAGAAATTATAGGGCTTAGCATTATGGACATGGTTCAACATAGGGAAGTGATATCCATATATCACTTTATATTGCCCTTCTAAGGTAATGTAGGACATAAAAACTAAGAAATTTCATCAAAAGGATGGGGAAAATTTCCCTGAGCATAACCATTATGAAGAGAGACAGGCACTCCCTTACCTTGCATAAAGCATTCAATCTCTAGGCTGTAGTCCAACTTAGGTTTGTAGATGCATCTTCCTTCCAGAGCTAAACCCGAGACTTTGCAATAAGCTTTGGGGAAATGGTAAAGGAGAAGTTTCGACCCAAACATGGCCTTCTTTCCACATTTTCTCCACAGCTTCACTCATCTTTTCATCAATCCCATAAAAGATATTGAAAAGGGTAACATACCCACCTTTTCAAGTAGGGTCTCAGCCTCTATGGACATCTCCTGCCTCTTGCTAGGTTCAGTTCTCACTAAGTCACCCCCCATGCTTCTAAACATGTTCTTCTTTCTGTTCTGCAAATAGTTACCTTCCCCGATCTTATCATCCCACTTCCAGAAAACAAAAAGATCTAGCCTACCCCTATGAGGATTAGAAAGGATATTTTGCACGAGTTCTGGAATCATGAAAAAGAGATGTCACGAGTCTGAAGAATTAATGCCTCCTCATTTGTAGGAGTATTATTAGTTATACCTTCCCTTTTCATGATTTCAATAAATTTGTCTTGCATCTTATTAGGATCCTCTACCACCTTAAGACCCCTTGTGTTCACCCCCAAATTGGCCATAAAATCAGCTAGAGAGTTTCCTTCACGATACACATGATGAAAGGATATGACCTCAAAAGAGGATAATAAAAGCTTAGTTTTATTTATGAATTCAAGGTGTTTTAAGCCTTTCTCCTCGGCTAACTTCACCCCCAAAACATCGCAGAAATGCCTCAAAGAACATTGTTAGATTGGAATCTCGGTTCAAAGAATTAGACAAGAAGAAATATTCCTTGAGAGTCCCAAAGAACACCTCCTCCCCTATTTTCCCAGGATTACCTTTCACTACCCCATCAAAGTTGAGTTTAAAGAAACCTTCCCTAGGTGAATTCCACTTAATCCCCATACGAGGATTACTTCTTTTGGGTTTGGGGTCACCTATAATGTTCCAATTCTTAAATAAGTGTTGTTCATTGTCAAGAATTTCCATTTCATTTTTCCTTAGGATAGAAAAATTGTTTCTAACAGCCTATAGGAGTTTGTTTATAGTCAACCTAGTGGGAAGTTTCTTATTTTTGAAAATCCTTCTGTTTCTTTCTTTCCATAATTCCCACTAGAGGTGACCCAAACTCATGACCCGAGATTTTAAGCCCTCGACTGAAGAAAGGATAGTTCCATTGATTCCAAGAATCCATGATCTCTTTAGGAATTACCCAAAGAAACTAAGAAGCAACCTAGAATAGAAGAAAGCATTAGATGGGAAAAAGGACATTCCAGGAGAAGATGATTTACAGTTTCCATATTCACTTCACAAAGAACACATCTATTGGCCATCTGGAATCCTCTTTTAGCAAGATTATCAACAATAATAATTTTATTTATTACTGAGAGCCAACTGAAAACATTAACCTTAGGAGTTATGTTCTTGTTCCATATCTTACCAGCATTTAAATCTTCTTCTCTAGTTTCTCCCTCAAAAAAGGGAATAGGTTGATTTGACAGAGAAATTACCACTTTGTTCTTTGTCCCAGACTATTCTATCTTGGTCCTTGCTATTAGAAGAAACATAATTTTTTAGAAAATCATTGAGCCTACTCAAGTGTTCATTGGATTCCTGTCTATCTAGTTCCATGAGTTTCCATGTCTGAAAGTTGTCTTCATCAACCATATAGTTATTGATTTTTTCCCCATATTTATCTTTGAGCTGACTAGCAATTTGGGGGAATTGATCTTTAAGGATAAAATTCCCAGCCCATTTATCTTTCCAGAAGCTTATCTCATTTCCTTTTCCTATTTTCCACTTGTTTCCCCTAGCCACAATTTCTTTTTCCCAGTTAATAGCTTTCCATATGCATGAACCATTGAAGGATGCCTGTTTAAAAATCCATCTATTGTCATTAACATCCATCCAATATTTTTTCTTTAGAATTCTAGTCCAAACTCCATTTTCTTTAGTTAACCTCCATCCAATTTTTGCAAGAAGGGATTTATTCATTTTAGTCCAGTCTAAGACCAATTCCCCCAAGCTTTTTAGGTTTACAAACTCGTCCCAGCCACCAAAGGGATTTTTTTTTCTTTCAGTGTCACTCCATAAGAAACATTTTTAGATTTTTTCTAGTTTTTCCCCAACACCTCCAAGAAGTTGATAGAGGGACATGGCATACACTAGGAGACTCTGAAGAGAACTGATGAGAAGGGTAATCTTGTCAGCCTGGGATAACACATTATCTTTCCATCTAGAAAGTTTTCTTTCAAACCTTTCTATTAAAGAAGTGACAATGAGTATGTTAAATAAGTGACAATGCAAAGTTTCCCAAGTGTTAGATGGGAACATATAAAGGTAAACTCTTCACACACATAAGTATGATCAGCCGATCAAGACCAAGAGGGATAGGCTCAAAATTATATATAACACAAGAAAATACTAACTTAAAATGAAGCCATCATAATCCTATATATTAAATATGATTTTGATCTACAGACCCTCTAATGGCGTTGAAAACCGATTTTCACCACATGACTTGTCCAGAGTGCCACAATTTTGTGGTTTTCACACTTGAATGCATTAATTTCATTTTACTTTTTATGGTTTTATGTTTTTTATTTAAGGGACCCCATACTTAAGCATATAAATGCTTGATATGCATGGCATTCATGGGTTCCCTAAGTTCCTCACCATCATAGTGAGTAATATTGTATGCATCGGAACCAAATTTAGTGACCAAAATATGGCCCTAACTAGTTTGGCTCAAACTTGCCTTTATTTTCATGATCCTTAGTGGTATTGAATTGATTTTCCTTTAGGATAAGGTCTCCTACCTCAAATTGGTGAGGTATCACTTTCTTAGTGTAACTTCAACACAATCAATTATGATATACATTGAGGTGATAAAGATCATGAAGGTGCTTCTCATCCAATATCTCTATCTCTACTAGTTGAGCCACTCTATAATCCTCCTCTTTATCCAAGTAATCTCTTAGCTCTATGTACAAAGAGGGGAGCTTGATCTCAAGGGGTAATACACCTTTTATGTTGAATACTAAGGAATATGGATTAGCACCCGTAGGGGTGCAGATGGATTCTTTGTAAGCTTAGAGGAAGTGGTGAATCTATAAATGCCAATAATGGCCCATTGTATTCACCATCTTCTCCATAATATGAACAAGGGTTTTATTTGAGGCTTCATCCTTCCCATTACCTTGAGGTTAATAGGGTGTTGAATACTTGAGGGTTGGCATAATTCCTTCACAGTTTTGTTTTTGAATGACTTACCATTGTTAGCTATAATGGCAGAGGGGATGTCATATCAAAAAATAATATGGTTCATTATAAATTTGGATATTTGCTCACCCTTGACATAGGTTAAAGGAAAACCTCTACCCACTTCATGAAATACTTGGTGGTAGTAATAATGAGCATATGACCATCGAGGGATGTAGGGAAATTTTTTTGATAAGATTGAGTCCCCACTTTAAAAAAATTTGTGGCATCGTAATTGGTTGTAATGATTATGTCGATGCATGTATCAAGTTACCATATTTCTAACATTGCAAACATTTCTTTACGTACTTGCAACAATCATTCTCCATGGTAGGCCAATAATAGCCTACTCTTAGTATATTTTTATCTAGTACTATCCCATTTGTATGGGCCCCACAGATGCCTTCGTGCACCTCCTTAACCACTAAGATGGATTCGTCTAAATTAAGATAGTGCAATAGATTCCCATCATACCCTCTACAATAAAGAGTACCTCCAAGTAAGGTGTAGCAGGCTATATGCTAGATAAGGTTTATTTTGTTAGAACAAGAAATGTCTAGAGGGAAGGTTTCATCATGAAGGTAGTTAAAAATGTCACTATACCAAGGGGAAAAGGGACCAACAACTTCACATACCAAATAGGATTCTAGCATGTCATATGTTGGTATTTGTAGATTTTGACAAAGAATGACATATCATTATTCCCAGGTGGGATGTGTAACATAGACCCTATTATGGCCATAGCATCCACTTGATTTTGTCCTCTTGGGATCTATTCAAATGTAATTTTCTCAAAGAAATCCTTCAGAGTGTCAACCATTTTTTGTAAGGAAGAATTTTTTCATCCTTAACTTTGTACTCGTCAGTTACCTGTTTGATGATCAACATAGAATCACCTATTATATTCACTTTTCTAATGTCCCACTTGATAGCCAATTTCATCCCTGTAATAAGGGATTCATATTCTACTATATTATTTATACATGGGAACTCGATTCTAAATGAGTAGGGGATGAAATGTCCTAAAGGAGTGATCAACACAACCTCTCGCACCTAATCCATTAAATGTAAATAAGCAATTAAAATATAACTACCAATTTTAATATATTCCTCAAGGTACATTTTAGAAGCATCTAGAAGTTCCAGAATCAATGGTTTAGTACCTAGAAAAGGGGCCTCAACTAGTTAATCTGCCAACACCTACCCTTTAATTGATTTCTAATGAACATACTCGATCTCAAATTCGTTGAGTAAGATGATCCAATTGGCCATATTTGCTGTAATTTTGGCTTCAATAAAAAATATTTCCAAGGATCCACATTTGATATGAGTTTGATCTTATTATTCAACAAATAATGATGAAGTTTTTGAAAAGAAAAAACAATGACCAAGAAATCCTTCTCAATCTGTGGATAGTTGAGCTTGTAAGAAATCAACGTACAACTAAGATAATAAATAGATTTTTCTTTTTGCTCCATGTCATATTGGGCTAATAGTGCCCCAATTGCAAATTGAGTAGTAGAAATTTATAGTAGCAATGATTCACCTATAGTAGGCAGCATTAAAACAGGGGTTTTGACAAATATTCCTTAAGCAAAATGAATCCTTGGTGTTGTAGACTTAACCCCAATGAAAATTAACATCTTTTTTCAAAAGATGTGTGAATGAGTGGAACTTTTCTGTGAGCTAGGAGATGAATCTTCTAATTACTTAAATCTTCCCCTATAGACTACACATTTGCTTGAGGTTCTTTGGAGGATTCATCTCTTTTATATTTATAACCTTTGTAGGATCTACTTCAATTCCTCTCAATCATACAATGAATCCTAATAGTTTCCCTCAAACATGTTGAACACACATTTATTCAAGTTGAGTCCACTTTATAATCTCTAAGACACTGAAAGATGCATCATAATATATCTAGGTGATCTTCTCTAGTCCTAGATTTACCCAAGATGTCATCCACATATTCTTCCATTATGTCATTTAGGATATCGTGAAATATTATAGTCATATCTCATTGATATGTTGTGCATTCTTGGGGATGGGCATGACTTGATAGCAAAATTTCCCCCATGGGGTTATAAAATTTGTCTTATGTTGATCTTCCTCAACAATTTTAATCTGATTATACCCTAAAATACATCCATGAGTGATAGCATTTCATAGCCAGTTGTTGAATCGACAATCATGTCGATATTAGGAAGAGGGAAGTCATCCTTAGGATAAGATTTATTTATATCTCTAAAATATGTACATATTCTAATACCGAATGGGTTTTTATGTACATGTAACATGTTTGAAATCCACTTTGAATAATCAATAGGCATAATGAATCCTACTGCCAATAATTTTCCAACTCTTCTTTGACCAATAAGGTGACACGAGGATGCATATTTAAGCTTTTTCTTTATAGATTTTTCCTCTGTGTGCATAATAATGTTATGCACTACTAATGTCAGATCTATCCTTGGCATTTCCACATATGACTAAGCAAAGATATCTATAAATTCAAGTAAAAGTATCACAAAGGTTTTCTATTCTTGATCCGAGAGTGAAGCTCCCAACTTGACCATTCTAGGAAATTCCTTTATACCAATATTGACATCTATGGTCTCCTCCATAAGAAACTTGGATTATTCCTCCATGCACATAGGATCAAGGGGGATTGAAATCTTAATCTTATAATGGCGTTTCAATAATATTTTCATCTTTAAGTGGATTAAATTCTTTGTCCATTTATTTTTTTTTTTTTTCTACAAGTTCCTCAAAGAGGTTTTCACTATAGGACTTGGACCTATTATTTTTGCAAGGCTTCTTTGTGGAACTTTTTCCCTTGATTAATTTTTTACTTAGATGACTGCATAACTCAACCTCATCCCTAAAATACGTGCATGCATTAAGGTTGATAGATAATCACGTCTTATGATCACCAACCAGAATGTCGTCACGAAGACCCATAAACTCACCAATAGCTTTGTCATTTTCAAAAATGTTGATTGGTACATGTTGTTGTTGGTCCTAGTTAACAAGTGATGGGTAGAAAAGGTCTAATGTTGGAATGGTAGGGGATATGATAGGGGTTATAGTTAAGATAGTCATGTTAGAGAACAAGTTCATGGAGGCAAGGTCTTTGTAAAGACTACACCGAGAATTTGTTTCACTTTCATATTCGAATGAACTATCCTCATGCTCAGAAGAGGAAGCCTCAACTTCTGGGGGATGAGACCCATACAATCAAATGATAATACCATATTTACAAACCTTGTGATGGGGTACTAGAAAATATTCCCAAATACCTTTTTCATTGATGTCGCATCCATATCCTTTATATCCCATAGCATACATCATTTTATTTGGGATAAAAACTAAGGTGATTGATAGCATGGATCCATTTCATCATCTAAAGGATGGGATACAATATTGTTAAGTAACTTTTCATCTACTAATAAACCACCAGGAGTAAAAGGTTTGACGTTACAATTTTCTCTGACCGCTAATATTTGTAACAAGGCCTACCACACACTTTGGGTGATAGGGGAGGTTAGAAACTAAAAGGGCCTGTTAGAGATCATATTCTCCATAGCCATTTGCAAAAAAATTTCATCTCCCATGAAGCAAAAGGAGAATCTAATGTAGAAGTACCATTATCATTGGTAGACAAGGTATCTGGATCAACTCATGAAGTGAGTGCCTTTGATTGAATTAAAATAACCATCTCTGTAGAAGGACATTCATAAGTGGTGGGAAAATAACCTAATAATGCTCTGCAATGAGAAAAGGGTTGAGAATCCCCCTGAATAGTGATAATTTTTCCTTCATGGTATAACTTCAAACACTATGATACGTAGAAGGTACGACTGTATGGCGTGAATCCATGGGCGACCGAGCAATATGTTGTAAGGAAGCTCCAAGTCTAAAACATGGAACTTAGTATCATGAGTAGTAGGCCTACTCCTAACGAGAAAGTGATCATGTCAAATGATTTCATTCTTCATTTTCATACGCCTTGATGGTGATGACCTTAGTTTCTAGATCAGTTTCAGTGCAACCTAATTTTCAAACTAGTTTTAAAGTGTAAATATTCAAACCCGATCCATCATCCACAAGCACCCTTTTTTATCTTCTTATTTATAATGACCTCAATGTGTAAGGGTAAATTATGGAATGGATCCTCTTCAAAAATTTCTTCATGACTAAAGGTTATGTGCTCTATTGGAGAAATCTGTGACCATGGCTTGGAAGCATGTAGGTTCAATATCAACTGACACTCTTGACCCTATAATTTTTACAAAGGATGTTATTGTGAACATTAGATATTTTAAGAAGATCTAAGATCGAAATATTAGCAGTAGTTTTCTCAAGTTTCTCTAAAACATCATAATGATTTTCCTGAGGGGTAGGTGGAGGAGGTTCTGAGATAACAATGTGAGAATGTCACATTTCCATGGCACACTCCTTCATTTTAATATTAATGGTGTTGATATGCTCAAAATGTGGGTTAACACAACCAATTAGGGCATCAAAAGAATTATTTGTCTTTGCAACATAGTTGGCATTTTTAGTTTGGGATGATTATCCTTGATCCAAATTTTCCTTTCCTTTGTTATGCTTAGGGAAAGGTTCTTTTAAATTCCCAAATTTGAATTGGAAGATTTACTAGGGGCAAAAAATCCATTTCCACATCACCACTATCAATTAGGTCTTAGATGAAGTGTTTCAATTTTAGGCACTTTATCGGTTTGTGACCCTTAACACAATGAAACACGCAATATTCATTTTCTCTAAACCATGATGGTTTAGGTGCATCATCATCATAGGGTATAGTTTCTGGGTATTTGACCATGTTAACTACCTCTAACTATTTGAATATCGATGACATAGAGTTGGATAGAGGGGTAAATTCACAAACTCATTTTTAAACTCAGGGGTCGAGTGTCCCTTAGTTAGTTTCAAGGGAACACGGTTTTGAACTTCCTACACCCGTTTAGAATTAGTAATACCATCACCTATACATTTTTTTCTTGTTTGGAATTAAATTTGACATATTATTAAGGTTTTAATCATGATTAGGTTTTGAATCACTGTTGTCTCGTGAGAAGGGTTTCAAAGTCCCTTTTGTCAAAAATGTTTTTTCTATTTTTCTTCCTTGGTCTATAATCTCCTCAAATGTATTACCACAATGCATTTTCAAGTGGAAATAAATCTTAGGGTGTAAGTTAGGTACAAATATGTTGACTAACTATTTCTCTAGTATGGAGCAAGGGAAGAGACTAGATAACCCTCACCATCTTTGTAAGAAACCAGATGAAGTTCTCATTATTACAAAATTTTTTGTTCCATAAAGTAATCATAGTAATGTCATTCTCCATGTTGAAGGAGAAATGGCATACAAATCTTTCTAAAAATTGTGGGCATGTAGATGGATCCTTTTGGTATATGCAAAACCACTTCGAGTTCTTAACCCCTAAACTCCATGGAAAAAAGAATATAATAGTTATCACTAAACGTGACCTCTTGGAAATCCATGACTAATTATTTGACATGATCCCTTGGATCACCCTTTCCCTTGTATTTGTCAAATTTTGGAAAATCAAAGTATCTAGGGAAAGGGACTTATAATAAATCATTATTAAAAGGATATAGACATAACTTTTGAATTGATACATTTTACTATTGCCTACGTTACCTTCTTGTAAAGAAATAAGGGCATTCTTCATGGATAACCACTCTTGATTAAAGGATTTCCCTTATATAGGTGATGGGCTATATAATGGTTAATTATCTACCTATTTTTTCACCATTCTTTCCATCATTGTCTATGTATAACTCCTCATATGACTCTTTACGTTTTTATTGACAAGTAGTCTTAATATAAAACTCTCGATGTGAAGCCTTTAGGTTTTCTTGTCTAGGAGTCTTAGTATAAAACTCTTGATATGAGGCTCAAGGTTTTCTTATCTAGGAGCCTTTGTTGATTCCTTATTAACATGTGAAGCCAAACTTTCCAATTGGTGAGAAAGGCTTGTATTTTTTTTCTAAGGTAACCTCTTGGGTGGTATCTCTTTATGAGTTTCACGAGAGGGAGGTTGCTCATGATTAGCATGTTCTTCATGATCCTCATAATGTATTTTGACAATGGGGATGTGATATCCACCATCATTTTGAAGGAACTTCTTCCTCATTCCTTTGGCCGAAGTAGAAGCATGTCCTGGTTTAAGATTTCATCAACATTATGCGAGAGGACACTCCACTTCTTCCTCTCCTTAAACCATGCCGAGAGAGAGAGGGATCAACCGTAGATGGAAACTTGGCCCTAACTCTACAACACACATAAGAACCTCATTTCTATTTTGGAAAACAAAAAGTTATCTATTTGGGGGGCTAAATTCAAAGTCTACCCAAGGAGAATTCTCCTCACCACCACTATGATCAACCATGGTCTTTGTCTTCAAAAAGTGGATTTAACTTGTCATCTATAAAGGGATTTGACCCTAATTTTTGATGCCCCATCCTTTTCGTAGGAGGCATAATGAGAAGGTTTTACTAAGGTTGATTTAAAATGGACCCTAGGACAAACCAAGTAGCGTAACACATAAAATCATCACAAAGAATGTCAATCAAAGAATGGTAACAAGTCCAAAGGAAATATGAACCAAGGACACCAAAGAATAAAGAATGACACATTGATAAGGTACATGTAACAAACAAGTATCTAGGACACAACAATCAAGTACAAGACTATGATCCAATCACAAGAATAGTTACTCCCTACATTTTTCAAGTATAGGTTTAGTACAAATAGTGACAACACAATATCACCACTTAGGTCAAGTTTAAAATAAACAAGACCTAAATACTAATAAGGTGTTGATGTGATCTCCCAATAAGGTATACTAAAACAAGTTTTAGATACAAAAAAGTCCAAGTTATGAAAAAGGAGGCTAGAAATGTGAGCAGCAACAACAACACTATTTGACACGTTAATCAAGCTTTGTAGAAAAAGCAATATTTTAGTATCAAAATGATGTTACCACAATGCGAATAAAGTAATGAAACTTTTCAAAACTCAAGGAAATGTTGGGATCAAAACCAAGTCTAAGTATATCAAGAAAATGTTATTTATGAGAGCATAATAATACAACTTAGAGACTTAGATCAAGTTTCACAAAGGAAAAAGACATAAGTATCACAACTATATTGATATGATGTGGGTAACGTAACAACTCAAAGGAAGTCAATGATGAGACAACCTAACTATAATGATAATCTTGACGTGGGTATCAAGATAATGGCTACCAAGATAAAAGACATACCAACACACTTTCAACACTTACTATCACAATCACAATAAGGAAGGATGTAAGCGGTGCAAAAGTGGTGGACATAATATTTGATAGCACTACGTATGTATGTTCTCTTTTTCCCAAATGGGAAATAAGAAAACAAAGGAGTAGACCAAGTGGTGATGAAAAATACTTGGCGTAACTTTGGAAGAGTTTTTCCTTGTCTTAAGACAAGTGAAAAACTAGGAAAAAGTAACACTTTGTAAATTTCATGATGAATAACACTAGGCTCAAACTTTGATGGACTCTCCCTTATTCGAAATAACAAGGTTTTGACTCCAAAATAAGTTCTTTCTTCGTGAGATCTTGATAGAACATGATGGATAAAGTCAAGTTGGCCCCAAGCCAAAATCTTCCTATTGGTTCACTCTCTAGGTGTCACAAACTATCTCTTGTGAGTGCGGTTTGCCAAGAAAATCCATTAGGAATATTCAAGGAGTATCTTGATTTACTTTACCCCTTTGATACAATGAGAAATAAATTGTGTTCAATTATATCTCACTGGGGTCATGTGAAGATAATTTTGATGCTAATCTCACAAAGGTGTACTAGTCAATTGGGTAGTGGGGCACTTCCCATTTCTTTTCACCATTTCTCTCAAGGTGTGAACTACTTTGGGGTTCCTGGGTAATCCTCACAATGAGTTTTATGGCTTATGCCAAGATACTTCCCCTAATTTAAAGTGATGAGTCATAGCTCTTAACCAAAACCTACAAATATAGTGTGTTGAATAAAGTGGTGTATTTTTTTATCTTTCATATTAAGAAATGAGGTTTAGTACACCATTGGAAACCTGCAACACACGTGTAGTTAGAGTTTTTTAGATCCCAAGTCTTTGGAAAGCATTAGGTCCTACGCACAAATGATTTTAGTAATTTCCAATAGAAAGTGAACCAAAGTTGTTTTTGATTCTCAAGATCATCCAAGGAGAAGAGAGCATACACAATGATTTGATTCAACTAGATAAATGTAAAGGAAAAATTTAAATCAAATGAACTTTAAACAAAGCTTTGATAAATTGTTCATTCCCTTAAGCCAAAAATGAAAGATTAAGTTTCCAATTTAACCAAATGTTATAAAATGAAAACTAAAAGTTGTTTTTGATTCTCAAGATCACCCTAAGGTGCAAGAGAAGAGCATACACAAACTTTTAGCCTAACTTGTATAAAGCATGGAAACAAAATCATTCATCAAAACTTAAGAAAAATGTTAGAAATCTGATTAGAAATGTTAAAAACCTATGCAGAAAATAGTTAGGAAAACCTGCAAACAACAAAAACACAAAAATCCAGAAACTAAAACCTCAAAATTAGTGCAAAATTCAACACATAACGTAGTAGCATGAGCCTATGCAGTAGTAGCAGCAATCTATAGTGTAGTAGTGTGGACCTTTGAGGGGTAGCATGAGCCTTCAAGCTGTAGTGCAAAGGTTTCACATAGTAGATTGGGCCTGTGTCAAAAAACACAAAAATTATTGCACTAACGCTGAGAGAAGCATTAGCATGAGCCACCTAAGCGGTAGTGAGCCGGGCCGTAAGTAGTTAGTAGTGAGGCATACATAGAACAAAAAAATATAGTTTTGCACTAGCGAATAGAATAACAATAGTGGAGCGTGGAACAAGTGCAAGGTTCTAGCACTAGTGTGAGCCTCTAAAGAGATAGTGCAAGCTTCAACAATAGCGCAAGGATTCTCAAGTAAGTAACACGAAGCTTCTATAGATCACCAAAACATGGAATTTTGAAAAAAAAATATCAAAAATATCAAAATTTTGTCAATTTGGTCCAAATTTGATAGCACCTCACCTCCTTTGATCTCAGTAAAGAGCACAAAAACAAAGAAATCCTAACCAAACTAGTTAAGAAACTTCATATTTATCAAAAAATGTAAAAGAGGGTTAGTAAATAAAAATTTGAAACTAATCTAAAAATATTGAAAATGAATGCAAAGGAAAATGGAGTATGTCCCACCGGGCATGCCAAATGTGTTCATATAAACTTTGCAAAGCTAATTAAAATAGACTAACACCTAGTAGTCTAAATAGCTAAGCTAAAATCTAACATAGAACCATCATGATCATAGCTTATTGAATGCTAAAATGAATTAAACATGAAATTACTTATCTAATTACAAACATTCCTACTTAGTATGTATGATTTCCTTTAAAATGGACTATGAAGATCACAAGCAATCAAATTTGTGTTGTTGCTTCAATATGGTGAAAGGATCTCTCTAAAATGGCTACAAGGCCATGTTTAGATCTTCCTTTACTAACCAAGCATGAAGAATGGATGTAAAGAGATGATCAAGATATTCCAAATCAATGGAGAAGGCTCTTAAATCATATGTCTTATATGAAATACTATTCAAAGTATGGTGTAAGGTGTGAAGGTAGGAGCTTGGTCCTTTTTATAGCTTTCTATTTGAGAGAATCTTGAATCCCAATGAATGTGGGATAAAGGATAAAGTAGATTTAGACTAGCTAACCATGATTAGATGATTTAACTAGTGGGTTAACAACTCATGGGAGTTGGAGGGTGCTTTAATTAATCAACTAAGATTAATTAATAGGCTAGAATAAGCTTTTAGGCTATTTGGAGGTGATTTAGGAGGAATTTGATATGATTTGAAGCATTTAAAAGCGGGATTTAGCCAATAAAAGGGTTTATTGATTAAATGCATTGTTAAAAAGGCTTAATTAACTAATAATAGTTAATTAATTGATTCGAAGAGGATTATAACTAACGAAGTGTCATTAATTGGCATCCGAATGTGATAAAGGATAGTTAATTAATGAATTTTTGTTAAATTAAAAAAATAGATGGAAATGTTAGTTATTTAGTGGAAATCACAAATTATAACAAAAATGTTGAGATAGAGGACAATTAGTACCACTTTATCTCGCTCAATAAAAACTTTGTTTCATCACTTTGCTTAAATGATCAACATTATCGGCCCTTATTAAAATGTACGCATACAACAAAAGTGTAAAATAACATGAAAATTTATAATACTAACATTTGTTCATTGCTAAAAATGCTTAACTCCATGCAACATACATAATGTAATGCAACATGAGAAAGTAAACAAGCTAACCTGGTAGGGAAACAAGTACAAATGTGCATACTCAAAAATACAAAATTTAAGACAACAGCACTAATGTTTTTGTTATCAAGCTTCAATTCCCGAATGTTCGTGTTTAACAAAATGGTTTAAAATGGTGCCCCAAGAAAGGATACATGCAAGGGGAATACACAGAGGGACACAGGGGGTCCTATGAGAAAACATTTGTGTACTTTGAAATAGTATTAGGAAACTTGTTATGCCAAGATGGTACGTATAGCAAGCAAAAACTAGCTTTGTTAATGGGGGCGATCGAAATGAATCACAATTCATTATGTGAGAACAAGTGATAACCTCATAAAGATGTTTTGTAGGAAAATTTTCAATTTTTAGACAATGCATTTGATACACCTTCATCCGTGTGCATGAATGATGTCTACAAATTTATGAAAAATTTTGAATTTTACAATTTTTTGGATTTTTAAGAATGTTTACCAATTTTTGGATTGTTTAAGAATTTTTAAAAAATTTGGGTTTGTGATATTTGAAATTTTCCAAGAAGAAAATGATTGAGAAGAATGAAAATATCATGGGACATCACCAAATAACATTGAAAGTAAAATATACCCAAGGTAGCGTAAAGGGTCGTTTAAGCGAAAACATGCCCCAACGTAGCAAAAATGGTGGAAAATGATTATTTATTAAAAATAATCATCGCGATGACTGCTAGAAGAATTTGGAAGAATCACGGTGATCACCTAGCCCATCAGGGGCATGAAAAATGACACGGGGTCAAAATGGCTATAAATACCAAGCCACATGGGGGTAAAAACCATCGCGGCTAGTTATTTGTTATTTACCCCTATTGAGTTTTGTGAGAGATTTTCTCTGACCTTGGAGAGAAATGGCATGGATTGAGAACCACAAACACCACATAGACCAAGTCTGAGAGTTTAGAATACCTTCCACTTACCCTACACCAAAGTAAGTACATAAAAATGTTATTTTATACCGTATTTATGGAATTTATTAGCTAGGGAAAATTGGCAGTTCACGATAGCATGAGCCTAAGGACACGTTGGTGCAAGGTCTCATGCTAGTGCTAAGGAGAATCACATACGTGCGAAAGGGGGCATGTAATTACAACACTAGATTTAGGGTATTGTAGGGGCACACATGTGTGAAAATAGAGTTGTATCCACAAAAATGGGTGCGCAAGTGCAAATCCTTGTGCCTTAGGCCAATTTTAGAAGAAAATATCAAAAAAATTGACCTTAGTGAAAAATTAAGAATGAATAGAATAATACATAAGAAATTAGAACACCTTAGGAAGATGTGTTTTGGAAGAATTTGATGTCAATGAAGTGTTGCACAATTTTTTAGGTGAAATTACACAAGCTGGATATGCGTGAGAAGCATGAGTGAATCAGAGTGTTCAAGAAGAATTTTAGATGACGGGAGCAGCGAGGGCATATTATTGTTTTGCAGGCTACATACCTAGACTATATATCTCATATAATCCAAATCAGACTAGATCATGCCCTACTCACTACCTTAGCAAAGAAATGGTGTTGCACAGAGTCGGTGCTTTCGGACTACATACTAGTGCAATGTCCTGACACTAGAGGATGTTTTTCACATTATCCAAGTACCAATTCAAGGTGACCTCATAGATTATAATGGAAATTGAGGTCGGATCTGATCCTACCTTTATGATATGTTCATATGGTAGGACCTACCTCAAAAAGGGGATGGCAAAGAAACCTTTATACACTCTTTAATGATTGATTATTTATTCACATACTAAGGTATTTGATATCTTCTTTCATTGGCATCATGCTTTTAAATAATATCTACACAAACACTTCACTTAGACACCTCACCAAGCTAACTCAACCTAAGACCTATTCTTAGCAAGTTACCATAACTAACTAAGACTTACCCAAACCCTAAAAATCAATGCCTACACTCCCTCTAACCACATTCCCGCATGCTCACAAGAAGCTCCCAGTCTAATCCATGGGATAATGACACAAGATCCGAGGAAATCAAGAGGATCTCCCTAAGTTTAGTAAACCTAGAAATCCCACCTTGACCGACGTCGGTTACCCCTAACCATCGCCGGTTAAGCCGACCACCGTCGGTTACCCCTTTTAACCCAAAACAACCTTATTCTCAAGGTTGGAAGGTTGGAACTTGGAACTTGGAACTTGGAAGCAAGTTGGAAAACAAGAAAGAAAGTTGATGAGCAAGAACAAATCTCAAAGAGATAACGCATCTTCAGAGAGCCAATTCCAAGCAAGAACTCACATCCAAGGAAGGAGATTGAGCATCTTCTCCTACACAACCATCCCAACCACATTCTGATCTATCCAAGCAAAAGAGGAGTGTGCATGCAGCCCATGTAGAAGCTTTTCTTCAGTTGGTGATCACTTGCAGCCTTCAAACCCATCATCAACACCTCCATCCTTCACACATAGACTTTCAGAATGAAATCCAAGTAAGTACAACATCATACTTTCCTGGTTATTTCATTTCATCATTATTTTATCATCCATTGTTTATCTTGCTCCCTATTGACCATCTCCAACATTTTGTACCTCCATAGACCCATCAAAACCTCACAAAAACCTATTCCAGTCACCCAATACCTCATCCCGACCAACCAAATCCTTTGTGTAATCACAAAGGAGACCAAAACCCCATTCTGTGACATTTCCAGATCTCACAATAATCGGCGCCGGTTATACCTAACCGCGTCACCACCCTGACCGACGCCGGTCTCTGTGTTTTCCCACACAGCCTTAAACAGAGACCTATCCACCTAATTTTACCTCACCCTCACTCACTTGTGACCTACCCGAGACCTTTATCAGACTTGCAGAACCCAAAACCAACCATTTGACCTATGGATTCTATTCTAGCTTAGCCTGTTAGATTAGATCTATTTTCTTATTGTGTTTTTAAGTGAGATACCTAAATCATTTTAAAATAACAATAGGATTTACTTTTTTTACAACATTAATTTGTTTAAAATAGTGGATTGATAAACATCTAGAAGTATCATACTTCCTGGATCTAGCTCACGCTAGGCAGTTCACTACCCATATTGTTTAATTCTTTCTAGTGGTCTTGCTTTCATTATAGGTAGTTCCTCCTAGCCAAAAGGAAGCTCTCATGGTCAGCTATGGATTCGAAGTCATACGCGCAACAACCCATCAACCGACATTTGAATAGGTATTCCTCCTACGCCCATTACCCTATCTGTTTTGTCAACAATTCAAAGAAACAATCTAAGAAAAAGGTGAAACATTTTGGCACACCTGGTGGGACCCATCCGGGGTTCCTTGCATTTCATTCATTCCTAGGAAAAATTGTGTGTTTTTTTCCTTTCTAAAAGCATACACACTAATTTTCTTCCCTAGTAATCCACTCCTTCTTTCTATTTTCTCTAAAGGAAACTTTTCTTTTGGTGTATTTAAAAAGAATCATTTCTTCATGTTTTCTACATTTTAGTGAAAGAGCATCCCTCTTCCTCTTCATCTTATTGTGTCATCCAATTTCACATTTTCGATTTGGGTTTAAAATCATTGCATTTCATTCTGATTTTCTACATTAGCTCACATTAAATGAGGGCAACCTATACACTGAAGTCATTACTAGCTGATGGTTGACAAATGAATCATAGAAAAGCACTTCTATCCTTTTCTCTTTCTCTGAGTCTTACCAAACCACACAAAAATTCAAATACATACATTCTTAAACAACATCTTACCTAGAAGAAGTTGTAGGTGATCACACGATCATCACATACAAGGGCACCTAGCTCATCTACTCTCTCGTCGAGTCATACTTCAGAGCGAAGCCCACCCCCACCATAACAAACCTGAAACCTCACCCTTTAGATCTCCTTCTTTGTAGGAAGCCATCCTCACCAAAAATCTATTTCACAATTCATGTGTCAGTCCACACAAATAGCATAAGCTAAACAAACATAATAGAATAGGCACTCTAGGAACGTTTTTCTAGTGTTCTACTTGATTTGTGTTTTGAGGTGAGAGCTTTCGATCATTATTTTTGTCTTTCCTCACACACTCCCAATCATAGTCGGTGTATTCTAACTTCACCTTGAGTGTGCTTGGGCCATATCACCATCATTCCTAGAATTCTGGGTCTGATTCCACATCAAATTCTAATTCACAACCACTTTTTCTCATCACTATTTCAATTTCACAGTAACCATCATCGGTTACCTCTGACCGCCATCGGTTAAACCCAACCACATTGTTCCAGTCCTTTTGCTAACCTACTCAAAAGGACATTCTCACTTCACTTTTTTCCACTTTCCACAGTCTCTGTCACTATCATTTTTTTTCCCATTAACATTTTACACATCCCCATATTTGGCATACTTGTCAGATTTTTCCTTCTACCTCACTGATTACTCACTACCTATTTTCTACAAAGTGACTCAGTGAAAAGGTTACCCCCGACCGACGCTCGGTTTTCCTAACCGGCATCGGTTAGCCTATTTCACATTCCACCCACCATTTGTTACTTCATCCATTTTTTTCACCATTTTCTCTCTATACCATTTACAGAGAAGCAACCCCACCTGATCAGTACTGGTTCACATGGTACTGACCCAAGACAAGCGAAATGCCCTCGTGTTCCACGCCAGTCACCAACCACTCCCACCTAGTCCTTCACCACCTTCTATTTTATCACCAGCCATGGATCCTATCCAGCCTACTAATATCGCTACTACTAGAGATGAGGAGTTCACATGACTCCTTGACCAAAATCCTGCCGCCTTGTAGTTTTACCTCTCCCATTCATCCACTCGAGATGCCTCGGTCAGTTGATATATGGCATGCCCATATCTATCCCCCCGACTCTCACCCACTTCCACATCAGCCCCATCTGGTTTAGTGCTGCTCCCCTTCCACTTTACCCCTAGTCATTTCATAGTTAGGTCCTATACCCGCTATGACTACCGCATCTGTTACCTCTAGTAGCACCCATTACATCCACCATACCCTCGGCGACTACCCCAAACACAACCTCATCCACCCCTAATGTCTCATACATACCGTAGCTACATTACCACCTCTAGTGTTGGTGACTCTCTACCCCATTTCAGAATGTAGTTCTTTCCATTCCACAATCATTAGCCCCTATTTCCACTAGGGTTACCACGACCCTTCCTCCCCCATATACATACTACCAACAACCACCTGTTTCATCTATTATTCATTCCGGTACGTACCCCCTATTTCATTACCTTCTTCTCCACCACCTTACATGGCAGCCCCATACACTAGAATGCCACACCCATTATATGTCCAAAACCAACCTCCTCACATATAGAGGCATCCAATCATCACAACCCACCAATGACCTAATTAAATTGATGATGGATAAGATGCAAACACTGGAGGCATCGGTTTCTAGCTCCCGCAACACTCTCACTTATGATGAGATTTGCAATGAGCCTATTCACCCATCCATTCCCATCCGTTCATACCCTGTGCATTGGGAAATGCCTAAATTCAACCACTTCAATAGTAAGGAAGACCCACAACAACATTTGCGCTCATTCAAACATGGGTGTTATTTGATTTCTCATGATGATGCCTTACTTTTGAGAACTTTTCCCATGTCCCTCACTGGACCAGCATTAGATTGGTATAGTGGGTTACCCAAACACTCCATATTTTCATTCAATCAGGTAGCCCAAGCTTTTTTGGATCATTTTTCTATCAATATCACCAAGAAAGTTACCATGACCGATCTATATTCCACACGTCAATACGAGGATGAATCTATCACAGATTTTGTCACTCACTAGCATAGCCTGATCAATCAACTTACCTTTCAATCTACCACAAATTGAACTCATCGAGCTCTTTACCCGAGCTTGCACCAGACATATCTCCCCACCTTGCAGTCCAAACTTTTAAACATTCGATGAGGCATTCACTATGGCATGAAAGTTAGAGATTCGGGCCATCAAAGAGAAGAAAATCCAATTACGAAATAAGAATTCGCATTCAAGTCAATGAAACCTCTTCTTCTTCCAAACCTCCAACCAATTATTCAAAGGCTAAAGGTACCACTAATGCAATGGTACTCAAGGCCGCCCAACTCATCCATCCAATCAAGCTACACCCTCATCTAATCTATCACCCATTCAGGCTTTTCGATTCAGACAAGAGCAAAAAAATATACCCCAATTGGGGAACCTTACTCTTCTATTTTAGAAAAGCTTATCAAAGCTGGTGCCATCACCCTTCCACCCATAAAACCACACACTGGTTTTGACCCTACTCGCCCCATGCCCACATGGTATAAGGAACAAGATTTCTATAACTATCACCGAGTGAAGGGTCATAGTGATGGAAATCTATCACTTTTAAGAATATTGTCCAAGAAATGCTCGAGAAAGGTGAGTTGACTATGGATAATCCCAATGCCACCCCCAACCAAAATCTACAAATCTTTAAAAAACCATTTCCCAATCATGCCCCTTCATCCAATCAAACCGGTGAGACATCCACTCACGATACCCATACTCGTGAGGTTCATGCAATCTTTAACGAGGTACCTGTCACCTCTCAATTACCTCACATCCCTTCCATAGAGGAAATCCTAGCCCAAAATCCTCCTTCCACATCGAACCAACCATCACTGTTCCTTCACCAATAGAAGAACACCCTTCATCTCCTACATCACCTACGGAGGAGTCTTCTACTAACATTGAGACCATCTCACCCCTAGCTTCTCCACTTAGAGAACCTTTACCTACCATACCTCCTCCACCCATAGAGGAGCACCCATTACCTCCTCCACCCATAGAGGAGCACCCATTACCTCCTCCACCCACAGAGGAGCACCCATTACCTCCTCCACCCATAGAGGAGCACCTATCCATTCCTCCACTTATTGAGGAACTCCCATCATCTCTTCCACCCATCATAGACCCGGTGGAGATACCTTTTCCTCTTGGCGAGCATTCTCCATCAGCTACCCAACATCCAATAGACCTACTTTCAGCTCTCTTACCCACAGAAGCTGAAGCCGGCCGATTCCCCATCTCTAAGATGCATTTTACAGGAATTCCCATTAGGTCTTCACCAACTCCACCCACAAAATGTCATTCTCACGTTTGGCCAATCACTTGATTATGTGGATAGGGCTTTATTATGGGGGCCTCTTACTCCCTGTCTCAACACAAATGCAGAGATCCCTCGATGACACCTCCACTATCTACCCAAACACATTTCCACCCATCAAACCAAATACAACCACTACTTGTCACAACCCCTTCCATGATATCCGTTAACACTCACACCACACCCTTACCCATAACCCGACCTATGCCTAAACCCAAACCCATACCCACAATATTTACCTCCACTAAACCTATTACCACTTTAGGGGTCACCCCGACCACCAACCTTACTCATCCACCTATTAAACTAGATTTAGCTACATCCTCCAACGTTAAACCACACCTACTCCGACACCCAAACTAAAGAAACAAACTCATCAACCTCATACCCCTACCACACCAATCACACCCACACTTGTCCCATCTACCTTAAGACCTCAACTACCCAACATGGTCAAGCACCCTTCACCCATCCATAAACCAATAACACAACCACCCATTCCTTCCTCACAAATCTCTAACCTACCTAGGCACACAACATGACATACCTCACTGCAGTCTCTTTACCACCAATACCTCCGATACCTTCAACCATTGCTTCACTACCTACTACACTTCAGTCATTTTCCCTCACACCCCAAGCACGACCCATGTCATCTACCTTCATAGCACCCCCATTATCCCCATGGGTAACTCACCCTCTTCCTCCATCTACTTTTCCTTCTAGACCCCATATACCCACATCACCTTTACCCAAGAAGGTGCAACCCAAAAACAAAACCCCACTACCCCACAACAAGGTAGTCAAAACAACCCCACACCCTCCTACCCATCCATCTACTATACCCCTACCTAAACGAACCCGACCGATACCTCAAACCACACCGGTGCCTAAACCCATAGCTCGACCCGTTCCTACTCTTCCAAAAATAATTCCCAGACAACCAACCACACCTACACCCAAACCCACATTCACTTCCCATTGTGATCCACTAGCAGGGTCCTATGCCAAAATTTTAACCAACCTCCTCGAGACTTCTTGTTATCACATTACCACCACTCCGACCTTACGACCCCCTCAAACCCAAGCCAAAGGGGTTTGATGATACCAAAATTTGTGCATACCATCATGTGCCAGGGCATGATGTGGAGAACTACAAGGCCTTGAAAACCATCCTTATCCAATTGTGTCCACCCGAAACCAACTTTGATGATGATGACCTTCTTGATGAGGATCCCTACTTCACCTACACCCATTCCCACACTTACCCACTCAACAACCACAACCTCCACCCTCACAACTCCTAGAACCACACACAAAATTTTGAAATTAATATGGTTCACATCAGAGAACTTGCCACGCCACCACCCAAATGTCACTGCACCCAACTGACCTCACAGGGATTTTCTCCTCCAATGGGTTTTTTCCCTTCATGTCATTATACCACTTACCCTACACCTTCTCCATTTGAAAATTTCCCTCAAATCAACATGGTACACGTCACTACATGTGCAGAAGGGTAAAGAAAAGGCAACTGACCCACCAACCAATCCTATACCCAACATACCATCTACACCCCATACCTAAAATAACTATCTATGGCCCCACATACCCCATTTCTAATGGCATCACACATCGCACCATGCTCAAACAATTACACCAATCTCCACTCAAAATGTCCTTATATGACCTCATCCAAACCTCAGAATCCCATCGTCAAGCCCTCATGGAGGTTCTTCAATCTATCGAGGTTTTACCCAATGACCCTACACCCGTAGCCTCCATTATCACACCCCATCATGTAGCCTCCTCACCAAATTACCACCTTCATCCTCACCTCACCTTGTTCACCAAGTGGCCTCCCTCAGCTTCTCAGAGACAGAGATCGCACCATACCAAAATGATGACCTGAACCCAGCCCTCTTCATCTCTGTACACATTGATGACATACGGGTACACCGTGTGTGATGATTGATGGAGGTGCTAGCATTAACATCATTTCATCCCATGCATTTTCTCAAATGCACATACCTGACAATTACATGCATAAACATCCGGTCATGTTGTGTTCATTCAACGATGCTATCACCTCCACACTAGGCACTGTCATCCTTCACATTTGTGTGGGCCCCACACTATTCCAAAATTGTTTTATGTTTTGGAGGGGGAATTCCAATATAACTTGTTGCTTGGTAGACCCTAGATCCATGTCATGGGTTGTGTTCCTCCACTTTGCATCATTGTGTAAAGTTTGAACATGAAGGACACACTTATACCATTCCAGCTGACCCATCACCTTTCAAAACATGCAACATGCTTTACCGACCCAACGATGTACTCATACCGGTCAAGCCATCTACTTCCGCAACCAATACCGCTTCACCTACACCTACACCCACACCTACCAATATAACCACTACTTTTACCGCACATACCTCCTCCACGCCTACCACTGCTATAACCTCCACGGCTGACCCATTAGCTTCCCAATCCATTAACACCACCTCCGCATCAACCTCCGACACATCATCCATACCAGCTACCCACATACCAACCACTGATCCCTTGGAAGGTGTTTTTCAATGCCTCACTCTGGGGAGTACCACCTATATAGTGTCAACACCTTCCTTACTCCACACGAGTATGGAAGCCTTCACCAACACCCTCACTATGATCACCATATAGGAGAATGCCTCCTTTATGGTCCTCCTCATCTTCATACTAGTCTCACCTATGGGGGACTTGATACTACCACCTACACACCTGAACCACCATCACAACCCCACCCATTTTCCACTGACTTCCAATCACTTACCAATCACCATTTCACCCACACCTTCCTGCACCATTGTGTGGAAGGGTTTTGGTTTTGGATTTTACGAGCAAGGTCACCATACCATTATTCCATGTACCACCCACAAACATAATGACCGTAGTGGTATCGGCTTCCCCAAACCTCTACCACCAACAGCCCACATTGAATTCATTGAGGACCCTAGCCCTTCTCTTCACCTTCATCACCACCTTCATCACCCTCACTCGATGGAGTCGATGGATCCTGAATCTATCCCTCCTAACTTTTTTTTTTCATAAACACCATTTCCTTGGGGCCTTTGACTTATCAACGTGAAGGCGAGGCCCCTTCCACTCTCCCATTCCTATATCCTGAGATGATCGATGATGACACACCTACCATTAACATCATTCAATGTCAAGATGATGAATCCATACTCACCTACCTTGGTGCAAAAGACTCATATATTCATCGGTCGTTACCCTCTGAGACACAAACCATGTTGAATGAATCGACTATCGAGATCAACATTCATACTCAGGATGACCCACACATCCTAAAGATCAGACAATCTTTAGATGTTGCTGAACAGAAGCCATCACTTCCTTTCTCTCGAGATCATAACCACGCTTTCACTTGGTCTTACGCAGACATGCCTGGTATTGACCCCACCATAGTGGTCCACAATATCGTAACCATTCCCGATGCCAAACCTATCAAACAAAAGCTGAGGAAAATGCACCCTCACATTGCTCTTCTCATCAAAGAAGAACTTCAGTGTCTTCTTTCCATTTCCTTCATCTTACCCATTGATTATCCTCATTGGATTTCTAACATTGTCCCTATTACTAAAGCAACAGGGGACTCCACATTTGCATGGACTTCCGAGACCTCAACCTCACCTACCCGAAAAAGATGACTTTCCCTTACCCAGTATTGATCAACTGGTGACCTTACCATGGGTCACGAGATGCTCTCACTCATGGATGGTTTCTCAGGTTATAACCAAATTTTTTTGCCCCAAAGATCAACACAAGACCACATTCATTACCCCTTGGGGAACCTTTTTCTATCGAGTCATGCCTTTTGGCCTTAAAAATGCTAGTGCTACATATCAACATGTGCTATGACTTACATCTTCCATGATATCATGCATCACATATTGGAAGATTACGTGGATGATCTCTTGGCTAAATCTAAATGCCACGCCGAGCACCTCGCTATCCTCAAAACCATCTTTGATCACCTCATTAAATATTACGTCCACCTTCAACCTAAAAAGTGTGTCTTCATGGTTCTCTCAGAAAACTCCTGGGATTTATTGTTTCCCTCCATGGTATAGAAGTTGACCCTACTAAAGTCAAGGCCATTCTGGAAATGCCTCCACCCACAAACCTCAAACAACTCCATAGCCTACAAGGTAAATTACAATCCATTCACCATTTCATTTCACAATTATCGATCGGTGTCAACCATTTCATCATCTGCTTAGGAAGGATGTCTCCTTTAAATGGGATGATGATTGTCACAAAGCTTTTGAGGCCCTAAAACAATACCTTCTCCAACCACCCGTACTCATTCCACCAAAAGATGATCAACCTTTTTACCTATACATATCAGCTACCGATCATTCCTTGGGAGCCATGCTCACTCATTGCGATGAACAACATAGGGAGTGGTGTTTATTACATAAGCCATACTCTTTTGGACTATGAAACCCGATACAACCACCCAAAAAGCTTTTCTTAGCCTTAGTTTTTGTTGCCACCAAACTCCGCCATTACCTACTCAACCACAAAACCTATGTTGTGACCAACACCGACCCTTTACACTTCATGTATGCCAAACCCTATCAAAATCAGCACACCACATGATGGCTTATGCTTTTAGCTGATCTTGACCTCAATTCATTCACCAAAAGTCCATTAAGGGCCAGGCTATCATTGACCAACTAATCTGTCGACGACACCTATTTCTGGGACCAACCCTCTAATTTTGACTTTCCCGATGAATCCATTACTACCCTTTCCCTGATGAACCCCTTACCAAATGACATTGTTCTTCGATGGTTCCAAGTGTCAGTGTGGGGGGTGGAGCTGGTGTTATCCTCATCCCTCTGATGGAGAACCCATGCCTTTGTCTTTCAAACTAGACTTTGAATGCACCAACAATATTGCCGAGTACGAAGCGCTCATACTAGGTCTCCAGACCACCTATGCCCTCGATGTCAAATCAATCCACATCTTTGGTGATTCACAATTGGTCATAAACCAAGTCAATGGTATGTACCAATGTCATAACGAGATACTTCAAAAGTATAAACATCATGTAGACATACTTTTGACCACCTTTGATCATTACACCCTTCAAACCATCCCACGGTCAACCAAAAATTTGTAGACACCATGGCCTACTTAGCTTCCCAAATACCCACTTCCCCTACCGATTCCAAAATATTTGTCACTATACAAACCTCCATTCACCTTCTTATTTACCTCACGATGTTTACTCAATCGAACTAACACCCCTGACCCGAGTGACCTTTGGTATAAACAATACTCCACTACCTTTCCTCTCCATCTTACCTCCTGATCTCACCCGTAATGACAACGCGCCTTCCTTAAGAAGGTCTCCCATTTCATTATCCTGGGGGACTCCTCTATAAGCATGGCTTTGATGGTATTCTCTTACGATGCCTCACAAGTTCTGAAATTCCTTATACCATCAAGGAGGTTCATGATGGCATATGTGGAGGTCACTTTAGTGGCCTTGTTGTTGCTAAGCGTATTCTTCACCTAGGCTATTACTGGCCGACCCTTAACCATGATTGTTGTGACTATGTCAAACACTTGCATGAAATGTCAACAACATTCCAACCTTCATCATACACCCAATCATGCCTTACAGGTCACTCGTGACCTTTGGCCCTTCTCTCAATGGGGTTTGGATCTTGTCGAGAGAAATCAATCCTCATTCTTCCCAATGCCATCAATGGATCATAACCACTACCGAATACTACACAAAATGGGTGGAAGCCATACCACTCATCTCCACAAAAGCCGAAGAAAATATGTGAGTTCATTAACCATCACATCATTTGTCACTTTGTGTCCCTCATCACCTCATCACTGATAATGGAAAACAATTCAAAAACAAAACATTGCAAAAAACTTTGCGACACCTTTCGGCATTCAGCTTAGTTTCTCCTCACCTTATTACCCACAAACCAATGGCCAAGCCAAATCCACTAACAAAACCCTCAATAAAATTCTCATGAAAGTGGTTGATGATACTGGGAAGGATTGGCATATGCACATTCCTTTTTCTCTATGGGCATACCGCACTAGTATTCACACTTCCACTACGCTACACCCTTTTCACTGGTCTACGGTACGAGGTTGTTCTACCTCTCTTGAAGTCCAGATCCCCTCACTTCACATTTCTCTCCATGACATGCTTACTGATGATGACTTTCATCAGGACCACTTAGCACAACTAGAGTTATTAGACGAACGTCATCTTAACGCTCTGGATCACCTTCAAGTTTATCAACAACGTATCAAACGTGCTTATGAAAAACATGTGTTCATGAATGAACCTTCCAAGTTGGTGACCTTGTTTTGAAAGAAAATCAACACGTAACCAAAGCAAAAAAAAGTAAATGGGGAAAATTCACTCCTAATTGGCTTGGACCATACATCGTAACTCATACCTATGGATCGGGTGCCTATCATTTGTCCTCGCTTGAGGGTAAACCCAACTTGAGCCCCTTAACGCATTACATCTTCGACCATTCTATTGTTGACTCATTGTCCTACCTCACCCTGTGTCTCTTTACAAGCTCATCCCTTGAGCGCTATCCACTCCATCCATCTCCCTAATGATTAAACAAGAATCATGTGATTACCCATCACCCTTTTTCCTTATCTTAAATATGTGCACCACGGCTCTACACATGGCATGATTCTCATGGATACTTTTCATCTTCTTTTAGATGAGATCCCATGGTCATTCACCCTTTCCTTCTCAACAAGAACCAAATGCTTCATTATAGTCTCATCCATGACTTAAAAGCCAAAAAAAAAAATGATGAATCCCTCAGAAGGACATCTTCCAAAATAAGGGATCAACTCCTTGAGTCAAACTTCCAATATAAAAGATGAATCCCTCAAAAGGACATCTTCCACCTTTAATTCTATGAGTAGACTGCTCCCTCGAAGGACAAGCTATAAAAAGCTCACAACTCTCTACATAGTCTTTCCAAAAAGAGGACTATTTTCTCAAAAATCAAAATTCAGAAGCTTCCCGCATCGATCAGCTTTGCAAGACCTCAAGGAGACATATATTCCTCCCATATAGACTTCCCACATCGATCAATCTATCTACAAAGTCAAAAAGAAAAAAAAAAAAAAAAAATAAGCTTTTTCATCATGGACTTGCCTATTGTGATCTTGGCTCTATTGCCCAAGGCATTCTACTTCCCATTTTATGACCCAATTACCTACACCTCCTTACCCATTGTCTTTTCACTTCATACCTCAAGGGACCTGAAACCTATGACATTTGGTGATCATGTGACTATTCATCACTCTTAGAATTATCAATCATGTAATGTCTTTAGGGTCTTACGTTCATTAGCCTATCTATAGATGTGTTTCATACGTTTTGATCCTTTCCAATCGGGTGGCTTTCTTGCCCCCTCTTATCTTTTCTCTTCTTCATTACCTTTTGATCTTCTTATACAGACTTGGTCCTCGACGCTTACCTTTTGGGGTCATCCTCCCCTTTCACCATAGTCACCCTCACCTGCAACATTTTTACTATCATCTACCCCCACCTATTAAACCCAAACCCACAACATGACCACAAACCTACCAACTCATTTTCATCTTCTTCCCTAGCTTATGGGAGAACTACATCGGTCTGAGGTCCCTTTTCACCGGGACTATGTAGGCAACACTTCCAGGGCATGGGGCCCTGGAAGGTTAGCTCGACCACTCTTTACCCTAACCATTTTCCCCCTTTTACCTGATTTCCTATTCATATCAAAAACCTCGACATCTATACCATATACCACATGACTTTTACCACTTATATTATTTCACATTTTCATACATAACCAACATTTTCCACATTTTACACCATCTCATGCATTTATATTACCATTTGTTATCAAAATACCAAATGACATCCATGCCTAATCCATGCCTAAACCAACCTACTCAACCATGCCTAAACCGACTCCACTCAATCCATGCCTAAACCAACCTAACTCAATCCATGCCTAAACCGACCTCGACTCAATCCATGCCTAAACCACTGACCGACTCCTAATCCATGCCTATCCTAACCAACCTACTCATCCATGCCTAAACCTAACTAATCCATGCCTAAACCCATGCCATCCATGCCTAAACCCTAACTCCATCCATGCCTAAACCCCTACTCCATCCATGCCTAAACACCTCGATCCCATCCATATCCTATGAAACCCATATCTCTATCATGCCTAGCTCATCTATTTTCCATCCATATCATAATAAAGTAAAACTCATACATCATACATCAGCATCACAACAAATATCATCTATCTCCTCATATATACATGTGTGTATCAATACAATGTACACCCGTATCACATAAATGTGTATCTCCAAAATAATCATCATCATCTCATAGGCCGCTATCCAATACAAAAAAAATGTCTTCAAAATGTCTTGTATCGCTCAGCTATAAATGGTTATCATGTATCATGTACAAAAAAATAAATACAATATCTCTTCGCTCGCAGCCGTATACATCCAAAATCCAACAATACAAAAATAGGTGATATATTGTCTCACATCTGCTATAACATATCTACCTCATCTGTAGTGTCGATCCCCCTCTGATCTCAGAGTAGTGGCTCACTACTCTCAATCTACCACTAGATGGCCCGACATCTGATGCTTGACCCCCGTGCACTTGATAGATGTCCTCTACTCTCCTTTGGGCTCACTAGCCACCTACACTCTCAGCACTATACGTGTGAGACTGTGTCTCTCACTCGAGACTATCTGTGGTGGTCTCATCACACCATCTACTAATATCTATAGCAACTCAGGCTCCTCCTCCTATACCTGTGCCTACCTGAGGCTCTCACCTCTCTACTTGTATCTACGGCTCTGGCCTCTCGGCCTGTACCTATGTGACCCCTACCTCCCAGCTGTCCCTACCTCGACCGCCTCTACTACCACCCACCACTAGCTATATCCATCTCACCCCATCATCATCATGTGATGGTCCATGGGCTCTCCTCCTCCTCCCTCATCGAACTCTGCTCTGGATGGGGTGGAGACAAAGGTCTCTCCACCTCCTCTCTCCTATACTGTGGGAAGGGCGGGGGCACATCCTACACTAAACCAAACTATCACCTCACTCGGTCGATAGGTATCATCTCATGCTGCTCAAGATGGCGTCCCCTCATCCATCTCTCTCATAATCGTAGTCCCTCCATCTCTACATACATCCCTTTGTAAGAGGGATAGGTCACATAGGGTCTCTAGACTATATCCACACTGACAGGCTCTCCAGTCTCTGTCTATAATACGCTACATCGTATGTAGCCCAGGTCTCTCTATACACCACCCTCTAGCACCCATCACCTATAACCAACTCGAATGACTCCCCACTCAAATGCATCTACCTGGGTAGGCCTTTGGTCACACACACACAATGTGCTCATAGGCCCAATAGTGTAGAAGGAAAAAATGCAACACATAGACTGAATCTCCGCAATCACCCGTAGGCCCACAACTCTCTATATAACTACACCAAGAAAGCTGGTGCCCATGCAAAACTGGTATGATCAATCATCATGTCCTGAAGGACACCCATCAATGACCATGGGAATCTCCCACCCTCTAAATCTAATGCAAATGCGTAGCACCCGATCACCTCCATCATCAACACTATCAACCTCATCTCCTCAGATGGGCAACATAAACCTCTCGATAAATCAGTTGTGCCGTGCACTAGTGTAAGCTCAACTCACTCTCTCTCTCCAAACACCTCATCTATACACCTCACCATGACCTCTGATGTCACTGAGTAAACCTGGGCTCCACTAATCGGTAGCCTCAATATCCTATATATATCCTCTAGAGTGATGGTCATCTCCCCTGTCAGCAAGTGGAAGGTGTTGGTCACAGAATCCCATCTCTCGATGAGTGCGACCATCAAACTCTACTCTCTCACAACCCACCCATAATGGTGGATCCCAATCAAGATGACATCATCAAAGTGACTCCACTCCTCAAATTCACCTGCTCATGTAGCTCTAGCAATATAAGTGGCTCTCCGGTCCCTCATCCGCAGCTCATCTCGGGCCTGCATCCAACCAACACTATGTATTAATACACTTTCCCAACTTACCCTGTGTTCACCCCCAAACCACCTATTCTTCCCAAAACCCCTCTACCCTAATCCTTACCCAACCCACCCACAACCCATCCCCTCTCTCTTAACCCACACCTTTACATATCTTACCCTACCCATTGACCATCCATTTCCACTGCCTAACCCATTTTTGCCTATTTCTAGCCCCATTTCCTTATTTTCACACCAACTCTGGTTACCCATAACCATCACCTAGTAGCCTTTAACCACCATCGGTCACCTATGTCATGACCGATGCCACTTCTACATGACCGACATCAGCCGACAGTGACCGACACTGGTCACTGTGGTGCCAAACGATGCAACGCCAAAACCCCCACCAATTTTTTTTTTTTTTTTTCTACCACAAATCAACCTAACTACCCAACCAAACCTACTTAAACCTTCCCTACTTCCCTTCCCACTCCTATTGACCTACATTCCAACCTCCCCCAACCCAATTATATCCAATTTACCTCCCAATCAAAAATTCAAAACCCCCCCACATTTTTATTACAACCCATATTTTAACCTACTTAATCAATCAAATCATTAAGCTATGGTGTGGAGCTTACCTCATCCCTCTACCGACGCCATGGTGGTATATCTATATATGCTCCGCCATGGTGTGACCACCCAACCCTCTCTCTACCTCTACCATCAAGCTCAACTCAAACCAATCCTCAGCCACACAAATCGTGCCACCTGATCTCGCGGCCCACCTCTCACTCAACCACTCTCACCTATGTGGCTCACCAACCAAGCTCTCTGATGTACTCTTTTTTCCTCTTCCTCTTTTCTCTCTTTTTCCTTTTCTCCTTTTCACAATGCACAAATGAATTTTAAAACATGGGTTTTCCACTTTTTATACCCTACCCGACCCGACCGACGTCGGTTAACCCTTGACCACTACCGGTCTTGATGCCCTAGACTACCACCGCCGCCCTACACCGGTCATCGGTTCATACCGACCAATGTCGGTTACCCTTTGCCTACTCATTGCCCTCACATTTACCTCATTTTCCTTACCTCCTCTTTTTTTTCCTCCCCTACACCTACCTAGACCACTTTACCTTCACCTTTGCCCTCCACCTTCTTCAACCTCCTCACGTCCACTGTTGACACCTTATTATTTTACCCCTACCTCGGCCTTACCCATGCCATGATCTCAATATTTGGACTTGGACCATCGCTAGTGACCTTTGACCTCATGTGTTCGCTATACCTTGTGGCACTGTTACCTGTGTTGTTGACCTAATGACCTTACCTAGCCTATTATATGACCGTTTATCCTGACCCTACCTTTGGTGTACTGGAACATACCTAAACATTCCTACACCTAACCTACATTGTGTTTCCTGACCTTATCCTATACCTTGGATACCGGATTCACTTCACCCTTGTTTGGATAAACCTATCGACCTTAGATGATGTAGAGTTTTCCTACTCTTCAACCCAGTAGTGTGCTACAGTTTATACGTGTGTGTGTGTTTGACTGCTGCTACCTTTTTTGACCCCGACCCCATTACCTAGATCACCCGAGTAGACCTTTCACCCTCTTCCCCTACACCCACTTACCTTTTCCTCACATTTACCTTTTATCAAACCACTCACCACTTCAACTTGTTCTTTCATCAGTTCCTAGTTTGAGGGGGATCACCTTCACCCACACATGGGCCAACCACATCTTATTTTTGTTAGCATCACTTACCAATACAAGCTACACAAAAAAAAGGGGAAAATGTAGACACTAAAATTAGGTCACACTCCCCTTCCCTCGACATATAAGCCCCCTTTATTACATCTACCTAGCCATGACCCCCTTCACCCTACTAATATTAATTTAATTAATTTAATTAAATTAATGCTTTATCCTCACTATATTTATTATTTAAATATCTTATTTAAATAATATCTACACAAACACTTCACTTAGACACCTCACCAAGCTAACTCAACCTAAGACCTATTCTTAGCAAGTTACCATAACTAACTAAGACTTACCCAAACCCTAAAAATCAATGCCTACATTCCCTCTAACCACATTCCCACATGCTCACAAGAAGCTCCTAGTCTAATCCATGGGATAATGACACAAGATCCAGGAAATCAGGAGGATCTCCCTAAGTTTAGTAAACCTAGAAATCCCACCTTGACCGATGTCGGTTTCCCCTAACCATCACCTTAAGCTGACCACCGCCATCGGTTACCCCTTTTAACCCCAAAACAACCTTATTCTCAAGGTTGGAACTTGGAACTTGGAAGCAAGTTGGAAAAAATTGGGAGAAAGTTGATGAGCAAGAACAAATCTCAAAGAGATAACACATCTTCAGAGAGCCAATTCCAGCAAGAACTCACATCCAAGGAAGGAGATTGAGGATCTTCTCCTACACAGCCATCCCAACCACATTCTGATCTATCCAAGAAAAGAGGAGTGTGCATGCAGCCCATGCAGAAGATTTTCTTCAGTTGGTGATCACTTGTAGCCTTCAAACCCATCATCAACACCTCCATCCTTCACACACAGACCTTTAAGAATGAAATCCAAGTAAGTACAACATCATACTTTCCTGGTTATTTCATTTCATCATTATTTTATCATCCATTGTTTATCTTGCTCCCTATTGACCATCTCCAACATTTTGTACCTCCATAGACCCATCAAAACCTCATAAAACCTATTCCAATCACCCAATACCTCATCCCGACCAACCAAATCCTTTGTGCAATCACAAAGGAGACCAAAACCCCATTCTCGTGACATTTTTCCAGATATCTCACAAGAATGGCACCGTTATACCTAACCGCGGTCGGTCATCCCTGACCGACGCCGGTCTCTGTGTTTTCCCACACAACCTTAAACAGAGACCTATCCACCTAATTTTACCTCACCCTCACTCACTTGTGACCTACCCGAGACCTTTATCAGACCTGCAGAACCCAAAACCAACCATTTGACCCGTGGATTCTATTCTAGCTTAGCCTGTTAGATTAGATCTATTTTCTTAAAATGTGTGTGTTTCCCTTCTAAAAGCGCATACACTAATTTTCTTCCCCTAGTAATCCACTTCTTCTTTCTACTTTCTCCAAGGAAACTTTTCTTTTGGTGTATTTAAAAAGAATCATTTCTTCATGTTTTCTACATTTTAGTGAAAGAGCATCCCTCTTCCTCTTCATCTTATTGTGTCATCCAATTTCACATTTTTGATTTGGGTTCTAAAATCATTACATTTCATTCTAATTTTATGCATTAGCTCATATTAATTGAGGGCAACCTATACATTGGAAGTCATTACCAACGATGGTTGACAAATGAATCGTAGAAAAGCACTTATATCCTTTTCTCTTTCTTTTCTAAGTCTTACCAAATCACACAAAAAATTCAAAATACATACATTCTTAAACAACATCTTAACTGGAAGAAGCAAAGTAGGTGATCACGTGATCACGGCACATGTGGCACCCAACTCACTCATCTCTTCTATCAAGTCATACTTCGAGTGAAGCCCAGGCTCTTCGATTTGCCCAAATACAAAGGAGTAAGGAGATCCCCACCATAACAAACTTGAAACCTCACCCTTTAGATCTTATTTTTAGGAAGCCATTCTCACCAAAAACTCTATTTCACAATTCATGTGTCAATCCACAAATAGCATAAGCTAAAAAAACGTAATAGAATAGGCACTCTAGGAACGTTCTTTCTTAGTGTTTCTACTTGCTTTGCTTTTGAGGTGAGAGCTTTCATCATTATTTTTGTCTTTCCTTGCGTACACTTCCTCAATCATAGTTGGTGTATTCTGAATTTTTATGAGCGTGTGCCTCAGCCATATCACCATCATTCCTAGAATTTTGGGTCCGATTCCACATCAAATTCTAATTCACAATCAATTTTTCTCATCATTGTTTCAATTTCACAAGAATCAACCATCATCGGTTACCATTGACCATCATCGCTTAAACCCAACCGACGTCAGTTCTAGGTCCTTTTTCTAACCTACTCAAAAGGACATTCTCACTTCACTTTTTTCCACTTTCCACAATCTCTCTCACTGTCATTTTTCCCATTGATGTTTTACACATCCCTATATTTGGCATACTTATCGATTTTGCTTTCTACCTCACTGACTACTCACTGCCTATTTTCTATAGTTACCGGTAGTGGTTACCCCTAACCGATGTCAGCTTTTCCCTAACCGCATCGATTAGCCTATTTCACATTTCACCCACCATTTTTAGTTCATCCATTTCTTTTCCCGTTGTTCTCTCTACAATTTACAAAGAAACAAATACCTCACTGATTAGTACGTTCACATGGTACTAACTCAAGACAAGAGAATGCCCTCGTGTTCCATGCCAATTGCAAACCACTACCACCTAGTCCTTCACCACCTTCTATTTTATCACCGACCATGGATCCTATCTATCCTACTAATATCACTACTGAGACAAGGAGTTTGCATGACTCCTTGACAAAACCCTACCACCTTGTAGTTTTACCTCTAGCATTCATCCACTCGAGATACCTCGGCCGGGCTTGATATACGACATGCTCATATTTATCCCCCCGACTCTCGCACCCACTTCCGCATCAGCTCCATCTATTTTAGTGCTGCCTACTTCCACTTTACCCCAAATTTTTGGCAATTAGGTCCTATACCCGCTATGACCGCCATCTTTACCTCAGAGCACCCATTACATCCAACCATACCCTCGGTGACTACTCCAAACATGACCTCATCCACCCCTAATGTCTCATACATACCCATAGCTACATTACCACCTCTAGTGTCAGTGACTCCTACCCCATTTCAGAATGTGGTTCTTTCTATTCCACAATCATTAGCCCCTATTGCTACTAGGGTTACCACGACCCTTCCATCCCCATATACATACTACCAATAACCACCTGTTTCATCTATTATTCATTCTGGGTATGTACCCCCTATTTCATTGCCTTCTTCTCCACCACCTTATATGGCATCCCCATACACTAGAATGCCACACCCATTATATGTTCAAAACCAACCTCCTCATACTATAAAAGGCATCCAATCATCACAACCCACCAATGACCTAGTTAAATTGATGATGGACAAGATGCAAACACTTGGAGGCATCGGTTTTTGACTCCCGCAACACTCTCACTTATGACGAGATTTGTAACGAGCCTATTCACCCATCCATTCCTATTCGTTCATACCCTGTGCATTAGGAAATGCAAAAATTAAATCGTTTCAATAGTAAGGAAGACCCACAACAACATTTGCGCTTGTTTAAACATGGGTGTTATCTGATTGCTCATGGTGATGCCTTACTTTTGAGAACTTTTCCCATGTCCCTCACTGGACCTGCATTAGACTGGTATAGTGGGTTACCCAAACACTCCATATTTTCATTCAATCAAGTAGACCAAGATTTTTTGGATCATTTCTCTATCAATATCACCAAGAAATTTACCATGACTAATCTCTATTCCACACGTCAATACAAAGATGAATCTATTTCATATTTTATCACTCGCTAGCTTAGTCTCGATCAATCAACTTACCTTTCAACTACCACAAATCGAACTCATCAAGCTCTTTATCCGAGCTTGCACTAGACATATCTCCCCTAACCTCGCAGGTCCAAAATTTTGAACATTTAATGAGGCATATACTATGGCACAAAAGATAGAGATTCGGGCCATCAAAGAGAAGAAAATCTAATTACAACATAAGAATTTGGCATTCAAGTCGATGTAAACCTCTTCTTCTTCCAAACCGCCAACCAATTATTCAAAGGTCAGTAGGTACCACTAATGCAAAGTGGTACTCAAGGTCGGCCTGTGTCATCTGCTTAATCGATACACCCTCATCTAATCCATCACCCGCTCGTGATTTTCAATTCTTAAAAGAGCAAAAAATATACTCCAATTAGGGAACCTTACTCTTCTATTTTAGAAATGCTTATCAAATTTGGTGCCATCACCCTTCCACCCATGAAACCACACACTGGTTTTGAGCCTGCTCACCCCATGCCTGTGTGGTATAATGAACAAGATTTATTTAACTATCACCAAGTGAAGGGTCATAGTGACATCAACTGCATCACTTTTAAGAATATTGTCTAAGAAATTCTCGAGAAAGGTGAGTTGATTGTGGATAATCCCAACGCCGCCCCTAACCAAAATCTACAAATATTTAGAAAACCATTTCCCAATCATGCCCCTTCATCCAATCAAATAGGTGAGACATCTACTCATGATACCCATACTCGTGAGGTTCACGCAATCTTTAACGAGGTACATGTCACATCTCAATTACCTCACATCACTTCCATAGAGGAAATTCTATCCCAAAATCCTCCTTCCACATTGGAACCAATCGTCACTATTTGTTCACCAATAGAAGAACACCCTTCATCTCCTACATCACCTACGGAGGATTCTTCTACTAACATTAAGACCATCTCACCCCTAGCTTCTCCACATAGAGAGACTTTACCTACCATACCTCTTCAACCCACAGAGGAGCACCCATTACCTCCTCCACCAATAGAGGAGCACCTAATATCTTCTCCCCCCGCAGAGGAGCACCCATTACCTCCTCCACCCACAGAGGAGCACCTATTCATTCCTCCACTTATTGAGGAACTCCCATCATCTCTTCCACCCATCATAGACTTGGTGGAGATACCTTTGCCTCTTGGTGAGCATTCTCCATCAGCTACCCAACATCAAACAGACCTACTTTCAGCTCTCTTACCCACGGAAGCTGAATTTGGCCAATTCCCTGTCTCTAAGATGTATTTTATGGGAATTCCCATTAGGTCTTAACCAACTCCACCCACAAATGTGCCATTCTCAAATTTGTCCAATCACTTGGATTATGTAGATAGGGATTTATTATGGGAGCGCCTCTTACTCCCTGTCTCAACACAAATACAGAGATCCCTTGATGACACCTCCACTATCTACCCAAACACATTTGCACCCGTCAAACCAAATACAACCACTGTTGTTGCAGCCGCTTCCATGATACCCGCTAGTATTCATGTCACACCATTACCCATAACCCAACCTATACCTAAATCCAAACCCATACCCGCAACATATACCTCCACTAAACCTATTACCACTTTAGGGGTCACCCCGACCACAAACCTTACTCATCCACCTATTAAATTAGATTTAGCTACATCCTCCAACGTCAATACCACACCTACTCCAACACCCAAACCTAAGAAACAAACTCAACGGTCTCATATCTCAACTACACCAACCACACCTGCATTTTTCTGTCTGCCTCACTTTAAGACCTCGGTTGCCCAACATGGTCAAGCACCCTTCACCCATCCATAAACCAATAACACAACCACCCATTCCTACCTCACAAATCTCTAACCTACCCAGGCACACAACATGACTCATATCCTCACATGTAGTCTCTTTACCACCAATACCTCTAGATACCTTCAGCCATTGCTTCACTACCCACTACACTTCAGCCATTTCTTCACTACCCACTAACTCTTTCTCTTCCTCTATCTGCTTTTCCTTCTAGACCCCGTATACCCACACCACCTTTACCTAATAATTTGCAACCCAAAAACAAAACCCCACAATAAGGTAGTCAAAACACAACCACACCCTCCTACCCATCCATCTACTATAACCCTACCCAAACGATCTCAACAGATACCTCAAACCAAACCAGCACCTAAACCCATAGCTCAACCTATTCCTACTCTTCCAAAAATAATTCCTCGACAACCAACCACACCTACACCCAAACCCACATTCACTTCCCATTGTGATCCACTAGCAGGGTCTTATGCCAAAATTTTAACCAACCTCCTCGAGACTTATGTTATCACATTACCACCACTTCGACCTTACGACCCCCTCAAACCCAAGCCAAAGGGGTTTGATGATACCAAAATTTATGCATATCATCGTGTGACAAGGCATGATTTGGAGAACTACAAGGCCTTGAAAAAAACCATCCTTATCCAATTATGTCCACCTCAAACCAACTTTGATGATGATGACCTTTTTGATAAGGATCCTGCTTCACCTACACCCATTCCCACATTACCCACTCAACAAACACAACCTCCACCCTCACAGCTCCCAGAACCACACACAAATTTTTAAATTAACATGGTTCGCATCATAGAACTTTCCACGCCACCATCCAAATGTCGAGGTGACATCTAAGAGTGGTACAAAGTAAAATTGGTTCGAGACAGCTTTGGTCATGTGTGGGGCATCCCAAGTGATGAGATATGGTACTTGCATAGAAGAGTGAGACTTTTTATATGGGATCAAAGATTGGGCAGCATCACACTCTTGATAGCTTTACTTATACTATGTCACATCCATACATTCCATTACCTGAGGTAGTTGATCCGAGGACTACAGTCGATTATGGAGCATGGTATTCTATAGTTTTTCCCCTACCTTTGACTATTCTAGAGGTTGTTATTATATAGGCATGCATAGTCATAAAGGGTGCAGAGGTTTACATGATCAAGCTCTCATAGCTAGTTCTAGATTAGGCCAAGAGGGATTTTGAGGTTACCTTACAGGATAGGGCCCACAAAATCCACATGTTCCTCACATTAGACCATCCCATAAGTGCATGTCTAGATTCTCGTGGTACCGGTTCACCTCCACATATATTGAGTCCACCAAACATTCCATTGAGGGATGGATGGGATGGATGAGATGGAGATGGTGGGGAAAGTAGAGATGTTTGGGATGGATGGGGATCTCCACTACACGGTCCAGTGGGTGGGGGATGGAGAGCAGCACATACAGTCACCACAAGGATCCTGTTATGGTTTTGCTAAAGGATTTAGCATTTATTCAAATACATATTCGATTAATCATATGTGTAAATATGCTTATATAGGAGTTTTAATGGATGGAGGTACGAAAGATGAGGCAACATGCCTAATAAGAGTGTAGGAGGGGAAGAAAGAAGTATGCTCATGCCACCATAACTATGTGTGTTATGAGGATTAAGCGAGAGGCCGATTTGGAGGAGGGTCACGCCCACAAGACAACCACTCTTTCCACCTTGTCATTATTTAATATTATATATATACATACATATGAATGAAAAATATGAATAGATGAAATTTGTGATTTCATTATATATATATATATATATATATATATATATATGTAAATATATACATATGCATGTGTGTTTACTCCTAATATGGTGAGATCAAAACTAGATATCCTCATCTCTTTATATTTACATTCTTATATAGGTCCTCGCATATACACATACATATTTATTGAATATTGTTATGTCATTTTGAATATTATATATATATATATATATATATATATATATACATACACTTATAATCATTTCAAAATAGTTATGATAATATTAAACTAAAGATTTATAGGAGGAAACAAGCAATGTTTTCTAAGTTAACACCTAAGAGTATAGATATACTTATTACAGGTTTGATTACATTTACATTCACTCATCAATCTTTTAATCGATAAAAGAACTCCTTGGTCCTTCCCAGATTACTAATCATCCTTGTACTCGCTTTTATCCATTGATAAAATTTCCACATGCTCTTATGTCTTAAAGGAATAAATATCATACTATAACCTATCACAAATATGTAAATCAAGTTCACAAGTTCATGAGGAGATAACCATAAGTTTTGAAATGATTTCTTAAACCCTACCTTTACAATGAGAATAATAACTTTCTTATAAGGAAATCTTTAACTTGGAAATCAATTTCAATAAACTCCCTATTCTAACAAGTTTCAAATTCCTTTATTACACGAAAAACTTTAATTATTTCCTTCTCCCTTAGCTTGAACCAATGAACAAGAAAAATAACCTACAAATCTAAAAATATTTGAGAGAACTAAAATTTCTTCCACATACACATTTAAAGCCATAATCCATAGTTTGACAATTATTCCAATGAGTTAAAAGGACCAACCAATCACAATGTTTTTCTTTTATAACCAAGGCACAAGATTTCCTTCATAATGATAATGAAATAAATTATTTCTCCCTACAACATAATACAAATCTCCTCTTCAACACAAGCTTACAAGAGGGAGAAATAAATACCTTCATATCATTACACCTTTTAAACACCTAGAAAAACAAGGTATTATACTTAAACATATACTTCTCAACAAGTTTTGTAAAATGAATAACAATGAGATTCTGAAATATAATACAAAATAATTTACATGTCCCTTTCTCTTACAATTTTACAAGAAAACTAAAACTAAAATTAAAGTGGAAAATCCTCCCTAAAATGGGAACAACATGTAAAATTTAATAATGAATCCTTCATATCTCCAAGAAATGAACACTCCAAGCAAGGCTCTAGATCCATGTTCCATCATCAAATAGTAGGAATCCAAAAATAAAGATAAGTGTCTTGGTTGTCCACCCAACCAAATGGAATCATTACATGCCATCTCCAATGAGGAGGGTATGATATCCTCCCTCTAATCCCATGTGAGAGAGAGAGGATGTATGCCTCCAATATGCACAAGGGGAAAGAGAAGAAAAGTAAAACATGGACCCAATCAATACCCAAAAAACTTAGGCCAAACACATATAAGAAACTCCATGATTCTCAAGAGGGAGAAACACATAACCACATAATCTAGCACCAATAAATCAAAGACAAATTCACTTATAATAAATTTCATGCTTCTCAAGAGGGGGAAAAGGGACAAAATACCCATTTTAATCACACTTTTCATATACCAAATGAATTTTTAAATTTTCCAAGAGATCACAAGCCTCCCAAAATTCTTATTTCTCCTGCAAACCAAAAAAATCCATGAATCCTTCTTTTTTCAAGAAGTGATATGGGTTCCAAACCATATGGAAACCATCTCCCACATCAACAAAATTAAGGGAGGATAATATAAATCCTAACATGGCTTTCTTATTAAGCCATGTGTAATAAATAGGATTCTTCCTCTTCCCGATACTCTAAAATATGAGGAAAAAAAGAAAAATTCAAACATAATACAATTACAACATGTATTCCTACACCCCAAACACAAACAAATGAAACAAAAATGTTCATGGAAACATTAAGCCAAGATAATATGTGTGAGGCCTACCTCACAAGTTAATGAAAATTGATTATAAATACAATCTAGTCCTTAGAAACTCTTTGCTCCTCCAATCTCACCCTAAAATCTCCAAGTGAAAAATGAACCAAGTAGTTACAACCCCCTCCAAAATGGAGGGTTGAGTAACAAGGAGATAAGAGACACCAACCTATGTGTATAGTGGGGAAAATGTGTTTAAACATCGTGTACTCTTATCATCCATTTAACCAAGGTATTCAAGGAAATGAGTAAGGGACACACTAAGACTGAACATAACCGATAGAATTCAAAGGGGGTATAGGGACTGCTAATATTGAATACCCAAAGGGAAGTAACCCATATACTAGGAATACCTAAGTTTTTCAATTCCTTATGTCAAAGAAGAGGAAGTAACCCTATCGAGGTATCGTATTATGGGGGTAATGAAAGACAAAATAAACACATAAAGTCTATGCTAACTAAAGTAAAGCATGTAATATGAAATAAGGCACTGAAATACAATATGCTAACCTAGCATGTGCATAAAATACTAAGATAACATAAATCGATAAGCAAATATAGGTGAATACTCTATACAAAATGATAATTTAGGTTAGAACACTTACCTCTTGGGGGTGGTCATTGATGCATCTATTTCCCAAAGGGTCGTACACTAAGAGATAATATATTTTGGGTGGAGAAGGGGAAACAATCCAATCCTATCTCACTATAGGTTACCCAAAAGTGTAAGAAAACCAATCTAATCAAGAAGATCCTCCAAGCCAAGAGTTGAGATGCAAGAAATCCAAGAGCTACGCAAGCAAATGCAATTTGAGGTAAGAGAGAAGATATAATGACAAGTTCCTAAGAAATTTGTGATGTTTTTCCTTATGTGAAAATGTACTTTAGGTATTTTTACTAATTCCATCACCCACAGAAAAGGCATGAAATATCCCTTTTAGGATATCACTTAAAACTCACAAATTTATAAAAATCCAACAAATTGTAATTCTGATTTTTTAGGACAGCAAGGTACAAAAATAAAGAAAATTAATTATCTTCATAAATACTCACTTCCAACAATACCCAGAAGTTTCAAAGGAAGTGGAAAAATATGGAGAATAATGCACAATAGAGAAATAATTTTTATTGCAAAGATATGATTTTATTTAATTTATTTTAGGGCAGAAAATGAGAGAAAAATACAACTGACCATAATTTCCAAAATAACAATGGAAGAATGATGGAAATGAATTCTAGGGCATCCTCATGATGATAACAATCTCCAACTCCAAAATCTCTGGAAAAGAGCCACTAAAACCCCTCCAAAACATTTTCTGAAAACCCTAGGTAAGTTACCCCACTTGTGGGAGTCACACAGCTGCCCCAAACTGAAAATAAATGGATACCCAAATGATGGTTGGTTTACCTCTCCTCCATACCTAAACCTCTGATCAAAATGGCTGATATATTTCTGATCTCTGCTCTATGTCTGCAAGTCTGAATCCAAATTTGAATGGTGCAAACAACAAGCTAGGGATATGGGCTGGAAACCCTCACCAAAGAATGCTCTACCAGCTAGGGATGGATCTCTCACCATTGAAGCTAGGGTTCCTGTAGAATTTGACCTCCACAAGAAAAATGGTTGCAAATAGCAATAGCTCCAAAAGTTTGAATGTCTGAATGAATGCCCAAATGACCACAAGGGGAAAATATATAACTTTTTCCTCCAACAAACCCTAATCACCCCCTTTGGGTATTTTCTCATGTGAAATAATATAACTTAAGTTACTTTATTGTGCACATGCCAAAAAAGTACACTTAAGTCACCCCAACGAAGAAATAGAACAAATGTTACCACTTAGTCGCCCAACACTAAAGTCAATGACAAAATATAACATAAAGTGAAGGTGGTAACAAAAACACATACCCAATAGCCTCCAACATCTCTATACCCTTTGGTATGACCAAGGCTGAGACTAAAATAAATCGTTAGACCTCTAGTGTAGGAATGGAGACAATACAATCCTCCCTTCCCAAAATTGGTTTTCCCACAAGAAAATGTAAACTAGGATGTTGTAAAATCTGATCTCCTTCCCAAGTGGAATCCTAAAGTGGTAAGTCCTTCCACCACACTAGATACTCTATAATCACCCTACTTCTGAGCTTCCTTCGCCTCACCTCAATGATAGATTTTTGTTCTAAGATCAGCTTCCCCTCATCATCAAAGGGTGGAAAATATGTAGAATGCATAATATGTTTTCTAAGTTCTTTTTTAAGGCATAAAACATGAAATTCATTGTGGATCTTGTTGTTCTTTGGGATCTCCAACTCATATGCAACTTCCCCAACCCTCTTTACTATCCTATCTCGGCCTATAAAATCAAAGTTTCAACTTCTCGGCACCACTCTTCTTAAGTGACGATTGCATGTAAGGATACAATCATAGGAATACCAAATCCTCTACCTCAAAATATCTCTTGACCTTATTCCTATCTACATAGATCTTGTGTTTATTTTTTACTTTCTATAAATTCTCGTTGAGGGCCTTCATAATATCCAGGTTCTCTTATAACCAATCACAAGCTTTGGGAGCTCGATTATATGATAACACCAGGTCCAAAAATGATGAAGCATCATTCTGTACAATTCCTAAAAGGGGTTCATGTCAATACCAATTTACTAGCGGGTATTGTAACAATACTCGCCCATGTGTAGCCATCTAACCCATCCACATTGATGTCCTACCACATAGCTACAAAAATATCCATTTATCCACTTATTGACTATCTTTGTTTTCCCATTTGTCTATGGATAATAGATATTACTATGAGTCAAATCTATACAATTAGGTATAAAAATCTCCTGCTAAAATGTGCTCATGAAAATCTTATCCATGTCCCTGATAATGTTCTTAGGAAAGCCATGAAGAAAAAAAACACCTATGTAAAATGTCATAGTTACCTATGGATCCTTATGCCATGTAGGAATAGAAAATAAATGTGCATAATTGGGAAACCAAATGACCACCACATATATGTAATTGTTCCCATGTACTTGAGGGAATCCCTATGATAAAATCCATAGATATTCTCTCCCACTTCTTCCAATATAGGAAGAGGTTGTAGTAGTCCCGCTGGAAAATAATGTTTTACCTTGGTTTGCTGGAAGACCAAACACTCCCTAATATGGTTAAAGACATCTCCCTTTAACCCTTTCCATACAAACCTCTCCTTGATGTACCTATATGTCTTAAAATACCGAGTCTGTCTCGTTGGGGTTGTATCATGCACTACTCAAGGTATATTAAACTTTATGTTGGACTCACGTACAAGGAAAAACATATCCTTGTAGTATATGAGGTTATCCAAGATCTTGTATCTATCATCATGGATAATTTTTCCATAATCTCACATGTAAAATGATTCTTGGAATACTTAACAAATATGTGAGCCTTCTAATTTACTAAAACTTCTGACATAGAACTAATCATAGAGGTAAGGTGAGGCCTCCTAGATAATGCATCATCTACAACATTATTCTTACCTTTAGTGTAATCTATGTCAAAATCATAAGTCTCGTACCTTTTTACCCATTTCTATTGGTGGTCATTGATATCCTTCTTCCCCAAGAAAAATCTCTCACTTGTGTGATCCGTACAAACCCCAAGTCTACCGCCCACAAGATATTTCCTGAACTTGGAAAATGTATGCATAATGGCCAATATCTCCTTATCATAAATTGATTACCCCCTCTCCATAAGAATCAATTTCGACTCTCATAGGTAATGGGTGATTAACTAAAAATAGGATTTTGGGATAACTATTTTATAAGTTAATCTAAATAGAAACTAAGTGCTATATTGAAGTGCTAGATCTAATTTTTTCACTTTTATATTTGAATGGATTGAACTAATGGAAATAAGAGGGATATGTTACTAACCTATAAATAACTTACCTCACTGTAATGGATCGTATAAAACGGTGTGTGGACTGGGTAGGCTATGTTTGAATGACTTCGAAGGGAAAAAGTTGATTGTTTGTCTATACTAAGGCGCCTAGGAGTGTACTTGGGCGCCTAGGGAACCCTCGGTCTATGTTTTGTAATCGTATACTTTGGAAATGCTCAAAACCTGAAACTAGTAGTGTCACAAAGATATCTTTGTGTTACATTTTATCTTGTCACACGGGTGTTGTAATAATGTCTCCTATGTCACCGCAATCGTTGTATGAAGATTTACCTGTAAAACCCTATCCAAATCATCAAATCCCTAAAAATAAAAATGCATATGAATAGGTCGGATGATCTAAACTACCAAACTAATGGACCTACAACTAAGCATTGCACTACATTTTAGACCCAATGTAGTTATATGTGTGTGTGTGCAATTTTGTGCCTAGGATTCCCTAACACCAATGACACAATAGTAGGGGGCAATAACTAGATGTAAAATGTAAAATGGTGGATGGAATGGAAAAAATACAACCCTTTCCCCTATGTTTGTGTGATGCAAATGTAGAAGAATCCCAAATGTAGTCCCTTTCCTTAGTAGATAGATTCCCTTGATGTGTGATATGTCCTTCCATAATCTAGTGAGTATTCTTTATTTATATAGGGATCTCTTGCTCAAATTTTGACACTAGTGGTCCAAAACTACCGACTATGACCTAGGGAAATACATGAGGTAGTCGTTAGGACTGACCTTAAGAAAATAAATTAAGACCAAAAATTATGATGACATGAGTGCCTAAAATCACAGACTGGGGCACCCCGAGGCACCCTAGTGTAGACCTAAAGATGACAACTAAAAAAATTATGACATCTGAGACACCCTAAAAGATGGCCAAAATTGCAGAGACAACTGACGACTAAACTAGACAAAACAAAATGACACTTGACTAACTAACCAAAAGACCTAGAAATGGGTCACTAGTGAATACTTTTATCATGCAAGATCCATATATAAATTAACATACTCGGTGGTATAAATGTAATAGTAAGTGTTTGATTTTATGACTACATTTTCCCCCACTTTATGTTGGTGAGAGAAAATCTTGGTAACATAAAGTAGATAGAGATGTGTACCTGAGGAAAATTTGAAGAAGCCCAAGTTGTAGAAGAATGTGTAGATGTGTAGTAGAAGTGTGTTGATAGAACTATAAAATCATGTCAAACCATGAATCATTGAGTTGATCCATGAAACTTAAAAGTGTAAGTGTTACGATGAAGTGTGGAAAATGAAAATGATGATTAGATGATTTAGAATGAGGTTAAATATTGGATAGGTGGGTAGGGAGTGATCATTTCCCAACCCAAATGCTTTTATATGAATAGAATGATGGGAGGATTTGGGCGTCCCTGATGCCAAAGGAAGAGTGTAGGGAGAAAAGTGTTTATTCTCCAGGTCTTTCACTACATCCTCAAGATCTAGTTATTTCATACAAACTCAAATCACAAAGTTATGATTTTTGGATCCAGATTATTTTGATTAAATAGTTGACCCATATAGGAGTTATAAGTGGAAAGGAACTCTTTCCCCTACTTCATGGGTGTCGCCATAATATAAAGGCTTATGAGTTAGGTCATTAGGAAGTGGATGCGATAGATAATGAGATGGCTTTCAAGTTGGGCCATCCGGAAGTGAACATGGAATATAAAAATTAGTCCCAAGTTATGTCATCTGGGAATGAAATGGAAAATGTAACTCCCAAGGTAGGCCATCTAGGAGACTACTCATGGATTTGAAATTCCTAATTTGAATGCATGGATTTTGATTGGTTGATTGATTATTTTAGACCGGTTACTCATGGTGAGGTTTTTCGCTAATTTCCCCCAAGTTAGGTCATTAGCGGGAGTTCCTATAAATTGATGAGATGACGCATAAAATGATTTTTAGTCATTTGTTTCCCCCAATTTAGGTCATTAGGGGGGAATTGATAAGTTATGATATGTGAAGGTGTTTGAATAATTATTTCCCTAGATTAGGTCATCGGGGCAGATTGATGGAGAAATGTCACGGTATAAATTTTGAGGTGTTGGATTTATGATTTTGGGACTCGTGGTGACATAAGGGGTATTATAGGGGGCCTAATGATATGCCCCACTTTAATCAAAAGAGGGAGTGGCGAGTGGAAGGGACTCTAAGCCAAAATTAATGGAAATAGGTTAAAACACGGTAGTAAGGAGTAAAAATAACGGTAATTTACATAACATGGGTGAAACATGTGTAGTATGGTGGTAGGTGGAATTCTAAAAATAATTCTACAAATGGGGTGTAAATCAGAGTAAAAATGCTTAAGATATGACCAAAATGGTGTTGTGTGTATTATTTGTGGTGATAAGCGTGAAATGTATACCATAGTAAAGGTGGCAATTGTAATGTGCTTATAAATAGTAAGTGAAAACATAACTTATCACTTCATTTATTTTGGCACAATTGTAAGAGTGTATACAGAGTAAGTAGGGATGCCTCAAGTGAGACCATTATGTCCTGACCCATTTTGAGAGAGTAGCTTTGTGTACTACTACAAAATTGGTAAGTGTGTTATTTTTACTTAAATATAGGGTGTAATAGGTTGCGAGGTGACTTTTTGTAACTTTGATATTTTTAGCTTTCCCGGAGTTTAGGACCTAGACAAGAGCAGTGAGGGAACTAGTGATACTTGCACCTGAGCACCCGGATATAAGCGTTAGTGTCCTACTCTGGGGTGCTCCGGTCCTATTGTTAGGTGCCCCACCTAGAAAATGTTGGTTTGGTGGATACCTTGCTATGGAATGTATTTATAATATGTTGGGTACTTTTTTGTGATCATGTAAAGTGTTCTAATCATTGCATTTGTTATTTTTTTTTGTGCAAAGGGATATCCACTTGAGGGCATTTCATGGTGATTGGAACTTGAGTACACTACTAGGATTAGGTCCAATCGAATGATGAGTGGGATGTGTTGGGTAGATTCGGTCAATGACATATAGCACAAATGGGGGATGTGCCCCATAATATGCCTATATTGACTACATTTTGTGAGAGGTGGTGTGTAGACACATGCACATGGTTTCTTATGGGAGAGATGACAATGATGTTAGCTGATGTATATCACATACAATGGTTTCCATTGGTTGGGGAGAGAGTACATGTGATGGCGGTAGTGGATATGGAGCGGTAGTGGATATGGAGCGGCAGATGTGCTCGGCTAGACAATATTTTCTAGCGACCTAGGTTCCTAAGCGTGCCCATATTAGTTTGTATGTGATATTATAGTCTAGGGTTTTGTGGTTGCAAAAATTCATCGCAGATGGTGATAGCATCTTATATATCGGTGGAGGTAGGGGTGTCGATCTTGTATAAGACACATGACATATGTCAACGGATAGAGGAGGATGGGTCAAGATATGCGTGGGTGTGGTGTGTGTTGGTCCACATATACATAGACTTGTATCATTTTATAAATGATGAGCATGGTGGGGGTATAGGGGCCACCAAACTACTACATGTATGGGAATATGAGAATATAGTCATATTGAGACTAGTTGCAGGGCCATGAGGGGAGTGGGCTCAGCCAAAGATATTTTCTCGACATTGGGTGGATATTTGCGGTAGGAAGATGGATACAGATAGCTTCAGGGCCTCGATAGATGGGATGGGATCTAATTCAATGACATGGATGCCATATCATGATTATGGGGGATGACCTAAGGATGTGACATTTGTGATGTATTTGGAGGACCATGTAATTAGAGGACTACTTTCCGTGTAGTAGAGATTTTTCAGTGGAGAGGGTATTGCGGTAGTTCAGATGGCACAAGATGTGTCTCCAAAGCTAGATATATGGTTATGTTATCCAAAATTCACCCCTCAAGGTAATTTTGATAACATGCATCAAATTATTCAGATCCCGAGCAAGTAAGATTGATTCAAGCCCAAAATCATGTTTTTCGGGTCCCCTCGGCCTTTTTTTTAACTCCCCATCCAAGAAGAAATCCCAACAAGTTAGAAAAAATGGAAAAAATGTAGAAAATAAGGTTGCAAGACTGCTTTTAAGGCATTTCAGGTTGTACTAAGGTTCGTCGTATCAAGCTTAGGGCTGAAAAAGCAAGAAAATCAGCTAAGTCAGACATTTTTGTCCCAGGCGGTCCATGGGACAGCTTGGGACGTCGGGACATGAGGGACGTAAAAGCTGAAACAGCCAAAAGTAAGGAAAAATAACCTAAGTCTCTATTTAGTGTGGTTTGGGACATCCAGGCCAAAAGTGCGCGTGGGACGTGAATCGGCTGATTTGCGAAAGCACACCCATTTCGGGAAGTTCGGAGATATTCATCCAGAAAGTTGGGACAAAATTACGTGAGGTACGCGAGGGATGTGAAAAGGTGAAAAGCATACAAATAGGAACAAGGAAACCCAAATCGACTAAAGCGGGATATTTTCATCTGGGACAATGGACAAAAGTACGCGAGGGACGTGAGGGATGCGAAAAGGTGAAAGAACCACAAACAAGAGACAAGGAGGCCCATGGACGAATCATAACATGCCACGTATCAGAAGGGGGAGAAAGTTGAAAAAATTGCTAAGTGTTTTGTGCAAGGTAAAATTTTTGCCTGCGGGCCTGCCAACGAATCAAATCAGGCCACGTGTCTTCACCATCAACCCAGCAGAGCGGGGAAAAAATCAAAATTTGTGGCAAAATGTTTTACTTGAAAGTCCAAAGGGTGATTTTTGGCTGTTGCCCCCACCACCGAATGGAAGCTCACGGAAAATCGGGGCCTCGACACGTGTCATCCAAGTGACGAGCGCGGGAAAATTTGAAAGAATTTCCAAAATGCAAAAAAGAGGTAAAATTCAAAAAAAATTCTCACCGATCCGTTTTGGGCCTATTTTTCCCTAAATCTTCAAATGGCCATAACTTTCGATCCAGAGCTCGGATTTTTGCATTCTTTATATAAATGGAAAGATGGTGAAATTCTCTACATGATTAAAGGGTCAATCTTACATTTTGGTTCAGTTTGGAGAGAAAATTAAGAAACATCTCTGCACGTGGTAATGGCCGTATGACGTTTCAACAACCGCTTTAATGCAAAATGGGTCACATTCTTCTTGATGGCCAAAATGTTAGGGTATGGGTTTGTAAGGATGCCCATGCTATTTTAATACATCTCCATTCAATGAGGAATGGCTCCCACGTTTTTTACACGTTTTCTCTCTCTTGGGCTCGACCCATGCACTGTAAAAGCCAGATTTGGCTCATTTTTAAAGGGGTTGTTCATCTTTTCTGCTCTGCTCTCCTTTATTTTCTTCCCTAGGGTTTAAAATGGATTTTGAACCTCCTCCCCCTCCGTAATGGTGTTTTTTTACCTTTTACCATTAAAATGATGTTTTGTGCAAACTTCTGGAGCAACAAAAACGTGTTTCATGATGCATCTATCCATCCTTGCTCATTTTTTGCTTGTTTTCTTCTTGCCTCTCTTCATTTCAGGTATTTGTGCATGTTTAAATGTTCATTGCAGGGTTGGAGCTGTGTTCATAGTAGTTTTGATAGATGTTCAGCATTTTCCTTCTCTAGTGTATCACCGTTTTAGTGTAGGCTTTTGTTTTTTTCTTTTCTCTCTCTCCCTGTCTCCTTGGAGGTTAGATTAGGATTAGATTAGCTTGCCTACACTGGAATAGCTTGTGGCAGGTAGTTTAGGAAGAGGAACCAGCCTTCTCTAGAGATTCCTTTCTCATTCTTGCAAGTCCCACACTTGGAGAAAGGATTCAATGTTGTGCAATCACACTAGATGCCTAAAACATCAACTTAGAAACCTGATCAACATCCAAGGGGTGCTGTGAATTTACACTAACATGTTATAGGTTTTCGAGCCCTTAGAAAGGTGGGCCTTAGGCTAGGTCCCGTGATGGAGCAATTGGTACCACCGGGGTTATATGTGGTAGACCCAGGTAATAGCGGATGTGGATGGAAATAACGTGGTGGGTAGTGCATTGATGGGTGTTGTTATAACCAGATTTGTGGGTGCTATAGAGTTACCAATATGAGGAGAAGGTGAGGGGGTGCCCCTGACACAGTAGTAGTGGTTGTGGAAGAGCATAAGTAGTAGTGTATACTTAAATTTGTGGTTAGTAAATTGTTGAGGTGGTTTTGTATGTGGTTGACTAACATGAGGTTGTATGTGATGTATGCAGGAGATGCTTATTGGTATTTGATATTAGACACATTAATATGTACATAAATGTGAAATGTGTCAAGTGATGTGCTATCTTTGAGGATATTAGAGTGTGTGGATGACATTATGGGTGAGCATGCCCATTTGTTTGAGCTAGTAGCCATAGCAGTGGTGACATGTATGGTGTTTCTTAGCAAGAGGGATGATTCACATGAGGAGACTCATCATCTCCAAGAGGTGATAGGTGGAGGTCCCTTAGCTTAGGATGTGTTTGCATGTTATGTAAATTTGTAGTGTCGAGTTATCGAAGCAAAACATGGAAATTTCTATGTTACGCAAATAGGTGGAGAATTTTCGGGGCCATGAAATGTGGTATCACATTGGTGGTGAGGCATCTAGTTCTAGGGTTATTTTTGTACATGATAGTGATAGTGATGATTATAAATTATGTAGGTGGTCTTTCCCCCGTTGATGAAAAATATTTTTTTGACGATGATTGTTATGAATGTTATATGTATGGACACCAATTTTGGATATATGTGAGATCAATATTTGAGATGTTTTATCATTGTGATGCAATGGATATCATATGGTTGTATGGTTATTATTCTAGTATGTGTATTTTTGTGTATGTGATGAGTATAAATTTGTATGATGATAATAGGAATGGTAGATAATATATACATAGTAAATGATGATGTAGATAACTAAATTAATGTGATTGATGGGATGAATAAATTATGTAGCACGTAGGAAATGTAATGGTGATAATAGAAGAAATGTGAAGATAAACAAGTGTATCATAATGAATATATGAAAATTTAATGTAATGGTAATATGATAAGGTGACAAAAATAAGAGGGGGAATAACTATTCCTATCGGTGTATGGATGAATAGGTTCATGTAATAATACCCCTCAACAAAGTAAGGTTTGAGCCACGTAAGCAAGAGTACATCATTGGTAAATTATTGAGGTGTGCTAGATGAATGATGGAACACATGGTGAAAGTTTCTTAAAACTAATCTCTCAACAATCATGTAAGATTTTTAAGAACACAAGTGTGTCATCGGGGGTAAGGTGATAATGATCACCTACCAATGACTAGGATGACAGGTGGAGGTGGATGCATATGGAATGGATGGAGCATGAGTGTATGGACCAAAGTGCATGTCATATGGAGTGACCATGGGATATGTAGAGACTATTGGAAACCCATGGGATGCATGTGATGGATAGTGCAAATGAGGTAGATGTAATGAATATGGTGGTGGAAGTAATGGAGGTGGTGGATAGTGTGCATGTGACAAAGGTGATTGAAAAACAAACCGAGTATCAAATGGAGAATACATAGAGGGTGTATGCCTACACTATCATGGTGAAGGAGATAATGATCACTCATGAGATGCAAAAGATATGACACTAGTGTCCTCTAGATTTTGTGACTTCTCACATTAATCAAGATAGGAATTATCATGATGGCCACTAATACGATGGTAATTACAGTAATACTGATCATGTTGGCATTTTAAATGGTGTGGAGGGTGGTGTTGATTGGAAGGAAGCTGAATTAATCGCTCATCAAGTAATATATGCAACACATCATGAGATCAAGCATTAGGTGAAAAACATAGAGGCTCATGGTGCCGAGGTGAAGTATTAGTAGTATTTGTAATGGGTCATGGAGTGGAAGAGACATATGCGGGAGGTGGAGGGGGATGAGGTTATTGCATGTGCACTTTGGGTTGAGATGGGGTTTTTTTATTATTACTAGGAGGTAGAGTAGGAGTAGCATGGTTTGTTTGAGTTTTAGCTAAGGTTGGATATTGTTGAGGATGTGCAACTGGAGGTGTAGCTGGAAGAGCATAGGGCATAGTAATTGGAGAAACATGAGAAGTCTATCTAGAGAAGAATCAAGAAGTTCCTTTTCTAGATACAATAACCTTGTAACACAAAAGTATAAAATACTCGCAAGTATCATAGTGTAAGCATTTGTTTAGAGGAGGAATAAGAACATGATAGAAGAGGAACTTATTTTCCAAGTCACTAGGATGAAATATAAGTTGATGTATGCATGCATAAAATCGTAAGATGTAATCTTGTATAGGTTTGTAAGAGCCCTAATATAGAGTAGGAATCTGATTGTATGTGACCCTAGGACCATTATTGATAATAAACCTATGAAGGAAGACATCCTCCATGTCATAAAATGTTTTAATAGACCCAAAAGGGAGATGGGTATATCATTGAAGTGCATCAAATCAACTAGACTAAACTGAAAGGCCTTAAGAAAGAGTCTATCATTGGAATAAGAGACCATAAGAGTGCATCAATGTGTAATATGAGCATGAGGCTCACCAATACCATCGAAGCATGTAAATGTGGGCATGATGAAATCCTTAGGAAAGGCTGAGTTATGGATTTTTTTAGGAATGGGATTACCATGCAAGGAATTTTTTTCTAGAGACACATAGTAAGCCCTCCTTTCTAAGGTGAGAGAGTGAACCTGGGACTGAAGTTGACCTACATCATGCATGAGAGATATAATTTATGGTGATGGAATAGAATAAGATGGAAACAGTGTATTAATATGTTGAAGCTTGTCATTGTGTGTGATCATAGGTATTTCAAGAGGTGAGATAGAAGGCTCCAAAGCTAAAGACGTGTGAGGAGTGTGTGTCGAAGGAGCCACATGAGATGATGAAGGGGAAGTTTTACTATAGTACTAGAAGGAATGTGCAGTGTGGGTGAAGTGGAAGAAGGAAGTGTAGATAAGGTAGGAGTAGAATGAGAAGAAACAACATAAGGCGAGATACTTATGCACTATGGTAGAAGAAATCTTGGGAGAAGAAGAAGATGGAAGATGTGAGGAACTCTCGGTAGTTAAGAAAGAAGGAGGCTCCTTAGGAATGAGAGACAGAGTAGTATGCTCAATGTCAATCTAAAAAGTACTGTCAATAATATCATCAAGGTAATAAGAATGTGTTGATGGACTAGAATGAGAGGTGGGAGAAACACAATGATAAGCAAGTAGGAGACATAGGGGTAGTAATAAGAGTGGCCGGAGGATAGGTAGTAGGAATACCATATTATGAATCAATTCCTAACAAATAATCAATGATAGAATGATCTAAAACATCGGTGGCATATCATAAGAAGAATAAGAAGGATCAAAGGCCATTGAATGGCATGTCGTACAATGAGTAAAAGTAACAAGGTCATCAACAAGGCATATGTCGATAGGAGAATCGGTAGGATTAGTTGGCACATGTTTTTGACCTTTTAAGATGATTTTTGAGTGGAGTCGGTTAAGGTCATAATATTACTATGTAAATCTATAAGTTCATTGATGGTAGACTCATCATAAATAGGGTTGACACTAAAATGCAACATGATAATAAAAGAAGAGCTATGCTTCTTGAAAGATGACCAAAAATTAATAATGTTCGAAATGACAGTACACCAAAATGATTAACTAAAACTAGGATTTTGGGATAATTGTTTTATTAGTTAATCTAAATAAAAATAATTGTTATATCGAAGTGTTATATCTAAATATTTTTCTTTTATATTTGAATGGATTGAAATAATAGAAATAAGAGGGATATATTACTAACCTATAAATAACTTACCTCACTATGTACTAGACTATAGCAGACTGGTGTGTGGACTGGGAAGGCTATGACCGAATGACTTTAGGAAGGGAAGAAGTTGACTTTTTTTTGTACCGAGGTGCCTAGGAGTGTACCGTAGTGCCTCGAGGCACCTTGGTCTATGTTCTAGGCACTGAAAACTATGGAAATGATCAAAACCTAAAACTAGTAGTGTCACAAAGATCTCCGTGTTATCTTCACTCATGTCCCACGTGTGTCACAATAATGTCATTGTAACCATTGTATGAATATTTACCTACAAAACCCTATCCAAATCATCAAATCCATAAAAATAAAAATGCGTATGAATAGGTCGAACCGACCTCACTTTCCAAACTAGTGGTTCTATAACTACTCATTGTACTACATTTTTAATTAATGTAGTTTTGTGTGTGTGTGTGTGTAATGTTGTGCCTAGGATTCCCTAGCACCAATGATGCAGTAGTATGGGTAATAACTAGATGTAAAATGTAAATGTTGGATGAAATGGAAAGAATACAAACCTTTCCCCCTATGCTTGTGTGATGTAGATGTAGAAGAAGCCCAAATTAAGTCCCTTACCTTTGTAGATAGTTCCCCTTGATGTGTGATATGTCCAACCATAATCTAGTGAGTATGCTTTGTTTATATAGGGATATCTTGCTCAAATTTCAACACCAATGATATGAAACTGCCAACTATGACCTAGGGGAATACACAGGGTAACTATTAGGACCAACCTCGAACAAATAAATTAAGACCACAAATTACGATGACATGGGTACCTAAAATCATACACCGGGCACCCTAGTGCAACAATAGGCACCCAGTGTGTAGACCTAAAGATGACAACTAAACAAATTACGACATGTGAAACACCCTCAAAGATGGCCAAAACTGCAGAGACAACTAACGAATAAACCAGATAAAACACAATGACACTTGACTAACTGACCACAGGACCTAGAAATGGGTCATTAGTGAATACTTTTATCACGCAAGATCCATATATAAATTAACATAATCGGCGTTGTAAATGTAATAGTAAGTGTGTGATTTTATGACTACAATGGGATGTGTATCATGCATGAGAACAAACCTAATTCCCTCACCCGATGCATCACATTAAATTACAAATGGTCAAGATAATAAAGTAATGAAAGAATGGGACATGAGCTCATCAACCCTTTAAGGTGATCAAAAACTTGTGTTGATTTTGACCAAGAGAAATCCCCCTTCTTGGTCAAACCTATCAAAGGTGTAGTCAATCAAGAAAATTTCTTCACAAAGCTCATGTAATAAGTGTATAGACCTAAGAACCCTCTCAAATGTGTCAAAATTCTCCGCAATGGATAGCCTAATATTGCCGGAATTTTTCCCTATCCAAATTGACTCCACCTCTTCCAATCACATGGCCCAAGTATAAAAAATGTGTCATGCCAAACTCACACTTATAAATCTTTTCATATAGAAAATTATCCTCTAAGATACCTAACATATCATCAATATGTCTCATATGATCCTCTCATGCCCTATTGTATACCATAATTTCATCGAAGAATACTAACACAAACTTCTACCAGTGGCAGTTGAACACAAGGTTAATACATGATTGAAATGTAGCAGAGTGCATTAGATAATCCAAGCAAAGCATCACAAGGAGCTCAAATTGACCAAAGTGGCATTTGAAAATTTTCTTATGCACATCCCCTCTTTGACCTTAATCTTATGGTAACCATATCATGAATATATTTTATACAAATAGATTTCACCATATAGCTCATCCATAAAATCATCAATGTGAGGCATGGGATACTTATTATTAATTGTTATCTTATTCAAAGTACGATAATATATACACATGTCCATGGTTCCATCCTTCTTCTTCACCAAGACAACAAAAGAATCAAATCAACTAGAGATGGGCCTGATATGCCCCATATCTAGGAGATCATGTATGGCCCTCTCAATATCATCCTTAAACTGTTTGGTATGACGGTAAGGATTTTTGACTACGGGATTAATATCCTCAAGCTCAATCACATGCTCAAATTATCTATCTGGAGGTACATCTAGAGGTATATCACTAAATACTACATTTTTTTTCAATAGGGCATGAACATCCACATGGTACCCTGGCCTAACATTATCTAACTTCTTTTTCAAAACCTAGAACTAAACTACCCAATCCACATCATTGTTCCTAAAAATCCTCTTTATCTTCTTATTCATGACAAATCTGGGTGCATCTTTAGATAATCCCCTTAATACTACATTCCTACCCTCATACTTAAACTTCAAATCCATCATATGAAACTTAGTCCGAAACTCACCCAGAGAGTGGAGCCACCGCACTCAAAGCACTATTTTTGTGTTCCAATATGAAAATTCACTCATACTTAAAATTCAACTCCATCATATGAAACTTAGTCTAAAAATCATCAAAATATTGGATCCATTACACTCAAAGCACTATTTTTGTGTCCCAATACCAATAATATAGAATTCACTAGTAACTATATAGTTACCCATATCGATGCTCGATCGCGGGACTCTCCACGTACATCTCATGAACTCACCATTGGAAATAACAACATTGAATCCCTTGAAGTCCTCTATTTATAAACCTCATCTCTCCACCAAATTTGCATCAATAAAGTTGTGGGTGGCCCCACTATTAATAATCACTACCACACACCGACCCTACAAGACTCCTTAATCCCCGAATGCCTTATACCTAGCAATACTAGACAATGTGGCTATGGTCTCAATGGGAAAATTCTCCTCCATAGTATTAATGTCTACACTATCTAAAGCATCACTATCATCATGTTCAAGAGGTTATACTACCTCCTCTCCCTTATCATCATTTTCCTTGAAGACCTCAATGTATTATGAATTTCCTATCCCTGAGAAATTATGCCCTCATGACCATGGATTGTAGTACTCATAACATAGTTTCTTCCTCAATTCCTCCCTGATCTCTGGTGAAATTTGTGGCTTCTTAGCTGAGTATTTTCTCTCTTCATCCCGTCTAGGTGGAGGCATCCTCTGTTGAACTCTGGGTGTAAATCTAGACTTGTGAGTAGACACAAATTATTTGGCTCTCCTCATGGCCTCATGTAATGATGGAGGCTCAAATTACTTCACAAAATCAGCCAAGTCATCCATTAATCCTACTATGAATAACTAAATCAATCTCATCTCGGAAATGTCAGGAACCATCAATGAGAGTCTCTAAAAATCTGCAATATAAACATCCAAGGAACCTGTTTGTCTTAAGTGAGTAAAATCCATGAATAATCTATCAAGATATCTCTTATCAAACCTATCCTCTAGTCTCTGTGTAAACTCTACATATTTAGTAATGTACATGTTCCCATGTTTCACTAGACCATGATGCCACCAATCATGTGCATCTACCTCAAGATGTAGGATTATAAATGTAATTACATCCTCCTCATGCATGGGGTTCAAATAAAAATAATTCTTCATCTTTTGGACCCATGGCCATGCAATATACTTCTTAAAGTCATCCAAAGTGTGGGATACGAATCTGCCTCAAACACATTTGTAATTTAGGAACCCGTAAATGATTCTCTTGGGCTTGCTACCAATCTTCATCCTGTAATAATCTAGAATGGCCATGTTCTCCCAAAACCCTCGGTCAAAGACTAGTATTTCTCCCAATAAGACTCCTCATCATACACTTCGCTTGTTGCCCCCATGTGAGGCTTCATGATATTTCAAGAAAGAGTTCTCTTGAAGTCCCAAAGGCTTGGTAAAAGAGTATGGATATCGCTGCCCTAAATTGTTGCTCTCACCCTTTTCCTTATTATCCCCATATCTGCTTTGATTTAAATTCTGAGTGAGTTGGCTCAAATAATGGTTAGTGGTTTCCTATTTTTTCAACATATTGATGAATAATTTTTCATTACCTCTTCATTGAGCTCCTCCTCGCCATCCATGTGCTGAACAATTTTTCCCTCCCCTATTTCAGATTAGTGAAATATCAACAAAAAATAAGAAACTTCAATATGAGAGGGTTTAAAGTACATCTAGATAAGATTATGATGAATACGTGTGCAAAATATCCTTCTCATTTGCGAGCTAAAATGAACTACACAAAAAGAGAACTCAACACAAAAATGGATTAGTAGATAGATGGGTGGGTTTCCTAACAATGTCAGTCCCGAGAAGTGAAAACTTCCTAAGATGGATTTCAACCCACATTTTGATAAAAGATAGATAAATGATAATATGTAGAAAAATATGAACTTGAACAGATATCCGAAATGTGCTTTGGATAAGATAAGATGTAGATATGATAAAAATAAATGATATTAAATCAAACTTTATTAGGTTGATGACAACCCGAGACTAGAAGATACAATCAATGGTGAGTGCGGTAGAGTGGATCGGAAAATAAAGAAAACATACTCTAAAATACTGATAAGGTCTTAGATCTAATATGGTAAAGTTGTGGAAATAGAAAGAAAGTAAGAAAGTTGATAGATGTGATGGTTGTAAGCATATTTAAATATGACTATGTTGGGTCGATGATGACTAGTGCAAGTTGATAGTGGTGGGACATATTCATGATTTCAAAAGGTAAGAATAGACAAAAATAGGGGATGAAGAAAGTTGAGTAAAGTATTGGGTAATGATAGGGATCCAAGATGATTGTTGAACTCCGCAAGGCTCAAGAACAAGATGAAGGAAAGACAAAGGGGCTTCACACAAGCTCAAAATGTCTTCAAATCTCCATAATAATGAAATAGGTATTAAAAATTCAGATCTAAGTTAATAGTATTTATTGGTGAGAAGAAGATAAACCTACAAAAAAAATCCAAAACCGAAGAATACCAAGAAAATTCATCCTTTGCAAGGAGGGGGAAATGTGTATTTATAGGGGATGAATCGTAGGCGAGAGGTAGGAAAATATTCAATAAAAAAAAAAAGGAAAGGTGAATTTATTAAATGAAATACCTAGAGAGGAAAAAATATGCATTTAGGGAGGATAAATGATAGGAAAATATTAAATGAGGGTAGGTGGGAACCTAGGGATAGATAAAAAGTGGTTGAGAGGAAGGAAAATATTAAATAAAGGAAAAGGGAGATAAAATTATTAAATGAGGACCTAGGGATAGAAAATGGAGACATTTAGGGAGGATAAAAGGTGGTTGGAGGAAAATCATTAAATGAGGGTCTAGGGATAATAAATAAATATGATTAGGGATTAATTAAATGGGATTAAGGGTGAATTAGGGGAAATAAAATAAATGATGGGGTAAAATAGGAAAGTGGGAAATTCGAATAAATGGGATTTAGGAGGGAAAGGGGAATTCGAAAAGGAAGATAGATGTGCATGTGTGAAATGACAAAGAAGGGGAGTGAACATGGGATGGGGTACAAGCGTAACAAAACTTGGTGTCTACATTTTCCCTTTTTTTTTCAAGTGGTTTTCATTATGAAATCCATGAGACAAAAACTAGAAGTAATGAAAGATGATGGGAGGAGACAAGAAAGTATGACAAAGGTTATCCCCCTCAAACTAGGGATCAATGAGGTGAAGAAGAATCGATCATGAATTTGAAAAAGATGGATAAAGAAATATGGAAAAAATATTGAAAGGATGATAAAATATGAGAGTATCCAAAGATGAAAGTAGATAGGAAGGTGCCACAAGTGAAGTGGAAGGAACATTGATACGATTAAAACAAAAATAAAATATGGTGGTGATGGTGGAAACACATCAAAGGCGGGGACATAGCACAACCTTGTGATGGAAGAAATTTCAATGGCCTACAAACCACCGTGAGTTAGAAAATATCATTGAAATATGGAGGGAATCCAATGGGATTTTGCTCGAATGTATGTACAAGTTGTGGGACCCACGGTTCAAAGGAAAACCTCAAAAAGTATGTGTAAATAAATGTGAGGATGATCAAAATAATGATCCTAAAAAAGTTTGGGCAAAAATAGCATGTGTTGTCCTTCAAACATGAGGAATTAAAAATATGCATCTGGGTGGGATGAGGATCAAATATGGCCAAAATGGTAAACTTAAGATGAAAATAAGGTACCTTGAGAGGGATTGTAAATATGGCCATAGAGATGGCTGCAAGATGTGAGTAAGGATACTTTATGAGATAGATAGATGAGAAAAAATATGGAAAAATGAGCCATGAAAAACAAGGAAAGGTGTCATATGGGTGACACACCAATCTAAAGGATAGGGAAAATAGGTTAGATAAAAATATTGGATGATGGACAGGATAAGATGGATGGATAAGATGACACAAGACAACATATTAGATGAGATTTGGAAGAGATAAGACAAATTGATATCATGAGATGAGAGAAGATTGATAAGGAAAGAAAAAATAAGATAGATTAGATGATATTAGATAAAATGTTGGATGAGATAAAGAGTAAGAAAAATTGACAAGATGGGATAAAGTGGTAAAAATGAGATAAGATGGATAAGAGGATGCAAGATGGAAATGATGAGATAAGATGACATACTAGATTATATATAAGATTGATAAGATGAGATAAAATTGGATTGGATGTGAAAGATAAAACACTAGTTTAATAGGGTGATCCAAAGCGTACAAGCATACACTTCATCATAGTAAGGAGCATATGTCACCTATTGTACTAGATTACAATAGGTGAAAGGTAAAGAGTGAAAGAGTAACAATGAAAAGTGTTAACACATAGCTAATGATATCTATTCACACTTAATATCATGAAATAAAATATGGAGGGTGTGCTTAAACACCTATTGTAGACATGACAAATATTTTTATATGTAAATCATATATGGGAAAATAGGTTCTCCTTAGGTGGTTTTCCTAGGTCTATTCCCCAGAACTGAGAAATATGGTGCAAACTAATCAATTCATAAATTTTTCTATGGATGAGAAAGATTATTGATGCGGGAAGCTTTCCAAATATGTTTACTTTTAAATTTTTATGCTTTTTCTTTTAAAACTTTAAGAATGTTGATCAATGTGGGAAGCCTACCCTGCCATTATAGAAGATCATAGTCATCCTTCAAGGGAATGGTCTACGTTCAAAATTTTACTTTTGGATATTTACATTTTTGACTTTTTAGAAGGCAATATATGATATGCATTATAGTTGTCCTTAAAGGGATCAGTCTATATTTTTTCTATTTTACTTTAAGAATAGTTTTCCTTTAAGGGAGAAATCTATTTTCTTTTGAGAGAGATAGCTTTTGAATATGAGCATTCCAAAATTTTGAATTTTTATGGAAGATATAGGGATAGCCAAGTAAACCACTTGGGGAGGGGATAGTAAAATGTACAAGTGACACCTATGGACCCTTTACATGGTTCTAGTAGGTAGATAAGAGGGTGATGGATGTAATGATTACGGGGTTCCCACCAAGAATTAGGAACTTATCTATAAGGAATATTATATGAGTAGAGCTGTGGTGCCCATATTCAAGGTGACAACTAGAAAAGTGACAGTAGACCACATAGTTCCAAATAATTACAGTGAGAGATGGAAAGGTTGATGAGGGAGATAAGATCTTATGGCATGACTAAGATCACGTTGGTAGGTATGTTAATAGTAGAAGGGTCACAAGTGCAAGGCGTTAAGAGGTTTATGTATGTCCATGAATCAACACATGACTCTAAGGCGCACTTGACCTCTCAAGGTCATTCCGGGACAGTAGGTAATGTGCAAGGTTGCGCTAATTGTTAAAAGGGAGCTATAGGAGAACCATAGACTAAGAATAGGTAGTGTGATTTCCTATGAATTGAGTTCGTAAAGCGGTAATTTGAGGCTATGTACGGGTAGTGTATGCTCCTTATGGTTTAATTTTCTTGTTTGATTTTAAAATTGAACTATGTTGAAATTTTCATTTAAACCAATTTGGAAAAGTAAATGTAAATTGGTTAAAAGACAAATGTGCTTTAATCTCTTAACTAGCTAGAATTTACTTCATCTGTGTACTCTTAGATAGCTAGAATTTTCTATGCTTTTTAAATGCTTTTATGGATGTATGTTATGGATGATGATGATGATGCAAATGTGTAAACATAATGATCTTTTTTATATATGATGCATATGAGAACAAATTGTAATTTATAACTTTGATTTTCAAGCAATATTTAGCACTTCTATTTTATTGGAAAATGTGATGAATGTGATATAATAAAAGATGAACTTACTCCATTCCTAACTCCACACAACTAGTAAGATGTGAGGGATCATCACCGAGAGCTAGGAAGGATGCAAGTTATATGAATTTGATGGATGGAGATGGTGACAAGAATATAATATTTTCACAAAGATCCAATTAGGAACTGACAACTCTAACCGAAGAAAGGTCAACTAACCAATTCAGAATGTAATTTACTTGAAATTTTATCAATAATTAGATCCATAGATGGCCTTTTGATTGACAAAATATAGTTTTAGGGATTGAATCTCTTATAACATACACATCTAACTCACTTTCTTGGGATTTTTAAGATTTCAAATAACTTTTTATTCATTGACTTATTTACAACTTATTAATTTATTTGACGGGACCCCCTACGTCTTGCCCCATGCTACTAGTAAGAAGCATGGGCTCATCACCGAGGACAAGACATAGGTGAGTAAGAAACTTCCCTCCTTTCCTAACCTCATGCTACCAGTAAGAAGCGTGGACTCATTGCCAAAGATTGGTAGGGAAAAGAAGTGTAGTTTGTTAGAAATTAATTATTAATGTTTACATTATAAATATTAGGTTTGAAAGAATATATTGTTTCAACAATATATTATTCATAGAGTATTGTTGTACCCGTAAATCTATTAACGAGTTATTTGTTTGTATGGGTTCCTATTTTATAGGATACTGGTTTGTCTATTATATTGGCTATATATTACCCTAGTGTAATGCAGCAAAGATATAGAGATATAATATAATTATTTAGTGTTTTATCTGTGCAAGTCTGATCCAAAATTAATATTTGGTATCAGAGCGATCAGAGGTCTGAGGTTGTGTCCAAATGAGAGTCATTTCTCATTGAAAAATGTTGTCCATCAATCGGTTGCAGACCTGCTGCATAGAAATAAGGTGAATTCTTCACGTCCTAGAGGCAATCTGTATATCCATGTGCCTGCACATATATAGTGGATCGTGGTTTCTACCTCCAACGATTCTGACAAATCTGGGCGTTTCTTTGCATGCCCACGGCTATCATTCACATTATTTTATGTTGTAGAATATATCATTGTTTATCAAATGATCTCCTCGCAGCAGAAGAAATTTGGGTGGTGCCTCTTTGAGTTTTGCATTGAGCTGCTCTGATCTGGTTGTGCAGATCTTATGCAAATAGATGTTTTTTCGAGATAGGACGGCCTGTACGTGGGAATAAACAAATTGGTGTTTTCTTACATCGGACCCCTTTCCCTGGAAAACTTCTTTTTATTTGTCTACGTTTTCTAGAGCTATTTGGGATTCATCTTCGGTGGCTGTGTTTTCTTTGTGGAGGCAGCGCTTTGCTAAGTTGGCTACAAACTACTCTCTAGATATTTTCCCCTACGGAGCTTCTGAGTTGTCGAGATGGGTCTGACATTTACCAAGCTTTTTCAATGGTTGTTTGCCAAGAAGGAGATGTGAATTCTAATGGACAAGATTCGACCGCTTTGGAGACACTACTTCCAGAATACGCAGGGTCTTATCTTTGTGGTAGACAGCAATGATAGAGACCGTGTAGTTGAGGCAAGAGACGAGCTTCACAGGATGTTGAATGAGGATGAATTACGAGATGCAGTGCTCCTTGTGTTTGCGAACAAGCAGGATCTACCAAATGCTATGAATGCTGCAGAAATCACTGACAAGCTTGGTTTGCACTCCTTACGGCAGCGGCATTGGCATGGTGCTTCGACCTCATCCCCTCCACCGAACGGTCTGGCATAATTCTGTCCACGTGGTGAGTTTAGTTCTATTTTAGGATTTTTAATTGTTATCAAGTGTTGAGTCGTCTTATTAAAAATAAAAGTAGTCATTTTGTTGGTGTTAAGTCGACTTATAAAGTCATGTTTATTAGTCAATTAAAGTTGTATCATGAGAAGTATAATCTTAGAAGGGTCCATAGTTCATCATCCTGTTTGTTATTTAACATGGTATATTCTCAAAACAAATAGTCATTTCCATGTGTCATGTTTGAAATGTATATAGTAAAATAATTGTGAATTCCTATGTTATTAGGTGTCAAGTGTCTTGGTCATTTTGTAGAAATGTCAAATATCATTGTTATGACATTAATGTTAATAGTCATTGTGAGTTGTAAGTCATTGTCAATCAAATAGGTGATTTAGGATATTCGTGTCAGAGTCAAAAATTTTAATGTCGTAGAAAGTATCATTATTTCGTGTCAATAATTTTGTTGTCAATGAGTCAAAAAAATAAGTTATTGTCGTCAAGAGTCGTGTCATTGTACAAAGAAAAAAATTCCTCTTGAACGCATTTTCGGTGTTACCCGACGTTCGGAAATAAATTGTTTCACATTGCGGGAGGAGAGACAAAATAAAGTAAAATGTGAAACTTGATGAGCTTCATATCCAAATCCGGCTGAGTTAGCAGCATGAAAATGGAGGATGGAGGCACCGGAGGATGGAGGTCAGACAACGACCTCTCGTCAGTCACCAACGATGGGGCCGCACAGAATGATTTGGTGGCACAGGTGTGCAGTGTGAGTACTTGTTTTTTAAGTTTTGCAGTGTTCCAGATTTAGTTGTGTGGCATGAATTTCAGCTTGGTGTGATTATTTTTCAGAGTTCATGTTGTGTGTTGAATAAGTGAAATGTTCACATTGAGGGGGGAACATGATCAACATGATCCAATGTTCCATTTTCAGTTTTTCAATTTTTCAGTTGAGTATGTGGCTTTTCCTATTTCCCCAAATGAAAAAAACATAGTACAGAACAAATAACACAGTGAAACGCAGCATCATGAGGCTTGATGAGGTAGAACAGTCAGATGTGTTCCTGTTCGTACCTAGGTTTGTGGTTAGCCTCTTGAAAACCATTGAAGGTTGTTCAGATGTGTTCCTGCTTGAGTTCCCACACTGCTAGGTCAGATGTGTTCCCTAGAGTGACTGGTTGATAAGCAGATGATTCCTGAGTGTGTTCCCATCCTCGTCGGTCAGATGTGTTCCCGACAGTGCTTGGTCGATAAGAAGTTGATGTGTTCCTTCTTCTACCTTCAGTTCGAGTGTGTGCCAAGATCATGAGCGCGCAGAGGCGGCAGGCTGCAAAGGAAGTGTGAAAGTTCTTTTGTTACCATGTAAACATTAAGGGGGGGAATGTTAGGAAATTAATTATTAATGTTTACATTATAAATATTAGGTTTGAAAGAATATATTGTTTCAACAATATATTATTCATAGAGTATTGTTGTACCCGTAAATCTATTAACGGGTTATTTGTTTGTATGGGTTCCTATTTTATAGGATACTGGTTTGTCTATTATATTGGCTATATATTAGCCTAGTGTAATGCAGCAAAGATATAGAGATATAATATAATTATTCTATGTTTTATCTCGTGCAAGTCTGATCCAAAATTAATATAGTTTTATTTCAAAATGAAAGAATTTTTGTATTTATTGTTTATTTATCTTTCTTTTTTTTTGTTTATTTATTTTAGACTTTTTCTTTTGGGAGGAACATTTGCCTCTAGTCTCAACCCCATGCAACTAGTAAGATGTGAGGGCTCACCATTGAATCTTGAGATAGGTGAAAAAGAACTCCATGTGAGATGTTTAGATTTCTTCTATTATCATAGAGGATTTTAGTGAAATATGTGACATTAAGAATATTTTATAATAGACTATGGGAAAAGACACCTGAGCTAGAAGAAATCATGAATAGAACTAAGTGTGCAAGTATTGGTAGGATCAATGTCAAAATTCCATCTTAATAGCTAAAATGATGAAGAGATTTAAAAAATTTGGAGATGATATGATGGATACTTGAAGAGGTATGATTAATCTGTTTTTGCCAATATTTGAAATTTTCTTAAAATTTGTTTGAAAAGTAAGTTTCTTGATTTACAATTTCACAATATGATAATACAGATGATATACAGTATGGATGCAATAATGTACAAGTGGAGATGTAAATGATCCATGCATAAGAGTGTTTAGGGTGTAGTAATTTGATGAATGTCAAACTCCTCACCTCCCAAGGTACACAAATGATACACATGATCTTTGAAGTTTTTGTTCTCTTGACAAGGGCCTACTACCTTGGGTTTAAACTTACAACCCTTACCTACAACTATATATATCTGATCATCTAACCTTGGCGTGAATCTGTCCATTTGAAATAGGTCTTTGTGAACCTCTTCAACTTGCTCTCAACATATCATATTCATGTGAGCATGACTACGCTACTCAACTATGTTCCCTATGTAGGGAGTAGTGGTTACATTTGACATTTTTGCTTATTGTGGAATTATGTCCCGTAGACACAATAAGCTTGGATTTTGACATATTTGTGTCTAGACCAAAGTTTGGAATGGAATAATCCCTAGAGATGGCTTTGATGGAAATTGTCTTGATCTCAAAAAAAATATTCCTTTGTTATATTTATCATTTTTATGCCTAGACCGAGAACATCAATAAGAAGAGAGAATATACTAAGGAGGTTACCCATTCCTTATGGTTTGAAGGGGAGAAGGATAAGTTCATCACTCTCTAAGATATTCATAATCTCGATTGTGGTCTTGGTGGATATGGTTTCCACAAATATCACCTTACCTTTATCTGTTTTCTCTACCTCAAATGTTTTTGGTCATCGAATTCAACTTTTAGAATGCTCGAGGTGTTCATGACCAATTATTTGGATGGAATTATTTTTTTTAGATGATTCATATGGATCTCATATTTTGAATGGACCTCTGGCTTCTTCTTGAGTTTTCCAGATGTATGTAAAATGGTTTAGGATCCCCTTGAGAAATAAATACCTTTCCCAAATGGATAAATCTAACTTCTTGGAATAAAGTGGAAGGAATGGACTTCATCTAATGAATCCAAGAACTACCAAAGATCATGTTATAATTTGTCTCCTTGTTAATGATGTAAAACTCTGTCAAGATAGTTTTGACCCAAGGGAGATAGGAAGAACTGTGGTTCCAATTGAGGTAGCCTTAAGACTTTCATACCCTCACAACATGTTTCTCATAGAGGAGAAATTAGTCTCCCCATATCCCAAATTCTACAAGAAAGATAAGGGAACCACATTTATAGCAGCCACATCATTGATCATGGCTCTCTTGATGTAATTTTTATAAACCCATACCTACAAATGTAATGTAGGATCATCTCTTCGGGCTATTTCAATCAGATGGCATCATATTTATATCAAAAAAATCTAGTATCCCTATCACTCTATCTTGGAGGATGTATGTTGAAGTCAATATGATTTATTTGAGCTCCAGGAGGAGGTGTAACATGGATTAAATGACCAATACCCAATGCATCAAGAAATGCGGAACGATGTGCAAGGGAATTTTTAATAAATCTAGAAACAAGATGTGAGAAAAGGTCTTGTTCAAATCCGATATCAAATCATAAGCTCCCACAAGTTTTGAGACTATATGAATGTCATATTGTAAGAGAGAATGAGAGGGAAGAGGTTGTGAAATGTACTCCCTTGTCTAATTTGTTTCATTAATTTCTGGTTCAATCTCTGTCTCAACTAATCCCAAAAATTTGTCTTGTTGTTTGAGCCGAGGTTAGGAGAAACTCGATAGTTAGCGAAGTTGAGTCCATGTGGTTGTTATTCCCTACAAGGATACCCTTTTTATGTTTTTATAGTTCTCCTTAACATCTTCAAGAAATTTAGGAAATGGGTCATGATAGATGCCTAGGTTTATATTCAAGGTGCGATGGATCCTGTGTATCTCAATTGTGAGGTTCCTTCAGATTTTCTAAGAACATGTCTACAAAGAGTGTAGACACTAAAATTAGGTCACACTCCCATTTGGTCCCTCGACAAATAATCACCTTTCATCACATTCACCTAGCCATGGACACTTTCACCTCACTAATATTAATTTAATTAATTTAATTTAATTAATTCATTATCCTCACTATATTTATTATTTAAATATCTTAGTTTAAATAATATTCACACATAAACTTCACCTAGACACATCACCAAGCCAAATCACCCTAAAACCTATTCTTAGTAAGTTGTCATAACTAACTAAGACTTACCTAAACCCTAAAAATCAATGCCTACATTCTCTATAACCACATTCCCGCATGCTTACAAGAAGCTCCCAGTCTAATCTATGGGTTAACAGCATGAGATCCAAGGAAATCAAGAGGATCTCCCTAGTTTAGTAAACAAAGGAAATCCCACCTTGACCGATGTCGGTTACCCCTAATCGTCGCAGGTTAAGGTGGAACTACCATCGTTTACCCTTTTAACCCCAAAACAACCTTATTCTCAAGGTTTGCAGAAGGTTGAAAAATATTGGAAAAGTTGGTGAACATTAGCACATTTCGAGAGAGATATCGTATCTTCGAGAGTGAATTCTAGCAAGAACACTCATGCAAGGAGGAGATCAAGAATCTTTTCTCCGCATGACCATCCCAAAGAATGATCTGATCTAACCAAGAAAAGAGGAATGTACATGCAGCCCATGTAGAAGCTTTCCTTCAGTTGGTGATCACCAAGCCTTCAAAACCTCTCATCAGCACCTCCATCCCTCACTCTCGGCAGAATAGAATCCAAGTAAGTAAACGTTATACTTCTCTGGTTCCTTCCATTTCATCATTATATTATCATCTATTGTTTACCAAGCCACCCATTGACCTCCTCTAACACTCACCCCTCCATATACCCATTAAAACCTCTCCAAATCCTCTCCAAATCACCCAATACCTCATCCCGACCAACCAAAGTCCTTTGTGCAATCACAAAGGAGACCTAAATTTCATTCTGTGGCATTCCCAGAACTCCACGATGAATCGGCACCGGCTACACATAATTATCATCGGTCACCTTAACCAACATCGGTCTCTGAATTTTTTCATACAACCTAGAATAGTGACCTACCCACCTAATTCCATCTCACCCTCATTCACTTGTGATCTACCTGAGACCTCTGTCAGACCTATAGAGACCCATAACCAGTTACTTGACCTTCGGATCCTATTCTAACCTAGCCTGTTAGATTAGATCTATTTCTTATTGTGTTTTAAGTGAGATACCTAAATCATTTCAAATTACAATAGGTTTTACCTTATTTACCGCATTAAATTGTTTAAAATAGTGGACTGACAGCCATCTAGGAAGTATCACACTTCCCGAATCTAGCACACACTAGGTAGTTCACTGAACATATTGTTTAATTCCTTTTGGTGGTCTTACTTTGCATTACAGGCAGTTCCTCCTAGCCAAAAGAAAGCTCTCACAATTAGCTATGGATTAAGAATTCATGTGTGCGTAATAACCCATCAACCAAAGATTTGAACAGGTATTCCTCCTATGCCCATTACCCTAATTGTTTCATCAATACTTCAAAGAAACAATCTAGAATCAGGTGAAACATTTTGGCACACCTGGTGGGACCCATCTAGGGTTCCTTACATTTCATTCATTCCTAGGAAAAATTGTGTTTGTTTCCCTTCTGAAAAGCATACACATTAATTTTCTTCATTGGTAACCCACCTTTTCTTTCTATTTTCTCTAAAAGAAAATTTTCTTTTGGTGTAATTAAAAAGAACCATTTCTTCATGTTTTCTGCATTGTAGTGAAAAAGCATCCCTCTTCCTCTTCATCTTATTGTGTCATTCAACTTCACACTTCGATTTGGGCTTAAAAATAAGTGCATTGCATTTTGATTTATCGCATCAGCTCACATTAATTGAGGGCAACCTATATGTCAAAAGTCATGACCAACTGATGGTTGATAAACAAATCATAGAAAGCACGTCTCTCTCTCTCTCTCTCTCTCTGAGTCTTACCAAATTACACAAATTCAAAACAAATACATATTCTTAAACAACATCTTTCCGGGAATGCCTATCAATGATCGCACTAATATGAGGATTGGCAGGTACTCCCCAGCTCGCTACTCTATCAAGTCATACTTCAGAGCGAAGCCCGCCCCCACCATAACATACCTAAAACCTCACCTTTTAGATATCCTTCTTCGTAGGAAGCCATCCTCACCAAAAAAATCTATTTCACAGTTCATGTGTCAGTCCTTAAATAGCATAAGCTAAACAAACATAATAGAAAAGGCACTCCTAGGATCACATTTTTCTTAGTGTTTCTGCTTGGCTTGTGTTTTGAGGTGAGAGATCATGTTCTTCATTTTTCTTGTTCATCCTTACACACTCCTCATCACAGCTAGTGTATTCCAGCTTCACCTAAGTGTGCCTAGGCCATATCATCATCATTCCCAGAATTCTGGGTCTAATTCTACATCAGATTTTAATTCACAACCACTTTTCTTTCATCACTATTTCAATTTCATAGTAACCGTTGTTGGTTATACCCAACCAACATCGGTTCGAGGTCCTTTTGTTAACCTACCCAAAAGGACATTTTTATTCATCCTCTTCCACTTTTCACAGGTCCTATCATTTCCATCATTCCTAATGATGTTATAAAGCACTATCAGATTTGGCATACCGCCGATTTGACCTTCTACCTAGTTTTTTAATCACTATCCATTTTCCACAGTGACCGACCACGGTAACCTGTGACTAGCGTCGGTGTGCTCTAACTGGCATCGGTTAACCTGATTCACTTTCTGACCCACATTTGGTACCGAATCCACTTTTTATCACAAAATTCACCATTCTCTGCTATTTTTCTATGTCATTTACGAGAGAAGAAGCCCTACCCGATCGACTGGTTCACATGGTACTAACCCAAAGACAAGCAAGCGCACTCATATTTCATGCCAGTTGTCAACCACTCCCACCTAGTCCTTCACCACCTTCCATTTTATCACCAGCCAGGGATCCCATCCAACCTATCACTATCACTACCGAAGATGAGGAGTTCACATGACTCCTTGACCAAAACCCTACCGCCTTGCAGTTTTACCTTTCCCACTCATCCACTCAATATGCCTCAAGTCATTTGATATACAGAGACATGCCATATCTATCACCCCGACTCTCACTCATACTCCTGCATCAGCCCCATCTGGCTTTGTGTTTCCTGCATCTACTTTACCCCCAGTCATTTGGCAGCTAGGTCCTATACCCGCTATGACCGCCACATCTACCACCTTCGTGGCACCCGCCTCATCCACGATATCTTCGAAGACTACCCACAACGTAACCTCATCTACCCCTAATTTCTCACACATACCCATAGCTACACTACCACCTCTAGTGTCGGTGACCCATGCCCCTTTTCGAACGTGGTCCTTTCCATTCCATAATCATTACCCCCATTACCACTAGGTTCACCATGACCCTTCCACCTCCATATACATATAATCATTACCCCCATTACCTCTTGGTGAGCATTCTCCATCCGTTACCCAAAATCATGCAGACCTACTTTCGGCTCTCTTACCCATAAGCTAATGCTAGCCAATTTCCTATCTCTAAGACACATTTTACGGGAATTTCCATTAGGTCCTCATCAACCCCACCTACAGACATGTTGTTCTCACATTTGGCTAATCACTTAGATTATGTGGATAGATCCCTACTATGGGGACGTCTTCTGCTTCCGGTCTCAACATAGATGCAGAGGTCACTTGCTGATACCTCCACTATCTACCCAAAAATATTTTGACCAATCAAACCAAACACAACTACCTCTATCACAACTCCTTCCATGACACCTATCATAGCTCAAACCACACCCTTACCCATAGCCCAATCTATATCTAAACCCAAACCCACACCTATGACATCATCCTCGACTAAACCTATTACCACTTTAGGGGTCACCCCGACTACTAGCCTTACTCATCCACCTATCAAATTGGATTTAGCTACATCCTCCAAAGACAACACCACACCTACTCCGACACCCAAATAGAAGCACCAAACCCATAGAACTCATACCCCAGGCTGCGCCAATCACACCTACACCTGTCCTCGTCCATCTTAGGATCTCAGCTTCCCAACATGGTCAAGAAACCTCCACCCATCAATAAACCAAAAAAAACAACCCATTCCTTCCTCACAAACCTCTAACCTACCCAGACACCTAACATGACTTACACCCACACCTACAACATCTTTACCACCCATACCTCCAATACCCTCAGCTATTGCTTCACTACCCACTACACTTCAGTCGCTGTCTCTCACACCCCAAGCACGACTCCGTCATCTACCTTCACAAAGACCCTCGTTATCCCCATGGGTAACTTGCCCTCTTCCCTCATCTACTTTTCCTTCTATACCTCATACATCCATATCACCTTTACCCAAGAAGGTGCAATCCATAAACCAAATTCCACTACCCCATGATAAGGTAGTCAAAACAACCACACACCCTCCTACCCATTCACCTACTATACCCCTACCTAAACCAACACGAATGACACCCAAAACCACACCAGCACCTAAAATCATAGCTCGATCCACTCCTCTTCCAAAGATTGTTCCTCAACAATCAACTGCACCTATACCAAAACCCACGTTCACTTCCCATTGTGATCCACTAGCGGGGTCCTATACCAAAATTTTAACCAACCTCCTCGAGAATTTTTTCACCACATTACCACCACTCGCCATTCGACCCCTCAAACCCAAGCCAAAAGGGGTTGATGATACAAAAATTTTTGCCTACCATCGTGTCCCAGGGCACGTTATGGAGAACTACAAGGCCTTGAAAACCATCCTTATCCAGTTGTGTCCTTTAGAAGCCAACTTTGATGATGACAACCTTCTCGATGAGGATCTTGCTTCACCAACACCCATTCCCACATTGACCACTTAAAAACCACAACCTCCACCCTCACAGCTCCTACAGCCACACCCAAGATTCAAAATTAACATGGTTTGCATCAAATAACTTGCCATGTCACCACCCAAATGTCGTTGTGCCCAACTCACCTCATAGGTTTTTTCTCCTCCGGTAGGTTTTTGCCCATCATGTTGTTATACCACTCACCCTACACCTTCTCTATTTTCCAACTCCCCTCAGATCAACATGATACATGTCACTACACATGCTTAGAAGGATAGGGGTAAAGAAAAGGAAACTGACCCACCAACCAATCACTATCTCAGGCCCCACGTACCCCATTTCTAATGGCATTACACATCACATGAGGCACAAACAATTACACCAATATCCCCTAAAAATGTCCCTATATGACCTCATCCAAACCTCGGAATCCCATCATCAAGCTCTCATGGAGGTTCTTCAATATATTGAGGTTTTACCCAATGACCCTACACCCGTAGCCTCTATTATAACACCCCATCATGTAGCCTCTCTCACAAAATTACCACCTTCATCTTCACTCCGACCCTATTCACCAAGTGGCCTCCTTAGCTTCTCGGAGGAAGAGATCACACCATACCAAAACGATGACCTGAACCTATCCCTCTTCATCTCTATCCACATCGATGACATACGGGTACACCATGTGATGATTGATGGGGGTGCTAGTATTAACATCATTTTATCCAATGCATTCACTTAAATGCACATACCTGACAATTGCATGCATAAACATTTGGTCATGTTGCATTCATTCAATGATGCTATCACCTCTACACTAGGCACCGTCATCCTCCATGTTTTTGTGGGCCCCCGCTTACTGCTCTGCAAATTGTTTTATGTTTTGGAAGGGGAATTCCAATATAACCTGTTGCTTGGCAGACCTTGGATTCGTGTCATGGGTTGTGCTCCTTCCACTTTCCATCATTTTGTAAAGTTTGAACATGAAGGACACACTTATACCATTCCAACTGACCCCTCACCTTTCAAAACATGTAACATGCTTTACCAACCCAATGATGTGCTCATACCTATTAATTCTTCTACCTCCATAACCGCTACTTCTTCACCTAATCCTCCACTTACCAATACAGCCGCAGCTTCTACCGCACATACCTCCTCTATTCCTACCACTGCCATAACCTCCATGGCTGGCCCATCAGCTTCCCAATCTATTAACTTCACCTCCTCCTCAACCTCTGACAAATTATCCATTCCAGCTACCTACATACCAACCACCGATCCCTTGGAAGGTATTTTTCAACGCCTCACTCTGGGGGAGTACCACCTATATAGTGTCAACACATTCCTTACTCCATAAGAGTATGGAAGTCTTCACTAACACCCTCGCTATGATCACCACATTAGAGAACGCCTCCTCTATGGTCCTCCTCACCTTTGTACTACTCTCACCTATGCAAGGCTTGATACTACCACTTACACACCCAAACCACTGCCACAAACTCGCCCCTTTTCTGTTGACTTCCAATCAGATACCAATTGTTGTTTCACCCACACCTTCTTACACCGATGTGCGTGGAAGGGTTTTGGTTTTGGCTTTTACGAGAAAGGTCATCATACCATTATTCCATGTACCACCCGCAAACATAATGACCATAGTGATATCGGTTTTCCCGAACCACCTACCAAACAAGCCCTCATTGAACTCATTAAGGACACTAGCTCTTCAGAACCTTCTTCACCCACTCCACCTTCATCACCACCCTCACCGGTGGAGTTGATGGATCCTGAATTTGTCCCTCCTAATTTTCTTTTTCATAAACACCATTTCCTTGGGGCCTCTGACTTATCAACGCGAGGGCGAGGCCCCTTCCACTCTTCCCTTCCTGTATCCTGAAATGATCGATGACGATACACCTTTAATTAACGTCATTCAATGTCATGATGATGAATCTATGCTCACCTACCTTGGTTCAGATGACTCATATATTCATCATTCATTACCTTCTGAGATGCAAACCATGTTGAATGAATCAACTATCGAGATCAACATTCATACTCAGGATGACCCACACATCCTAAAGATCAGACAATCTTTAGATGCTACTGAACATGAAGCCATCACTTCTTTTCTCAGAGATCATAACCATGCTTTCACTTGGTCTTATGCATACATGCCCGGTATTGACCCCACCATAGTGGTCCAAAATATCGTAACCCTTCCCGATTCCAAACCAATCAAACAAAAGGAGGAAAATACACCCTCGCATTGTTCTTCTTGTCAAAGAATAACATCAGCACCTTCTTTCCATTTCCTTTATCTTACCCATTGATTATCCTCGTTGGATTTCTAACATTATCTTTTTCACTAAAGTGATAGGAGGACTCTGGATTTGCATGGACTTCCGTGACCTCAACCTAGCATGCCCAAAAGATGACTTTCCCTTACCCAGTATTGACCAGATTTGTTAACCTTATCTTGCTGGTCATGAGATGTTATCACTCATGGATGGCTTCTCGAGTTGTAACCAAATTTTTCTTGACCTAAAAGATAAAAACAAGACCTCATTCATCACCCCTTGGGGGACCTTATTCTATCAAGTCATTCCTTTTGGCCTTAAAAATGCTGGTGCCATGTATCAGCGGGCTATGACTTACATCTTCCATGACATCATGCATCGTATATTGGAAGATTACATGGATGATCTCCTGGCCAAATCTAAACGCCACTCTGAGCACCTAACCATCCTCAAAACCATCTTTAATCGTCTCATTAAATATTACATCTAACTTCAGCCTAAGAAGTGTGTCTTCGTGGTTCTCTCTGGAAAGCTCCTGGGATTTATCATTTCCCTCCGTGGTATAGAAGTTGACCCTGCTAAATTCACGGTCATTCTCGAAATTCCTCCGCCTACTAACCTTCGACAACTCTGTAGCCTGAAAGGAAAGTTGTAGTCTATTCTCCATTTCATTTCACAATTATCGGATCAATGCCAACCATTTCATCATCTACTCAAGAAGGATGTCTCCTTTAAATGGGATGATAACTACCACAAGGCTTTTGAGTCCCTAAAAAATACCTTCTCCAAACACCCATACTCATCCCACCTAAAGATGATCAACCTTTCTACCTATACATATCAGCTCTTGATCATTCCTTGGGAGCCATGCTTGCTCATCGCGATGAACAACACAAAGAGCGAGCGGAGTTTATTACATAAGTCATACTCTTTTGGACTATAAAACCCGATACAACCATCCTGAAAAAAAATTCTTAGCCTTAGTTTTTCATTGCCACCAAACTCCGTCATTACCTACTCAACCACAAAAGTTATGTTATGACCAACAGTGACCCCTTACACTTCATGTATGCCAAACCTTATCAAAATCAGCATGCCACATGATGGCTTATGCTTTTAGCTGATCTTGACCTTGAATTCATTCATCAAAATTCCATCAAGGGCCAAGCTATCACTGACCAATTGGTTGATGCACCTATTTCCAAGGATCAACCCTCTAATTTTGACTTTCCAGATGAGTCAATTGCTACCCTTTCCCTAGATGAACCTCCTTACCAAATGACACTCTTCTTCGATGGTTCTAAGTGTCAATGTGGGGCAGGCTGGTATTATCCTCATTCCTCTTGATGGTGAACCCATGCCTTTTTCTTTCAAATTAGATTTTGAATGTACCAACAATATTGCCGAATATGAAGTGCTCGTACTAGGTCTCCAAGCCACCTACACCCTAGATGTCAAATCAATCAACATCTTTGGTGATTCTCAATTGGTCGTAAACCAAGTCAATGGTATGTACCAATGTCGTAACGAGATACTTCAAAAGTATAAACATCATGTAGACATACTTTTGACCACCTTTGATCGTTACACCCTTCAAACCATCCCACGTTCAACCAACAAGTTTACAGATACCATGGCCTGCTTAGCTTCCCAAATACCCACTTCACCCGTCGATTCTACAATCTTTGTCACCATATAACAACTCCAATCACCTTCTTATTTACCTCATGATGTTTACTCGATCGGCATCGCTACCCCCGACCCTCGTGACCTTTGGTATAAACAATACTCTACCTTTCTCTCTCCATCTTACCTCCTGATCTCACCCATAATGGACAACGTGCCTTCCTTAAAAAGGTCTCTCGTTACGTCATTCTGGGGGGCCTCCTCTATAAGTGCAGCTTTGATGGTATTCTCTTATGATGCCTCACAAGTTCTGAAATTCCTTATACCATTAAGGAAGTTCATGATGGCATATGTGGAGGTCACTTCAATGGCCTTGTTGTTGCTAAGTGTATTCTTTACCTGGGCTATTACTGGCTGACCCTTAACCATGATTGTTGTGACTACGTCAAATTTTTTGTAAAATGCCAAAAACATTCCAATCTTCATCATACACCTATTCATGCCTTACAGGTCACTCGAGACCTTTGGCTCTTCTCTCAATGAGGTTTGGATCTTGTCGGAGATATAAATCCTCACTCTTCCTAAGCACCATCAATGGATCATCACTCTTTCACCGAATACTATACAAAATGGGTGGAATCCATCCCACTCATCTCCATGAAATCTGAGAAAATATGTGAGTTCATTAACCACCACATCATTTTTCACTTTGGTGTTCCACATCGCCTCATCACTAACAATGGAAAACAATTCAAAAACAAAACATTACAAAAACTTTGTGATGCCTTCAACATTCAACTTAGTTTCTCATCACCTTACTACCCACAAACTAATGGCCAAGCCAAATCCACTAACAAAACCCTCAACAAAATTCTTATGAAAGTGGTTGACGATACTGGGAAGGATTGGCATACGCACATTCCTTTTGCCCTGTGGGCATACCACACTAGTATTCACACTTCCACTACGGCCACACCATTTTCTCTGGTCTATGGTACAGAGGTAGTCCTGCCTCTCGAAGTCTAGATTCCCTCACTCTACATTTCTCTTCATGACATGCTCAATGATGATGACTTTCATCAGGACCGTTTAGCATAGCTAGAGTTATTAGACGAATGTCGTCTTAACTCTCTGGATCACCTTCAAGTTTACCAAAAATATATCAAATGTGCCTATGACAAATGTGTCCATGAACAAACCTTCCAAGTCAAAGACCTTGTCCTGAAAGAAAATCAACATGTAACTAAAGCAGAAAAAAGTAAATAGGGAAAAATTGCTCCTAATTAGCTTAGACCATACATTGTGACTCATACCTATGGATTAGGTGCTTATCGTTTATCTTCACTTGATGGTAAACCTGACCTTTATCCCCTTAACACCTTGCATCTTCGACCATTATATTGTTGATTTGTAGCCCTACCTCACTTTTTGTCTCTTTCCACGCTCGTCCCTTGAGTGTTATTCACTCAATACACCTCACCAATGATTAAACAAGAATCATGTGAGTACCGTCACTTGTTATCTTCTCTTGAATATGTGTACCACGACACTGCACATAGCATGATTCTCATGGATACTTTTCGTCTACCTTTAGATGAGATCCCATGGTTGTTTCACCTTGCCTTTTGAACAAGAGTCTTATTCTCCACCTTGGTCTTGTCCATGACTTCAAAGACCTCACATGGGACCAAACTCCTTGAGTCAAACTTCTACTAAAAATATGATGACTCCCTCAAAAGGACATCTTCCTCTTGAATAATTTTTGTTATAAATAGACTGCTCCCTAGAAGGAAAACTATGTAAAGCTCTTGAAAAAAAAAAAAAAGAGCAACCGAAGCTTCCCGCATTGATTAGCTTCATGAAGACCTCAAGGAGTTAAATTTTATTCATCTCATATATACTTCCTATATCGATCAGTCTATCTCAACTATAAGTCAAAACACTCAACCTTTTTGTCATGGACTTTCCCATTGTGATCTAGGTTCTCTTGCTTAAAACACATGCTACCTATACCATATGCAAATTACCCACTTTTCACCCTTCAAACCATGCCCACTCCCATTTCCTACTACCTCAAGGGACTTCTTGGAACTTAGACATTTGGTGATCATGTGACTACTTTTCACCATAGAATAGTCCATCATGCAATGTCTTTAGGGTCTTACGTTCATCACCTCCGCCAAGGTATGATCTACTTAGTATGATCCTACCTAATTAGGTGGCTTTATTGCCCCCTCTTATCTTTTAACCATCTTTGTTTACGTTTTGATTACCTTATACAAGACATGGTCCTCGACTTACTTTTGGGGTAATCTCCTTCTTTCGCCACAATCACCCTCACCTACATCATTTTACCTATAATCTACCCACACCTAAAAATCTAAACCCACAACATGCCCAAAAACCTACCAACTCATTTTCATACCCCCCTCACAATCTTCCCTAGCTCATGGGAGAACGACATCGGTCTGAGGTCCCTTTTAGCCGAGACTATGTAGGCAGCACTCTGAGGACATGGGGCCCTTGGAGGTTAGCTCAGCCAATCCTTTACCCTAAACAATTCATCTTCCATGTTCCTCAAATTACATCACACCTCACTTAGTTTCCCTTTTATACCCAAAATTGGAAATTAAACCACATACATAACAAGTTGTTTCATATTTTAAATATTATCACAGCATACATTTATCACGCCTACCATTTCTCTATCATCCCTATGCATAGATTATACCACATCTCACATATGACCCATATTATCATTCATTGCATGAAATAATAAATCACAACTTCACTTGCTTTCAACACAACCATGCCTACATCAACCTAACTTAAACCATGCCTAAACCAACCTGACTCAACCATGCCTAAGTGATCAAGTTATCCAAAATGTACCCCCTACTCATTTTGTGGCTAACTCCTCCCATTCTCCCCTCTCTTCTGCCTCAGTCACAAAATTTTGCTTTCAGGCACTCAAAACCTTCTGGAAGTGGCACCATTGGATAGAGCTCTTTCTCAGCTTTCCAGAAAGGTAAAGTTTTCCTCCTAACTCCATGTATTTTTCAAGTTATGGCTCGGCAGAGTTTTTGTGGGAAATTTTCCCCTGAAAGGCCCGCAGCCAATGAGAACGTGCCACGTGTCCAAGAAAGTGGCGGGGGTCGGAGGAGAACTTGGTTTTTACCAAGTGTTTTGGTGAAGGTTTCAAAAGGAAATATTTTTCCCCACAGGCCCGCATGAAAAATTTTGAAGTGGAAAACCCACACCCAATGGGGTTTTTCCATGTGTCTAGGTCAAATATCATCAAATGGCCCACGGAAAATTTGAAAGAATGGGCCCGCTCCCAATCGGGCGTGACACGTGTCCTCAATTGCGGCACGGCGGGAAAATTTGGAAAATCTTCCAAAGGCTAAAACAAAGAAAAATGGAGCAGGAGGGGCCCGCGCCCATTGAAAACTTTGCCACGTGGCACCTAGAGTGGTGGAGCATGGGGAAATTTTGGAAAATTTTCCAAATGACCAAAAAGGTGCAAAAATTTGAATTTTTGCCCGCCAACCCGATTTGGCCCTGTTTTGCCCTAAAACTTCAAATGGCCATATCTTTCGATCCAGAGCTTGGTTTTTCACGTTCTTTATATCAATGGAAAGATGGTGAAATTATCTACAAGATTCTGGGGTCATTTTTGCATTTTGATGGATTTTGGAGAGAGAAAATTGAAAAATGCCTCTGGCACATGGTCATGGACAGAAATGACATTTCAACCACCGTTTTTAATGAAGAATGGCTTGCATTCTCTCCCAGCATGGCTAAAAATGTTAGGGGATGGGTTTGTAAGGATGCCCATGTTATTTTGATGGCATTTTGGTCAATGGTTGAACCACTTGCACTTTTCCCGCATTTCTCTCTCCCAGGGTCATGGTTTGCACTTTAGTAAAAAAGCCGAGAATGAGTTCATTTTGCAAAGGGGAGACTTTTTCAGCTCTACAACTTCCTTTTTCTTCCTCCTTGGTAGAATTTGTGAAGAAATTGTTAGTGCAAAATCACAGCACCCCTGGATGCAGATCAGGCTTCTAGGTTGATCGCTCAGGCATCCAGTGTGATTACACAACATGGAAACCTCTCTCCAAGCGTGGGACTTGTAAAACCGAGAGAGGAATCTCCAGAGAAGGCTGGTTCCTGCTCCTAAACTACCTGCCACAAGTAATCTAATCCTAATCTAACCATGCCAAGGAGACAGAGAGAGAGAGAGAGAGAAGGGAAAAACAGCAAAATCCTACACTAAAATGGTGATACACCAGAGAAGGAGAATGTTGGACATCTATCAAAACTGCCATGGGACAAAGAGAGGTGAGCAATGGGAAGGATGGACGAGATGCATCACGAGGCCCAAGGATAGATTTCACCACGAGAAAATGTCCCAAAACTCCATGAACACGGCTCCAAACTGCAATGAACATTCAAACATGCACAAATACACTGTAATAAAGAGAGGCAAGAAGAGAACAAGCAAAAACGAGAAAGGATGGACAGATGCATCACAAAACATGTTTTGTTGCTCCAGAAGTTTACACAGAACATCATTCCATTAATAAGAGGCAAAAACGCCATTACAGAGCAAGGGAGGAGGCTCGAACTCCATTTTCAACCCTAGAGAAGAAAAGAAGGGAGGGCCGAGCAGAAAGAATGAACAACTCTTTTTTTTTTTTTAAAAATGAGCCAAATCTGGCTTTTACATTGCATGGGTCGAGCCCAGGGGACAGAAACATGGGAAAACGTGCAAGCCCATTCCTCATTGACTGTAGATGCATTAAATCAGCATGGAGGATCTTACCAACCCATACCCTGTCACTTTGAGTGATTTTTTTGAGGAGGATGCGACCCATGTGCATTAATTTGGCCGCTAAAATGTCACTTCTGGCCGTGCAGAAGAAGAATGCGACCCATTAGCATTAAAACAGGTTGTTGAAACGTCGCTTCTGGCCATTATCACGCATCAGCGCCGTTTCTCGATTTTCTCTCTTCAGACTACACCAAAACTCGAGATTGATCCCAGAATCATGTAGAGAATTTCATAAGCTTTCCGTTGATATAAGGAACGTGCAAATCCGAGCTCTGGATCGAAAGTTATGGAGGTCTGAAGTTTTAGGGCACAAAACAGGTGAAAACGTGTTTTGAAATCTTTCCCACACTCTGCCACTTGGATGACACGTGGCATGCTCTGATTGGACGAGAATTCTCTCTCCTCCATCTTTTCGGTGGGCTGTCCTTTGAAATTTTGACTTTTTGATGATTTTGGGACTTTTTTCACCCTTTTCCCACGCCCGCCACTTGGATGACACGTGGCATGATCTTGTTGGAGGACAGGGCGCGGGGCTTCCTTTACTTTTAGCCTTTTTGGGGAACTCGGCCAAATTCTCTAACTTCCCCCTGAGCTCCGCACTTTACTGCTCTATTGGACACGTGTCCAATTCCTATTGGCTCGGGCCAGTGCTTCAAACCTTGCCCCTTTGACTTTTGACTTTTCTCCTTGAGACACGTGGCGTGATCTGGTTGGTTCTCGGCCCTGCCGGCTCTTTCGCGCCCTTCGCATCTTTTCATCCCGGATGTCCCAAATGCTTAGTGCTCCTTGTGCTAATTTCACACGAACCGGCCGGTTCGCGTCCTTACGTCCCACTTGTCCCACTTTGCTTTGGACTATCTCGTGCTTTTTGCATTTCGCGCCCGGGTGGTTCGCGCCTTTGTGTCCCATTTGTCCCGAATGTCCCCTTGTTAGATTTCAGTTGATTCTCTCGATCGAATCGGCATTTCACGCCTCCGCGTACTTTTTCCCAGATGTGTCCTTGTTTCTAGCGGGCTGTTTGTGCTGATTTCACGCGTTCGGCCGGTTCGCGCCTTTTGTCCCGAATGTCCCGCAGGCGACCCTCTCAGCCAGATTAGCCAATTTTTCTCTCTTTTGGCCGGATCGACTTTTCGCGCCCCGTACGTACTTTTGTCCCAGATGTCCCTCGTTGCTTTGGGGGCCACTTGGAGGCTTTTCGGCCGATCCGCACCTTTTGTCCCAGATGTCCCAATTGCTCCTAGGACTAGGACTTAGCCATTTTCACCATTTTTTCTGGATCAACCTACTTGCCTTTCTGCAACTTTTTCACATTTTCTCAGAGCTTGCTCCTTCCTTCTTCGGCCAGGGGAGTTAAAAAAAAATATCTGAGAGAACCTCAGAAACATGATGTTTTCTCTGAATCAATCAATGTGCCTGGGACTTGAACATTCTGATGCATGTTATCAAAATTACCCTGGGGGGGTGAATTTTGGATAACAGTTTTGGCGACTCAGCGGGGTCATCTGCCTGCTAGATGAAAAGACCAGTTGCCTGAAGCAATCCATTGGGCATGGAGTCATGAGTAGGCCTGAAAACTGATCTGAACTTTGAAAACTTCCCTCTGAGCCACTTGGAAACCCACCGGACATGGAGTTGTTCTCACCAAAAACCACTGGAATGAACTGTGCAAGAGCAAAACCAGCAACACCAAAAACTATGTACAAAACTGAAAATCATACATGCCCCAAATGGAACATGCAGAGTGTGCACAAGCACTTCTTCTACTGAAAGAAAACCTAGCTACTCTACTCTAACTGGAAGCAAAGGCAAGCTAAACAAACCCTGCAACTGGTTGTGAGAAATAGCTTCCTTTCTTCAAAATTGGCAGCCATGCAATTGATTTGGCACTGATCATGGCTGTTTGGATGGATGGAAAATCAACAAGAAGCTGGTCTTCTATCCAAATCATCAAGGTATCAACTGAAAAATCCAATACCTCTTTTAGTTGCTCTGCATTTGGATTGGAGAGGTATGGCAGCTGATCCTTGGTACTTTGTAGCTCATCCTCATGCTCAGAAGCAAGCATGACTGGTTGTGGCTTCTCCTTTGGCTCCAATGAAGCCAAATACCTGATTGGGCAAGGTATGGTCCTTTGAGTATGCCCATTGCTGTGATTTTCAACTCCAAGAATGGAGTCTTCTTGTAGACCCTCTTGAATGGATGATGTGGAAGAAATGGTGAAATTCTTCTGTCCTTTCTCTTCCTCCAATGAAGAACAGGGAAGATTAGAATCTTCCAATTTTGATTCCAAAGGGCTGCTATAAGATGCAGGCTGCTGCAAATGAAAGTTCTCCTTCATGGCAGCAGGCTCTTGTGTTTGGAATGTGGATGATGAAAGAGAGAATGGTGAAAACTCAACCGGCTCTTCTCCATCAAAACAGTCCTCCAAATCTGACAGGTAAACTACCTCATTGTTGTCTTCTGCTCGTATTCAACTTCCTCCGTGGTGTCCTCTTGATGTGCAACCTGACCACCATGGTTTGCTTCACTCTCCAATATTGAGTTTGAGAGATCAAACTCCTCTTCATTACTAGAACTTGAGAGAGGTGAAGTAGAAAGAAGAACTGAAGGTTCTCCTGTAGCCTGCTTTGTGCTCAAAGCCCTTGGATCTGCACTTTTCTCCTCCATAGCTAGAATGTGCTCCTCTTCTTTTGGATTTGGAGCAGCTTCTCCTTCCTCCAATGTTTGAAGAGAATCTTGCTCTTGATTGAACTCCTCCTCCAGCATGAAGTTTGTCAAGTCAAACTCTTCAATTTGCTGCTCTAGAGGACAAGTTGGGACTGCAAGATCTTCTTCTTCAACAAAATCAGTCCTCACCACCATTTGTTCAACCTTAGCCTCTTCTGTAGGCTTAACCATCAAGGGGATCTTTGTCATCCCAAATCTAAGAGCCCAACTCTTCAGACTGTCTGTCACTTCTTTTCTTTTTGGCTCTTCCTCTTGTTGTCCTTGATGACTGATTTTTTCAATTTCTTCTCTCCCACATGGAATTGGGGATGCAAGAGGAGGGATAGGTTGAAACTCAACTGATTTGACAATTTTGTGTGGTGGTGGAGGCGGTGAAACCTCTTGTTTCTTTGGAGGAGGGGGTATTTCTGTTAGCTCTTGTGGAGGGGATGACTGTTTGGAAGGGAAAAGGAAAGAAGAATCGAGATGGGGTGGAAGACTAGGGGATGGAGGGATGGATTCAACACATGGGACAGCAGATGGGGAGTTTAAATGAGATGGTGCTGCTTGAGTAATGGAAAGAGAAAAACCAGATGATGGTGTAGAACTTACCCATTGACAAGGTTGTTCAACAACAAGTCTGTAGGCCTCTATCTCTGCTGTCCATTGTGCAAGTTGGGGCAGCATCTTTATCATGAAGTCCAGCTTCTCCTGAGGGCTGTAGTGCCTTGGAAAAGGTCCCACCCATGGACAGGGTGCTCCATAACCGATTCCAAAAGCTTTCATTTGTGCTTGAGCCCTGGACTGCACCATCCCCACCTCCATCTTTTGGATTTTCTCCAACAGACCAGCATCTTGGATCTGATGGTCTTCATTGTATGCATACTCTTGCTCTTGGGAAGCTTCATTGCCAAACTGACTTTGGCACTGCTGTTCATATGAGTATGCATGCTGATTTGGAGGATTTGTAAAACATGTTGGAAGTGGAAAATACTGCTGTTGTTGTAAATGTGAGTTCCATGATGGAAATGAAGTCATGGTTGCACAACTTCATGGAATGGAAAAGAATGAAAGGGATGGAAAGAAGGATGAATGAAAATGGATGGAAATGAATGAAAGGAAGGTCTGCAACTTCTAGAGATGGTTGTTGACCAGATGGAGTCGCCAGATGTGTTTGCAAGTGCCTCCAAAGGCTGAAATCTTCACAGGAACACATCAACCTGCAAAAGATGAAGTGAAAGACCTCTAAGGTCCCACCGGCGTGCCAAAACTGTTAGTGCAAAATCACAGCACCCCTGGATGCAGATCAGGCTTCTAGGTTGATCACTCAGGCATCCAGTGTGATTGCACAACATGGAAACCTCTCTCCAAGCGTGGGACTTGTAAAACCGAGAGAGGAATCTCCGAGAGAAGGCTGGTTCTACTCCTAAACTACCCGCCACAAGCTATTCCAGTGCATGCGAGGCAAGCTAATCTAATCCTAATCTAACCATGCCAAGGAGACGAGAGAGAGAGAGAGAGAGAAGGAAAAAACAGCAAAAAATCCTACACTAAAACGGTGATACACCGAGAAGGGAGAATGTTGGACATCTATCAAAACTGCCATGGGACAAAGAGAGGTGAGCAATGGGAAGGATGGACGGATGCATCACGAGCCCAAGGATAGATTTCACACAAAAATGTCCCAAAACTCCATGAACACGGCTCCAACTGCAATGAACATTCAAACATGCACAAATACTGCAATGAAGAGAGGCGAGAAGAGAACAAGAAAAAACGAGAAAGGATGGACAAATGCATCACAAAACACGTTTTGTTGCTCCGTTTACACGAACATCATTCCATTAATAAGAGGCAAAAACACCATTACGAGAGCAAGGGAGGAGGCTTGAACTCCATTTTCAACCCTAGAGAAGAAAAGAAGGGAGGGCCGAGCAGAAAGAATGAACAACTTTTTTTTTTAAATGAGCCAAATCTGGCTTTTACATTGCATGGGTCGAGCCCAGGGGACAGAAACGTGGGAAAATGTGTAAGCCCATTCCTCATTAACTGTAGATGCATTAAATCAGCATGGAGGATCTTACCAACCCATACCCTGTCACTTTGAGTGATTTTTTTGAGGAGGATGTGACCCATGTGCATTAATTTGGCCGCTAAAATGTCACTTCTGGCCGTGCAGAAGAAGAATGCGACCCATTAGCATTAAAACAGGTTGTTGAAACGTCACTTAAACCGGCCATTATCACACATCAGCTTCATTTCTCGATTTTCTCTCTTCATACTACACCAAAACTCGAGATTGATCCCAGAATCATGTAGAGAATTTCATAAGCTTTCCGTTGATATAAGGAACGTGCAAATCCGAGCTCTGGATCGAAAGTTATGGAGGTCTGAAGTTTTAGGGCACAAAACAGGTGAAAACGTGTTTTGAAATCTTTCCCGCGCTCTGCCACTTGGATGACACGTGGCACGCTCTGATTGGACGAGCAATTCTCTCTCCTCCATCTTTTCGGCGGGCTGTCCTTTGAAATTTTGACTTTTTGATGATTTTGGGACTTTTTCACCCTTTTCCGCGCTCCCGCCATTTGGATGACACGTGGCATGATCTTGTTGGAGGACAGGGCGCGGGGCTTCCTTTACTTTTAGCCTTTTTGGGGAACTCGGCCAAATTCTCTAACTTCCCCCGAGCTCCGCACTTTACTGCTCTATTGGACACGTGTCCAATTCCTATTGGCTCGGGCCAGCGCTTCAAACCTTGCCCCTTTGACTTTTGACTTTTCTCCTTGAGACACGTGGCGTGATCTGGTTGGTTCTCGGCCCTGCCGGCTCTTTCGTGCCTTTCGCGTCTTTTCGTCCCGGATGTCCCAAATGCTTAGTGCTCCTTGTGCTGATTTTGCATGAACCGGCCGGTTCGCATCCTTTGTCCCCACTTGTCCCACTTTGCTTTGGACTGTTGCATGCTCATTTTGCGCGAATCGGGTGGTTCGTGCCTTTGTGTCCCATTTGTCCCGAATCGTGTCCCGAATAGCGGCCGCTTTCGATTCTCTCGATAGAACCGGCATTTCGCGCCCGCCGCGTACTTTTGTCCCAGATGTCCCTATTGCTAGCGGGCTGTTTGTGCTGATTTCATGTGAACCGGCCGGTTCACGCCTTTTTGTCCCGGATGTCCCAAAGGCGACCCTCTCAGCAGTTAGCCAATTTTTCTCCCTTTTGGCCGGATCGGCTTTTCGCGCCCGCCGCGTACTTTTGTCCCAGATGTCCCTGTTGCTATTTGGGCCACTTGGAGGCTTTTCGGCCGATCCGCACCTTTTTGTCCCAGATGTCCCAATTGCTCCTAGGACTAGGACTTAGCCGATTTTCACCATTTTTTCTGGATCAACCTACTTGCCTTTCTGCAACTTTTTCACATTTTCTCAGAGCTTGCTCCTTCCTTCTTCGGCCGGGGAAAAAAATATATATCTGAGAGAACCTCAGAAACATGATGTTTGCTCTGAATCAATCAATGTGCCTGGGACTTGAACATTCTGATGCATGTTATCAAAATTACCCTGGGGGGTGAATTTTGGATAACAGAAATTTTACCTTTCCATGTAATGCAGCACCTTTTCTTGCCTCTCGGATCACTATAATGTACTTGTATTGGATCCGAGATGTTGATATATGTTACGTGATTAAAATCCCTCAATCTTTTCATATATATATATATATATATATATATATATATATATATATATATTGCTTTCTTGATCTTTCATTACATTTTGAGCATTTGTGCGTGTTTTGTGTTGTGTTTCCTTGTGGATTGTGTATTTCATGCAGCATCAGGTGTCTACAACTCCTTTGGTGCATCACCTATTAGCATTAGTTCTTTCTTTTTTTGCATTCTCTATCTCTGTCTCCTTAGAATTTAGAGTAGATTTAGGAGTTTAAACCTCTACAATTATGCAAGTAAAATAGATGATCAGAGGAGTTGAGGAACCAGCCTCTAATCTAGAGATTCCTTTTCTATTTTTACAAGTCCCACAATTGGGAAGAGGATTCAATGTTGTGCAATCACACTGGATGCTTAGAATAATCAAACTAGAAATCTGATCAACATCCAGGGGGTGCTGCTGATTTGCAAAAACAGTTTTGGCATGCCTAGTGGGACCTTAGAGGTCTTCCACTTTATCTTTGATAGGTTGGTGTGTTCCTGTTAAAGATTCAGCCTTTTGGAGGCACTTTCAAAAGCACATCTGGTGACTCCATCTGGTAAACAACTCATTCTCTAAGTTGCAGACCTGTTTTCCATTCATTTCCATCCATTCTTCTTTCCATCATTTTCATTCTTTTCCATTCCATGAAGTTGTGCAATCATGACTTCATTTCCATCATGGAATTCACATTTACAACAGCAGTATATCACACCTCCAACATGTTTTACAAATCCTCCAAATCAGCATTTTGATCAAATTCAAAATCAGCATGTCTACCCATATGAGCAACAATGCCAAAGTCAATTTGGCTATGAAGCATGTCAAGCACAAGGGTATGCTGGTTGTGAGGGTAGTCAAGAAGAAAATGCAGATCTGCTGGAACAAATCCAAAAGATGGAGGTAAACATGGTGCAATCCAAGGCTCAAGCACAAATGAAATCATTTAGAATCGGTTGTAGAGCACCTTGTCCATGGGTGGGACCTTTTCCAAGGCATTATAGCCCTCAAGAGAAGCTAGACTTCATGATTACAACACTACCATTGCTTGCAAAGTGGACTGAAGGAATAAAGGTGTATGAGAGGAGTATTCAACAACCTTGTCAACAAGTAAGCACACCATCTCATGCCTTTTCTCTCCCTCTTTCCCAATCTGTTTTATCTCAACAGTGTCAAGTTTTAAACTCTCCATCTGTTGTCCCAAGTGTTGAATCCATTTCTCCATTCCCTAGTCTTCCACCTCATCTCAATTCTTCTGTCCTTTTCCCTTCCAAACAGCCATTCCCTCCAAAGAAATAAGAGTCCCTACCTCCTCCACCACCTCAAAAAATTGCAAAATCAATTGAGTTACAATCCACTTCTCCTCTTGCATTCCCAAATCCATGTTGGGAGGATAAAAATCAGAATGCCAATCAAGGAAAATAGCAGCAGAAAGAAGAGCCAAACAAGGATGAAGAAATTCAAAGTCTGAAGAGTTGGGCTCTTAAATTTGGGATTACAAAAATCCCCTTGATGGTGAAACCAATAGAAAATGTTGAAGTTAAAGAACAAGTGGAAAACAAGGTTGATTTTATAACAGCGGTGAAGCGAGAAAACAGCAGTTTGTTGGTGATGAGTTGGGTGTCCATGTTGGCACTTTGCCCAAAGAAAATTCTGATCCAGCTTTACACTAATGTAAAATCAGCCATCGAGAAGGAAGGAAAACCATCTCAAAACCCCATATTTGAGGAGCAAATGGATGAGGTCAAGTCAGTTTTACAACAGTAGAAGAAGGAAGCATTATTGATACATTTTTGCTTTCATTTGAAGGGGCTGATTTGATTGATGAAGCCATTATGGAGGTGAACAAAACAGGTCCAAATTGTGAGCAAAAGGCACAAGAAATTTCATGCTTCTCTCCCACTTCATCTCTCCAACAATCTGATTTTTGGGATGAGTTTGGATTGACAAGTTTCATGTTTGAAAATGAAGTTATACAGGGTGAAGAAAATGTAGATTTGGAGGCCACCATACAAGAGGGAGAGACTTTGCTGTAGCAAGACATTCAAGAGTTTGATTTGCCATCAGACTTAGAAGAATGTTTAGATGAAGAGCTAGCTGAAATTACCATGTTTCCTTCTTCACCATTCGTTCTCCAACAACAAGAACTTGCTGCCATGGACAAAAGAGTTCAAGGACAACAGCCTACAGTTTGCAACATGCCTCTTGAATCAAAGCTAGAAGAATTTGATCTTCCAAAAGCTACAATGGAGGAGCTCCAAAGCCAACAATGTATTGCAGCAGGTAACAACAATGCAAAAGCAACTTCATTGGATGTTGCAATCAATAACGAGGAGTTGCACACTATAGAAGAGTTCCATGTTGCCATGAAGGAAGAGAAAGGGCAGAAAAGTCCTACCATTGCTTCCACATCACCCACCCAAGAAGGTCTACAAGAAGACTCCATTTTTGGAGTTGAAAATCAGAGCTATGGGCATATCAAATGGATCATACCTTGCCCAATAAGGTATTTGACTTCATTGGAGTCAAAGGAGAAGTCACAACCAGTCATGCTTGCTTCTAAGCATGAGGGTGAGCTACAAAGTACCAAGGATCAGCTGTCATACCTCTTCAATCCAAATGCAGAGCAACTAAAAGAGGTATTGGATTTTTTTTTCAGTTGACACCTTGATGATTTGGGTAGAAGACCAGCTTCTTGTTGATTTTCCACTCATCCAATCAGCCATGTTCAGTGCCAAATCAGTTACATGGTTGCAACTTTTGAGAAAGGGAAGTTATTTCTCCCAACCAGTTGTAGGGTTTGTTTAGCCCACTTTTTCTTCCGCTTAGAGTAGGATAGGTAGTTTTGCTTTTAGTAAAATAAGTGCTTGTGCACACTCGCATGTTCCATTTTGGAGCATGTATGACCTTTAGTTTTGTACATAGTTTTTTATGGTGTTGGTTTTCTCTTACACAATCCATTTCGTGGGTTTCCAATTGGCTCGAGAGGAGGTTTTCAAAGTTCAGATCAGTTTACAAGCTATAACTCATGACTCCATGCCCAATGGATGCTTCTGAATGCTGGTAACTTCATCCAGCAGGCAGATAACCCTTCTGAGTCACCAAAATTGTTATCCAAAATGTACCCCTTGCTCATTTTGTGGCTAACTCCTCCCATTCTTCCCTCTCTTCTACCTCAGTCACAAAATTTTTCTTTTAGGCACTCAAAACCTTCTGGAAGTGGCACCATTGGATAGAGCTCTTTCTCGGCTTTCCGAAAGGTAAAGTTTTCCTCTTAACTCCATGTATTTTTCAAGTTATGGCTCGGCAGATTTTTTGTGGGAAATTTTCCCCTGAAAGGCCCACAGCCAATGAGAATGCACCATGTGTCCAAGAAAGTGGCGGGGGTCGAAGGAGAACTTGGTTTTTTACCAAGTGTTTTGGCGAAGGTTTCAAAAGGAAATATTTTTCCCCACGAGCTCGCATGAAAAATTTTGAAGTGGCAAACTTGCACCCAATGGGGTTTTGCCACGTGTCCAGGTCAAATATCATCAAACGGCCCGTGGAAAATTTGAAAGAATGGGCCCGCTCCCAATCAGAGCATGACACGTGTCCCAGCTCGTCGGCATGGTAGGGAAAATTTGGAAAATCTTCCAAAGGCTAAAACAAAGAAAAATGGAGAGGGAAGGGGCCCGCGCCCAATAAAATTTTGCTACGTGGCACCTAGAGTGGTGGAGCGCGGGAAATTTTGGAAAATTTTCCAAATGACCAAAAAGGTGCAAAAATTTGAATTTTTGCCCGCCAACCCGATTTGGCCCTGTTTTGCCCTAAAACTTCAAATGGCCATATCTTTCGATCCAGAGCTCAGTTTTTCACGTTCTTTATATGAATGGAAATCTGGTGAAATTATCTACCATATTCTAGGGTCATTTTTGCATTTTGATGGAGGTTAGAGAGAGAAAATTGAAAAACACCTATGGCACGTGGTCATGGACAGAAATGACGTTTCAACCACCGTTTTTAATGAAGAATGGCTTGCATTCTCTCCCAACATGGCTAAAAATTTTAGGGGATGGGTCTATAATGATGCCCATGTTGTTTTGATGGTATTTTGGTCAATGGTTGAACCCCTTGCACTCCCACGTTTCTCTCTCCCAGGGGTCGTGGTTTGTCTTAAAAGCAAGAATGAGTTCATTTTGCAAAGGGGAGACACTTTTTCAGCTCTGCAACTTCCTTTTTCTTCCTCCTTGGCATAATTTACAAGAAATTTTACCTTTCCATGTAATGCAGCACCTTTTCTTGCCTCTAGATCATTGTAATGTACTGTATTGGATCTGAGATGTTGATATATGTTCTGTGATTAAAATCCCTCAATCCTTTCATATATCTATCATTGCTTTCTTGATCTTTCATTACATTTTGAGCATTTGTGCATGTTTTGTGCTATGTTTCCTTATGGATTGTGTATTTCATGCAGCATCAGGTGTCTAAAACTCCTTTGGTGCATCACCTATTAGCATTAGTTCTTTATTTTTGCATTCTCTATCTCTGTCTCCTTGGAATTTAGAGTAGATTTAGGAGTTTAAACCTCTGCAATTGTGCAAGTAAAATAGCTGATCAAAGGAGTTGAGGAACCAACCTCTAATCTGGAGATTCCTTTTCCATTTTTGCAAGTCCCACACTTGGGAAGAGGATTCAATGTTTTACAATCACACTTTGGATGCTTAGAATGATCAAACTAGAAATCTTATCAACATCCGTAGGGGTCTTTGCTGATTTGCAACAACACCGACCTAACTCGATCCATGCCTAAACCGACCTGACTCCATCCATGCCTATAACCTGACTCAACCATGCCTAAACCGACCTGACTCAATCCATGCCTAAATCGACCTGACTCGATCCATTCCTAAACCAACCTTACTTGATTCATGCCTATACCAACCTGACTCCATCATTCCTAACTCATCTAATTTCCATCCATATCAACACAACAAATCCATATCTCATAAACACATCAACAAATCAAATCATAGCATGTATCTCATCATATAAATCAATGTGTATCTCAAATATACATGGCTATCTCATCATGTCCATCATCTAAAAATCATCGACATGTAGGCCGATATATAATATAAAATGTCATCGCATGCGGGCTGATCTCATATATACAATAAAATAATGAATCAATATAAAATCTCTTCGGCATGTAGGTCGGTATATGCTCAAAATATACAAAATCACTCATACATCCTCACTTTGTCTTGACACGCAGTTGGTATATAATCAAAAATAACTATCATACATCAAAAATTAGGTGACCACATATCAGGCATCTCGGTGGATGTCCTCCATCTTTGTATCACCTGTACCCTCGGCCTCCTGGGTCCCTGCTGGCACCTCAACTGGAGCTGGTCTCTGTGCACTGGTAGCCTCTTCCTAATCAGGCCTCGGAGCTTGTTGACCCCCTGTGCTCTCCACACTGTGAGTGTGGGATCTCATCCTCTCACTAGATGCCTGTTGTGCCTTGTACTCGGCATAGGATATGAAGTCTATCCCGCCACCATTAGCTGGTCCTGATAGTATCTAGCCTCACCTAGGGCATCCCGTAACCTGGATACAGGCATGGTTTGTGGTGGTCCCATAGGTCTCGGCCCCTGTACCTACCTTGCAGGACCCTACCCCATGTCTCAGTCTGTGAACCGGCACCTACTCTCGGTGCCTGTGGTGGTTCCCCTACCCCTATGCCTGTATTTGGGCCTATAAGACCCCAATCTATGTTTGGGCTATGGCCAACTAGTACTTTAAACCTACCACCTATGCATGTAAGGCTGCCACACCGACCATCTCAATCTCCTCCATCACCCACTTGGGCCTGCATACTAGCCACCTATACGTGTAGCTCTGCTACCTCTACCTCAAAACCCTCCAATTGTGTCTGTAGTATACCCAAATAGGTAATCGGCTTAGCTACCTACCCATGTAAGGCATCTCTCTAAATCATGATGGTAACTAGATCCCATTGCTGCACAGTGCAGGTGGTATGGCTCTTAATTGAGCCACCCACCACTACCTATACCTGTCTATGCACCCGGCGTCATCTATCCGCTGGTCCACTGCCTGCTCCTCCTACCCTATGGGAACTTTAGGCTATGGTAGAGGTAAGATCCTCTCCACATCATCTCTCCAATACTAAGGGAAGGGTGGAGGAATTTCCTATGCTAGCCTGAATTGTCGTCAAACTTTGTCTACCAGGATCATCTCATACTCCCCGGTACGGCGACCCTATATCCATCTCTCTAACTAGAGCTCAAATAGCTCCTCATGCATATGCCTATATGAGGGGAATCCCACATATGGCCTCCATATAATATTCACTCCAATGACCCCTCCAAAGTAACTTTCAAAAATAGGCCACATCATGTGTGGGCCTCTCAGATCGCCGCTCTCCAATAACTGGCACCCATCTCATGTATGCCACTCGCACAACTCTCAGGGAATTCATCTGCTCGGGGAATCCCTATAGGATGCACACAAACTATGTACTCGTATGCCTAGTAGTGTAGCAAAAATGTATAACACAGGCTGAACCTACACATCTGCCCGTATGCCCACAGCTCTCTTTATAGATACACCAGGAATGCTTTGGTGCCCAGAAAATCGGGTCTCATCCACCATCATGTTGTGGATTACCCCCATCGTGATCGGGAAACTTTCCACCCTCTGCATCTGGTAGTGCATAGCAGCACACTGCCTCCATCAACAAAACCACTAGCCTCGTCTCCTCCAGACGGGCTATGTACATCTCTCCATAGCTCAAGCTGGCGCTATGGAATCTCAAGTCGGTCATCCCCTCTCCAAAAACAGTCACAATCAGCTCCTCAAAGGCCTCAAAGGAGACAGAATACACATGTGGGTAACTGAAGAATCTGGAACATGTCCTCCAAGGTGATAGTAATCTCACCCATCGGCAGGTGGAACGTGTTGGTCACGGAGTCCCATCTATCGATGAGTGCGACCATCAAATCTGATGTCGACTACATGTCTATGGTGATGAACTCCACTCAACCCAACTGCCTCCACATGTAGCAGCTCCATTGGGGTCGTTGCGCCATGCACTTTCACCATTAGAGGTGGAACCATGTCCTGCATATGTAGTTGCGCTCTCCCCTGCATCTAATATAAGCACAACATTAATTTACATGTATCATCCATATTCAACCATTATCATTTTCCTATACCCTATTTTCACCCTACCCATCTCAACTACCTAGCCCACATCACTTTTGGACCCTTGTGCCCAATAATCCAACTGGTACTGGTTCATCCTAACCAACCCTGATCACCCCTTAACCGGCATCGGTCACCTATTTTGTGACTGATACCAGTTCACCCTTACCGACCTCGGTTACCCCTTAACTGGCATCGGTCACCTGTTTGGTGACCGATACCGGTTCCACCTAATCGACACCAACCAACCTTGATCGACGCTTAGTCACTTTCGTGGAAAACCCCATAATTTCCCAAAACAACCCTCTCTAAAAAAAACTCCCGCTGCCCCCTTTTACCCCTCCTACGATCACCTAAAATGCCCTTGGACCTCCACCCACCTCCCTATCCCATCTATTACCCTCCCCATTCCTATTTTTACCTCGTTATACTCCTCATTCCCAAATTCCATTTTTACTCACCCACAAACATGAAAAACCACCAAAATCTAGAAACAAAAATCAACTAATCCTCTAATCTATCAAATCAAATACACGTAGAGTATAGCGCTTACCTCGTCACGTTGCCACCGTCTCGGTGGCATGTCAGCCACTATACCAGGGCTCACCCGATCCCTCTCTAGCCTCTTCCATCACTAAATAGCTACCCACAACCTCTCACCAATTAAATCCCTCACAATGATCTTGTGGACCCACTGCTCACCAACCAATCACTCATTGATCACACCGCCAGCTCACTGTTTCATTCCGTCTAGACACTTTTCTCTCTTTTTTTATTTTCTCACTTCAAACAATAACAAATGAATAACAAAAAATGTGGATTTTTTGTTTTTATAACAAACCCGACCTAACCAACATTGGCTACCCTTGACCGGCATCGGTCGTGCATGCCCTACTACCTCACTGCCGCCGCTTTACCTATACCGACGTCATTTATCCATGACCGCATCACACCTCACCGCACAAAGGCTCCTATGTTTTACCCTTTACCCTACCCCTACCTCCTTTTTTACCTCACCCAACCTTCACCCTGACCATTTACCCCACCCCACCTTTACCCTACCCATTTACCTCACCTTTCCTGACCTCATCATTTACTACCTCCCTTTTCCTCCTTTAGGGACTCGTTATTTTACCCCTACCTTGGCCTTACCCATGCCGTGACCTAGATATTTGGACTGGACCATCGCTAGTGACCTTTGACCTCATGTGTTCGCTATACCTTAGACACTGTATTACCTATGTTGTTGACCTAATGACCTTACCTATCCTATTTCCGTGACCGTTTATCCTAACCCTACCTTTGGTGTACTAGAACATACCTAAACGTTCCTACACCTAACCTACGTTGTGTTTCCTGACCATATCCTATACCTTGGATACCGGAATCACTTCAACCTTGTTTAGATAAACCTATTGACCTTAGACGATGTAGAGTTTTCCTGCTCTTCAACCTAGTAGCATGTTGTAGTTTATACATGTGCGTGTGTTTGACTATTGCTACCTTTGACCTAGACCCATTACCTAGAATTTCCCGAGTAGACCTTTCAACCTTTTTTTTTTCCTTGTGCCCACCTGCCTTTTCCTCACATTCACCTTTTATCAAACCACTCACCGATTCTACCTTCGGCCTCGTTATTTCTGGTTTGAGGGGGATCACCTTCACCCACACATGGGGCAACCACATCTTATTTTTGTTTGCTTACTAATACAAGCTACGCAACAAAAAGGGAAAAATGTAGACACTAAAATTAGGTCACACTCCCCTTTGGTCCCTCGACAAATAAGCACCTTTCATCACATTCACCTAGCCATGGCCCCTTTCACCTCACTAATATTAATTTAATTAATTAAATTAAATTAATTCATTATCCTCACTATATTTATTATTTAAATATCTTAATTTAAATAATATCCACACATACACTTCACCTAGACACCTCACCAAGCCAACTCACCCTAAAACCTATTCTTAGTAAGTTGCCATAACTAACTAAGACTTACCTAAACCCTAAAAATCAATGCCTACATTCTCTCTAACCACATTCCTGCATGCTTACAAGAAGCTCCCAGTCTAATCCATGGGTTAATGGCACGAGATCCAAGGAAATCAAGAGGATCTCCCTAGTTTAGTAAACCTAGGAAATCCCACCTTGACCAATGTCAATTACCCCTAACCATCACCGGTTAAGGTGGAACCACCGTCAATTTCCCTTTTAACCCCAAAACAACCTTATTCTCAAGGTTGGTGGAAGGCTAAAAAGATTGGAATAGTTGGCGAACATTAGCACATTCTAAAGAGATATATCATCTTCGAGAGCGAATTCCAATGAGAACATGCATGCAAGGAAGGAGATCAAGCATCTTTTCTTGCACAGCCATCCCAGTAATGACCTGATCTAACCAAGTAAAGAGGAATGTACATACAGCCCATGCAAAAGCTTTCCTTCAATTGGTGATCACCTGCAGCCTTCAAAACCTCTCATCAACACCTCCATCCCTCACTCACAGCATCCAGGACCAGAATCCAAGTAAGTAAATGTTATACTTCTCTGTTTCATTCCATTTCATCATTATATTATCATCTATTATTTACCTAGCCACCCATTGACCTCCTCCAACACTCACCCCTCCATATACCCATTAAAACCTCACCAAATCCTACCCAAATCACCCAATACCTCATCCTGACCAACAAAAGTCCTTTGTGCAATCATAAAGGAGACCTAAATCTCATTCTCGTTGCATTCCCGAACTCCATAGTAATCGGCACCAATTACACCTAACTATTTTCGGTCAGCCTTAACCGATATCGGTCCTCTCGTATTTGCCCATACAACCCATAACAATGACCTACCCACCTAATTTCATCTCACCCTCATTCACCTGTGATCTACCTGAGACCTCTGTCAAACCTACAAAGACCCAAAACCAATTACTTGACCTTTGATCCTATTCTAACCTAGCCTATTAGATTAGATCTATTTCTTATTATGTTTTAAGTGAGATACCTAAATCATTTCAAATTACAATAGGTCTTACCTTTTTACCGCATTAAATTTTTTTAAAACAAAGGGGTGACCATCTAGGAAGTATCACACTTCCCGGTTCTAGCACACGCTAGGCGATTCACTACACATATTGTTTAATTCCTTCTTGTGGTATTGCTTTGCATTACGGGTAGTTATTCCTAGCCAAAAGGAAGCTCTCACAATCGCTTATGGATTTAGAAGTCATACGTGCACAACAACCCATCAACCAAACATTTGAACAAGTATTCCTCCTACGCTCGGTACCTATTTGTTTCATCAATACTTCAAAGAAATGATCTAGAATCGGGTGAAACAAAGAGTTATCTTTGATTATTGGGGGAGTCTTTGTATGAACTTGTTACAATCCCTACAAGTTCTAGTGTCATGAATAATAACATGATGAAAACCACAATAAATATTGGGATTGTAGTCTCTTAGCCTTTGGTTTGAGTTTTATTGTTGATTATAACCTCGGTTGTAGTTCTAAAACTAGTTGTTATAACCATAATTTGTTTCCCCTTGGTCAGAGTTTTGGTATTGGTTTGGGCCTTGGGTTTAATCTTTTCAAGGAGGGGGACGATTCACATCAACCATGTTGACTAAGGAAATAATGTTAGGGCCTATTTGATTTCCCGAATTATTTTTTTGTTGTTATGATTGTTAGTGTTACTATTGTTTTTAAAACAAGTGTTCTTCATTTGATCAGTAACACCATCCGTAGTAGTATCGCGATTGCAATTCAAGACCTTAGGTTCTTATTTATTGGCTCTTTTTTTTATTACTAAAATTAATTTAATTAGGGGACACCAATTTCTTATTAAGACCATAAGTCTTATGCCCATTATCGATAGTGGTTTGGTCGATTCGAGCACAACTTCCAATACTTCTTCATAACTACGAAAGGAAACTTTTGGACTTCCTCCCTAGTCTCTTGATTGAGTGAATGAAGGAAGAGATCACAAAGTTCCATTTGTTCCATGTTAGGTGCACTCATGGAGGAGTAAAGAACTTGACACCATATCTGAATGAAATGGGTGGCAGATTCATTTTTCTCCGCCTAATATACAAAAACTCTCTAATCCTTGTTCAAAACAACTTGTTCATATCAAATGCTCTGATGAATTCTGAAACAAGTTGTTTAAATAAATGTATGGAATCTTCAAGAATCCAATAGTACCAATCTAACACAATTCCCTCAAGAGTCTTCAGAAATATTTTAGCTACTAATAAATTCCAAGCAATTAATCCCCTAATGGCAGTAGCATAGGCCTTGATATGGGCATTTGGATCTCCCTTCCCATTAAATTTACAAATGTCTAGAAATTGGCATGGAAACATGACACCCCGTATCGTAAATTCAAGGGGTGCTTTCAAATACTTGGCATAAGTACCCATTGCTTAGGATTCTAGTATTGAAACTCCCTGATGAGGAGGTGGAGGAGGAGGAATTGGATAGGACGTAGTGTAGGTGTTAGATGGAATGTATGGAGCTCCTTGATATGGTGTATAAGGAGTAGGGAAGGTATATGGGTCCATCTAGGGGAATTTGAATACATATGTAGGTAAGGTGGAACAACACTAAGAAATGGGCTAGTGGGTATGAAACCAAGAAATGTCACATTGCGTGATGGAGTAACATTTGATAATGAACTTCCAGCCAGCCCTTATGTAGGATAAGCATGAGAAGGGTGAGGTCCCATCCCTAGGTTATCTCGTATCGGAACCAATGATACTGCTCACCCGTGTTTGATTGGACATAATAACCCTTTTGCATGGGATGTTACATTGGTTGTGTGTTAATAGGGGTGTATCCTTTGTTATCGATGGGATACCCCATGTTCTTCCCTACTACATAGGTTGGTTTTGAAGGTTGGGAACTCTCTAGTTCTCTAATCCTCCCTACTAAAGTGGAAATAACATCATGGGGTTAGATTTGAGTTCCTTATTTGGTTGAGAAGAAACATGATACCCTCTTATGAATTGTTCAATGTTGTCATTCTTGTTTTCCTTAAAAATAGGAGTCTCAGGATTTGTGGTCGATACATTATTATTGAATAGTTCTGAGGTATGAATCTTCATCATATCTAAGGACTTGTCTATTTTGCAAATGAGATTAGTAATTTGTATAAATATTTTATGCTATGAAGATTGCATGGCAATATGAGGTCTTGACAAGATTTTGGCATAAGGTCTATTTTTACCTATATAGTTCATATTGTTCAAATCGAATTGATTTTATTACATGTTTAAAGGTTGATCAACCTCCTCTATTCTCACATAACTAGTGGGGTTTGAAACATAGCTAGGGGAGGCTTGCATGTTGTTTGTGTAATTGTCATCCCATTCGGAAAGGGAAGGGAATTTTTTGGTTGAACGTTGGTGTAATATCTATCAAATCCAAATGGCCCATAAAACCCTCTACCATACATATTTGGGGAGGTGTAAAATACCCACCAAAATAGGGAAGAAATGGAAATGCAAGTTAATAACAATGAAATAAAAGGAAATAAGAAGGAACTAGTCCTTCATGTCAGGTTCACCAATTTTATACGTCCAAGAATCAACACATGACTCTAATGCACACTTAACCTCCCGAGGTCATTTTGGGACAGCCTAGAATGTGCAAGATTATGGGAATTGCTAAAAGGGAGATATAAGAGAACTAGATACTAAGAAAATGTAGTGTTATTTCCTATGAGATGAGTAAGTCAAGGGGAAATTAGAGGCTATGTGTAGACACCAAAATTATGTCACACTCCCCTTTGGTCCCTCGATAAATAAACACCGTTGAACACATTTACTCAACCATGGCCCCCTTCACCCCAATAATATTAATTTAATTAATTTAATTCATTTAATTCATTATCCTCACCATATTTATTATTTAATTATCTTAATTTAGATAATTCCCACACTTACACGTCACTTAGATCACCAAGCCAACTCACCCTAAGACTTATTCTTAGTAAGTTGTCATAACTAACTAATACTTACACAAAACCCTAAAAATCAATGCCTACATTCCCTCTAACCACATACCCGCATGCTTACAAGAATATTCTATCCTAATCCGTGAATTAACGACATGAAATCCTATAAAATCAAGGGGATTTGCCTAGTTTAGTAAACCTAGGAAATACCACCTTGATCGACGCTCGATTACCCTTAACTGCATGCCGCTTAAGCCGAAACCGCCATTGGTCCACTTTTAATCCCCAAAACAACCTTATTTTGGAGGTTGGAAAACATCAATAGATTCCTGAGAGATATCACATCTTTTGAGAACAAGTTTCCGTGAGAACATGCATGCAAGGAAGGAGATCAAGAATTTTATCTCGCACGGGCATCTAGCATTCACCCGACAATCATCCAACAATCACCCAAAGAAAGATTTGATCCAACCAGGAAAAAGGGAATGCACATGCATCCCATGTATGATATTTCCAATGTTTGGTGATCCTCAACAACATTCAACCTCTTACCAACACCTTCATCCATCACTCACAAGCACCTGTAACTGATTTCAAGTAAGTAGAACAGTTTACTCCTCCGGTTCATTCATTTCATCATTGTATCATCATCATTTGTTCTCTTAGCCACCCATTGACATCCTTTAATATTCACCCCTCCATATCCCCATTAAAACCACACCAAACCCCATCCAAATAGCCTAATACCTCGTTATGGCCAACCAAGTCCTTTGTGTAATCACAAGGGAGACCCAAAGTTCATTCTATGGCATTCTCAGTTTTCCACGATAACTCGCACCAATTCTCACCAATCAAGCGTCAGGTCACCCTTAATCGGCATCGGTCTCTATGTTTACCAATATAACCTGCAACAAGAACCTACCCACCTATTCTCACATCACCCTTAATCACCTATGACCTACCTGAGACCTCTGTCAGATCTGCAGAGAACCAGAACCAACTACTTGACCTTTGGATCTTATTTTAACCTAGCCTATTATATTAGATCTTTCTTATTTTGTTTTTAATGAGATACCTAAATCATTTCAATTACAATAGGATTTACTTCATTACCAGCATTAAATTGTTTTAAACAATTGGGTGATCGACAAATGCCTAGGAAGTATCACACTTCCCGATTCTAGCACACGCTAAATGCGCTTCATCGCACATATTGTTTAACTCTTTCTGGTGGTCTTTTGTTCCATTTTAGGTAGTTCCTCCTAGCCAAAAGGAAGCTCTCACGATCAACTGTGGATTCAAAAGTCATACACGTGCAACAACTCAACAACCATCATTTCAACAGGTATTCCTCCTATGCCCATTACCCTATCTATTTTGTCAATATTCAAAGAAATGTCTAAGAAATAGGTGAAACATTTTGGCACGCCTAGTGGGACCCATTCAGGGGTTCCTTGCATTTTATTCATTCCCAGGAAAATTTGTGTATGTTTCCCTTCTAAAAAGAATACACATTAATTTTCTTCCCTCGTAACCTTCTTTTTCTTTCTATTTAATCTAAAAGAAACTTTTCTCTTGTGTACTTAAAAAGAATCATTTCTTCTTGTTTTCTACATTTTAGTGAAAGAGCATCCCTCTTACTATTCATCTATTGTGTCATTGAACTTCATAATTTGATTTGGGCTTAAAATAAGTGCATTCCATTCGATTTATCCTATTAGTTCACATTAATTGAGGGCAACCTATACGCTGGAATTCATTCCCACTAATGGTTGACAAATGAATCAGTAGAAAGCACATCTCTCTCTCTCTCGAATCTTGCCACATTGCACAAATTCAAAACAAATACATACTCTTAAAAACATCTTTCCCCGCAAAACCTATCAACGATTGCACCGATATGAGGATTGGCGGTACTCCTACTGCGTTGCTCTGTCCGAGTCATACTTCGAGCAAAGCCCACCCTGTCATAACATATCCAAAACCTCAGCTTTTAGATCTCCTTCTTTGTAGGAAGCCATCCTCACCAAAAACTATATTTTACAGCTTCATGAGTTAGTCCTTAAATAGCATAAGCTAAAAAAACATAATAGAAAAGGCACTCTTAGGATCACATTTTTCTTAGTGTTTCAGCTTGGCTTGCATTTGGAGGTGAGAGGTCACATTTTTCATTCTTCTTGTTTATCCTTGCATGCTCCTCATCATATTTGGTGTATTCCGAATTCATCCGAGTATGCCCTGACCATATTCTCATCATTCTCAAAATTTTGTGTCTCGATTCCACATCGATTTTATATCACAACCATTTTTCTTTCATCATGTTTCAATTTCACAAAGGATGTGTTGGTCAAATGACCATCATCGGTTACCCCCGACCATCATCGGTTATACCCAACCAATGATCGGTTCACTGTAATTTTGGTTAAACTACCCAAAAGGACATTTATTCACCTTCTTCAACTTTTCAGAGTCCCTGTCACTATTATCATTCCCATTGACCTTGTAAAACTCATCAGATTTGGTATACCTGTCAAATTTGGCCTTATACCTTGTTTTTGACCAATTGTCCATTTTCCACAAAGGATCGCGTGTGGTTACCCCTAACCAGCGTTGGTTCACCCTTTGACCAAAGATTGGTTATCCTATGCTACTTTCTAACTAAAATTTGGTACTTAATCCATTTATAACCGCTTGTTCTTCCTATTCCCTCTGTATTTCTATGTCATTTACAGAAAGGCAGCCCAACCTGATCAGTACCTATTCACATGGTACTGATGCATCGACAAGATAGCACCCTCTTATTCCATGCCAGTTGTCAACCACTCCCACCTAGTCCTTCACCACCTTCTATTTTATCACCCTCCATGGATCCTATCCAACCTATCACTATTACTACTGGAGATGAGGAGTTTGCACGACTCCTTGACAAAAACCATATCACCTTGTAGTTTTACCTTTCCCACTCGTCCACTCGAGATGCCTCGGGTCACTTGTGATATGACATGCCTTTATCTATCCCCCTGACTCTCTCTTCTACTCTTAGGTTAGCCCCATCTCGGCTCCGTGCTGCCCGCATCTACCTTACCCCCAAATGCTTTCGCAGCCTAGGGCCTATACCCGCTTGACTACTACATCTGCTACATCCATGACACCCACCACATCCACCATACCCTTGACAACCACTCAAAGCACAACCTCATCCACCCCTATTGTCTTGCATATACCCATAGCTACACTACCACCTCCAGTGTCGGTGACCCCTACCCCTTTTCAGAATGTGGTCCTTTCCATTCCACAGTCGTTGGCTCCCATTTCCACTAGGGTTACCATGACCCTTCCACCTCCATATACATACTATCAGCAGCCTCCCATTTCATCTATTATTCACTCTAGGTACGTACCCCCTATTTCACTACCTCCTTCTCAATCTACCTACATGGCAGCACCATATACTGGAATGCCACCCCTATTACACACCCAACACCAACACTCTTACACTACATAAGGCACCCAAGCATCATAACCTACCAATGACCTAATCAAATTGATGATGGATAAGATGTAGATATTGGAGGGATCAGTTTTTTTCTCCTGTAATACTCTCACCTATGACTAAATTTGCAACAAGCCCATCCACCCATCCATTCCTATTCATCCATACCCCGTGCATTGGGATATGCCTAAATTCAACTGCTTTAATAGCAAGGAAGACCCGCAACAACATTTGCGGTCATTCAAACATGGGTGCTACCTAATCACTCATGATGATGCTTTACTCTTAAGGACCTTTCCCATGTCTCTGACTAGACCTGCATTAGATTGGTATAGTGGGTTACCTAGACACTCTATATTTTCATTTAATCAGGTAGCCCAAGCCTTCTTGGATCACTTCTCCATCAATATTGTCAAGAAGGTTACCATGATTGACCTATACTCCACGCGTCAGTATGAGGATGAATCTATCGTAGATTTTGTTCTCCTAGCGTAGCCTAATCAATCAACTCACCTTCCAACTGCCACAAACAAAACTCATTGAGCTCTTCACACGGGCTTGCGCTAGACATATCTCACCGACCCTATAGGTTCATAATTTTCGAACATTTGATGAAGCATTCACTATGGCACGAAAGCTAGAGATTCGGGCCATCGAAGAGAAAAAAATCCAATTACGTAGTAAGAATTTGGCATTCAAGTCAAATGATACCTCTTCTTCTTCCAAACCGTAGAATAATTATTTAAAATTTAAAGGCACCACTAACACAAGTGGTACTCAAATCCGACCAGCTCATCCATCAAATCAAAGCTACCCCCTCATCTAATCTCTCATTCATCCGTAATTTTCAATTCGATGAGAACAACGTAAATACACCCCAATTACAAAGCCCTACTCTTTTGTCTTAGAAAATCTCATCAAAGCTAGGGCCATCACCCTTCCACCTATAAAACCACACACTATTTTTGACCCTACTCGCCCCATGCCTACATGGTATAAAGAACATGACTTCTGTAACTATCATCAAGTAAAGGGTCATAGTGACGGCAATTGTATCACTTTCAAAAATATTGTCCAAGAAATTCTTGAGAAAGGTGAGTTAACTGTGGATAATCCTAACGCACCCGCCAATCAAAACCTACATATCTTCAAGAAACCCTTTCCCAATCATTCCCCTTTTTCTGATCAAACCGGTGAGACCTCAACTCATGATGGCCATACCCAAAAGGTCCATACTATTTTTAGTGACACACTTATTGCTTCCCAATTACCCCATATTCCTTCCATAGAGGAGATTCTAGCTCGAAACCCTCCTTCTACATTGGAACCTACCTCACCTATTCCTCCACCCATAGAGGAACACCTTTCACCTCCTTCCTCACCCGTGGAGGAGCCTTCCGCTAACATTGAGACCATTTCACCTTTGGCTTCTCCACCTAGAGAACCGACACCCACAGTACTTCTTCACTCCATGGAGGATACTTGTTTACCTCCTCCACCCACAGAGGAGCACCCATCATCTCCTCCACCTATAGAGGAGCACCCATCATCTCCTCCACCTATCACAAACCCAATAGAGATACCTTTGCCTCTAGGCGAGCATTCTCCATCAGCTACCCAAGATCCTACAGACCTACTTTCGGCTCTCTTACCCACGAAAGCTAAAGCTAACGAATTTCCCATCTCTAAGACACATTTTACGGGAATAGCCATTGGGTCCTCATCAACATCACCTATAGATGTGTCATTCTCATGTTTAGCCAATCGCCTAGATTATGTAGACAGAGCCTTGTTGTGGGGGCATCTTCTGCTTCTTGTTTCAACACAAATGCAGATGTTGCTTGTTGATACTTCCACTATCTACCCAAAAATATTTCGACCAATCAAACCGAACACAACCACCTCTATCACAAATTCTTCCATGACACCCATCATAACTCAACACATACCCTTACCCATAATCCAACCTACATCTAAATCCAAACCCGCACCTACATCATCTTCCTCAACTAAACCTATCACTACCTTAGGGGTCACCCCAACCACCAGCCTTACTCATCCACCTATCAAACTAGATTTAGCTACATCCTCCAAAGTCAACACCACACCTACTCCAACACCCAAATAGAATAACTAAACCCATAAAAATCATACCCCAATTGGCTATGCCAATCACACTGCACCTATCCCATCCATCTTAAGACCTCAGCTTCCCCAAAGATGATTAAGAAACTTCCACCCATCAATAAACCAAAAATGCAACAGCCCACTCTTTCCTCAAAAATCTCTAACCTACCCAAGCGCTCGACACGACTTACACCTACACCCATAGCATCTTTACCACCAATACCTCCAATAACCTCAAAAACTTCTTCATTACCCACTACACTTTAATCTCTATCTCTCACACCCCCTGCTCAACTCCGCATTATATACCTTCACAACACCTCTGTTATCCCTATGGGTAACTCGCCTCTTCCCCATCTATTTTTCCCTCTAGATCTTGTGCACCCGATCATCTTTACCCAAGAAGGTGCCACACAAAAACAAAAATATGCAACCTCTCATAAGGTAGTCAAAGCAGCCATACACCCTCCTGCCCATTCATCTACCATACCCCTACCCAAAAAAACATGACCAACACCCAAGACTACTCCAGGACCCAAAACTATGGCTCAACCCACTCCCCCTCCTGTAAGGACCGTTCCTCAACAATCAGCCGCACCTACACCCAAACCCACTTTCACTTCCCATTGCGACCCACTAGCAGGGTCCTATGCCAAAATCTTAACCAACCTCCTTGAGACTTATGTCATCACATTACCACCACTCAAACCTTACGACCCCCTCAAACCCAAGCCAAAAGGGTTTGATGACACTAAAATTTGTGCCTACCATCATGTGCCAGGGCACGATGTGGAGAACTACAAGGCTTTGAAAACCATTCTTATCCAGTTGTATCCTCTGGAAGCCAACTTTAACGATAAAAACCTTCTCAATGAGGACCCTGCTTCACTGAAACCCATTCCCATAGTCCCTCCTTTACTGCCCACTCAACAACCACAACCTCCAACACCACAACTCCTAGAGCCACCTCCAAGATTTGAAATTAACATGGTTTGCATCAGATAACTTCCCATGCCATCACCTACATGTCGTTGTGCTCAGCTCACCTCACAAGGCTTTTCTCCTCGGTAGGTTTTTTCCCCTCATGTTGTTACACTACCCACCCTACATCTTCTCCATTTTCCAACTCCCCTCAAATCAACATGATCCATGTTACTACCCATGCTCAGAAGGATAAAGGTAAAGAAAAGGCAACTGACTCACTAACCAATCCTATACCCAACATACCATCTACACCCACACCTAAGATTACTATCCGCAGACCCACATACCCTATTTCTAATGGGGTCACACATCGCACCATGCTCAAACAATTACACCAATATCCCCTTAAAATGTCCTTATATGACCTCATCCAAACCTCGGAATCCCATCGTCAAGCTCTCATGGAGGTTCTTCAATCTATTGAGGTTTTACCCAATGACCCTACACCCGTAGCCTCCATTATCACACCCCATCATGTAGCCTCTCTCACCAAATTACCACCTTCATCTTCACCTTCACCTACTCACCAAATAGCCTCCCTTAGCTTCTCAAAAGAAGAGATTGCACCGCACCAAAATGATGATCTAGACCCACCCTCTTCATCTTTGTCCACATTGATGATATACGTGTACGACATGTAATGATTGATGGGGGTGCTAGCATTAACATCATTTCATCCCATGCATTTTCTCAAATGCACATACCTGATAATTACATGCATAAACATCTTGTCATGTTGCATTCATTCAATGACGCTATCACCTCTACACTAGGCACTGTCATTCTCCACATTTGCGTGGCCCCCACACTATTCCAGAGCTATTCTACATCTTGGAGGGGAAATTTCAATATAACATGTTGCTTGGCAGACCCTAGATTCATGCCATGGGTTTCGTTCCTTCCATTTTGCATCATTATGTAAAGTTTGAACATGAAGGACACACCTATACCATTTCAGTTTATCCATCACCTTTCAAAACATGCAACATGCTTTACTGACCTAATGACGTGCTTATACCCATTAAGGCGTCTACCTCCATGACCCCTACCACTTTACCTACACCTCTGCTTACTAGTACAGTTACTACCTCCACCGCACATGCCTCTTCCACTCCTACCGCCACCACAACCTCCACGGCCAACCCATCAGTCTCCCAATCCATTAACTCCACCTCCACATCGACCTCTGACACATCATCTATTCCCGCTACCCACATACCAACCACCGATCCTTGGAAGGTGTTTTTAAATGTCTCACTCAAGCGAATACCGCCTATATAGTTTTGTTGGCTAGATTTTCTGCATAGCATCAAACCTAGGCAGTCATGAGATAAATCTCCCTCATTTAACCGGTGAGGCTCCCGTGTCAGATTTGTCAATAAAAATGTGTTATTATCTATCAAGGGTTTTACTTTAACCACTTAGTTCATGAACCATAACTAAGAAGTTTTGCAGCAAGTAAGCAACTGTTCAAGAAAGGAAGTATTTTATAGAAGAAGGAAGTAAAGGAAATACAGAGAAGAAATGGAGAAGATGTGCATCCCAATTAGTAGATAGCAGAGCTAATTGCATGCACATAGAAGAAACTTAATAGATATGAACACACAGAATTATAAAACAAAGGCAGCTCTAGATCCAGATCTAAAATAACACAAATTTTTCAAGAGATCTAAGATTTAAAAGCAAGAAACACAAGACACCATGACACAAAGTTCTCTGAAAACCTACTCCTTTATATTCCTTTGCTCCAAGTTGCTCTCGGGGTTCAAAGACAAAGTCTAGAACACAAGATTGCTGCTTACAAATTTTGATTGATGATCATTAACCTAGAGGTTCTTCTCCTACTTATAGAATGTAAGAGGAAAGTACAAATGGAAAACTCAAACTGAACTAAAGCATGAACAACAAGTAAAGATAACATTTGGAAATCATCCTCAACTAACTTCTTCTTAAGTGACACATGTATCACTTAACTAATAGAATGGTTCCACATGACTTCAAGTAATGGTTGCAAAACCAATAACTTAGAAGTTTTACAATTTCATCTGGGAACATAGAAAATAGAAGAAGAAAGAATAGAAGAAGTCATGCCAGCTGTAATGTCTACATCTTCTTGTTCTGATATCTGATATACTTGTCGAACATATAATTCAGCATCCTTCCATCTGTTTTAGCCACTGCTTCTTTCTCTATCCTGAATTGCAGCAACCCTTCATTCAACACTTTGATGCACGCTTCCACATCTTCCAAACTCAGCCCAAACCTTGCAATGTCTGCCTGCAGCGCCACCAGTCTACTGATAGAATTCATCGTGAAAGGCTTGGTAGCTTTATCAATTCTCTTTTGTACCATCAGAAGAGAACCTTCCAGGGAATTAGGCACCTCGTTAGAAACAATCCGCACGTAAGAAGTAACACCTCCGACCACATCCTCTTCCGTGAAAGAAATGATACTGTCGGGTAAGGATGACGTCCTACTTTCAAGTGCCTGCATCCTTTTCAGCAAAACTCTACAGATTTCCAAACGGAAAGATACTGCAAATTCTAACTGCTTCCCCTTCTCGACTGATCCATCCGGTACAATTTGTTCCGCAATCAATACATCTCCCGGCAGCTTGTTGATCTCGGCCAAAATACTCAAGTTACTCTCTGCAACTGTATTCATGCCTTCTATGTTTGCCATCAGTTGCTTTAGTTGATTTGCTGCATCGTTCATAACCTTTAGGCGGGCTGGCACTTCCCCAAGTTGTACAGAAGCTTGACGAATAATCAAATCCTTCCATTCGTCAATGGCCTTTACTTGATTGCTTGCATCTTCCATTTCCTGCATAAGATGATCACTCACCTGCTCTGAAATGGGCTGAATGGAAGGTTTAGCAACCTTGGCTATTATCTCACATAATTGAGATACTTGCTTCTGTAGCTTTTCTTTCTCCGCCTTCTCACTGTCAAGCCTAAGGAATAAAGCATCTATCAATGTTTGCGTATCCTGCTTCAATCCTTCAGTGGTGGCTTGACCGAGTGGTACTTTGGTCACTGTCACATCTTCTGCCGTGAGCTCCTCTTCTATCTTTCCTTCTGCCGGAATTGATATCTCAGCAAACTTCTCTCCCGAATCCTCGATGATCAACCTAGAAGTTGCTTTAGCAACTTTAGGTCTTCTATCTCTTCGCTCAGATCTTGGATTAGCTGCAAGTCATGCTCCTCTAAGTTCATCTCCATTCTCGCTTCTGGAACAAACTGCAAAGCTAACCATTCCGAGAAATTACTTCTCAGAGAGTGAGAAGTCGTTGAGTGCACTACCATCTCCCACTCTACATCCTCTCCGTCAGAAAGTGCCACAGTGTTATGGCTGCCATCTTCTGAGTCATCCAAAAAAAAGCCCTTTCAAATTCCATCATCTGCAGCTTCAACGTATCCTCTGAATAGGGCGCTGAACGAAGTGGCTGAGGGGAGAAGATGAATGTCGCTAGATTCAGTGGAGGCATGGAAGCATCCTGCTGCTGCGGTGTAATAGTTGGTGAAGCATTGGGTACTGGAGAAACCGGAGTTAAAGTCATGGTCGTAGAAGTGATCCTCTCCTTGGATTGAGATCTTCTATGCACTTTCAACTTCTCGACTTTCCTGCTGCTTTCTCCTCCGTGCTTTCGCTTGAGGGAATCTCCTGTGCCAAAGTTTCCCGTGACTTGATTCATCAATGCTTCATCGGGCAATATCCTTCGTCAACACCAGTTTGAAGTATTCACCAACACAGCTCTCGACCTTTCTTCAATTGTGTTGCAGCCTCCTATGTTATTCTGCAGTATGGCTTTATCTCCTCCCATTTGATGGTAAGTGTCAAGTACCACATTCCCATCATCTTTAAGATCCGCAGGTATCCGCGCTAGTCCAAAGTCGAACACTTGCTTTGCTGACAGCCTGCTGAAATCTCTCTTTCTAACCTCGTACTCACTTCCGCACTTCATCCAGAAATCTTCTAATGAAGGCACATGTGCGTACTGCTGGGAGATTGTCTTCCTGGCTACTCCAAATGGATCGAAGTTCAGCCGTGCAGGGAAGAACTCTTGCTCATACTCGGATAACATTTGTGCTTCCATCCCTCGAGCTCTGTGAATGCTAATGCAGCTGTAATATCCCATAGTGATTGGGAAGAAGCCCATAGACTTGTGCCGCTTTGATTGAAGGTTGTGCAACTCCACAAGTTGCCTGCTTAGCTCCATGGTGATCAATCTATCATTCGGATACATGGGCATCTTTGTTGGTTCTCTAGAAAATTCTCGTGACCACGAGGTATGTGAAATCTACAAATTGAATGAATAGATCGCCAATCTTGGACACAGCTTCCCACGCTTCCTTGCTTACCCTGTTGGCCTTCAAGTCTTTGTCTAGCCTGCAGATGAAATCGTAGAAGAAGTCATCATTGATCACTTTGAAGTCTTTCTCGCATGCAGGTGCAGTAAGCTGCGGGTAGCATTCGAAAATGGGGTCCTTGGAAAGAACACGGCATCTATCTAGCTTGGAAAAGACGCCCTGTGAAGCTGCGGCATACACCAAGTATGAAGTCATCTTGAAGCTGAAAGTACGCTTCACGTTCCGGAGTTGCTCACCGATGTTGTTGCTAATAATTTTCGACCAATTGATTATAGAATCAACCTTGTTGATTTCAATGGTCCTGATGAAAGCATACATCCATGTACGGAAAGTGTAAGCATTCACTTCGCCATTCATCCTGCATAGCAATTTTACGACATCATCTACCTCCTGCACCAAATTGGACCGTGGAAGAGTTCTCGGGAACTTTGAAGGAGATCTAGGCTTCTTCATGTATCGGCTATTCATGATGCTAATGCAATCAGCTCTATGCTTCTCCCATCTACTGTCAGCATCTTGAATGCTAATAGAAGTCACCACCTTTCATCTTTGGAATCTTCAAACAATAATTGATGAACTCTGCATCCAAATGAATTATTGTCTTTCCCGAAGCATCACGTACTGATCTGGATGAAGGATGATAAGATCTAGCACACTCCATCATGAACTCTGGCAATTGGGTTGTACATGGAAAAGCTGCAGCTTGGATAATTCCACTGCTTTTGACCGCACGCATGAGTGAAGTCTTTCCCACTCTGGATCTATCTATCAAATCGGCAAGAGGTTCCGGGCCTAGATCTGTGTCTCCTATGTCTGCAAGTTTGGAAGCAATGCATGACTCCATCGTGCTTTCTTTTTCATCTCTTTTCGCCATAGCTTTGTCTATCTTCGTCTGAATAATTCTTTTTCTTCTTACTTGGCGGATTTCTTCAATACTGGTGCAGATCTGGACAATTCTTCAGATTCGGAGGATATTTGCAATGTGTTGGACATTGATAAAAACTCCTTTTCTTTTGTAAAGCACCTGTAATGAATTCCTGCAATTTATTCAGACAAAAATGGCCACCGGAGCATGAATAGTGAATTTAAATTGTAAAAATCTGCACTTTTCAAGCCTGCTGCCCCAAAAAATGGTGTTTAATTTACACATAAAGAGAGCATGAATCCTTTCAATCAACACCTGAGCTTCTGTAACACCTGTGGAAACAATTATGTAGACAAAGATCAACCTCCTCTAAAGCATGCGCCAAATCTGGAAGCTTTTAGCCTTATTGTCACCATATCTGAGCAAAATCATTCCTCTAATGGGGGTGCACTTTTCCACTTGGCTGTAATTCTTTACCTGTGATTTCAATAATTCACCCATATGGCTGCCCATGCTTATATAACCTTCACAATTCTATAATTAATAATTGCCCTAACAATTAAAGGCAATTAATTAATTAAAAATCATGCTTTTCTCTTTTAAAAATAGCATGTTTAAGGACAGCCATCCAATAAATTAAATTAATCCAATTTAATCCTTCACACATCACTTCACTTAAGCTTCACAGTGTGCTTTGACCATAGCCACTGAAAATAGAAATTAATTTAATGTTTTAATGCCTTAAAAAACATTAAATAATACCCAAATGGGGCGCACTTTTTTGCACATGTAATTCTATTTTTAAGAATTTTTTCACAATGGGATTCTTTACCCTGCAAGGCAGGCACCAAAATCCTGTGATCCACTTAAGTGATTTGACTTTGACAATGGGATTATTTACCCTGCAAGGCAGGCACTAAAATCCCATGATTTCACTTAAGTCGCTTTCCTTTTATTTTATCATAGGAATGTTTACCTGCAAGGCGGCAATAAATTCCCACTGTCTGCGACCTCTAACTTTCCCACTTGCAACTTAAGTGACTTTTATAACATGGGAAAAAGTACCTTCTTTAGGCGGTATAAAATTCCCACCACACTGCGGCTTATATTTTTCCCATTGCAGCTTAAATCCTTTATTTTCCAAAAATGCGCCCATCCCCGCAGGGGCTTTTCTGTGCACGACTTCACTTTTTCCCAGTGATCCAGACCTCCGATGGCGACTTCCTCTAGGCATAATGTGCGTATATGTTTTCCAGCTGCTTCAGGCCAAAAATCGGGCTTACCTGGCAAAGGAATTGCTCCAGAGAAATTTCACAAAAAACGAAACGGGACACCACAAAAACACGAAAAATTACCAAAAGTTACAAATAAAGCCCAAAACTTAATACAAGTTAAAACCCTTCTGGCACATAGGAATAATAACATATTCTCCATTAACAGAGTTAAAACAGAGCGCAAATAGCCTCATACGGGGCTCAAAATAATTAAATACAAATTTCCTGCAGACAAATCCCGACGACAGAATATAACAACTTTTGGCATCTGGGTATTTGGTGAAAAAGGCTAATATGGATCTTTGGGATTATCTTGATGCAATACAAGAATTTTCAGGCAATAAAAACACAAAACGACCCATTATTTTAAAAGTATGAAAAAATTTCAGATAGGGTAGTCGCAGATTTTAGAGTGAAATCTAAATGACACCAAGTTTTAACACATTCCTTACTCCACAAGAGTATGGAATTCTTCACCAACACCCTCGCTATGATCACCGTATAGGAGAACACCTCCTTTATGGTCCTCCTCATCTTCGTACTAGTCTCGCCTATGGGGTACTTTTTACTACCATGTACACACCCGAACCACCATCACAAACCCGCCCATTTTTCTCTCGACTTCCGGTCTCTCACCAAACACCATTTTTCCCACACCCTCTTGCACCAATGTGTGTGGAAGGGTTTTGGTTTTGGATTTTACGAGCAAGACCACCATAGTATTATTCCATGTACCACCCACAAACATAACGATTTGTAGTGATATCGGCTTTCATGAACCACCTACCAAACAAGCCCGCATTGAACTCATCAAAGACATCGACCCTTCTCCACCTCCTTCACCTCGCTCTGCCATCATCACCCCATTCACCGACGGACTCGATGGATCCTGAATCTATCCCTCCTAACTTATTTTTTCATAAACACCATTTTCTTGGGGCCTTTGACTTATCAACGCGAGGACGAGGCTCCTTCCTCTATTCCCTTCTCGTATCCTAAAATGATCGATGACGATACCCCTTCATTAACGTCATTCAATGTTAAGATGTTGAATCTATACTCACCTACCTCGGTGCAAAAGACTCATATATTCATCGATCGTTACCCTCTGAGACACAAACCATGTTGAATTAATCGACTATCAAAATCAACATTCATACTCAGGACGACCACATCTTAAAAATCGGCCAATCTTTGGATGTTGTTGAATAGGAAGCCATCACCTCTTTTCTCAAAGATCATAACCATGCTTTTGCTTCGTATTATGTAGACATGCCCAATATTGACCCCACCATAGTGGTCCACAATATCGTAACCATTCCCGATGCCAAACCCATCAAACAAAAGTTGAGGAAAATGCACCCTCGCATTGCCCTTCTCGTCAAAGAAGAACTTCAACATCTTCTTTCCATTTCCTTCATATTACCCATTGATTATCCTCATTGGATTTCTAACATTGTCCCTGTCACTAAGGTGACAGGGGGACTCCACATTTACATAGATTTCGTGACCTCAACCTAGCCTTCCCAAAAGATGACTTCCCCTTACCCAGTATTGACCAACTGGTTGACCTTACCGCTGGTCACGATGTTGTCACTCATGGATGGCTTCTCGGGTTATAACCAAATTCTGCTTTCCCCAGAGGATCAACATAAAACCTCATTCATCACCCCTTGGGGGACCTTCTGCTACCGAGTCATGCCTTTTGGCCTTAAAAATGCTAGTGCCACATATCAGTGGGCTATGACTTACATCTTCCATGATATCATGCATCGTATATTGGAAGATTACGTGGATGATCTCCTGCCAAATCTAAATGCCGCTCCGAGCACCTTGCCGTCCTCAAAACCATTTTTGACCGTCTCATTAAATATTGCATTCACCTTTAACCTAAAAAGTGCATCTTTGTGGTCCTCTCAGGAAAAATCTTGGGCTTTATCATTTCCCTACATGGTATAGAAGTTGACCCTACTAAAGTCAAGGCCATTCTCGAAATTCCTCCGCCTACTAACCTTAGACAACTCCGTAGCCTGCAAGGTAAGTTGCAGTCTATTCACCATTTCATTTCACAATTATCTAATCGGTGTCAACCATTTCATCATCTAGCTCAAGAAGGATGTCTCCTTTAAATGGGATGATGACTGCCACAAAAGCTTTTGAGGCCTTAAAATAATACCTTCTCCAACCATCCATACTCATTCAACCTAAAGACGATCAACCTTTCTACCTATACATCTCAACTACCGATCACTACTTGGGAGCCATGCTCGCTCATTACGATGAACAACACAAGGATCGGGTGGTTTATTACATAATTTTTACTCTTTTAGACTATAAAACCCGATACACCCATCCCGAAAAACTTTTCTTAGCCTTAGTTTTCGTTTCCACAAAACTCCACCATTACCTACTCAACCACAAAACCTATGTTATGACCAACACTGACCCCTTACACTTCATGTATGCCAAACCTTATCAAAATCAATGTGTTGCACGATGGCTTATGCTTTTAGCTGACCTTGACCTCAAATTCATTCATCAAAATTCCATCAAGGGCCAAGATATCACCGACCAATTGGCTGATGCACCTATTTCTGGGGATCAACCCTCTAATTTTGACTTTCCAGATGAGTCAATTGCTACCCTTTCCTTGGACAAACCCGCTTACCAAATGACACTCTTCTTCGATGGTTCTAAGTGTCAGCGTGGGGGTGGGGCTAGTATTATCCTCATTCCTCTTTATGGTGAACCCATGCCTTTATCTTTCAAACTAGATTTTGATTGTACAAACAACATCACTGAATACGAAGCACTTGTATTAGGTCTCCAAGCCACCTATGCCCTAGATGTTAAATCAATCAACATCTTTGGTGATTCTCAATTGGTCATAAACCAAGTCAATGATATATACCTATGTTGTAACGAGATACTTCAAAAGTATAAATATCATGTAGACATACTTTTCACCACCTTTTGACTGTTATGCCCTACAAGTTGTCCCTTGTTTAACCAACAAATTTGTAGACACCATGGCCTACTTGGCTTCTCAAATACCTGCTTCGCCCGCCGATTCTAAAATCTTTGTCACCGTACAATGACTCCAATCACCCTCTTAATTACCTCATAATGTTTCCTCCATTGGAACCATCACCCCTGACCCGAGTGACCTTTTGTATAAATAATACTCCGACTATCTTTCTCTCTCCATCTTACCCCCTGATCTCACCCATAACAGATAACGCACCTTCCTTAAAAGTTCTATCATTATGTCATCATGGGGGTCTCCTCTATAAGCGTGTATTTGATGGTATTCTCCTACGATGCCTAAAGAGTTATGAAATTCCTTATACCATTAAGGAAGTTCATGATGGCATATGTGGAGGTCACTTCAACACCTTGTTGTTGCTAAGTGTATCCTTCTCTAGGCTATTCTTGGTTAACCCTTAACCTTGATTGTTGCAACTACGTCAAACGTTGTGTAAAATGCCAACAACACGCCAACCTTCATCATACACCCAATCACACCTTACAGTCACCCGTGACCTTTGGCCCTTCTCTCAATGGGGTTTGGATCTTGTCGAGAGAAATCAATCCCCATTCTTCCAAGTGCTATCAATGGATCATCAACTGCTACCAAATACTATAGAAAATGGGTGGAAGCCATACCACTCATCTCCATGAAAGCCGAGAAAATATGTGAGTTCATCAATCATCACATCATTTTTGCTTTGGTGTTCCTCATCGTCTCATCATCACCGATGGAAAACAATTCAAAAACAAAAAACTGCAAAAATTTACGACGTCTTTGGTATTCATCTCAATTTCTCATCACCTTATTACCCACAAACCAATGGCCAAGCTGAATCAACAATTGAAAATTAAACCACATACATAACAAGTTGCTTAACATTTTCATCCTCATCACAACATACATTTATTACGACTACCATTTCTCTACCATCATCATGCATATATTATAACACATCTCACACATGACCCATATTATCATTCATTGCACAAAATAATGAATCACAACTTCAACTACTTTAAACACAACCATGCCTAAACAAACTTGACTCCACCATGCCTAAACCAACTTGACTCAACCATGCCTATGACCTGACTCGATCCATGCCTAAACAAACCTGACTCCACCATGCCTAAACCCGACTCAACCATGCCTATGACCTGACTTGATCCATGCCTAAACAAACCTGACTCCACCATGCCTAAACCAACTCCGACTCAATCAGTGCCTAAACCAACCTCGACTCATTCCATGCCTAAACCAACCTGACTCGATCCATGCCTAAACCAACCTGACTCGATCCATGCCTAAACCGACCTGACTCCATCATGCCTAACTCACCTAATTTCCATCCATATCACAACAAAAACAAATCAAAAGTCTCATCAAAACACCAACAAATCAAGCATCTCATGTATCTCATCATATAAATAAATATGTGTCTCAATACAATGTACACAGGATATCTAATCATGTCCATCATCTCAAAATCATCGACACGTAGGTTGATACTTAATACAAAATGTCATCGGCATACGCAAGCGGTCTCATATACAATAAAACAATAAAAAAATACAAAATATCTTTGGCACGCAGCCGGTATATGCTCAAAATATACAAAAACTCTCATACATCCTCACTATCTTCAGCATGCAGGCTGGTATATATCCAACAAATAACTATAATACATCAACAATAAGGAGTTGTATATTAGGCATCTCGGTGGATATCATCCATATATGTATCGCTTGTACCCTCTACCTCCTTTACCCCGGTCCTGAAGACATGCTAACATCTCCCCACCCATCATGGGTGGTGGTTGGAGTCCGCCTGCTGGCGCCTCACCTAGAGCTGGTTTCTGTGAGTTGGTGGCCTCTCCCACGATCTGTCTAGGAGCTCAATGGCCCCCTTGTGCTCTCTACATTGTGAGTGCGAGATCTCATCCTCTCACTTGAGGCCTGTTGTTCTTGATAATCTCCATAGGATAGGAAATCTATCCTGGCCACCATTAACTGGTCTGGTAGTATCTAGCCGCACCTAGAGCATCCCGTAACCTAGATATAGGCATGGTCTATTGTGGTCCCATAGGCCTCAACCCCTGTACCTATCCTGCAAGACCCTGTCCCACTCTTGTTTGTGAATTGGGACCATGTCCTGGTGCCTGTGGTGGTGCCCTCTACCCCTGTGCTTGTATATGGGCTTGTAAGGCCCCAATCTGTGCCTGAGCTGTGGCCAACTAGCCCTACAACCCTATCACATGTGCCTGTAAGGCCACCACTTGACCATCATCCTCATCTCCGTCTCCACCCCCACCCCCGGCCATCTAGGCCTGCAGACTGGCCACCTGTACATGTAGCTCTGCTACCTCGCTCTGAGCTCACCATCTCGTATGCACACCCATACCCAACTGGGTAATTAGAGTAGCCACCTACCCCTGTAGGGTGTCTCTCTGCACCGTAATGGTGGCTAGATCCGGCTGCCTCGGTCTGGGTGGTATGGCTCGAATGAGCGCCCAAAATGTCGATGCTTGTTTGTGACTTCCGGCATCATCTATCTGCGCCGAGTCCACTCGCTGCTCCTCCTTCCCTGTGGGCACTGTCGGTTAAGGTAGAGGTAACGGTCTCTCCACGTCATCTCTCCTATACTATAGGAAGGGCAGAGGTATGTCTGTAATAGCTTTGAACTACCACCTAACTCTCACAACCGGGATCTTCTCGTGCTCCCCAAAGACAAGACTGTATCCATCTAAGTAGTTGCAGCTCATTTGCTAGCAAATCACACATCTACCTATATGAGGGAAAGCCCATATATGGCCTCTAAATGATATTCACCCCAAGACAACCCCTCCAATAGTCACCGGAAATAGGACACATCATGTGTGGGTCTCACCGATCTCCACTCTCCAATAGGGGAACCCATCGCTTATACCCCACTCATACATAGGTGGGTGGAAAGGCATCGCCCCTGGCCATGCCCTATACTATACACACACACATGTGCTCGTAGGCCCAATAGTGAAGAATAAATGTGCAAAATAAGCTGAACTCGCACGACAATCCATATGCCCATAACTCCTGTATAGCTACACCGTGAACGTTGACACCCGGTGAAAAGTGAGTCTAGTCCATCATCGTGTCGTGTAATACCCCCATCAACGAGCGGGAAATCTACCACCCTCTGCGCATGCGGCGGTGTAAGCGGCACATTGCCTTCATCAATAGAACTACTAGCCTCATCTCCTCTCGGGCGGGCTAGGTACATCTCTCCATAGCGAATTCTCGCCCTATGGAATGTTAGCTCGTCCATCCCCTCTCCGAACACCGTCAGTCGGCACCAAATCCTCGAGGCCTCAAAGGAGATAAAGTAGACTGTGTACCGAATATGGGTATCTCAGAATCTGAACACGTCCTCCTCCGGGTGATGTGATCTCACCCATCGGCAGGTGGAACATGTTGGTCACGAAATCTCATCTATCGATGAGCATGACCATAAAACTAGGCTACTGGGACTACATGCCTATATCGTTGGACCCCCTCAAGCCTACCACCTCCACATGTCGCAGCTCCTTTGGGGTCGTTGTGCCGCGCGCCTTTGTCATGAGCAAAGGTAGAACCTGTCATGCATACGTAGTTGATCTCTCCTTGCATCCAATACACACAACACATTAATCTACATTTATCACACCCATACTTGCCCCCTATCATTTTCCAACACCCTATTTTACATCTACACATCTCAGCCACCCAACCTGTGGCACTTTTTTCCCCTTGTCCCCCAAATCCCGACCGGTGTCGGTTCTCTCTAACTAACCCTGGTCACCCCTTAACAAGCATTGGTCACTTATTTCGTGATCGATACCGGTTACACCCTACCGACGTCGGCCAAACTTGACTAACGCCAGTCACTGTCGCGGTGAAAACCCGCGACCCCAAACCCCCTTTCTCAAAAGCAAACCACCCTGACCCTTTTACACACCTAAACTCACCTACACCTCCCCTTACACCTGATCCCCTACCCTCCTCTCCCACTTATCTCTCTCCCCATTCCTATTTTACCCACTTTACCCTCCCATTTCCAAATTTTTTTTTTTCCCCACCCAAAACAAAAACCAAAAAAACCAATTTGTAAATCATCTAATCTATCTAACCAAATACAACTAGAGTTGACGCTTACCTCATCATGCTGCCGTCATTGCGGTGGCATGTCTAGTCTGCTGCACTAGTGGCCCACCCGATCCCTCTCTTGCCTCTGCCATCACCTAATCTCCACCCGCATCTCCAACCAATCGAATCACACACACCAATCCTGTGGACCTGCCTCTCACCACCCAATCACCCACCGTTCAGACCGCCAACTCAACACTCTGTTCCATCCGGACACTTTTCCCCCTTTTCTCTCTCTTTTGTCATTTTCTCAATTCACTATATGACAAATGAATAACAAAAATATGGATTTTTGTTTTTATAACACACCCGACATAAATTTTACCCTATTACCCCGCCTATCCCTCCTTTTTTCCACACCCAACCTTTACCCTAACTATTTACCTCACCCTCCTGACCTCATCCTTTACTACCTACCCTCGTCCTCCTTTGGGGACTCATTATTTTACCCATACCTCGGCCTTACCCGTGCCATGACCTAGATATTTGGACCTAGACCATCACTAGTGACCTTTGACCTCATGTGTTCGATATATCTTGCAGCAAAGCTACTGTGTTGTTGAGAAAATGACCTTACCCCGCCTATTGCCATGACCGTTTATCCCGACCCTACCCTCGATGTACCGTAACATACCTAAATGTTCCTGCACCTAACCTACGTTGTGTTTCCTGACCATATCCTATACCTTGAATACCGAGAATCACTTCAACCTTGTTTGGATAAACCTATCGACCTTAGGCGATGTAGATTTTGCTCGCTCTTCAACCCAAAGTAGTGTCTTTGCGGTTTATACATGTGCGTGCGTTTGAATTTTCCTACCTTTGACCTTGACTCATTACCTAGATTTCCCGAGTTGACCTTTTTCCTTTTTCTAACTGCTCCCCACCTTTTCCTTTTTCTCACATTTACCTTTTATCAAACCGCTCACCGATTCTTCCTTTTGCCTCATTAGTTCCTGGTTTGAGGGGTATCACCTTCACCCACACATGGGGAAACCGCATCTTATTTTTGTCAGTGTCTCTTACCAATACAAGCTACGCAACAAAAAGGGGCAAAATGTAGACACCAAAATTAGGTCACACTCCCATTTGGTCCCTCGTCAAATAAACACCGTTGAACACATTCACTTAACCATGGCCCCGTTCACCCCACTAATATTAAATTAATTAATTAAATTAAATTAATTCATTATCCTCACCATATTTATTATTTAAGTATCTTAATTTAGATAATTCTCACACTTAGACCTCACCTAGACACCTCACCAAGCCAACTCACCCTAAGACCTATTCTTAGTAAGTTGTCATAACTAACTAAGACTTACCCAAAACCCTAAAAATCAATGCCTACATTCCCTCTAACCACATTCTTGCATGCTTACAAGAAGCTTCTATCCTAATCCGCGGGTTAACAACATGAAATCCCAAAAAATCAAGGGGATCTACCTAGTTTAGTAAACCTAGGAAATCTCACCTTGACCGACGCCAGTTACCCCTAACCGTCGCCGGTTAAGCCGAAACCACCGTCGATCACCTTTTAATCCCCAAAACAACCTTATTTTGGAGGTTGGCAAACATCAATAGATTCCTGAGAGATATCACATCTTTTGAGAACAATTTTCCACGAGAACATGCATGCAAGGAAGGAGATCAAGCATTTTCTCTTGCATAGGCATCCAACATTCACGACAATCATCCAGCAATCACCCAGCACATATTTGATCCAACCAGGAAAAGGGAATGCACATGCAGCCCATGTAGGATCTTTCCAACGTTTGGTGATCCTCAACAACATTCAACCTCTTACCAGCACCTTCATCCATCACTCACAAGCACCCAGAACCAGATTTCAAGTAAGTAGAATAGTTTACTCCTCTGGTTCATTCATTTCATCATTGTATTGTCATCCTTTGTTCTCTTAGCCACCCATTGACCTCCTTTAATACTCACCCCTCCATATCCCCATTAAAACCCTGCCAAACCCCATCCAAACAACCTAATACCTCATTCTGGCCAACCAAGTCCTTTGTGCAATCACAAGGGAGACCCAAAGCTCATTCTGTGGCATTCCCAGTTTTCCACAGTGCACCAGTTCTCCCCAACCGGCGTCGGTCTCTGTATTTACCAATATAACCCATAATAGTAACTTACCCACCTATTCTCACATCACCCTTAATCACCTGTGACCTGCCTGAGACCTCTGTCAGACCTGCAGAGAACCAGAACCAACTACTTGACCTTCGGATCTTATTTTAACCTAGCCTATTAGATTAGATCTTTCTTATTGTGTTTTTAATGAGATACCTAAATCATTTCAATTACAATAGGATTTACTTCATTACCAGCATTAAATTGTTTTAAACAGTGGACTGACAACCGTCTAGGAAGTATCACACTTCCTGGATCTAGCACACGCTAGGTAGTTCACTACACATATTGTTTAACTCTTTCTGGTGGTCTTGTGTTCCATTTCAGGTAGTTCCTCCTAGCCAAAAGGAAGCTCTCACGATCAGTTGTGGATTCAGAAGTCATACGCGTGCAAAAACCCAACAACCAGCATTTCAACAGGTATTCCTCCTACACCCATTACCCTATCTGTTTCGTCAATATTCAAAGAAACATCCAAGAATCAGGTGAAACACTATGTATGTGTAGCGTAAGTTCCATATGGTTTAATTATCTGGTTTTATTTTAAATTTGAACTATGTTGAAATTTTCATTTAAACTAATTAAGAAAATTAAATCTAACTTGATTAAAATACAAATGTGCTTTAATCTCTTAACTAGCTAGATTCATTCCCAATTAATTAACCAAAATGAAATAAACAATTTAATCTACTTGCTTTTGTATTTTCAATGATTTTAAATGAAATGGAATTAGAAAAATAAACAAATATAATTAATCTAAACTATATTTTCAAGGATTTTCTTTGTTCTAGAATTAAATAAAATAAATCTACATAGACAGTAAAATTTCTTTTAATTAAATGGAAATTACTTCTATTCTAAAATAAAATAAACTAAAAAAGCAAATAGTTGGATGGTTCACCAATTTTATACGTCCAAGAATCAACACGTTAAAGCGCACTCAACCTCCCAAGGTCGTGTCGATCTGATCAATATGAGATGGAAAGATGGCTATGGAATGAATAAATAGGATGAGTAGGTGGAATATGTGAAAATAGGTAAAAATGGAAAATAGGTAGATCAAGGAAAATGAATGTCTCTTATGGGAACTACGGGAATGTGCTCTACTAAGAACATGAACGCGTGTGTAACCTATTCGGGTGAGATGTAATGGTCAAGGAGAATGGCTACATGAAGTTTTCAATCAATATCGAATCGCCAAATATAACTTAAATGGGATGTGAGATATGTGGGAATTGTCCTGCTTCTACTGCGTAAAAATATCTAGAAAAGGTCATAAAAGTGTGAGAATAGATGAGTGGGAAGGGAAATCTATGAATTGTGGAATCTACTCTCGACCAGGACTAATTGTGTCGAACTCGTTAGTGTTATTCGCTTCATCGTTCAAGTCTATCTTTGTGAGATAATGCTTGGTGGAATTGGAGTGGTTTTTAATATGAGTTGTCTAAGGCCCTGATCAATATCTGTCAATTTTGTAATTGTGTTTGGTTGTGGCACTCTTGTATCACACACACTTTGTCTAGGTTTTATGGGGCCTTGGATAGTCATGTGGACATACGAACAATTAATCTAAGAAAATAAACAAACACACAAAGAATCAAAGAGGCAAGGTCAATTTTGGGTAACCTAATCCGACTAAGGAAACGTAGGGAGTTGTGTTAATTCATGTCTAATTAAATCTATGTGCCTAAATTGAAAAATAAATGCAAGCATTTTAATTAAATCAAATTAATTACTCTCCTTGAATCTAATTAAAACTACTTATGCAACTAATTAATTAAAATAAATGAAACTAATTAGTTGAGAAAATGAATGAAATATAATCTACTTGTTTTTGTATTTTCAATTATTTTAAATGAAAGGGAATAAGACAAATAAACAAATATAATTAATCTAAACTATACACTTAAGGATTTGCTAGTTTCTATAATTAAATAAAATAAATCTACATAGACAATATAATTTCTTCTAATTAAATGGAAATTGCTTCTATTCTAAAATAAAATAAAATAAACAAGAAAATAGTCGGATGTGGCTATTTCACTTTTGTAGAAGGGATTTAATCTGATCTAATTAAAATTAATATTTTCCTAATTTATAATTGTGGATATGAATTCTTCTGGTTCTACCTCAGAATCATGCGAAGATTGAAAATATTCTCAGAAGCAATTTCTTCCCCTGAAGCTTCCCCGATAAAACACTAAAATTCCTATAGAATATTTTGTGAAGAAACTCAATGAAATACATAGAAACATAAACTTCTTCAAACTCACTTCCCTTGCAAATCTACAGGGACAAGTAGGGAGGAAGTTATCAATTGAATCATTTCTCGTATATGGGTACAACCTAACTAAATGAACCAAAGAAAGCTACAGGTGTTTTTATTATGAAGAAATGAAATACTCTGCGTGCAAGAACTTCCTCCAAATCTTTCCCAGACAAATCCACCAGGATGAGATGAGAAGAAATCCTCAATGGAAGCTGGCAATAAAACTACTATGAATTCTACTTCTCTAAAACAAATGATATTCTAAAGAGATTATAGATTAAGATCTAGCTAATCAAAGAAAGCTTCTAGGAATGTAAATAACACCTCCAACCTAGAAATGTAGTGTAGAGACAATTCCAATGCTGGTTATGCTTTGTGATCCCCTCAACTTCTTTTCCAATGAGATATCAAAATGTGTCCAGGGAATTGTGTTGAAAATGTGCAGAAAAAATGGAGTGTTAGAGCAATCTGGTTTGCAAGAATTTTAATAAGAATGCAAGCAAGAGAATAACAAGTTAAATGAACTGTGTTTTCTTGTGTATTTCTTGGTAGAATTCCGGTAGTATAAGCTGTGAAATTCTAAATCAAAAGACTCCTAACAATTCTTCAGGAAAAATGTTTTTTTATAGAAAGTTGGCGGGAAACTGGTGTCCCCAAATTTCATCCTGAAATCTGTGACTACCCTATCCGAAAAAATTTCATACTTTTAAAATAATGGGTCGTTTTGTGTTTTTATTGCCTGAAAGTTCTTGTATTGCGTCAAGATTTTCCCAAAGAGCCATATTAGCCTTTTTCACCAAATACCCAGATGCCCAAAATTGTTATATTCTGTCGTCGGGATTTGTCTGTCAGAAAATTTGTATTTAATTATTTTGAGCCCCGTTTGAGGCAATTTGTGCTCCGTTTTAACCTTGTTGTGATCGAACATATCATTATTCCTATATACCAGAAGGGTTTTAACTAAAAATAAGTTTTGGGCTTTATTTTTGACTTTTGGCAATTTTTCGTGTTTTTGTGTTTTCCCATTTCGTTTTCTATGAAATTTCTCTAGATCAATTCCTTTATCGGGTTAGCCCAATTCTTGGCCCGGAGTATTTAGAGATCACATACACACATTGTGCCAAAGGAAATCACCATCGGAGGTCCGGTTCACTGGAAAAGGCGAAGTCGTGCACTAAAAAGCCCCTGCGGGGTTGGGTGCATTTTTGGAAAACAAAGGATTTAAGTGGATCATGGGAAAAATAGAAGTAGCAAGCAGGTGGGATTTTATTGTCTGCCTTGCAGGGTACTTTTTCCCATGATAGAAAAGTCACTTAAGTTGCAGTGGGAAAATTAGAGGCAACAGGCAGGCGGGAATTTATTGCCTGCCTTGCAGGGTAAAAATTCCCATGGTGAAATAAAAGAAAAGTGACTTAAGTGAAATCATGGGATTTTATTGTCATCATGCAGGGTAAATAATCCCATTGTCAAAGTCAAATCACTTAAGTGGATCATGGGATTTCCGGGGCTGCCTTGCAAGGTAAAAAATCTCATTGTCGTGTGTTTTTAAAAATAGAATTCTATTATGCTAAAAAGTGCGACCCACCTTGGGTGAATAATAATGCATTAAATAAATATTTGTTAATATTTATTCACCCAATTTTGGCACCCAGGCTTGTGGAAAAGTCAACAAAGGGAAGTGGACAAAAGGAATTTAAAAATAGAATTCCAAAATTAAATAAATTTAATTTATTTAATGCAACCCCTTTTGAGAAGGAAATAATACTTTTTAAAGTATTAATTGATTAAATTAAATTCTATTTTTAGTGGCTATGGTCAAAGCACACTGTGAAGCTTAAGTGAAGTGAAGAGTGGATGATTAAATTGATTAAATTTAATTTAATGGATGGTTATCCTTAATCATGCAATTTTAGCACACCAGTTAAAGAGAAGAGCATGATTTTTAATTAATTAATTGTCAGGAATAGGAAGGGCAATTATTAATTATAGAATTATGAGGGTTATATAAGCATGGGCTGCCATAAGGATGAATTATTTAATTCACAGGTAAAGAAGTGCAGCCCAGAGGAAAAGTTTGCCCCATTTGAAGAGGATTTTTTCTCAGACAAAGGTGGATTTGATGCTAAAAGCTTCTAGTTTTGGCACATGCTTTGAAGAAGGCTGATTTGTGTCTGCATAATTGTTTTTAGAAGTGATACAGTGCTCGTGTGATGTTGGTAAAATTCATGTTTGCTTTATGCAAAATAAAACGTCAAATTTTGGGGCAGCAGTCTTGAATTATGTAGATTTTTGTGATTAAAATGCACTGTGCATGCTCCGGTTGCTATCTTTGTCTGAATTAATTGCAGGAGTTAGATACAGGTGCTTTTATAAAGAAAAGGAACTTATATCAATGTCCAATTAATTGAAAATTTCCTCCGAATCTGAAGGATTAGCCAGGTCTGCACCAATTTTGAAGAATTACAGTCAAATAAGAAGAAAAAGAATTATTCGACAAAGATAGACAAAGTTATGGCGAAGAAAGATGAAAAAGAAAGCACAACGAGTCATGCATCACTTCTAAATTTACGATATTGGAGACACGGATCTAGGCTCGGAACCTCTTACCGAATTGATAGACAATCCAGAGCAGAAAGACTTCACTCATGCGTACAGGAAAAACTTCACTCATGCGTGCATTAAAAGCATTAGAATTATTCGAGCTGCAGCTTTTTCCATCCACAAAATTCAGCTTTCCATAGCTTGTTATGCAGTGCGCAGATCCATATCTAGATGCGAGATGCAAATCTATATGTAAATCCGATCCAGATCTCATAGTTGCAAAAGCTTCCTAAGACACGAAGGCTTCATCCTCTTATTTTGAATGCATCCCGTGAAGAAGTCGGCATGGAAAATTCCTTCCAAGATCTTGTGCAAATGCTCCCATCTTCCAGTTGAAGCCTTCATTAAATTTTCATTCATTTGGAGTGCTTTCCAGAATTTTTAATTGCTCATATGCAATTAAAAATAAGGATGATGAGTTATCTACGACAAACATTGCATTGATGCATGTACTAGAGAAGAACTACAAAAGCTTCAAGGATAAAAGAGAAGACAAGGCAAAGGAAAAATCTAGTTGTTTCCAAATCCAGATGTTGTTTCCAAATCCAAATTGCTTGTTTCCAGATCCAACTCGCTTCCAGATCCAGCTTGTTGTTTCCAGATCCATTCATTTCCAATTCCAACGGGTTTCCAATTCCAGCTTGCTTCCAGATCCAGCTACTCCCAGATCCAGTTTGGTGAGAATCAAAGGCAAAATAATCAATTGCATGTAGACATGAAAAAGGACAAGACTGTAGCGTTCCTCTTCCTTCTTCTTTCCTCTAAAAAAGTAATTGAGTGATCAATTAAATTACACAACTTAAGTGATTGGTTTAAAAACCATTACTTGAAGAAGTCAACTACTTGGAGATAGGTGGCAGATGTGCAAAATAGAAGGTTCTATCTTCAGTTGTAAATCCTGCATGTCATGCAAAGAGGAATTCTAGGAGGGAGATTACCAGTTGTTTCCTTTCCAACTTCCACATGTGTCAGTTCAACTAAAAGCTTTCTACTTGTAATTTCCCCTCTACATTCTATAAGTAGAGGAAGAACCTTCGGGTTGATGATCAGAATTTGTAAGCAGCAACCTTATGTTCCAGACTTTGTGCTGAAACCCTTAAGAGCCACTTGAAGCAAAGAAATATATAGGAGCATATTTCTGTAGAACTTTGTGTCACGGTGTATTGTGTTTCTTACTTTTACCTTAGATCTTTTAATAGACTTTGTGTTATTTCGATCTAGATTTAGAGCTACCTTTTCTTAGAATTTTGTGTTTATATCTATTGGTTTCTTCTATGTGCATGCAATCAACTCATTATCTATTGATTGGGATGCACATCTTCCCCATTTCTTCTCTGTGTTTACATAATCTCCTTCTTCTATAAATATTTCCTTTCTTTAAACAACTTTGCTTACTTGCTGCAGAACTGTTCAGTTATGGTTCATGAACTGAGTAGTTAAAGTAAAACCCCATTTAGATATTAGCATACTTTAATTGACAAATCTGACACGGGAGCCTCACCGGTAAATGAGGGAGATTTATCTCATGACTGCCTAGGTTTTATGCTATGCAGAAAATCTAGCCAACAATTTTTGGCGACTCACTGGGGAACAACTATCTTTACAGATTAAAGCTTATCTCTTGAAGATTGGAGTGTTTTCCATACAAATCTCAACCTGGTTGAATGTCCATTCACCCGATCTATGAAGGCGCAAGGAAGGACTGATCATTTCTTCAAACTGCAAGAGCAATTCAATTTCAATCATCCTCCTCAAGTTAGAAGCCGCAGATCCAGTCTTTCACCAGGAAGGAGAGTCCACGCGCATCCAGATCTGGATCCCCTTCGGCACATTCCGGCTACTAGAATTATCCATCAAGTCTACACAAGGAGAAGACGTGCCCCAGTCAACATGCAGAATCAGTTAGTACCTGTTCCATGGGGAGCAGCTTTTGGGCCTTTGAATCTGACTCCTCCTATGCATGATCTACCTAAAGGGACGAGAAAGAATTTTCCAAAATTCTTTGGAGATGGCAAGTAGAACCTGGATGATCATTTGGCGGCCTTCTTCATATCTTGTGGTGTGCTTGCAGTGGAGTATGAAGATGTCTCATTCAGACTCTTCATTGAGACTCTACACAACTTGGCTAGCGAATGGTTCTATCCGCTAGCTCCTGGCACCATAACCAATCAAGCTACTATGCGGGATGCGTTCTGAAAAGATTCAAGGTAGCTGAAGATTCTAGCACATTGATAACTCAACTGACTCAGTGAAGAAGGAGCCACATGAGCACATGCGAATTTTTTGCAAAATTCCAAAGATTACTATACAAAATTCTAGCTTCTGCTTCTCTAAATGATGAGAATCAAAAGGTGTTCTTCATCAACGCTTTACTTCCTGAAGTAAGCTATCAACTCGCAAAGAGCACGTCCTGCTGACTTGTTAGCAGCTCAAAACATGGCGGTTGAAATTGAAGATGACCTCATCATGGCTAGAAAGATAAAGAGCAGCACTTCTAGAGCTGAAAGTTCATCCTCTACTACTACTTCTGATTCACTACTGCAAAAGTTAGCAAATGAGATGATGCAGATGAAGAAACAAATGGCTCAAATGGCTTAAGGCAACAATACTACCCCTGCTTTAAAATGTCAACAACAACCGAACCGCATTGCTAGTTCCCAAAGATTAGCAATTAAGCTGCTCCCAAAAACAACGGAGATGAATGAAGAAGACTAGGAAGCTAATGCTTTGATCGATTCAAGAATGATGATTTTAAAGGACCTCTTTGCACTCTAACATTAATTACTTTGAACTACAAATTTGAACATGACGATGAGAAACTTCATGAAGATGATCATGGTCATACATATGCAGTACTTACAAGATCACAAACTCGCCAAGTTGAGGCATTAGCTAACGAACAAAGAAGGGGCAACCCTTTACCTTCTTCTTTAGCTCCTAGAGATAAGAATGTGATTTCTTCATCTCAACCACAGAAAGTGACTCAGGTATCTGAATCTATTTCTTCTTTTGACATTATTGATCATGTTAAGAAAACCAGAGTTCAAATGTCAGAAGCTGAATACTTGAGAGCCTAAATAGGCTAGTCAAATATGTACAATCACCAGGACAATCCAATACATCAAAAGGCCTTTTGCCTAAGCCCAAAGATACTCCACAAAACAACACTGCAGTTGTTAAACCCTCACCATCTTCTGAAAGAGTGGAACCTTTCTATGTTTCCTTATTGCTTAATGGTTTCAAGTTAAGCAATGTTTTAGATTCAGGTGCTTCTGATAATGTCATGCCAGCTAAAGTTACAGATGCTCTTGGGCTTACCTTGACAAAGACCATAAAAAGGTGCTACTCCATGGAGAGACAAGTCCCTTTAATCGGACAAATCAAAGATGCACAAGTTGTTCTGGCAGCTTTTCCTGACAAAAGATTAAAGATGACAATTCTAGTTGCAGATATTCCTATCTCCTACGGGATGTTGTTGAGCAAAAACTTCTGCAAAGAGCTGGGAGGAGAAGTAAAGATGGATTGGTCATGTGCACATATTCCTATCAAAGGGATTAACCATAAGTTGGAGCCGGAAAAGAAGTCCAGGTACACGGTTACAAAATCTGAGGATCCTAGATCTCATATTCTTTTTCAAGAATCTGACCGTGGGGTCTATTTCTTGGAAACGGATAAAGACATTCCAGAGCCAAAACTTCGACCAGAGCCAAGCCAACAAAAGAAGAAGAAAAATTTTGGACTCTGGAGTTTAAAGGCACTTGTTGTTCTTTTGGATCAGGAGTTGGCGCTCTACTAATATCTCCAAATCATGAGGTATTTCCATACTCCCACAAGCTGATGTTCGAGAACACCAATCATATGGCGGAGTATGAAGCATTGCTTCTAGGAATGGAGCAAGCTAAAAGAAAGGAGTAAGACTCCTCAAAGCCCAAGGAGATGCTGAAATTCTAGTAAAGCAGGTTCGAGGGCAAAATCAAGTCAAAAGAGATAAGTTGGAGCATTACAGAGATAGAGTGCTTTCTACCACATTCGATTTTGCAGCCTTCTCTATTGACTTCATTCCAATAAATCAAAACTCCAAGGCAGATTCTTTGGCAGTCACAACTACACTATTTAATCCGGATAGACCACCATCCATATTCAGACAAGGAAACTATAAAGTGGAGATGGTCTACCGCCCCAAAGTCCCTAAACAAACATCTACATGTCTGCATGTTGAAGGGAGTAAATCACCACCACGATAAACAATACAGTGCAAAAGCCGATCCAGTTATGATGACAATAATGGAGCAATCCAACCAAAAGGTAACAAAATCCCCAAGGGTTTAGTTTCCTTAGTGGAGACTTTCAACAAGCGTGATTAGTACTTGGAGAAGAACAAAGAATATGGTGATAGTTCTTCCTCATAAATGCAAAGAAATAAATTTGGGAACGGAGCAAGTTGATGCAGACTTACCCGTCACACGAGAGAGAGAAAAGGATGAGCCACCACCAGATGAAGTTGATAAGGACTTGCCCAGTATTTGACAAGAAGGCCAGAGAAAGGAAGTTCAAGATCGGAGACTGGGTACTCTGGTGGGACATGAGACATGAACCGAAGGGCATGCACGACAAATCTGATTCACTCTGGAAAGGGCCCTTCGTGATCAAAAGAGTTGAAGGAATGGATACCTTCTTCCTTGCCTACCGGATGGAATTGAGTTACCATTTCCTTTCAACAGGCAACATCTGAAGTTGTTCAGGAACTGAAAAAGCAAGTTAAAACCTGTATGTATATAAATAAAACTTTGTTTTTCCTTGTTTTGTTTTTGTGTTGTGTTGTTTTTGTTTGCCTGACCCCGTGCCCAAAAGACAAGACACGAAACCAGAGATGTTGGGATCTCATCTTTTCCCTTGTCATTCTGACAGAGAAAAAATATCCACAGACGGAGCCAACTGGTGTCCCTAAATTTCATCCTGAAATCTGTGACTACCCTATCTAAAAAAATTTCATACTTTTAAAATAATTGGTCGCTTTGTGTTTTTATTGCCAAAAGTTCTTGTATTGCATCAAGATTTTCCCAAAGAGCCATATTAGCCTTTTTCACCAAATACCCAGATACCCAAAATTGTTATATTCTCATTGTCGCGATTTGTCTCATGAAAATTTGTATTTAATTATTTTGAGCTCCGTTTGAGGCAATTTGTGCTCCATTTTAACCTCTTGTGATCGAACATATCATTATTCCTATATACTATAAGGGTTTTAACTAAAAATAAGTTTTGGGCTTTATTTTTGACTTTTCGCAATTTTTTTCGTGTTTTTGTGTTTTCCCGTTTCATTTTCTCGTGAAATTTCTCTAGATCAATTCCTTTGTCATTTGGTTAGCCTTGATTCTTGGCCTGGAGTATTCGGAGATCACATACGCACATTGTGCCAGAAGGAAGTCACCATCGAAGGTCCGGTTCATTGGAAAAGGTGAAGTCGTGCACTAAAAAGCCCTTGCGGGGTTGGGTGCATTTTTTTGAAAACAAAGGATTTAAATGGATCATGGGAAAAATAGAAGCAAAGCAGGTGTGGGATTTTATTATGCACTTGCAGGTACTTTTTCCATGATAGAAAAGTCACTTAAGTCATAGCAAAGTGGGAAAAATTAGAGGCAAAGAGCAGTGCGGGAATTTATTATGCACCTTGCAGGTAAAAATTCTCATGGTGAAATAAAAGAAAAGTGACTTAAGTGAAATCATGGGATTTTATTGTCTGCCATGCAGGGTAAATAATCCCATTGTCAAAGTCAAATCACTTAAGTGGATCATGGGATTTCCGGGGCTGCCTTGCAGGGTAAAAATTCCCATTGCCATGTGTGTTTTAAAAATAGAATTCTATTATGCTAAAAAGTGCGACCCACCTTGGGTGAATAATAATGCATTAAATAAATATTTGTTAATGTTTATTCACCCAATTTTGGCACCCAAGCTTGTGGAAAAGTCAACAAAGGGAAGTGGACAAGAAATTTAAAAATAGAATTCCAAAATTAAATAAATTTAATTTATTTATTTAATGCACCCTTTTGAGAAGAAAATAATACTTTTTAAAGTAATAATTGATTAAATTAAATTCTATTTTCAAAGTGGCTATGGTCAAAGCACATTGTGAAGCTTAAGTGAAGTGAAGAGTAGATGATTAAATTTAATTTAATGGATGGTTGTTTTTAATCATAATATTTTAGCACACGAGTTAAAGAGAAGAGTATGATTTTTAATTAATTAATTGTCATGAATAGGAAGGGCAATTATTAATTATAGAATTATGAGGGTTATATAAGCATGGGCTGCCATAAGGATGAATTATTTAATTCACAGGTAAAGAAGTGCAGCCCAAGGAAAAGTGCGCCCCATTTGAAGAGGATTTTTGCTCAGACAAAAGTGGATTTGATGTTAAAAGCTTCTAGTTTTGGCGCATGCTTTGAAGAAGGCTGATTTGTGTCTGCATAATTATTTGTAGAAGTGATACAGGTGCTCAAGTGATGTTGATAAAATTCATGTTTGCTTTGCATGCAAATAAAACGTCAAATTTTGGGGCAGCAGGCTTGAATTATGCAGATTTTTGTGATTAAAATTCACTTTGCATGCTCCGATTGCCATCTTTGTCTGAATTAATTGCAGGAGTTAGATACAAGTGCTTTTATAAAGAAAAAGAACTTATATAAATGTCCAATACATTGAATATTTCCTCCGAATCTGAAGGATTATCTAGATCTGCACCAGTTTTGAAGAATCCCACTCAAATAAGAAGAAAAAGAATTATTCAAAAAAAATAGACAAAGCTATGGCGAAGAAAGATGAAAAAGAAAGCACAACGGAGTCATGCATCACTTCTAAATTTGCAGATATTGGAGACACGGATCTAGGCTCGGAACCTCTTGTTGAATTGATAGACAGATCTAGAGCAGGAAAGACTTCACTCATGCGTGCAGAAAACTTCACTCATGCGTGCAGATTAAAAGTAGTGGAATTATTCGAGCTGCAACTTTTCCATCCACAACCCAGTTGCCAGAGTTTGTTATGCAGGTGATCCATATCCAGATGCAGATGCAGATGCAGATGCAGATGCAAATCCATATGCAAATCCAGATCCAGATCTCATAGTTGCAAAAGCTTCCGGCACAAAGGCTTCATCCTCTTGTTTTGAATGCAGCCCGTGAAGAAGTCAGTGCGTGGAAAATTCCTTCCAAGATCTTGTGCAAATGCTCCCATCTTCCAGTTGAAGCCTTCATTGAATTTTCATTCATCCGGAGTGCTTTCAATTTTTAATTGCTCATATGCAATTAAAAATAAGGATGATGAGTTATCTACGAAAACATTGCATTGATGCATGTACTAGAGAAGAACTACAAAAGCTTCAAGGATAAAAGAGAAGACAAGGCGAAGGAAAAATCTAGTTGTTTCTAGATCTAGCTTGTTGTTTCTAGATCCAACTTGTTGTTTCCAGATCCAGTCATTTCCAATTCCAGTCGTTTCCAATTCCATCTTGCTTCCAGATCCAACTTTCCCCTAGATCCAGTTTGGTGAGAATCAAAGGCAAAAGAATCAACCTGCATGCAGACATGAAAAGGACAAGACTGCAGCTTTCCTCTTCCTTCTTCTTTCCTCCGACAAAGTAATTGAGCGATCAATTAAATTATACAACTTAAGTGATTGGTTTAAAAACCATTACTTGAAGAAGTCAACTACTTGGAGATAGGTGGCAGATGTGCAAAATAGAAGGTTCTATTTTCAATTGCAAATCATACATGTCATGCAAAGAGGAATTCCAGGAGGGAGATTGCCAGTTGTTTCCTTTCCGACTTCCACATGTGCCAGTTCAACTAAAAGCTTCCGACTTGTAATTGCCCCTCTACATTCTATAAGTAGAGGAAGAACCTTCGGGTTAATGATCAGAATTTGTAAGCAGCAACCTTGTGTTCCAGACTTTGTGCTGAAACCCTTGAGAGCCACTTGAAGCAAAGGAATATACAGGAGCAGATTTCCGGAGAACTTTGTGTCATGGTGTATTGTGTTTCTTGCTTTTTATCTTAGATCTTTTAATAGACTTTGTGTTATTTTAGATCTAGATCTAGAGCTATATTTTCTTAGAATTCTGTGTTTATATCTATTGATTTCTTCTATGTGCATGCAATCAACTCTGCTATCTATTGATTGGAATGCACATCTTCCCCATTTCTTCTCTGTGTTTACATAATCTCCTTCTTCTATAAATATTTCCTTTCTTTAAACAGCTTTCTTACTTGTTGCAGAACTATTTAGTTATGGTTCATGAACTGAATAGTTAAAGTAAAACCCCATTTAGATATTAGCATACTTTAATTGACAAATCTGACACGGGAGCCTCACCGGTAAATGAGGGAGATTTATCTCATGATTGCCTAGGTTTTGTGCTATGCAGAAAATCTAGCCAAGAAAACTTGATCAAGCACACTTGGCAACCAAGAAGTGCCATATCATGTAAAATGAGTAGTTAACTTACTAATAATAGTAAGTAGGGAAGAAGAAGTCTATACACATCTAAAAATCTCAAGAATAACTGTTTTTAAGAAATGTGCAAGAAAATCAGCTAGAAGAAGGCAACACACAAGTAGAACACGTTAGTAAAGTCTCGTAGAAACGCATGGAACCACCGTCTGCCTGCGCAGAGTGGCGGTTGTGTAACCTCTCGATCAAGGCGGACCCGAGAGTTACGCAACCACTAGGGCGGTTGTGTAGCCACCGGCATGGTTCCTTGACTTAAGGAAAAAGGTTAAGGAAAAGGATTGCAAAATAACTTAGGAATGTGGGAAAAGATGGAAAAAAATAATTAAGGTAAAAAAATATAAAAGAACATGTTTCAAGTAATAAATTGTACTTAGATATCATTGGAATCGATATTTATCATCATTGGGGATTTGAACTATTCTGATAATATAGCACCATGAAAATTCAAGTGCCTACAATTCTATTTCCGGTTTACTATCAAGAGAATCCAAATGATAGGATCCAAACCCATACTTATGCATGATAATGTAAGGTCTAATCCACTTGGGAGAAAACTTTTCATGTTGACTCCTTTCTAGAGTAATGATAGATATTAAAAGAGGTTAGGGGAAGTGACACAATGTCATCCATGTCCATGGGGTGGTTGGGTAAAGAAGGAAATGGATCAATGTGGATGGGATATGTAGATGGAGGATACATGACAGAATTAAGAGTGAGGGGTGGATACTCCCCCAGTGAGAGATGGTGCATCACAGTAGGAAACTTGGATACAAATATGGATGAGCTAGTCGATTCTAAGGGAGATGGGGTAGGCTTGTTAGAAGTAGTAGTGATGATGACTCGGGTTTTATTAGATAGATGATTGAGGATCATGAGGGTTAGGAGGATTAGTAATGCGGATGGTGTCGATGAAGAAAGGTGGCCTCCTTTAGGAGAAATAGAGCTTGGGGGAGGGATTAAAAAGAATGATTTGGATGGATAACCCAACTTATATTCCTTAAGAGGTGAGGATTCGATTAGAGGATTGGATTTGAATGTGGATGAGATAGAAGGAAGAGGGTGGTATTCGTTGATGATAAGGTCATCTTCTTCTATGAGATTATGGATGAGAGTTTGGAGGGCCTTACAATGTTCATTGTCATGTCCATGGGTATGATGATAAGTACAAATGGCATTAGAATCAAACCACGTGGGTTTTGGCCCACGTGAATCAAAGGATTTGATAGGAGGAAGAGTGAATGTATATTCTTGAAATACTTTAGTATAGGAACCGATGGAGGTCTTTAAAGAAGGTTTTGTGGGTGAAGTGGTTTTGAGAGTGGTAGATGAACGTAGATGGGGCGTTATGCTTCGATGAGGATTTGTGGGAGCATTTGATTCGATTTAGATTAGGAGGAAGAAGTGGGTGGTTTTTATTTAGATTTAGATTTGGATGGAGGAATGAGTGGTTTGGATTCCGCTTTGTTGATGGGGTATTTGGATGAAGGGCTTAGTCCCGAATAGATGGGTAAGTTCCTAAGATAGATGATGAGGTGTTGGATTACTTAGACGGATTGGATTTTTCGGGGCTTCAAAGGAGGGATTTCACACTTTTTGTGTGGGTGCGTGAAGGATTGTTTAATGGTTATGGCAAGGTTATTATACTTTGGATGTGAGAATTTTCCTTTGGCATGAATGATTACAATTCAACTGGGGAATCCCTTGAGATAAGAGTTAGATGGTTTGGATTGTGTCATGGATGAGGATATTGTAGGTGGAAGTGATTTCTAGATGATGAACTTGATGGGATCAAAAGGATTGTAAATTGTATAGGTCTAGGATTGATTGGTGTAAGGGTGATTGGTTTTGTAGATGGGGTAAGAATATCATTTATGGTTGTCTTAAGTGGGGGTGTTTGTGTAGTAGATGTTTCAAGGGGTGGTATAGATGTGGGGATAGATTAAAATGTTGATGTAGGTCTAGTCATGATAGTAGATTTTGTTGATGTGGAAGTAGGTACCACCAAAATGGTAGATGTGGTGATGGGTATAGATGTAGGAGTATGTGTTACAGTGGGTTTTGGTGAAGGACTAGATGTAATAGGTGTAGAATTCAATGTGGATATTGATGAAGTTATAGATGTGGTAGAAAATTTTAAAACAAAGGTAGATGTAATAGATAATGAGGTGGTGGATCTAGGTAATGATGTGGGTTAATTGTTTATGGTGTTGATCATGTGAGCGTTAGGTGTTTGAGATGTGGCGCCGAGTTTGATTTGTTGGATTATCGAGGAAAGGTTTTTAAAAACCTAAAGGGGTTGATTAGGTGGTGTATTAGTATTATCTACTTCAATGTCATCATGATCTATGAGTTGTTTGATGATATCTTTGAAGTAACAATACTTCTCAATGTCGTGGCCTTGAACTTGATGATACTTACAATAATTCCCCTCGTGATAGCATACGGGTTTGGGTAGCGATTCTTCGACAAGTCATATGGGAGGAACTTGAATAAGATGGACCACCATTAACTTATCAAATATTGAACATATGATTCCCCAATAGGGGTATAGTTAGGAGGTGGTCTAGGAGATTTTTTTGGAGGCTCTGTATAAGAAGTGGACGTGGAGGAAGACTTAACCACAATGGCATTGGAAGTTTTGTTAAATATTTTGCCATTTGTGGAGGGCTTAGAAAATTCAGGTTTGGGTTTATTTGATAAAAGTTATAGATGGCCTTGCTTAAGGGCTCAAAACCATGGTAAAATCATCTTCAAAGTTTTAAAATGATTGGAATTTGAAGAATATAAGATATATGCTTAGCACAAGAACGCGATAAGAGTTCAATAAGCTCAGTTGTGGAAGGTAGAATGATAGTTGGTTGATGATGCCACACCATCGTGTGTCGAATGTTTCAATATACTCATCATCAATATGTCAAATGGCGTAAATTTATGTGATAGTGATCTTACACACAATATTGATTGAGAAGTGTTCTAGGAACAATTGCGCAAGTTGGGTGAAGGAGAGTGAGGGCAGTCATGATGACGTTCTTAGCCCACATACATTAGCCAATCTTAATCAACTAGCAAAATCAAATAGCATCATAAATGTCCAATATCCCTATTGTAAAAGTTATAACCCATAAGTGCCCTTATAATTGAAATTTTTGCCTAGTACACAAATTGTTATAAATTCTAATAATTTAATAATTAGAATTCAATTTCATTTATTTAATTAATCATATGAAGTTAGGAGGCATGACAACTTGCTTACCATGCCTAGCATGTTAGCATTGAATCTAGTTGATTATACTTTACAAGACATTTTTCAAAATGAATGATATCAATATGATGAAACTAAACAAAGTCGTGTTTTTCTAGAAGAAACAAAAAGGTATAACCATTAGAAGTGACAAGGGATTAGTACAACAATTATCCCAAGAACTCTCAAAAATATTTTACTCAACAATATTTTACCTCATCAAGTTTTATTGGGAGCTTTCATTTCCATTGTCATGAATGGCAATATATTTGAGTTGCTAAACCATGTCAGCAATTTTCGTGATAACTTACCATGCTTTCACGCTCTAAACATGTTGCTATAGTTTGTAGCAGATCAAAACAACGTTGCCCAATCTTGCATTTTCATAGGAATTAGTCCATTGCATACGAACTCATGCCAAGTCAAAATTGCTATCAAAAAGCATAAATTTTGAATTCTACGACAAATACTATTATAAAAACCACACAAAAATAAAATGAAGCATGTTGCCATACTTCTCTATAAGTCAAACAAACACGAATGGAGAAACATCCAGCTAATCATCAAGAGGTTCCAACTCCTAGTTCTCTTTTTCACAAAATACCCATTTGTTTTACAAAGTTCAAGCTTACAAATATACGGATATTATGGTGATTTTGCATGCCTCATAACAAGTAATCTTAATGTTGAACAATAGTTTTTCAGCTTGTAAAACTCTGAATAGATTTAACAATTCTCTTAATAGTTTGTTGTGCCTAAACATCCTCACGGCACTTTCTTTGACAGACGTAATTCTTTGTTCTCTACTTTTCAAGTTCTTTGATACACATGAAACAAAAAGAGGACAGAAATATACAATGCAGACAATAAACAATGAAACTAGAAAGAACAGAAATTTATCCTATTAAATAGACAATATTTATAATGCAAGTGGTGATAGAAGGATGGATGGTATTGATGATTACAATAATCATCACTATGCCACTTGGAAGACTAAAGAGTGTGTCTTTACACTTGGAATGTTTCTTTTGGTTGTGATTATGCTTTCTATAAACTAAGAATTTCGTCCCCAGTTGTCAATTTAGCTTTGGGTAGAGAATATTTTATGATTTTGGCTTCTCAATCCAAATTTTAAGCCTTTCTTGAGATCTTTTGCATTGAAATATCAAAAACAATTCATTGATGGAAATTCCTTTCCACAGCTTTCTTTCAAAACGTGTACAACGTCTTTGACATGTTCAACATTCTTAAGACCAACAACCTAGATTGATTCAGTTTCTTTCAACGTGGCATTAAATTGATAAACATTTGGGTCTTTAGCTTTGTATACTTACAGAAATTATAAGAAATTGTTCCCAAATGATAAACATTCAAATCTTATGCTTTGTATACTTCGAGAATCTATCACATTCGCATGACAATTGAATAATAAGTTACCAGTATTAATGGATTATTCAGTGTCATCCATTACATTGGATTGCCATAAATGATCCTTGCGATCATCAACATCATTGCTAGATATGTAAAGTTCATAACAAAATACAAATTTCAAGTCCTATCATTTCCATCTTTCCTAGGGGTTTGTTTTGTCTCATTACGCCTACGTTTATGTATCAATCCTGTTCTTGGGAGAAAACACCTAAAAGTACAATTCAAAGAAACCCCAATAGAGCACAATTTTTCACTTGCCATTTTAATATGATTTAGTTGCCTTACTATTGTACGACACTACTATACAAGATAAGCAGGGATGATGAAAGACTAAATACTATAAACACACATTTAATGCAAGCAATAGCCTTGATTGCTTCAAGCTACCATTGCTTTCACTATGGAATTGATAGAGATATCTTTCCCAAAAAGTGCTGCAATTGCAGCAGCTGGATCGTTTTGCTTAAGAAGATATTCGCCAACCAAAACCTGCAAACAAGCATTTAACCCTGTTATAACTCTCTCTCTCTCTCTCTCTCTCTCTCTCTCTCTCTCTCTCTACAGTTATATCTACATGGTTATGCTGTATATTATGCGTGTGCGTGTGCGTGTGCGTGTGCGTGTGTGCGTGTGCGTGTGCGTGTGCGTGTGTGCGTGTGTGTGTGTGTGTGTGTGTGTGTGTGTGTGTGTGTATATATGTATATATATAATTACCTAATCCTAGGCATATTCAACACAATCTATATGGAACACTAAAATAGAATTTTATCTAAAATGTCCGAGGAAAGTAAATTGCATGTGCAATGCTGCAAAAACTTACAGCTCTTGCTCCTGCTCTTTGCACTAATGCAGTATCTTTGGGAGTGGACAGACCAGATTCTGCAACCACCTGAAACAAGAAAAAAGGTGTTAATTCGGTTTGAAGCAAGCTGAATTCAATGGCCAGCCATATTTTATTTTACTCTTATTGCCAGATTAGTTTTTATTGATATGCAACAATAAGTTCAAACTAGGGTAAACAGGATGCGTGGATTCTAATTGAGCATGGCGAAGAAAGCATTCTAGGATTTTGAGATCATGATATTTGGTTACTGTGGGATTTCAAAGCAAAGAGAACATCTTTTTGATAAAAGGTGTGTTTTCATTATTTCACATGTCAAACATCCATGAAATTCATGAAGTGGTAAATGTAGAATCTCGTGGACACAATCCATAAACAGCCAGTATTACACAACAATGATCTTGGCACCTAATTATCATACGTTTGAGGATTTGCAGCACGTGTAATAACCTCCAAATTTTCTACGGACATTTTCTTGTAAAAATGAGTATAAAAAGTACAATCAAGATAATAAATATGGATTGTATCCAAGCAGAAATCAGAGGTAGAATTGCCAGAAAGAATATTCTTAAGAAAAACCATTATCCAAGAAGCAAGTACATTAAAATAAGCTAAGCATGCTTCTTCCACAAACCATGTGCAACCAGATAAGTAGAGAATGGCTACAACATAGAGAACGGTACAGATATATCACAGATGCAGGCAAAGCATTTGAGGGCATAAGTATTGTCTAAGTCAAAAATGAAGGAGCATAATGCAAACAGAGAGAAAGCTGATGTACAATGATATCCCTATCACAAATAATTTTTGCTTGTTCTCGTTGAAGGAGGTGCTCTGTCTTGTTTATGTCGACAACAAAAGTTTCTGCAAGACAAAGTACACAAAGTATGTTAAAAACTAAAACTTGACAATAGTCGGATAAAACATTTCCACTAATCTAAATTTTATAAATATTATTAGCACTTTCTGATATGGTGTGAACTCGTGCAGCACAGACCTTAACCCAGCAGCAAGTTTGTTGTGGCAAGACAATCAATCAAATGAAAATTTCATTTTAAATATACATCAAGCGTGAAAATTCAGTATTATAGTTAAATATACATCAAGCGTGAAAATTCAGTATTATAGTTACATGCATAAAGAAAATGTAAACATTTTTGCATTTGGAACTCAAATAGACTCTGGACAAATAACATGAAGACTAACCAAGGTTTTGGTTCTGGATTCCAACTAGCTCTATCCCATCTATTCCCAGCACACGATCAAGTTCCCTTACATTGACAACCTACAAACATAAAATAGTATAGTTCAACATGAAGGAGGCATTCCAAATAAGAAGTATGGCAGCAATTATCAAGGTGGTAACGGGACAATGCTTTTCACACAACATTATCATTTAAAGTAAAACAGTTAATAAGATTGTATGGCATGCATAGGTCTCATAATTACTAGAAGCACGAACTTCCAGATTCTTATAGATTACAACCCTAAGTACTAGGGCTTAGGCTTCCATCATGTGATTGGTGTATGGTACAGAGAAAGGAAAGCTATGTATGAAAATTTAGTATATTGCAGTACAAATAACAGAATGTGGAATATAAAAATAGGCAATCTGAGGGCGCACAATCTCTAGTACAAATAACAGAGCCAGGAATATAAAAACAGGTGATCCAAGGATGCACAATCTCACAAGAAATGTGGCCAACATTGGGTCACATATGAGAGATTTTCTGTTTGCACAGACATGGTTGAAGACATGACCTGGCTGCTGGTTCTGACATTACAGATATTTCCAGCACAGGAAATCAGTCCCTTTGCATATTAGGGATGGCATGTTCCAATTCTTCAGCTGAGACGTGTTCGATGATGAATGAACGCCTCTCATGATACTCATGGCTCCTCCATGTAGTTAAATGAAGGTACCACCTCTCCTGCTCTTTTTATCAGCAATCGTTCTGTTTCTTCTTCCCAAGGAATTATTAATGAAGCAATGCACTTACCCGCTGAGGATATAATGAAATTGGGTGGAATGACAATCACAACGTAATTAACCTTTCATCTTGCCCTCTTGATCCTTTTAAATTCTTCTTAGCAAAGTCTAGGTTTCACCGTTGCCCCCCAAAGTACTACCTTTGAGGAATTAATTGTAAACAATGAAAATGCCATAAAAGCCTCCTATTGCATATGGCAGAAGCAATAAGGCAAGACTGCTCCATGATATTAAGAAAGGAGAAACCCCCAAAAATACAATATTAAAAAGATGAATACCTTGCATTAAAAATTCAAAATGAAAACAAGGACATTCTGGTACTAAAGGCTGATAAAGGGTACACCACAGTGATCTTAAACACAACAGATTACATTGGCAAGATGAAGGATCACTTATTTTGCAGTGGAAACTATAGGCGCGTAAGGAGAAATCCTCTTTAAAAATCACAAGCTAAGTCACAAAAATTCTTAAGGCTGATAAAGGGTACACCACAATGATCTTAAACACAACAGATTACATTGGCAAGATGAAGGATAACTTGTTTTGCAGTGGAGGCTATAGACGAGTGACAAGAAATCCTCTAAACAAAATCGCAAGCTAAGTCATAAAAATTATAAATAGCTCTTCTCTGAGTTTAGAGATCAAACAAAGCTTAAACCTAAGGATCCAATTATGCCGAGAATTTATGGTTTACCTAAGGTACACAAATCAGGGGTTCCCATAACACCTATTGTTGACACAATGGACTTCCCTACATATGCTCTAGCAAAATACCTAGCAGGAAAGTTAGAGCCCTTCGTAGGTAAGACTTCGTCCTTTGTCAAGGGCTCTACTGATTTTGTACAGAAACTGGAAGGGAAATATGTTGGGCGAGCAAGGCCTACTCGTAAGTTTTGATGCTGTTTCACTTTACACTAAAATTCCTCTGGAGAAGACAATTGGTGTAATCAAAGAAATCACAGATAATAAAACAACAGAGATGGTTGAATTTTGCATTAGATCAACATACTTGACCTTCGTAAGAGAATTTTATGAATGAAATGAAGACATATCAATGGGCACCCACTTATCCCGGCTGTTGCAAACTTATTCGAGGCAAAAATCATGATAAAAGCTTAAAATTCCTCACCTCTAAAACTAGAATGGTGGGGTAGATTTTTGGATGATACTAATGCAAAATAGCAGTATTGTACAGTAGAGAAAACATAAACTCATTCCTTAATCACCTCAATACACAATCATAGCATATAAAAATCACTATCAAGGTTGAAGATGGTAAATTTCCTTTTCTAGATGTCCTTATCATTAGGAATGAGGACGGCTCACTTGCACATCAAGTTTATAGAAATAAAACACGTGTGAATATGTACGTGCGGGCTGACTCACACCACCATCCATCCAAAAGGCGGGAGTTCTCGACGCTCTACTTCACGAGGGCATTGAGAATCTCTGATGGTAAGCATTTTGAATCAGAAGAAAGATATCCCACTAAAGTTCTAACAAGGAATGAATACAAGAAATGGCACATTTATGTGGCTGCCAGAAAGGCAAAAAGAGGCTCTAAAAATAGAAATAGTCATGAGGAGCCAAGTCACAAAATGAAGACATCCCTACCATACATTGAGGGTACCTCAGACAAAACAGCCAGAATATTAAGAAAAAATGGCACTCAGACTCATTTCAAACATGTCGACACCATTAATATAGACTTAGGAATCCAATGGACTTCATCTGCCCAATTAAAGAAAGGGTGTCTACTCAATTGGCCTTACGAGCATCCAAGGAGTTCAAGCAATCTTGCACCACCCAAAAACAAGTAGGTTTCTGTTCATGTATGTTCAGCAACGTGTTTGTAGTTTTGAACTTGCAACCCAACTGCCATACACACTCTAACATCCCATCCCAAACACACACAACCAATAACTGCTAGGATTACCAGTTGAATGCATAATGCTACCCTGGCGAGCTTATTTATGCTTGCTTTACGCATGGGAAAATCTCAAACAAAAGGTGGAAAAGAATAAAAATAGGAAGAGGAAACGTTTGCAATTGTACACTGTCTGTTTTTGCGCCTCGTGTGAAATTGTTGATTCTCACAGGGTAAAACCGCTGCCGGTGGTTGCAGAACCAATGCTTCCTTTTAAGGGCGATTGCGCAACTGCTGCCAATGTTTTCCGCTATTGCACAACCTTCTATAGAACTCTGTTTCTAAACAGGTAATTGCTGTTTTCTTCCAATCAAGGAGTACAGATCACCCTGACCCTGTTTATCTGAAGATCCTCGTATTCTCTAACCTGTCTTCTCGACTGCACTTCATAGAAAATGACTATAAGGAAGAGTTTTCAAGTTAAATGCTTTATCTTCAAAAAGAATAGTGAACTTGTTAGCTTTCTTGCTAACACTTCATGATCCAATTCAGATCACTTTCCCCTTCCGTTCAAATCCCGATTTCTTAACCTGGTAGTCATAGGTATATATAAAAATATATAATAGCATGTAAAATAATTAGAGACGTATAGGAAAATATTACAACAATACATAGGCAGCTTCATATATATGCTAGGGACATATAAATGTGACCATTCACCTTCTCAGTATTAGTTACAATAGTTAATTATACAATAAAGAAGTTCATTAGCGTACAGATATCATATTCTGCAACTATTAAGCATTTGAAATTATCATTATGACATCATAAACTCATGTTACAGATGCACCAATCTATACTATGGTATAGACTCTGTGAGTAACTGCCAGGATGAATCTTCTCTTCATTTCTAAGTTCCGTCAAGAACAAAAATGCACGGATCTTAGAAAATTATTGTCATATATATACTACAAAAATCTTTTTAAAATTAAATTACCCGACACAAGCCATCATTTTGACTTCGATCATGCACTTCCAGTATTTTATCAGCAAAAACTACCGCATCAAAAGGAAAGGTTTATATTCAAAAACCTCAACTAAGGCTGCCATGCCAAGGACTTTGCAAATCTTTGTCATGTACTTTATGTCAACATCGGGCAAGATACTAGCCATTAAAAGAACTGCATCAGCACCTTTCAACCGAGCATGATATATTTGCCATGCATCGATGATGAATTCTTTGCATAATAACGGACACTGCATTCCATTGTTCCAAATCAGAGGAGTAAGAAAAGAAACAGAAAGAAAGACTAGTATGTTTCATCAAGACGACATTTTCCTTTTAAATGTCCAACATGGATGTTTCTATACTAATTAGTACAGTATCTTCTACGTCCATAAAAACATAAAAGTGTACCAAAATCTGATAGAATTATGCGTTTTTAAACTAAAAACAACTTGAAAGTAGTATATTGGGAACACCTCTATCCCAGCATCCCGAATTGCCTGCAAGTCTTCAAAGCTCCCCTGAAAAGCGCAAAAATAGAGGCATCACATTAAACAATAAGAACATACCAAAAAAATTAAAATATATTTTCAAATAAGCTGATATGCAACAAAGTACTAATATATCCATGTTTTAATATGCAACTTTCTAAAACATTTACATATTACCTGGTAGTATTTGGAGTCTGTATTTACACTGATACAAGCTGCTCCTCCCTTTTCGTGCGCTTGAGCGATTTCAACCTAACATTGAAATGAAAGCAAACAATTAAATGTTAACAACACATTACTAAGATATAACTTTGTAAACAGTTGAAGCCCTCATCCTTTGGTCAAACAATGTATGTATGATTTTGGACTACCTTCTCATCAAAAATGTCAGAAACCACAAAGACAAATTTATTCAACATGCACTTAGTAATATAATGCACATGACAATATTTTTCATTCAAGAATGCTGAAAAGCACCCACATCTTGCTCATAAAATTTACTTTCTAAGATAGATATTTATTTCAGTAAGAAACATGGGAAAAGGCTCTTGAAGCACCTGAAAGATTACTTTCAAATTAGAGCTTACAAAAAGAGGATGGAAATAAACAGTTGATGTATTTAAACTGATAAACCACCAAAAGTTTAGCAATTAGAAGAGACAAAAAAATTATATCATGGATGAAGGTGCAAAGAATTAAATCTATAATAAGATGTTAAACCATCGGAAAATTGAGGATCTCCGAAACATTATTATTTCAAAAATATAGAGTTATTTTACAAATTCAGTTTGGCTCTTGATGCCCCACAACTTTTCCATAAGAAGCAATTCGTTTTTGATAAACCATGTAATTGTTGTCGCCAAATCACTGCACCCTCCGAATGGCCAAAACGTGAGCGAGCGTTCGGTGTGATTGGGACACATGGGATCACCTCTCAAGTTGTGGGACTTGGGCTCAAGGTGAACCTCCGGAGAAGGCTGGTTTCCTCTTCCTAAACTAAGTGTTGTACTATTCCTAGTGTAATGAAATGGTTATTTAGACCTACACTAACATTTCATGGGTTTTAGGGAAGGAGATTTGTAGGAAAATGAAACTATACTAGGGATGGTGATGCACCAAAATAAAGGGGTTTTCAAACTCAGGAAGGGTTAATTTGAAGAGGGTGTATGCACCACAAGTCACCTTCACCTGACTTAGAGAGGATACAGAATATCACAAACTAGGAAGCATACGTTCCCTTTGTTAAACTCGGATTATACATAACAGATAGAGAAAATTCAATTAAAAACACAATCAATCACCATGATAATATAAGATATGCACATGTCAAACATCTATTCCACTTATGACAGTTAATGATAATACGGCTTTTATAACAGAAGGAAAATAACCTCTCCACAACTGATATTCAAACAATTATATCACTTTCCAAGAATGAAATAAGATATTCTGAAATAAAGGCGAGTCAACCACTTATACTAAGGAATTATGCATCCACAAAGCATACATTGATCAACCATTAACACAATAAATCAGATTCTTCATGGAAAAATATCACTCTGAATGTAATTGAAAGGTTTTAAAATAGTCAAAGCACTCTTCCAAGCTTGAAGAGAAACTTCTCCAAAAATTGATCTACCTCTACCTCCAAAGACTTCATGCACCCCACTATTTATAAGTTCCTTAGGCTAAGCCATTACAGCTTGGGCCTTAACCAACAAATTACTAAAAATAGAAATGTCATTAAGTTCAAGGGAACATGCTCCCATAAAAATAGCAAAGTTTGTTGCAAGGGTTTGACTCAATCAACCTGTAACTTTGACTAATCCAGAGCTTGGATCCGTCCTTCCATGGCCACTTAGCTTTGGTTGGGCTCTACAACATCTTCTCCAGCTCCACTTTTCTCTTGTTCCTTCTCCCAAGCAGCCATCTGATGCTTGTATTCGATGAAACGCTTAATAATTCCTTGAATTTCTCCATCCTCTGGCCCACACGCATAGTGATTAACCACATCTGTCGTCTCAATCTCTCTTGCTACTTTGGCTAGAACTCTTTTGAGTTTACTTACTACCTTTTTCAGTCGACCAGTGAAATTTTGGCACGAAACCAACCTGTCAATGGAGTCACTACAAAAGGTTCTAGTTACCTCATCGTCCCTTTTTACCAAATCCTTGAAATTCAACTTGATCTGATCTTCAGGAAGAGCATCGATGTTTTCATTGAAGAACTTGCAATTGATATTATCAAACTCCTCTGAAATGTCATTTAGAGCATCCATTATCTCTACACGCTTGTCATCCAATTTCTTAATTAGATCCTGCAAAACCTGGGACCGAAACTCCATAGCTTTTTGATACTCGAACAATTTAGAGGCATCATCTATTACATCCTCCTGGAGAAGCAAATCCGGATCCTCTTCTCTAATTTCACTCCATGTAGTCAAATTCAAGTTCAAGTTATTATTATCTTCAGAGAAGGCTTCATCCATTCTACGAATTGAGGCTCTTTCACCTGCAAATCATTGTATATGTCAATTGCTTCTTTTATCAAAGGATTGGCTTCTTGAAGTATACGCTCCATCCATCCATTTATCGATCTTCCCTTTTGTCCGATCTTCTCAATCTCATGATAGGAAATGTCATCCAGAGTGGAAGAAACCGTCAGTGCAGTGGTGGTTGAAACCTTAGTAGATGGAGAAGGTTGTGTCACTTTTCTCAATAATGCAGTGAGTTGCTCAACCTTTACTTTTAGCTCATCCTTAGAAGCCTTATCCTTATCATATTTCTCTAACATTCCCAAGAGCAATCTGCACATCTTGTTTGGCCCCTTCATGTGTTGTTTTTCCCAGTGAAAATCTAGAAATTCGGTAGTCAGTTGTTGTAATGGTTTCCTTGGTTTTCCCTTCAACGGGAGTAGCAACTTCTACGACCCTTTCTCCAAATTGATTCACTGATAAGTTGGAGACAATATTTGGTCGCTTGGCCTTGTCTTTTAGGAGTGGGTTCCAACACACTCAGGTCTATAACATCCACCAAAGGCACCTTCTTACTCTCGGAGTTTGGCGAAACAGCCATTCTGGAATGGCTGATGCTAATGGGAGTGGAACAACTTATTCGGTACAGAAGCAAATACAAGAGCATTGGTAACATTAGTTGGCACTAGAACGGAGGTGGCAATAATGGATGGGGTGGATGTGAGGACAGCCATAGGAGTGGATACAATGGGATTAGAAGATGAGATGGAAGGAAATGAAAGTGTTAGAGGGATTAAAGTAGAAATGGGTGACCCAATCGTTTCCCCTATTGAGAGAACTGGAAGAGATGAGAACACCTAGGCCATAGAAGGAGATGGAAAAGAAGAAATGATTGTAGAAGTGGAAGGAAATGATGTAGGAAGTGATAATGGAAGAGAAAGAGGAGATGACAGATCTTGTGAGACACTTGGAGAATCAGTAACTTCAACTATTTCTGACATTGGTATTGTTGGAGACATGGCCTTGGAAGTAGGAGCCTTGGAGAGAGATGAGCCAACAACGAATGAAATCTTTTTAGGGACTATGGGCCCTTTGGATGGACCTTTTTCCCTTTGTAGGTGTTGGTAGACTCATGGTTGATTGGGTTTCTGTATTTGTAGGTTGATCTAACCCTTTGGGTGAGATTCCCAAGGTAACCAACCAACTATAGGTTCTCTACAAAATGGGCCCCACCCTTTCCTTGGTATTACAACATTCTTCTACATACCAATCAATCCATGACAATGGTTGATTGGCAACATTATTATTTTTATATGTTGCATCCAAAACTTCCTCTTCATCATTCATCTCCTTTGGAATCTCTACGATACATGAAAGATCCCAAACCGTTTTGTCTGAATATTTTTTTTTTTTTATTTTTATATATATTGCTCAGGTATAGAGCTGAACTGGTAATATCAGATGAATCCATGAAATAACATTCTCACACTTTGCATAATAATCAAAATCTTTGCAAACCCCATGCAAACCGGGTATTTATAGAAATGGCGCCTAGGGTTTAAATGATTGATTTCTTCATAAATGACGCAGCCATACATTCAACATCGATTTTCAATGACAAATAACTAGGGCAAACACAAATAGAAATCTGCAGATGGAATAATACAGATACTACCCAAAAACTCAACCAGAATGAATCCCAATCAAATCGATTTGGCATATATATATGGCTGAAATGTATAACAATTAACTATCATGAAAAATACCTCTAAAATGCATACATCAACTGTAGAACAAGTCGCCCCACTCCTGATGTTGCCTGAATGCCCACTGCTGCAATTTATTTCTCTATCTGTCACTGTTGAAATGAAAATAACCTGTGTAAACAATGAAGATCCCTAGGTGGAATCTTCTCTCACTTTATCTGGGGTTTCCGTCCGCAAGAGTAATATTCCAGAGGGTTTCCATCCTTGGATTTTGTCTGCAAAAGCTCTGTGCTCACTGCTATGTAAAAATAATAATAATAATGAATGCCCTTTCCCCCAAGTCGCATTTTCTTCATATAGCCAAAAAACCCTCCAAATCTCCAAGTCGCACTTTATGGCCAAACCCATAATTAATAATTAATTAATTATTTTCCTTTTCTAAGTGGGTCGCATTTTTGGGTTTAATCAAACATACCCAAGCAAGTCGCACTTTAGGCTAGGAATTGCATTTAAATAATTTATTAATTTTATTTAAATACATTTTCCTAAGTCAAAGTTACCCAAACAGTTTATTAATTCATTATATGTGCTTTAATGATATTTTATTTTAATTCGAGCACCATATAAAAGAATAATAAACCGAAGTCACCCTTGAAAACACCCTTTTGGCCGTCGGGTAGACAAAACAGGCCAAAAGGTCTTCGACCGAACTAACCGAGAAAGAGGGACATTACAGTCCTCCCTTCCCGAGATTGCTTGTCCCCAAGCAACTGTAGAGCTGGATGCTGTAATATAATCTCACCTTCCCATGTAGCATCCTCCTCTGGCAATTCCTTCCACCTCACCAAGAACTCCCGAATGACCCTGTTCCTCAGTCTCCTCTCTCGGCTGTCCAAGATCTCCTCTGGCACTAGGTCTAATCTCCCTTCCTCATCCAGGGGTGGCAAATCTGTAGAAGAAATAATGTTCTGCCCCAAGGCTTTTTCAAGCAAGACACATGAAAAACATTATGTATCTTACTCTCAGAAGGTAACTCCAGCTCATATGCCACTTCACCAACTCTCCTCAACACCCTGTATGGCCCATAAAATCTCGGTTTGAGCTTTTCATTACTCTTCTTGAGAGTACTTTGCCTGTAAGGCTGAAGTCATAGAAAAACCATGTCCCCTATCTCAAATGATCTCTCCACTCGGTGCCTATCTGCATATATTTTCTGCTGATTACGGGCCCCATTGCATGTTTTCCTTAAGCACCTTAAGGATTTCCACGAATATCCACCTTAAACTCTCCCGAGCTTTGGGAGCTCTCTATCCCCAAATGCCATATCAACAAAGGACCTCGCATCATATCCATATAGAGCTCGGAATGGAGTCATACCAATAGACATATGGTAAGTGGTGTTATAGCAATACTCGCATAAATACAACAAGTTAACCCATGCCTTCTATTGTCCTGCAACGTAGTTGCGAAGATAACCCTCTATCCATTTGTTCACAATCTCTGCATCGCCCATCCGTCTGAGGGTGATAACTGGTGCTAGGAGTCAACTCGGTGTAGACCAGACGGAAAAGCTCCTGCCAAAATATGCTCATAAACCTGCTATCCCGGTCACTATGTTCTTCGGTAGCCCATGCAACCTGAATATCTGACGGAAGAACAAATCAGCCACATGAGGTGCCTTAAAGCTGGTAGGGACAGCGAAAAAGTGTGCATATTTTGTCAACCGATCCACTACGGCGTAAATGCGATCATTCCCTTGCACCACGGGAAGACCTGTAATGAAATCCATAGAAATACTCTCCCATTTCTGTTCCGGAACTGGCAATGGCTGTAGCAAACCTGCTGGGAAAGTATGCTCTGACTTGTTCTGCTGACAAGTCATACACTCACGGACATGGCGCAGGACATCATCCTTGAGACCCTTCCAGGAGAATCTCTCTCTAATCTGCCTGTATGTTTTAAAATACCCTGGATGTCCTGCCAGTGGTGTATCATGGAAAGCATGCATAATCTTCTCTTTAAGTTTAGATTCAGGAACTAGGTAAATTCTGCCCTTATACAAAATCAAATCAGTCATTACCTTATACCGATCATCCTGAATTTTTCCATCCATAATATCACATGCCCACGTGTTTTTGGAATATTCAACTGACAGTTGAGATTTCCAATCTGCTGAAATCTCGCTCAACGAACATAGGACAGCGAGATGGGGTTTCCTGGAAAGTGCATCAGCCACTACATTCTTCGTCCCCTTGACATACTCAATGTCAAAATCATATGCCTGGATCCTGCTGACCCATTTTTGTTGCCTCTCATTGAGTTCTTTTTGTTTCAGGGAATATTTCAAACTGTTGTGGTCGGTTCTCACCACAAATTTTCCACCCACCAAATATTGTCTAAACTTTGCCAAGGCATGCATAATGGCAAGCATCTCCTTATCATAAGTGGAATACAGTCTCTCATTATCTCTCAGCTTCCGGCTCTCAAAGGCAATAGGATGACGATCCTGCATAAGAACTGCACCAATCCCCAATCCCGAAGCATCACACTCTAAAATGAAGGGCCGTGAGAAATGCTGAAGAGCCAAAACCCCAGACAGTGCTCATAATTACCTTAAGCTTCTCAAATACCACCTGTGCCTCATCTGACCAACTGAATGCACCCTTCCATGTAAGATCTGTCAACGGAGCTACCAACTGGGAATAGCCCTTCACGAACCTCCTGTAATAACCACATAACCCTAAGAATCCTCGCAAGTCAGAGATATTCTTGGGTGGTGGCCAATCCTGCATTGCCTGTATCTTCTCCTGATGAACCTTGACCCCATTGGCCCCAATGACATGCCCAAGATACAGTATCTCTGTAAGCCCAAATTCACACTTGGACATCTTAGCAAACAAAGACTGAGTCTCCATTATGCTAAGTACCTCATCAAGATGCCTCAAATGATCACCCCATGTCCTGCTATAAATCAGAATATCATCAAAAAACACCAATACAAACTGCCTCAACTGTTTGTTGAAGAGATGGTTCATACATGACTGAAATGTAGCAGGCGCATTAGTGAGTCCGAATGGCATCACCAAGAACTCATAGTGCCCATAGTGACATCTGAAGGCTGTCTTATGGATATCCTCATCCCGTACTCTAATCTGGTGGTAGCCTGATCGAAGATCAATCTTCGAGAAGTAGATAGATCCATGCAGTTCATCCAACAACTCATCAATGCGGGGAATGGGATACCTGTTTTTGATGGTTTTCTTGTTCAGTGCACGATAGTCAATGCACATCCTCATGGTCCCGTCCTTCTTCTTTACCAGCACCACTGAAGAAGCAAAGGGACTAGAGCTAGGACGGATGTGTCCCATCTCCAAGAGCTCTCTAATGGCCTTCTCTATCTCATCCTTGTATGTCTTAGGATGGCGATAAGGCGTAGTCATCACGGGCTTAGCACCCTCCTCAAGCTCTATAACGTGCTCAAACCCTCTATCTGGTGGTCTACCTGGAGGGATGTCACCAAACACTGAACCGTGCTTATCCAGTATGGACTGGATGTCAATATGATAAGGCTGCTCATCGTCTGAAGAAGATTTGGACGAAATGAAACACTGGGCTGCCCATGTAATCTCTCCATGTCTCGCTATAGACTCCATCCTGCGTGCTGAAACAACTCTAGGCCCACCGTCAGAAAGAGCCCGAAGCACAATCTTCTTCTTATCCACCATAAACTCTAACTCCATCCTGCGGAAATCCTGCACATATCTCAAGCGAAGGATCGTAACCACTTGAATACCCAATCTTGTATCAATCTCACCAAGTCCATAACATAGAAGTCATCGGTCGATGTATAGTCCCCATCTGAATGCTAAGTCGTGGAATCCTCTTGTAGTGCAACCGATAGCAAATCCATCTGCCACCCGTACACTAAACCCATCAAATTCCTCAACTGTAATCCTCGCCGCATGACCCCTCATCAATGAAATTGTGCGTAGCTCCACTTTGTCGACCAAACAAACAATCATTGCCCCTTAAGCACTCCCTTGAGGCGAAAGGGATGGTACCTGAGAACGCCTTTGAAAGTGTGGCATAGTAACATCGGATGAATCCATGCCTCGCCCTCGCTTGAAGCTCTATTTGGGGCTGCTCCCCCTGTGCATCATGGTCACCGCCCTCATCCTCTACATCTGTACTCTGGTGAGTGATCATCCTCTCCATCTGAAATCACCTCAATGAGATGCACCTTGCCTTTACCAAGGCAACGATGTCCAGGCTCCCAATGGTCTTTGCAATGAAAGCAAAGCTTCCTCCTCCTTAACTCGTTACGAGTCTCCTGATCCACCTTAGGAGGTGGTGCACTCTTCTGTGGGGCGGTAGAGCGCTGAAATGGCCTGGAGCTCGTGGGAAACTTCTTATTGGGCTGATAAGAAGTGGGCTGATAGGAAGTGGGGGATGTGTCCAAGTCCAATGCCGTCTGAATGGCATCATGCAATGTCCTAGGCTTAAGAGCCTTGACCAATCCTCTCATCCTGTCATGGAGGCCCTCTATAAATAACATCACCACCCTCTTCTCAGGCATCTCTGGAACCATAACGGCTATCCGCTGAAATTCGTTGATGTAAGAATCAACATGTCCACTCTGTCGAGCTGTGCCAAGTCCCTGTAATATAGCTCCACATCCTTGCGATCAAACCTCGCATGATCAATCACATCACTTGAAATCCTGTATGAATGTAGAAGCTCATGACCCTGCGTAACTAACCCATGGTGCCACCAATCATAAGCCACCCCCTCAAGGTGCAATGTAGCGAACTGTATGGCCTCCTGCTCCCTCATGGGCTTGAGGGTAAGGTAGGTGTCGAGCTTGTGAATCCAAGCCCTAGCACTGATCTTTCCACTACCATCAAAAGTGGAAAGGGTTACCTTATTGGTAACCTGCTGCAAATCCATGTTCTGTTGTGCTCTAGGTCTCCTATCCTGTCCAACCCTCATGTTGTCTCTCCTCTGAGCACAATACTGTGGGAGGGGAAATGCATCCCTCACATGCTGTGGCAAACTCCTCCACTCATCGCTGACTGCCATGATGGTATCCGGGAAAGCTGCTTCTTCCGACCGTCCCTCAATCTCTGGGGGGTCACCTCTAGGCAAGAAGTTAGGCTGCATGGGCCTATCTGCCGTCCGTGTAGGTCTCCTCTCGTCTGTATGGGTATGCCTCCGCTCACGGCGTGGCGATCCCCTAACACTCCCAAGCTCTGAAGGTGATCTGCTATGACCCCTGTAGCTACTAGCAACGGATACGGATCTATCCCTCCTGCCATGCCTATCCTGCGGCCTATCCAGTGCTAACCTGTCCAAAGTAGTACCCATGCGCTCCATGGTCTGTAACAACTGCCTCTGTGTAGCTGCCATATCCCGAATAAAATTCCTATCTGGATCTGCATGCTCCTCTCGAGGACTCTCAGGTCTCTCGCCCAAATGTTCCATTCTGTCACCACCTGCAATACCAGCTTCGAGCCGTGCTCGTCTGCGGGTGTAGTATCTATGTGTACCGTCCTCTCTGTGATGCATTCAAGGCTGATTTCTGTTTTAATGCCCTGGCTGTTCCTTCCCACACAGGCTGGGAGGATACACTGCTCTGATACCACTGAAAGATCCCAAACCCGTTTTGTCTGAATTTTTTTTTTTTTTTTATATATATTGCTCAGGTATAGAGCTGAACTGGTAATATCGATGAATCCATGAAATAACATTCTCACACTGCATAATAATCAAAATACTGCAAACCCCCGAAACCGGGTATTTATAGAAATGGCGCTAGGGTTTAAATGATTGATTTCTTCATAAATGACGCAGCCATACATTCAACATTGATTTCTAATGATAAATAACTAGGGCAAACACAAATAGAAATCTGCAGATGGAATAATACAGATACTACCCAAAAACTCAGCCAGAATGAATCCCAGTCAAATCGATTTGGCATATATATATGGCTGAAATGTATAACAATTAACTATCATGAAAAATACCTCTGATAATGCATACATCAACTGTAGAACAAGTCGCCCCACTCCCGATGTTGCACAGATGCCCACCGCTGCAATTTATTTCTCTATCATCCTTTGTTGAAATGAAAATAACTTTGTGTAAACAATGAAGATCCACAGGTGGAATCTTCTCTCACTACTCTCCCAGGGTTTCCGTCATGAGTAATAATCCAGAGGGTTTCCGTCCTTGGATTTTGTCTGATTTTGTCTGCAAAATCTGTGCTCAACTGCTCTGTAAAAATGATAATAATCTGAATGCCCTTTCCCCCAAGTCGCATTTTCTTCATATAGCCAAAAAACCCTCCAAATCTCCAAGTCGCACTTTTTGGCCAAACCCAATAATTAATAATTAATTAATTATTTTCCTTTTCTAAGTGGGTCGCATTTTTGGGTTTAATCAAACATACCCAAGCAAGTCGCACTTTAGGCTAGGAATTGCATTTAAATAATTTATTAATTTTATTTAAATACATTTTCCTAAGTCAAAGTTACCCAAACAGTTTATTAATTCATTATATGTGCTTTAATGATATTTTATTTTAATTCGAGCACCATATAAAAGAATAATAAACCGAAGTCACCCTTGAAAACACCCTTTTGGCCGTCGGGTAGACAAAACAGGCCAAAAGGTCTTCGACCGAACTAACCGAGAAAGAGGGACATTACAATACCAGTTGTCGAACCTCATCCAGAGTTAGCCTCTCATAATCTCTTTGTCGGATGATGAACTCATCCCGAAAATGAATCCAAATATCTTCCAACTGGGGCACATGGGAACTAGATAGACCTGTTTCACTAAATTTACCCCAGTAGTCGAAACTGGTCCGAGGATGGAAGGTCCGAGTTACTTCTGACATTTCGCATCTACGTTCTTCGCCTTATGAATATTTGCACAAGTGTATCTACCAATTGAAATGGGGAATTGAACTCCCGCCTTGTGCCATTTATTTTGAATCTTATGATAGTCCAGCAATTGCTGAACCAACTCTAGCAAAACCCACTGTGGGGCATCTTGGCAACTTACTGGGAGCACCTACAAAACCAGGAATCCGAATGTATGTAAATGTAGGGAACTGTAGGTAAATAGCTCCCCACTCGCACTTCTTTGAAGGCTTCATCGGAAATCCTTCAATTATATAAATCTTTATCAAAACGATAAAGAATGACAACAAAGAAGGCATCATTAATCCTGCGGAAGTGTCTCTCCCTCGTCCAGTGTGAGCTGAGGATAAAAATTGTAGATTTGTGAAGCACTTCAAATACCTTTGGTGTTTAATCCAGTGAAATCTCCCATAGCGGTCTGCAACATAGACCAAGAAAGAAGTCATGTAGAAACTCTTGGAGGACAACACCTTGCTTAACTGAAAGCAAATGGAGCTACTTGATATGCTCCCCCATCGATAAATTCCTTGTTTTTCTTGATGGTAGCAATATACAGGAACATCCATTCCTGAAATTCCTTTGCAGAGGCAAGGCCCAAAACCCTACTCAATAACACAATAATATCATTGACTTCTTGAATGAAGTCTGACCGATACATGGTCTTGGGCAACTTGGTGACACTCTTGGCTAGATAGCTCTTCAACATGACTTTTGTGCATAACTCAGTCTCTTTGTCCCAATGCTCTACTACCAATTCTGGTGAAATTGTTGCATAATCCTCGATGTCTGGGAGTTTGAACAAATCCTCAAAGAAATCAGGTCCAAACGAATTACAATCTTGCCATCAGCATCCTTTACTGTCCTGGATTCTTCATCAAAATGAGTTGTTGCAACTAAGACGAACTCAGGGCAATGCATGGACGCGGGAAAGCCGGCCAGAGAACAAGTCCACTTTATATATATGGCTTACATCCAAAATTTCTTGTTTGGGGCTTTCACCCTTGCCCAGAAATCTGGAAAATCAATCTGCCCAAGATCAGTGTCTCCTATACTCCCCAAATCTGAGGACAGACAAGAGTGAGGAGCAACTCCGAGGAATGTATACTTCATTTTTTCCTTGCCTTTGGCTGCAGAAGTTGACATTAATTAATTTCAGAATCAAAAGCCTTCAAAATACGAAAGTCTGAAAAGACTTTAACTCCTGAGGTCCGAAAACCCGAAATGGGAAAGCTTTGAAACTCCGAAAATATTCAAACTCTGAAACTCCAAAATGAAAAACTCCGAAACTCAAAGCGAAAAAACTCCAAAATTCCAAAAGAGAAAAGTTCCAAAACACGAAAGGAAAGTTACAAACGGAAAAGTTCCGAAACCCAAACAATCCTCAAGTCCGAAACCACGGACCTCAAAACACTGAAGAGAAACTTTCAAAATTTTGAAAGAGAAACTTCTAAAACCAACCTCGCTGAAGGTACGGAAAGCAAATCAAATGCTTCGGGAGGATCTTGAGAAATATGATGAAGTCTGCAATGGGCCTGTTAAGAAATTGGATTTTGCAACCGTTGAGGTTAAAAACACCTTCAGAGAAAGCATGGCGAGCAATGAGGGTTTCATCTCCAAAATCAGACAAAGGAAGAACAAAAAGAAAAATGAAAAACAAACAAAGATCTTAAACCAAAAAGAAAATAACCTAAATAAAATACCTTGATAATGACGTCGCAAAAGTACAAGATACAGTAAAAAAACCAGATTGTCAAAGCAAAATGTCAGGTGAAAATGACAGGTAAAATTGTGAGTTTAAATAGAAAAACCCCAACATTAATGCCCAAAATTTGACACGTACGGAAGTAGGTAAGAATTAAATGCACAGAGAAATCACGGAAGTCCAAAACGTGAAAGTCTGAAATTCAAAATCTCGGAATTTCGGAGTTTTGGACTTCGGAAATTAGGAGGTGAAAATCGTGAAAAGGTGATGAAAAAACTCCGAAACCCGAAAGTTTGAAATTTTGGACTTTCGGACTTCGGAAGTCCGAAAGCGAAATATCAAAAATGGTTGGGAAAGTTCCGCAACCCGAAATTTCAGAATTTCGGAGTTTCAGACTTCGGAACTCCGAAGAAGATTTTACCAAAAATGCGACCTAGGATTCCGAAACCCGAAAGTCCGAAATTCTAAAATTTCGGAACTTCAGAGTTTCGGACTTCAGAACTCCAAGTTAGAAAATTTCCAATCACCAAAGGAAATCTCCAAATTCCGAAAGTTCGAAAGTCCGAAATTTCGGACTTTCGGGCTTTTGGAGTTTGGAACTCCAAAATCAAATTTCCGTTCTTGGCCATATAATCTCCGAAAGGAAAAATCCCCGAAATCTGAAGTCCGAAATTTGGATTTTGAATTCGGAGAATTTCCAATTTGTTAAACACTTCCACGTGAAGGATTTCAAAAATTTTGTTTTGATCGATTTTAACATCTGTTTCTCAAGGTAGATTATAAAGTTAACATAATAAACTCAAGGAATTACAAATTAAGCATATTGGCATTTGCATACCTTAATTGCATCCTTAAGGAAAATGCCAAATTACATGTATGAAAACATTGATATCTATGCACAAATTGACTGAATTCTCGAGCCTTCTACCTTGGGTTGGCATGGCCACACCTTTCCTTGGTTCCTCCCGAGTTCATTGTGTTCCTTTTTATTTCAGAAATAGAGTTCTTTTACAAATTCATTTTGGCTCTTCGATGCGCCGAACCTTTCCATTAGAAGAAATTTGTTTTTGCAAAATCATGTAATAAACTTGGAATTATGAATAAAGGATATTGATATTTATATACCTTGATTGTATCCTATCTTCTCACAAGAACCTTGACTACCAAAATCATCGAGGCTTGCCTTAAGAAAAATGCCAAATTATATGCAAAAACATTGATGGCCACACCATTCCTTGATCTCTCCCGAGTTCATGGTGTTCATTGTTCTGCATCGCCTTAGCTATATTTCCCTCTCTTGCATTAGTCATACGTCTCTTTATTGGGATCTCAATCCCTTCATTGCAATTGTAGGTTTGGTCCCATCTTGACGTCTCTATGTAACTCCTCTCATACTTCTCTTGTGTAGTGCCCTCTTTCTTGGTGCCTTACTGACCCCATTTGCTAGAACTCTGATTGGTGTCTTGGCATAGACATACGTTTTCTCATGTAAATTGATTTGAGTTCATACAAGCATCTGACAACATGCCTATGTCAACCAAGACTCAACCTTTGTTAGAGAGAGGCTTTAGTGAGTCAAAAATTAAGTGCCACTGGCGGGTGGTTTGTTGTAGGTTATACTTACTAGTTATATGAGCCAAAGTGCAATTATTTAATCAAACATGATATTTACGATTTTAACAAATATATATATATATATATATGAAATGGTAAAAAAATAAAGAGTTTCCTTCTTAAATATAGTAGAATGAAAAGAATAAATAAATAAAATAAAAAAAGATAAAATAATAATAGCAAAATAACAAATAAAACTAACAATTTGAAAGTGAATGAAGTGGGTCGGTGGAAAAAGCGGCATGAGGACATGTGGGTAGTTGGAGAACCGTAGGCAAGTCGGAGTAGTGGTTGGAAAGTGATTGCAGCATGGAAGGAAGAGCAAAAGTAGGTAGGGGCAACAAAGCGAGCACAGATTTCCATTAAGCATAGTGGAAAAAGCGAGATTTTGGCAGATGTAATAAAATTACCTACAGGCCTGGGCATACACGTAGAAGCCTTCCCCAAAGAAAAATATATAGTGCTACTTCGGTTGGAGCACCTCCACCAAATGCTATGAGTCATATTTTAGTTTGGCATTGGAAATGTGCTTGTTATTCAATCTACTCCCACCACAATGGCAGCAACACTACCCTTCCCTCTGTCTTTCCTACCAACATCCTCCCACCGCATTCCAAGTGGGAGATTGGAACAAGACTGGACAACGAACAAAGCTGTAATGTCCCTTTTGGGACTTCAACTGAAAAAGAAGGAAATCACACAAACCCCAATAATCTTAATTCTGATTTTAGGACCAGCAAACTGAAATTTATGACAGCTGAAAATCAGCAGTCTGATTTTTATAACAGTCCGGAAATGAATGAAAAACACTTGAAACTCTTCAAATAACTCAACCAAAATGTAGATATATATTTTAGGAAATATTTATGCCACTTTCCAATATGAAATTTGGTGGAAAACACAGCTGGAAAATTAATTGAAAGCAGCAAAAGTACAGCTCAAAGAAAATTATGAAATGAGGGTTTCCAAACCCCAAACTCCACAAAATATAATAGATTTCAGCCTTATAAATTATGGCAAATCTGAATATGAAAGAAAATATGAGTTATGTGCCCTAGAAGTCACCCAATCGCAACCTAACCCAAGTCACTCCAACTAGGAGAGGCTTATAAATGCATGCAAATATTTGTAGATGACTTCCTTTATCCTTCAATGCCCAAATCTGCAAATATGACTTCACTTCAACCAAGGATGGAGGGTTTCCATCCACCAACCAGCCACAAGAAGGGTTTTCGTCCCTCTTAGAAAGAGCCAAACAATTGGATTTTCGCCCAAAAGTGGAATGAACTAAAGAGCAATTAGCCCAAAGATCAATTTAGAGTAAATTACGAAGTAGATGATGAGCAAATGAAGTCATAACATTCCTTAAATACCCCAATCTTGGCACCAAAGACCAAACATGCATGACCGACCTCCTTTGGGCTTATTTAATCTTTTATTTGGCCTTTAAAATCCACCAAGCCAGCCGACCTGCTAAAATGAAGAGAACACTAAAGAAAAATGTAATGGAATTGCAATTCCTTCCTAGCTCACTCAACTTCATTGCCACTTTGAAAGAGAATAGCAAGAAGTTCATTTTTAAGCTTCCATATCGAAAAGGGTCATTACTGATCATCCCTTCCCAAAATTGTTTGTCCCCAAGCAATTGCAAATGTGGATGCTCCAATATTGTTGCATTTTCCCATGTAGCATCCTCAAGGGCAATCCCTTCCAACGAACCAAATACTCCTTGATACTTCGATTCCTCAACTTCTTTTCACAAACTTCTAGGATGCTTTCCGGAATTAGAACCAACTTGCCCTCCTCATCTAATGGTGGCAACTCATGTGAGGGAGTAAGGTGTTGTCCAAGTGCCTTTTTGAGGCATGAAACATGGAAAACATTGTGTATTTTGCTATTTTCCGGAAGCTCAAGTTCATATGACATCTTTCCCACCTTTCCTTTACCTTATAAGGACCATAAAAGCGTGGTTTCAACTTTTCCGCACCTCTTTGCTTGATAGAAGATTGCCTATAGGGCTGCAATCTTAAAAACACCATGTCACCCACTTCAAATGTCCTTTCTTTCCTATGCTGATCTGCATATAACTTTTGCTGATTTTGAGCACGTAGGAGGTTTTCCTTGAGCTCTTTTAAGATTTCATGACACCGTTGAACCAACTCTTGAGCCTTGGGTACTCTACTATCTGTCATAACCAAATCAACGAAAGAGGGAGCATCATAACCATACAAAGCTTTAAAAGGAGACATACCAATGGATGTTTGGAAGGTGGTGTTGTAACAAAACTCAGCCATGTATAGCCACTTCATCCATGCTGATTGTTGCCCATCAATGTAGTTCTGTAGATATCCTTCCACCCATTTATTGACTATTTCAGTTTGCCCATCCATTTGGGGATGGTAGCTAGTGCTAGGAGTGAGTTGGGTGCCCACCAATTGAAACAACTCTTGCCAAAACATGCTCATGAACCTGTTGTCCCTATCACTCACTATATCCTTGGGCAGCCCATGAAGTCTAAATATTTCTTTGAAAAACACATCAGCCACTATAGGAGCATTATATTTAGCTGGAAGTGGACAAAAATGAGCATATTTAGTGAGTCTATCAACCACTACATATAAACAACTCTTACCTTGAACCATAGGCAGCCCCGTGATGAAGTCCATAGAGATGCTCTCCCATTTTTGAGTGGGAATGGGGAGTGGTTGTAGGAGACCTGTTGGAAATGTATGTTCTGCTTTGTTTTGTTGGCATGTAAGACATTCCCGAATGTATTGGAGCACTTCCCCTTTAAGGCCTTTCCAATAGAATCTTTCCCTCACCTGTTTATGTCTTAAAGTAACCTAGATGACCAGCTGATGGGTCATCATGAACAGCCCTCAATATTTTACTCTTCACCTTCGATTCAGGCACCAAATAGACCCGATTTTTGTAAAGAATAAGCCCCATCCATTACCTTGTACCTTTCATCAATCATTTCCCCTTCAAAAACAACATTAGCAAACTTGTTCTTGACATACTCAGCTGTAATTAATGACTTCCAATCTGCTGTAATCTTAGATAAAGAGCAAAAATGTGACTCCCATAACAAAGTATCTTCTACCAAATACTTAACTTTGAGGTGTTTCCGGAAGCATACCTTGTAACATAACCTGTTTTCTCTTGTCTATGAAGCTTATTTCCATGCTTTGGTAATTGAAAATGTGTTCTCCCAATGAATGCAACCATTGGACCCCAAGCACAATATTCATACCAACCATGTTAATCAAATAGAAATCAGCACATACCTCATGTTGTCCCAATGTAACATGGAGTTGGGAACACCTCTTTGTGCATGGCATAGAGTAACCATCCGTTATCTTCACCGTGAATCCCTTGAAGTCTTCTACCTTCAACTCCAATTTGGCCACCAAGCACTCATCAATGAAATTATGAGTGGCTCCACCATCAATCAAAACTATGACTTCTTGCCCTTGTAGATCACCCTTCATATGGAATGGATGATATCTAGGGGCTCGACAAGGTGGCAAGAGTACCATCTAGTTTTTCCGGATCCTCTTCCGGAATACTATCTTGCTTGGCTTCATCTACATTGTTATCATCTTCCTCACAATCTGAAAATACTTCAATATAATGTACCTTACCTTTACCCAAACAACGGTGACTAGGAGTCCATGGATCCTTGCAAGAGAAGCACAAATTCTTCTTTCGTAGCTCGTTTCTAGACTCTCCTTCATTGCTGGTTTTGGGCAGCTCCTTGTGAGTAATTGGCATCTTTTGGAAGGGCTTCCTTGGCTGGTCCAAGGGAGGGTTTCTAGGTTGTCCCAATGATCTAATTGGTTGTCCTCCACTTGAATTTCCCTTGAGATGACTGTTGTTCACTGCTGTTTTTGGGGCAGCTCCTTCAAGATCCAAAGCCCTTTTGATTGCCTCTTGAAGAGACAAAGGATCAAAGGCTCTAACCAAACCCTTGAGTGGTTCGGTTAACCCTTGATGAAGAGCACTACAAGTCTCCTCTCTGAAACATCTATGATCATAACGGAAAGCCTTTGAAATTTTGTCACATATTCCTCCACCGTGCCTTGTTGTCTCAAATGAGCAAGCTCACGAAAGTGAACTTCCGGATCAACTCTATCAAATCGATCAATGAGCCTTTGACAAAACTCATCATAGGAATGGATCTCATTGTGCCCTTGTGTCACTAAACCATGAAACCACCATTCATGAGCAATTCCCTCAAGATGTAGGGTAGCAAACTTGATAGCATCCTCCTCCATCATGGGCTTCAAGGACAAGTATGTATCTAGCTTCTGAATCCAAGCCCTAGTTGTTCCCTTGGTCGATCCATCAAAAGTAGAGAAGGTCATCTTCCCAACACATTCTGCACCTCCTTCTGCGGCATATGTTGTCTTGGCTCGGGCCTAGACCTTCCTTTGTTTACGCCAATGAATTCGGCAAGTGAAATGGCCTCACGTATCTCTCTTGGAAGAGCCATATACTCTTCATAGCTTGTGGCAATGCTTTTGCCCCATAGAGGGCCTTGCTCCCACATCTAGAATAGCTTCTTCCCTTGGAAGAAAAGTAGGCCTCGTGGCTGATCCGTGGGCTGATCCCAAAGGTCGCCATGCATTATTAGCTCCAGATGAGCTACCATCTCCATTTTGAACCCTAGGTTCAATCATCCTTTGAAGAGATAGGGCAAGGAAGTCCATTGTATCCACTAATCTCTCTTGACCTGCAATAAGCTTATCGAACTTGGCTTCTTGAGGATCTTGGTTGGCCATATTATCCTCCTCTCTTGGTTGGTCCGCTTTCCTTCTTTGATAGTATAGAAAACCCTTGTTGCCCTCTTCCATGAAAACCCTAGGCTGGGAAAATTGGAGCTTTGATACCATTGTAATGTCCCTTTTTGGGACTTCAACTGAAAGAAGAAGGAAATCACACAAACCCCACAAATATTAATTCTGATTTTAGGACCAGCAAACTGAAATTTATGACAGCTGAAAATCAATAGTCTAATTTTTGTAACAGTTCGGAAATGAATGAAATACACTTGAAACTCTTCAAATAACTCAACCAAAATGTAGATATATATTTTAGGAAAAAATTGTGCCGCTTTCCAATATGAAATTTGGTGGAAAACACAACTGGAAAATTAATTGAAAGCAGCAGAAATACAACTCAAAGAAAATTATGAAATGAGGGTTTCCAAACCCCAAACTCCACAAAATATAATTGATTTCAGCCTTATAAATTATGGCAAATATGAATATGAAAGAAAATATGAGTTATGTGCCCTAGAAGGCACCCAATCACACTCTAACACAAGTCGCTCCAACTAGGAGAGGCTTATAAATGCATGCAAATGTTTGTAGATGACTTCCTTTATCCTTCAATGCCCAAATCTGCAAATATGACTTCACTTCAACCAAGGATGGAGGGTTTCCGTCCACCAACCAGCCACAAGAAGGGTTTTCATCCCTCTTGGAAAGAACCACACAATTGGATTTTCACCCAAAAGTGGAATGAACTAAGAGCAATCAGCCCAAAGATCAATTTAGAGTAAATTTGCCAAAGTAGATGATAAGCAAATGAAGTCATAAAATTCCTTAAATACCCCAACCTTGGCGCCAAAGACCAAACATGCATGACCGACCTCCTTTGGGTTTATTTAATCTTTTATTTGGCCTTTAAAATCCACCAAGCCGACCTGCTAAAATGAAGAAAACACTAAAGAAAAACATTAAAAATTAGAAAAGAAAAATGTAATAGAAGTGCCATTGCTGCCTAGTCCTAAGAGCAATCAGCCCAAAGATCAATTTAGAGTAAATTCGCCAAAGTAGATGATGAGCAAATGAAGTCATAACATTCCTTAAATACCCCAATCTTGGCGCCAAAGACCAAACATGCATGACAAACCTCCTTTGGGCTTATTTAATTTTTTATTTGGCCTTTAAAATCCACCAAGCCAACCGACCTGCTAAAATGAAGAGAACACTAAAGAAAAACATTAAAAATTAGAAAAGAAAAATGTAATGGAAGTGCAATTCCTTCCCTAGCTCACTCAACTTCATTGCCACGAAAAGGGAATGGCAAGAAGTTCATTTTTAGGCTCTCATATCAAAAAGGGGACATTACAAAAGCACTTGGAAAGTAGAGTTTTGTTGTTGTAGACACAAGTGCACAAGAAGACATGTATGCATGATGTGGAATCATACACAAGACGTGTGAACTATTTGGTGAAATGCCTCAACGAAATGTGGCCCAATGGAATTTTGCGGCAGCAGAATACGCACACAAATGAGTTTGTTGAAAATACCTTGGAAACTCATGCAAAGGAAAACGATGTGTTAGGCCAGACCCCATCGTTTTCCAAAGAGCCTCCCAATTGCGTTAAGATGGGAATCATTTTGCGAGGGCTAATACCATTTTAGGCTAAGGACAAGGCTTCTTTGTCTATGTAGACAATCTCAACAGGTGTCTTCTTACCCTTTTCTCAAATGATTTTATAGAGGCAAGCTTTATAATCACGAAGAAAGGCCTCAAATGTGTTGGGGCATCGGGAACTCGAGCATGCTCGGGTGGCTAAACATATTTGTTAGAGCCTCTCTGGAGAACAAGAATGCTTACCATAATTGTGTGCAAGTGTGCAAACTTTGTAGCTTATGTATTTGCCCCAGACTTTTCGGGTTACTCCTCTAGGTGCCTTGAGTATTATTGGCGGTGTTGCATTGGCACACTTTATGTTGCAAGAGACACTACATAAGATGGGCATGTTAGGATGTCTTGTGCATAGTTGGCTCTACAATAATTGTAATTCATACACCCCAAGATCGTTATATTGATTTGGTTACAAAAATTTGATATGTCGCAAAAAGACCTAAATTTTTGTCTTGCAACATAGCAGTGATAGTGATAGTTCTAGTGTTAACATTGCACTTTGTGCCACACTTTATGCCGACATACAAATGTACTTGGTACATACATTCTATTTTCTTTTGTTCCTTAATGGGCTTTATAATGGTCATAAGTATAAAAGCCTTTGGAATTTCCACAAAGCTTACTTTACAAAGGAACAAACCAGCTAGTTTACCCTGCAACATGGTTCTTTTCTATGGTGGCAATTACATGTGTGATAATGCAACTCAACTATTTAAGCAAGGCTTGACGCAACCATCTCTCACAAAGTGTTGACGGGGGAGATTAATAGAATGACAAGTCAACTCAAGTTAAATCTATGGTGGCTAAATGGGTGTGTTGCTCACGGTGTGGTATGGATTGGTGGCTTTCAGGGGTGGGAACTTGCTAAATTGCTTGACGAAATGCCTTAACCAATGCAGCCTTGGAAGATGCATTTTACATAATGAGGATGGGTTGGGCATCTCATGCTCCACCTCATGGAAGTCCTTTCACAGGCATGGATCTCTCTCTCTCTCCTGCTAGTGATGTTGTCCTTTCATTTCGATTAGATATAAATAGTTGTCATTATTCTAGTATGTGTAAGTTGTATGAATGATTGTTGATACATTGTCGTGTTTATAAAAGTAGAGTAATGAACACTTGTTGTTTAGTTAAAACTAACTTTGGAAAATGGGTAAAATCTGATATGCAAACCACCTTAGAAATACACTTAACTAGTACAACATGACATAGGCCTATAGTGTGAAAATTAGTTCATACGAGTGTCGTAAGACAACCTTAGCCACTTGAAACCACCTTGTTAAAGTTATAAATTCAGTTTGAAATCGCCTTATCTGAATTTCTTACGGGCCAAGAAATTGTCATCTACCGACTCTAACTTGTTTATTTCTGCATTAGGATTGGAATCGCAAAGTTGGTTTCACTATAATTGTTTGGGAGGTGTTTTTCTATAGAGGTTTCAGAACCACTTGGCTTATGGGGTGCAAGTGTAAACTTGCACTTTTTGATAGTTTTCTTCGAATGGCATCTCTAAAATAAGTACCTCTTGTTGGATTCTAGCCCCATCAATTTTTCTATATTCTCACCTTATACAAGAATCGGTTGGAATTGACAAAATCCTTGTTTGGATACCTAATGACCATTTTCCAAAGCCATTTTGTGGCAATTTTAGCTACTTTAAACTAGAGTATGATGAAATCCTGTCAACCCAATTTTTCATGTTACGAAATTAATTGGGAATCGCCCTTGTGAAAAATTCCCACGGACCAAAAAATCTTGTCCTACCACCTCAAACCCATTCTCTCCAACCTTGAAAATTGTGAGACAATTAGTTTCACCTTATCTCCTTGGGAAGCATATTTTCCATGCCAATTTCAAAGCCATTTTGGCTTATAGTGTCCAAGCGCAAATTGTCAAACTTCCCCAATTCGCTCTAGAACAAGTTGCTTCTACAATGAGCGCCGCTTATCGGATTTTACTTTCATAAGCTCCTCAATGTTCTCACCATATAGGGCAAGAGGTTAGAAGTGACCATTTCCTATTTCACCTACTTTTCGGCCTTTTACGAAGCCCGTTACGAGGCCATTTTAGCTAATTTGAATTGTAATGTTGGTAAGTCCTTCGACTCAATGTTTGACTCTACTAGATAATCTTGTCTAGTATGACGATCTGTTGTGATGAAAAGTGTTGTTAACACTAAGTTATCCCATTGAACTTTGTTTGAAATTTAAATTTTGTGAAGATAATGAATTCTCTCTCCTCTCTATAGAACTCAAAAATATAACGGAAATGAGAAATGGTGCGGAAATATTAAACACTCTCCATCTCCAATCAGTAACTGAAATCATGTGATATCATTGTTAGACAGAGAAGTGAAATCCATGTCAGCATTCCTGCTAACACATGTTATTGCCGGCAGCAAGTGTTACGGCGAAAATGCAAATGCTCGGCATTACTCGGTTAATTTTTTTAAAATTGTATCAATTCATTTTGAAAGAGATTGTAAAGCTTGATTTAGGAATGCAACCAAAATGCAATTGGATGGTTTTTTAAAGAAATGGTTGATTATTTGATAACACATGACAGCAATAGTGAATATTTTGGAATTTTATCTTGAGTGAAATAAGTAGGCTATATGAAACATTTAAGGTAGGAAATGTTGACTTGGATCATGTTTGGAAGTATGTTTGAACACGATTTTAACTTGTTCTAAAACACTTGCTAATACCACCACTTACGAAAAATACAAATAACGAAAGTACATTGGCATTATAACTCTAGTTGAAATTATACCACACCTAGTCTCAAATTGGACATATGCATCGATCTAAACTCTCTTAATAATGACCTAATGCAAAACTTCTCTCGTGAAACCCAAGGCTCGAGAGATATAACTTGTGGTAAACCTATCTCCTAATAAGCTTAATACTCTACTTAGTTTGAGTAACTAATGTGTAGATCACATCTCAACTATGAACAACCTCTTGCAATGGGGGCCACACGTAGTTGACCCTCCTATAGTAATAACTTTGTGAGCCCTTGTTTGGGCATCGTCCCTCTTGAACTTCTTATTAACCTTACTCCAACCCAATGAGTATTGCAAACCTAAGGACTTAGTAGTCATTCTATATACACGACTCTAGTCTGGAAAACATTGATGTAGCATAATGATTGGAATATCGTACATCGGAATGAGAATAGTTTCCTAATCAGTATCACCGTGTATGCTTATCATGGTTGAACTACAATAAATTAGTGAGACCCTGATTTACGTGAGAATGGTTATTTGTTGTTCCCCCTTGTTGTATATCGTTATATATATAAGATAGGACTTAAATTCCACACAATGAACCCAACATCCTAGTTTCACTCGAATAACATGAGATGATGTCGCTTCTTATCTTATGTGACCATGTGGAAGGGGTCACACTAAACGACCCTCCATCAGCGTCTCGGCCCATCGGACCTCAACTTTGTTTGTCATCTTTTCATAAACTACTTGTAATTAAGTTGGAACTCAACGAGTTTGGCAAAGGTACCTTGAACTCGGAGTGGGAAACCTCCTATTAAACCTTGTGAGAGAAAAAGTAGCCTTATGACAAATGATTAGGAGCCACTTGTAATTTGTAATTGATAATGCTTCCTCTTAAAATCATTGGAAAACCTTTAGATTACTTAAATAAAAGTGAAGTGAGGTGTTTCTGTGAGGGAAACAAATTACACGACAAATAAAATTCAATAACTTGAAAACAAGTGTTGTATGCCTCTTATGTACTTTAAATGTTCTACAAAACAAAAGATTAAATAAGAAATCAAATTGTACCAAATGTGTAAGCTAAGTAAATGTGTAAGCTAAATCATAAGCTGTGTAAATTGTCGATAAAGTCCTTTTTGTCTCTCTTAATTGGCTTACTATTGTGTTTTAAACCGCTCCTTCGAGTAAATGTTGTGCTTAAATTATCGTTGTGAAGCTTACATGTAAATGTGTATGTGAGGGGTGAGACTATATCACTGTATGGTGGAGGGAAAAGGTGTTGTCACTTGAAGGGAGGAATAAGAATTTGTGTGTTATTCTGATGGAGGAACCAAGAGAATACGTGGCTAGCCTTAATGGAGAGAAAAAGGGTGGTTCAGTGGAGGAAAGGGTATGTTGTTGTGTGTTTCATTTTTCCAGAACCAAAGTCCACCATGATTCCTTTGTGGAGGGAAAATGTGTAAAGTCCCCTTTTAGGACAATTTAGAAAATGGGGAAATATTTGTTGAAATCAAGCAAAGAATGGATAAACCCTTTTGCTTCAACCTAAAATATCCCAATGTCAGCTATTTCGAACCCAAATGGGGTTGGAACTAGCCAAGGTGGTGGGATAGATTGGAAGAAAACAATTGGAATTCAAATCAGATTTTTAACAACTGAAAAATAATTAATAATTACACCCCAACTGCTGCAATCTTCCAAAATTATTTCCCGCTTAACCATCCAAGCAAAAATCTTCAAACTTTGGATTTTGGGCCACAAAAATATGAAGAACAATGTCCCAAAATCAGTTTTTGCACAACCAACATAAAACCCTAATTTTTCCCTAAAAATTAGGTCGCCCAACACATTTAGGGCATCCAATTAGCTCCAAAAATTATAAAATCACTTTCTCTTAATTTCTACAACCAAATCCAATATTAAACTGACCCCAAACTGCAGATCTGAAATTAATATTAATTGTTAGCAACCAAATAGCTGGCAGACAGCTGAAATCTTCTAAAATTCATAACTCCTTCAATACTTAGTGTTTTTCCATGAAACAAGATGCAAAATAAACTAGAAATTTAGGGCTTTCCACTACATTAAGAATCTGAATTTTCTGAGCATTAAAACCTTGCCAAAACAGCCCCAGAAAACTGATTTCAAGTCGCTAGGGTTAGATAAAATTATATAAAATAATTCCAACTCTTTCTAACCATCCAACACACCCAAAATATCCACCCTTGCACTGAAATAATTAATAACACACAGCAGATTTTAGATCAAGCTCATATGGCATCAAAATATAATGAAACAAGCTCCAATCCAAGTCGATTTGGTAAAATAAATTGCAGCAGCAATAACAATCACAAAAGCACTTCAAACCCTTCACATACAATGCAGATTTACTCTCAAATAAATGCACCAACACTCTAAACCAAGTCGCCAATGCTTAGAATGGAGGAACAATGCATAGATTCATCAACAATGATTGCAAGAAGGCTTCAAAGCTAGGGCATACATCCCATTTCTCCAAGCATGGAGTAATTTCAAAAGTTCAATCAACATAACCCTCTAAAGGAAATGTGACCCCTCTTTTATAGAATTAAGAGGTGCAATCTCCAATGACCGACCATTTAATGTTTTCTCATTAAAATAAAATATTTAATGACTACTACCATGTGCACTTTATTATTTTAATTAAATAATAAAAGCGACTAGCCTATGTGCACATTTAACTAACCTAGAGAGCCCCACTTGTAGCGCTAGGCATGCCAAGGGGTTACAATGCAAATAAAAGAGATGAACCCATATATTAGTAATGTCCCAAAAAAGGGGACATTACAAAATGGGTAGTACATATGATGGTCTCTCCCCTTTCCAATCCTTATGAGTAATCCATGGCTTTAGCTATGGATTTTGGTTTGTGATTTGTGGGTGTTACTTCTTGCCATGGATTCTTGTCCTCCATTACTTTCTTTCTTTTGCCTACTACATTGGAAGATGCGTGAGCTCCCTTGCTCTCTCCTCTTCTCTACAATGTTCTGATTTTCATCAATAAGAGGTCCTCCCCCTCCAAGTGTTGTGGTCACTTTGAAGCTTTCATTGGTCCCTTTCTTGAATCCTTTCTCCTTGGTCTCAATACACAACACACTTGAATCTCCTTGTCGTCCAGACAACTTTCGACGGCTTTTTCAATACCAATGAATCATCATCTAACTTTTCATCCTTTCCTTCAATCTTCGCCAACTATTCATTCAAGCACTTCTCCACCAACACATCCATTGATGCCTTTCAAACTTGCCTCAACCATCGTCGTTATCATTCCAAAAATTGTGCACTCACCGCTTACAATAACTTCCTCCATACTTGTCATTCTCCATTTTCCCCATCAATTTGACCAAAGTCATATGGGCCATTGTTCCAAATTTTGCATAGACAAAATACACACGGTTGAAAAATGTAGGGGTGTTCTTTCTTCATCCTCTCTCTGCAGCTTTAAATCCCTCATAGCACCCTTCCACGTTCTTGTGATATGTCAAAGTAACACTTTCATCAAAACTGCATTACCTAAAACAAATTACGCAAGTTCCCTCTCATGTTGCCCCATCTTTAAAAAACGTTCTTAGGAAATCTCATCTCATTGAACAAAACCAAGACAGAGAAGTTGTTCCATCGAACTCTCCACCGTTTTTATGCACCTCATTTATTGCACAAATGATTTCCTCAACCACAAATTTTGTGATGTTGTATTTCTTCTTTACATATCGCATCTACAAGTGTTGAAACAATACTTCACGCAAAATGAAGTGAAAATCTCCCTCCGAACAATCTTCAATGCTAGTAATCTCAAAATCACTCTCACTAATTTCCACTAATAGACTCGGCTTTAGTGCTTTTGCTCCTCGTTCAACTTCATAAATTTATGTGCCACAACACGCATCTTTTCATTTCTAAGGCCATAGCCAAATATTCCCCTTCATTTGGTAGACCCTAACTCTTGCTAACCTCTCAACAATCAAGGGTATTCCTCTTCCACCCATGTACATCAAACCTCCATGTGTGTGTGATACACACATTCTTATTAGATCACTCAAGTTCCCAAAATACTAGAGATCATTTAAGCTTTCTATCCTTGTATTATCTAACCTTTTCACCATACCTCCTTGTTGTAATCGTTTATCTAACTCCTATGCAAACTTCTTTTGTAGTCGCTAATTTCTATAGTTATACTCAACCATTGTACAAAACTCAAGTTTTGCCTTGAATGACTCTCCCCGTCGGAGTTAAATCCAAGTAAATCGTAAGAGTTATCCTCTTTGCCTTCGTCCTTTCATCTCGCCCTCTATTCATTTCTCATTTCTTCCTCTTTGTTTCTTTCCTTCAAGATCATTTCTCTTTTCAACCCTTTCTTCTTGTTGTTTCTTTTTCTGTCTAATCTCTTTGGCTAGTCTTGTAGCCTTTTCAACTGGGTCTTCTTACAAAATGAAGATATCTTCCTCTTGAGGTTCTTGATTATCCTAAAATAACCTCTTTTTCTCGAACTAATCTCTACATTAATTGTCTTCAATTTCTCTTGCTCGATTATATCTTCTCCACTCTCCCCTAGATGCAATTTTTTTCTTGCGAGCATATCTCATCAATGATTCCCAACTTTTTCATGTACCTCAATTCACTCCAAGGTTCACAATAAATGGATTTCTCCTATTTTTCGTTGGCGTGCCCTAGTTTTTAGTCTTGACTAAAGCTTCCAACAATTTGCTCAAATATTCAAGCCCTAAAATATTATTGCAAATGGCATCTTTGAATGTACCTTTCATTTGTGTGCATTTATTCCCTCACCAACCTACATCCACTTGAAACCATTTGATTTTTCTCGATTTTCGCATCTGCTCCTTAAACATCCTTCACGATCATGTGACATCGTCATTCTTGCACATAATCCTCCATCTTCACTTTTAACACAGCACTCTGTAGTATCACTTTCTTTTGCCACATGCAAGAAATATTTGTGGGATGGCAATTTCTTGCTATCGACTTATTCACATTCCTCAATTCAAAATATGAAACTTTTATACTCCATCCGCATCCACTGTAATATCCCACTTCTGGGATCAATAGAAAATATGTAAATCAACAACCCTTCACTACTCCAATGAAATGCAATTAGCAAGACTCAGTCAAAACTACTTGAACCAATCAAATAGATGACTCAATAAACCCGAGGACAAGGGTTTAATGGCCTTTACTGATTAGTTAACAATTAATCCTCATACAAATCAGATCTAAACTTCCAATGCTAACCCCTGTTATCAACACTGCTACTATACTGACTGCTGCCCCTGAAGATTATTAAAAACTACAAACATACTCAGAAATCAGTTTTCTTTTTCCAATAAATATGAAGACCCAACACAGCTGCAAATGACCTCTAAATCAGATCTAAATCCACCAATACAAATTACTGAATATATCTATATAAATCTGATCCAACTTCAGATGTGGATCGCTGAAAAGTCAATCAAACAGTTCATAAATCATACCAAGTACCTTTAGTCCAGTTTACTGCTAAAAGAGACTCGCAACACCATTGAATCATGCCATATTTATATACAATCTCCCAGCCACAAGAGGATCTGCAAACAGATAAGAATCGCTGGCCCAAAATATATATTCTTCACACAATATGAGCCTCAGACAAATCGCCAAGCACTGGAATATTTCAGTCACAAGAAGAGCTATAATTCGCTGCCAATACAAGCATTTGCACACAATAATTAGGTCGCTGATTTATAGAAGGTATACAGACTCAGAACAAGGGTTTTCTTTGTCAAAAAGCCTGCAATATTTTATCCAGTAACTAAACCCAGGTCGCTGCCTTGGGAAGTCCTAAAACCACTAACGAATCATGCAATTACAAGTCGCTAGGGCTTGTTAAAAATGCACTAACAGTTCGCTGCTTATGTGAGGGTCAAAACATGTAACAAATAACTAACATTCACCCATAATGGAGTCGCTGTTTGATGGAAGAAATGGCAGATTTCATTAATAGAAAACCAGACCTTATTTATAAGATTTACCTTGCCAATTATTGCCCAAAACAAATCGCTGCCAAAGGAAATAATATCATGCAATAAACTTGATCAATCCATACTAAATGGAGCATGCAAAACAGTCCACAATCACCATGGAAGAAGTCGCCAAAACTGGAATGCAACATATACCAACAAGTCGACTTGCAAAAGGAACTCCAAAATCACTTATTTTTTTATCACAAACCGGCTGCTACAGTGACGTCGCTACAGTGATTCGCTACAGTAGTAAAATGCAGATTTGCCAAAGATAATAATAAGTTCTTCAATTGATGCCAAAAGAAAACCAGCTCACTACAACCTCCCACGCAAGAGAGAGAGAGAGAGAAAGCTTCAATGGGCATGCATCCCAACTCCAAGCATGGAGTATCAAAATAAGTTCATCATAACATGATCATAACAATGACCCTAGCACTCCTTTTATAAGCAAGGAGGCACAAAATTCGAAAACCCTAGGAGAGGGAAAATATTAAATAAAAGTAGTTTGTTTTCCCTAGGTGTGGCGTCCCCTTTTCAAAGGGTGATTTTAACAATAAAAGCCACCTAAATATTTATTTAATTAATTCCCCATTTAATTTTTATATTTTGGGAATTAAATTAAATAATCTTCATATTTAAATAATTAAATAATTATTGCTCTAGGCAATAATATTTAATTATTTAATAAAAATGTTCCCCTTGCACATCTCGAAGCCCACGGGGACATATAGGCTAAGGGTCTTTAGAAATGGGGACATTACATCCACCCATCTTAGTAGACGAATTTATGGAGATCATTTGACTTAGGCACCCACTTTTCATGGGCACTTGCAATACCCATGCCTTACGCAGTGATGCAACATCGTGTTTCTTTTTATTAGCCCTCCTTTGCTTGTTTTGTGCAATTGACGTCAACAGCTTTTCTATACTTCCCTTGGCCAATATTTTCCACAATAATTGTAGCTTTACCTCAATCCTTCGCCGACTTCCATATCTATATCAACATTTTCTTCTTTATTCTTTTCTTAGACAGGGATATCCCCTCGTTTTCATGTAATCTGCGGTATGTATGCCTCTTTTCTCAATTTCTTTCTTTAGCATTGGCAAATTCATAACCTCTCCAAAATAGAGTCGTCTTCTTGTCTTGACCAAAGGAGTAGGTGAATCCTACATAACTATCTTTACCACAATCTCCATCTTCATCCATGGTTCTTTTCTTGCATCAGTAAGTCCCCTTCTTTTCCCAGCATTACTATGTTCTTGAGGACCTTTGGGCTTACTAACTTCACAACCCTTGGGGTCCATCTTTGCATTGACTTTTCATAACGCTTTGTCATTAACCCGCTTCTTACCGACTTTCTTGTTTCACCATTGAACTCCTACATGACCCTAAAGCACGTAATATCATAGGATTTATGGAACCACCTTGTGCAAGCCAAACTAGACAACTCGACCTCTTGGTCCTAGTTTATCTTCACTTCCTCCAAGGTCATAATGAACTTCTCATCTTGTGTAGTCAACTTCTCTAGAGGTTGATCTCTCTTCATCTTCCTCCATCACTTCGGCATTTATTCGACATTATTCCATTTACCTATTTATTGGCCAACTTAAAGTATCCCTCTATCCTATATCATGAGACCACTAGTTCACACTATTATCTAGCCTAGTACTTTAGGAATCAGTGCACACTTTACAAAACACATCTAAAGACTATCCCCTATCTCAGAACTAATTCCAACTTTACCTTGGATAGGTTAGTGTGGCCACGAAAGGTTCAACCAACGAGCTTGTCCCACACACTACGAACTGTCCCTCAGTACTTACAATGGTCATATTTTCAAATGCACAATTCAACTTGGTCAACATGGAAATCAGTTAATCTGGTCACCTATATAAACACGTCTACCCTAATCTATTAGGGACATTTAGGGATCGCATATCAAAGGCACACTCTAAGGACATGAACAAGCATTGAAGTGCTCATTCCTTAAAGCGCCATCACAACAAAGCTACTCAAATTTTGAATAGATCGCTATTTCCGCACTAGATTACAAACCCATGAGCCACAAGTCACAAGTGTTTATTGCCAAGTGTGACATCTGAATCCACGGCCTCATCTTTTTGAATTCTTTATTACTCTCCATCTCATCATAGGATTGGGAGAACTACATGTGAATTGGTCCCTCTTCAAAGTATTGGAACGTAGTGCAACACTCAAGAACCATTCGAGGTGGGATGATGTCACCCAACTCATATTGTACTATTAAGTTTTTTGGGTTATAAGTGAGGAGCAAAATCCAATCACAAAGATTGTCATCGCATTGATCCCGATGCGGGAAAACAAGATCTTATAATCAGAATTCATATCACAGCATTAGGGACAGACTCATGTAGCCACTCAAATAAATTTGGCCACAAACTTGTCTTATGCACACTTTCAAGTCCTCGAATTTTATAGGCAACTTGACAATGAGTCTACCCATTTTCTGCATCTAATTTCAACACATTGTCACACATTTTGAGGCTAGTAGCATGGTATCATCTCTCTAGCCTTAAACCCTAATTGTACTTTCATTGGCATAGCTATTGGCATGATTCTTACATGATTTAGGATTACAAGAATATTTTGTTGTTCTAAAGTGTATTTAAAAAAATAATATCTAATTAGGAACATAAACCTAAATTATATATTACATTTTGGTAAACCCACATATCTATCAATCCCGTCAACCTAGGGTTTTGTTCCTCACCCTTTAGGGTTTCAAATTTCAACACAATTATGTTGATCTTAAGCCTGATCTTTCTAACTCTAAGGTTTGATCAAAACTCTCTTTGCCCCATATATGATTCACGTCATACTATGGACTTTAATTTCAACTCGTATGGCACTATTATGACCGAAATGGCTGATGAATTTAAACTAAGAAAAGTCAAATATGTTTGGACAGCATTTAAATGGGTAAGCATTAGCATAGATAACCACAAGCACAAGCTCCTGCCTCTCTTGGCGTGGAATGAACGTATCTATAACCATCCCATTCATCTTATAATCTTGCATACCCCGATCCCTCAAACTTTCATCCAATCTCACTACTTTTGTTTCTTCCTTGCACAACCTAGTGCGAAATTTCGAGCATTTTGTAGAAGCCCTCGACAAATGTTGTAGTGACAAAACTATCTTAAGAGCTTTTAGACCTTTTTAGGTGCAGACCATGAGTGGTTCTTCTCCTTATCCATTGCTTCCATTACCTCCTTCAATTAGTTAACACACATTTTTCACTCGCTTTCGTGTCACCGCTGATTATAACATTTAATTTAAGCCTCTTTTAGATATTCAATAAGATCCAACTAAAAGTGTTCACAAATACATTTTATGGTTCAATGCAATTGTAAGCCACCCGCCTTATCAACCAATCCGCAGAAAAGCAAAAGCTCTTAGGTAGACATTTGTTGCCGCATTACTTTTCACAAATACTTTTGCCTCGAACATTTGTCTTTTACACGTCACTGCTTAAGTCAATCAAACATGAGGAAACTATACTTAAGCCATGCCTCCAACTTTTGAGGTGAAGGCTACATATCACACCTCTAAACATGAGACACGATTGCATATAGTAGAGTATGATAATACCACGGTGAGACCCTCTTCTATTCATGCCACCCATGTATCCCATACACAACCACATTCCCACCCAAGTTGCATAAGAGTCAACACATGATGTTATTACTATTGAACCTACTCCCCTAGTGCATGATGACATCACTTCATTTACTGCCTGACCTCCATCTACCCAAGTTCATATACCTAGCTTGATTGCATTGATTCTTCCCCACCGCCATTAGTAAAGAAAGCAAAAGTGCTTAAGCAACCACAAGACATGTTGCATATCTTACTAGATACGAAACTCATTGAGCTCCCCCTATTCAACACCGTTTTAAGGTTCGTTGGACAAAAACTTGAGGCAAACCCTTTTGCAATTACTATCGAATTACTAGACACAAAACAAATACTTGGCTGCATTATCGGAAAAGATTCGTCAACTCACCAACAATGGTAAGCATCATAGACAAAGAAATCACCACTGCCAAGGCCCATGGCCCATTCGCACCACTACCTCTTCCCAAAGATCACATTTTCACAACATTGAGTATCAGGATACTCCAACAAAGCACCTTGGTTCATGATAGGGTTAGCTTTAACATGTGTGGTCTTGACTTTTGCAATACCTAGGGTACCCATTGCATTTGTGGCCCACATTTGCATGACCATACAATTTTGAAGGTTACATCGAGATGATCGCAACAATTTGCTCAAGGCATCCCATACACGCATTACTATTATGACAATTCCCTTAGAACATCCAATAATAGCCACACAACATTGGTTGAGTCACATAGGAATGACAATGGACTATCCATCACAATGCCTCGTGCGATTACGAGGGTTATACAATGTTGGTACATCCCGATGGACACAACAAGAGACCTATGCTCAAATTCAATTTTGAGTAAGAAGATAGCTTAGATGATGCTCTCGTTGATACAGAGCCTTTGCACAAAAATCCACTTGCCAATATATCGATATAACAAGCGTTTCCCCTAAGGTACACCCTTGTATATAGCTTCTTCAATACATACACACTTCTTCTCCTTTGACAACAATGGCATTTGCTTACACCTAATCTACAATCAATACCTGAAGGATTACTCGAGGATGCCGCACATCGTAAGGGGTTCATATGATTGTTGACGAAATACTTGGGACCCCATCCCATCCCCTTTCCTCTATTGTCTATTGTCTACAATCTATGGCCGAGGGTGCCTAGTACTTTAAAAGTTGGCACTTTTTCATGTTGTCCCTTATCTCATAAAACGACAAAACAACACAATTTGCAAAAATACAAAAACAATATAATATGGAGAAACACGTAACCAAGACTTGCATGAGACCGGCTTATTCATTACATAGACTTTTAACATTGTCATTATCCATATTTAGCACTTTACATACCCTATTTCCTTATGTATTTGTTGCTTATAGTATACATATGATAATTGCGAGATACACACCTGTGGACTCATACACATGTTTTGTGGCTTCATAGGCCCAACACCAAGGAGCAACCTTTCACACTAGGGGCACGCCTACACAATGGATACTTACATACAAAGCTTATTCAAACTATATCTTTTGCACTTGTCAATTGGTGATACACTTCTATTGCTCATCTTGCACTTCCATATATCTTTTAACGCGTCATATTGTGTTGCATTTGATGATTACAATGTTTTCTTTTATGTATTGATTTGACATGCTCCATACTTACTCATTGCTGATCATAATACATTCGTTTACATATTGCTTTATTATTTATCTATTGCACACTTATGTACTTGTCTTACGACCATTGGACCTAAGCTCCTATTTATACTATTACACATTATTTAACACATTACTTGCTTTGCACAAACATTGTTTGATACATTATTGACTTTGCACACACGTCATCGGCTACGCATTGTATGATTCATTACTTGCTTTGCACATATTGTTTGCTTCATTACTTGATTTGCACACATTGTTTGATGCATTACTTGCTTTGCATATATTGTTCGCTATATTAGTTGTTTTGCACACATTGTTTGATGCATTACTGGATTCGCACACTCATTGTTTGCCACCTATGTTACCGGATACAGCCCTATAGGCCCTGGGTACATGTACGGTATGTATCGGGTATGTGATATGGATCCAATATGTTGGGGTATGGCCACTGTAAAGCCAGCAGCACCCAGGTTTGTCGTACCCGCAGCATACCAGACCCTAAAAAAGCAGCTTTTTCATTAATTTTTATTTTTTTGGTCAACAAAAGGTCATATCCCGCATGGTGGAGCTAGCGAGAGTGACATTGTTGATGCTTGTGGTTCTAATCCTGATGTTTGTGGTTCTAATGAACCACATGATGGTGATGATGCTCTCGTTGAAGACATTGGAGGAGAGCCATTTGATTATGATTATAATTAGTATGCTGATTTATCTTGATTTTTGTGTATACATTGTAACATTTGAACAATGTACTTGTTCTAAGTTTGATCAATGAATATCATGACAAAATGCATTGAATTATCACTATGTTTTGTGGCTATTTCACTTATTTTGTTTACTCTATGCATGTATATGGTTAATTTTGCTTATTTGGCTATATTTTTAATATTTTTAACATTTTATATATATTTTGTGTGGTCGTACCCACGTGTCATGCCCACCCCCCAAAAAAAAAATTGTACCGGCATACTGGATCCCCATACCCATACTCAAGTCATACCATATACCGCTACCTAGGCTGCTACACATTGTCTGATTCATTACTTGCTTTACACACATTGTCTACTACATTATTTGCTTTGTACACATTGTCTTAAACATTACTCACTTTGCCCTCACATTGTCTGATATATTACTTGTTGGGCACACACGCTGCCTGCCACACTGCAAGCTTTGATTCACATACTTGTATGATACATATTGTTCAATACACATGGTGCCTGGCACACATATGGCTTATCACATATTGTTTGATGCATATTACTTAACATATTGCTTGACATGTTTCACACTTGTTGTTTGACACATGCTTCGCAAATACAACTATTAGCACCAATGGTCTAGTCGTCATCGTGATATCTTGTTGGTCGTCTAGTCTTATGGCGGGCTTGTCGTGTCATGTCATGTCACGAGTCCCAACGGATCCTTTGGTATCAAGTCGTGAGTATACTAACATAATGTTTTGTCATTCACTGTTACGCTCTTAGCTACTGATTTCTATGGATTCCTAGACACGTTTGCAATATATTTACCAATCAGATGACACATATACTACTCCTTCTCTATCGATCATATCTTAAGCATGTTGCTTTTGCAACCATGTTTAGTACACATGCTTTATATGGTTTGCATACTAGATGCTGTGATCATGCATATTATGTTTAAACACTTTTATTTTTTGAGTTGAGTGATACGCAGAGGCATCCCTCCCCTCAAAAGAAGGGTTATATTGTGGGCTCCCTCAAAATTTCACACACATCATAGCCGAACGTCACAAGATAGACAAGGTAATAACATTTCACATTGTTTAGATAAAAAGATTCACACATAGTCAAAATACATTTATATAGTTCAGATCAGAGTTACATAAACTTGGCACAAGTTCATTCACACAGAGGTCGGGTTCATATCAGAATCATTAGAAAGCTTCGGCAGTTTCATTATATATTCAGTTCAAATCACATTTACATGTACTCTGTACAAGATGATCATACAGGTTCAGATACACTTGTGACATTTATACAGATCAGATCAGATTCACATGGACTTTGCAAAAGTTCATCCATACAGACTTAGACCACTGGATCAAATTCATTAATGAGATTCAAAAATTTCATTATAGATTCAGTTCAGATCATATTTACATGGCCTTTGCACAAGTTCATCATACAGACTCAAAGACATTTGTGACATTTATACAGTTCAAATCAAATTTACATGGAATTTGCAAAGTTCGTTCATACAGACTTAAGACCATTGGGTCACATTCATATCAGATTTATGACGATTTTATCACAGACATGACACATGGCTCCTTCAGTAAGACAAGACTGATACATGCCTCCTTAAATAGCCCAAGACTGATACCAAGCTTTAGCAACACAAAGCTGATCTTACATGAGGTATTACATGACTTACAACATTTCAGCACCTAGTCAGCATGGGAGAAATGCACACTTCTTTATACAGCACAATGGGTGCATGGTGCAGCATGACCAATAAGGTGTAGTTGTTCTATGGACATTTCACTTTACATAACTATTGAGGATTGATGCACGCATTTGCCATGCAGTTGCACGTTTCACATTGAATTGGCGCATGGACACATTCCCTAATTTCACACCAAATCCTATGATCAGCATGTGAGGTTCGCATTTACTTGTTCTTTTCTTTTACTCGAACATTTTTCAATACTAGATTAAAAGGTGGGAAATTGTAGTACCAACAATTTGGTCTTGTACACTTGGCAATATCACTTTGGCATTTATTCCACCATTGTTCCATTTACCTATTTACTGACCAACTTAAAGCATCCTCCTCTATAATGTATCCTTAGTCCACTAATTCATAGTTATTATCCTACTTAGCACTTCAGGAATCACTGCACACTTTACTGAACACATCTACTGACTGCCTCTTATCTCATAACCAATTCCAACTCTAGCCTGGATACGTTTGTGGGCCAACGAAAGGTTCAACCAACAAACTCATCCCACACACTATGAACCTGTCCTTTGTACTTGCAACGGTTATATTTTCAGATACACAATTCAGCTTGGTCAGCATGGGTGGTACATTTAGGAAGGTTGAGCTAGAAATTATTAGAATGATCACCCATATAAACACATCTATCCTAATCTATTAGGGACATCTTGGGATCACATATCAAAGGCACACTATAAGAAGGACATGAGCAAGCATTGAAGCACCCATTCCTTAGAGCACCATCACAGCAAAGCTACTCAAATTCTGAATACATCTCTATTTCTGCCTTGGATCACAAACCCATGAGCCACAACTAAATCACAAGTGTCTATTGCTAAGTGTGAGGACCAAATCGAGGTCTCCATCTTCTTTATGTTCTTTAATACTCTCTGTCTCATCATAGAATTGGGAGAACTATGTGTGGCTTGATACCTCTTCAGAGTATTGATACATAGTGCAGTGCTCATCACCCCACTAGGGATGGGGTGAGGTTAGTCCAACTCATCTTGTACTAATCTGTTTTTAGGGTAATGAGCAAAGAGGAGCAATATCCAATCATAGCATTCTCATCGCATATTTAGTTTGATTGCCCTTACACATAAAAAATATTGAAATATAAGGCTTATAATTTAGCATCCAGTTAATATTAGTTAAGTATTAACTAATAAATAGTAGTAACCGCTTCAACCATTTTGAAACCATCTCTTACATACTAAAATACGGACACACAATGAAGATTGTGTGTATTTTGATTCTTCTTCATTCTCTTTATTCTTTCTCTCTTCACGGATTCTAACATTAGTATCAGAGCCCTTGGTGCTCAAAGGGATTTGCAAACCGTGGAGAAATCGACAAAAGAACATTTAGATTATTTTCGTTTAAAGCATCTAGGGCACGAATAAAGTCACAAAAGCACAAACTCACAATCGAAAAAGATACAGTCACGAGTTTCAGGGTCATATAAGAGAGAATATACAATGTTGAACTCGTGAAGGTGGTTGTGAGGGTCTCAATGCAGCAAGGGTCATGAGGGCTGGAAAGACTATGAAACAAGATCAAAGAACAAACAATCTCGCAAATCCCGCCTATCGTCACAAATCATGTCTATGAACTAGGGCACGTTAATCAAATCCTCAAAAATACGAAAATAAATTCATGAAAGTAAGGGAATGCATAAACTGCTATTATTACCTTCACAATCATAAAGCGACGATGCTAAATTGTGAAAAAAATCGGAGGGCACGTTTTTCACCTTTTTCAATTGCATTCTTCAAATATTGACGACAAAGGAAAAATTTTCCTATATTTTTCCTATATTACAATCCCAAACATAGTAAATTGTTGTATGTGACGAGCGGGAATCATTTTTAAGGGCATTTCATTGGTTTATGGATCTATATTCAAGTTTTGGTTCTTGAAGGGTAGAAGGGATGAGCTCGGTGGCAGACCTTGTAGACAAGACCACGAGTGACCTACTCATTGGCCTTCATTGGATTATGAATCGTGAAAATTGTGGCATCATTAACAATGGCCACAGGCAAGCAAAAGATGTTATCAAAGCAGTACAAACACGTATTGGTCATAAGAGTCCAAGGGTTCAACTACTAGCTTTGATGCTCTTGGAGACAATGATAAAGAATTGTGGAGAAAGTGTACATTATCAAGTTCTTTGAAAGAAATATTCTTCAAGAGATGGATAAGATTGTGAGGAAAAAGATGAAGGGAAAATTCTAAGGAAAACCAAATGAATTTAATGTAGCCATTGCTGAAAATCCACGATGTTGAAAGTGATGAAGAACTCACTGATATAGCATGCATATTTTAAAAGAAGCCCCACACTTTGAATATAGGAAGGGATCTAGTGTAGATTAAGCTCAGTATGGATTGTTACCCAGTTAGTTCGTGAGTTTGTGAATCTTGGGAGTTATACCATTGTGAGGGTCATGAGACAACTTAATGGAGCATTATGGATGTTACTCAATATGGATGGTTGTCCAATAATTCGGGAGGTTCATAATTCGGGAGTTCGGGGAGGTGGAATCCGAGAACTCGGGAAACTACACCTTTAAAAGCATTACGAGATAGCTTGATGGAGCTCTACCTAGTCAAAGAACTTTCTTGAAAGGGAAAAGCTGAAAGCACAACACCAATTTATATACTGAATACACAATAATAATACTTCATTATATTTCATTCGAGAGTGTTTACACATATATAGGATTAGGACATCCTATTCTTAAGCTCAAGCTTCCTACAAACTCTCAACTACTTACCCACCCTAGAATCTCTCACACCTATTCTACGGATGTTCTCACAACCACCAAACCTATTTACATATTAAATATCTATGAGTTGTTAATCAACTAACTCTTTTACATATTACCACACCGAAATTAACAAACCATGTGGAACACTAAATAATGTTTTCCTAGCATTCCCCCTTAGTGCTAACATGGGGAAAACATCCATGCTACACTGCACCTAATTTCATGATCATGTGATTTTCCTTTGGATTATCACAAACCAAAAGTTGGTTTTCCATCGGTTAACCAAAAATCGAGAGTGAGGTGGTTTTCCAGTGGTTGACCACAAACCACAAAGGGGTGAAGGTTTTCAAATGGTTTACCTACAACCATATCGTGATGTGCCAGTGCATTCTTCAACCCTCATCATAGTTGCTCTTCCGAGATAACATTTTGGAATCCATGATAGTGCAAAACATATCATCCAACTCATAAAAACTGAAACATTGTGTTATTTCCCCCACAATGTGAAGTCTCCATAACACATTATTTTGAAAACACCACACTGAAATCAAATAAACACACACGTCACCAAATCAGTATGTGCGGCCTCGTCGGTGATGACTGACGAGAGGGCGTCAATTGTCCTCAATCATCTATGTATCCTCCAACCTCCGGTGCATGAGTTGCTTACTCACTGATGCGGACATGATGCTCAATGGATTCCACATTGTACATTATTTTTTCTCCCTTTCAATGTGAAAACTTTATTTTCCGGGATGTCGGGTTACACCGAAAATGCATCCCTAAGACAATAAGACATTTTTTTTTGGTTTTCAAACTTTCAACAATGACTCACATTTGACACTTTCTCATTACAAAATGACAACGATGATTAACTTGACATCGACTTTTGACTATTGACAACTTTCAATGTGACTTGGTGAGACAATAACACTTGACGTACTTACAACTAGACAATAAACCTAAATGGTGAATTGACTTTCAAAAAATGATTATTATTTTAGAGACCCACCTAATCACCTATACTCGGCCTTATCTCCTTGACATATTGTAAACCGAACCACTATTGAAAAAATTTACACCGCTTTATATTTATATAAATTTTCAAAAAAAAACTTGCTCCACGTGGTAGTACTAAGACTTGACCTTTTCAAGTGGCAAGTGTAACTCAATGTATAAAGATTATTAATTGCCTTTTAAAATCGAAAACACTCCTTTGTATTGTAATAGGTCACATGATTGGTGAATCGATGGTGACAGCATGTCAAGTGGCGAGCTCGTTGTTGTTATTAATGAAGGTTTAAATGCGGAAAGGAGATGACCGTGCCGGGGAATCAAGCGGCTAGCCCAACTAATGTGTATGGACAGATCTACAAGCTTGGATGCGTGGAGCGGATTTTGAGAATGCCACCACAGACCGGTTGTCGCCTTTGGAGAGAAAAAATTGTTCACACTTGAATGTATTCTTTATCAGAATATAGCACTGTTGGAGTGCCAACGTGGGTTATGTAATGTGATGCACAACTGAGTATAACACATTGATATTTCATTGCATTCAGGGAAAACCAAAACCTGAGTGTTTGGTAATACTGAGTCGAATGCACACAAAGAGACTTTCCAGGATCCTCAAACCATAAAAAGAGATTGTGAAACTAAGCAAGTCGATGGGAAGGGAATTCAATGTAGCTATGTATTGTCCGTTGTAGATCCAGTCTTAATACAAGTATAATATGATGTCAAGCCCGAGTATGCTGTGGAGGGGAGCCAAGTTGTCAGTATTTGGAAGGCCAACAAATGTCCAGAAACAATACAGATGGAAAATCGATGACCCAAATGGTGATGTGTTCTAAATGCCAAACATATATATCATGAAACTAATGCACACTGTCCTCTGCCAGATCAATGAGGCTGAATTGCACACAATAAGAGTTGCATTTGGCAAGACTGCGTACAGTAAGATCTAAACAGGATACCTCAAACTATTGCAAATATCTACAAAACCAATCTGCACTCTGATAAACTATCATTATCAGAAAATGAAACTCATAAATTTGGGGCAGCTACATAGACTACGACGATGCCCCTTTTTCAAACTATTTCTCCATCCCATCGCTCTGGTACCAAATGAAAGCACAACACCAGATTATACACTGGATACACAATAATAATACTTCAATATATTTCATTCGAGTGTTTACACATATATAGGATTAGGACATCCTATTCTTAAGCTCAAGCTTCCTACAAACTCTCAACTACTTAACCACCCTAGAATCTCTCACACCTATTCTACGGGTGTTCTCACAACCACCAAACCTATTTACATATTAAATATCTATGAGTTGTTAATCAACCAACTCTTTTACATATTACCACACCGTAATTTAACAAACCATGTGGAGCACTAAATAATGTTTTACCAACAAAAGCTTCTGAAAAATGTGTGATCTTGTTCAGTTTTACTACTTTAATCTTCTATCGAATGTGTATGCTTTATTTCTATAGTGTAAGCCTTAAGAGGGGTATTAAATGTAAGGCTTTTAATTTAGCATTAAGTTCATATTCGTTAGGTATTAACTAATAAATGGTGTGTAACCACTTCAACCATTTTGTAACTATTTCTTAAGTAATAAAATGACGGACACAATGAATAATGTGTGCATTCTGATTCTTCTTCATTCTCTTCATTCTTTCTCTCTTCACAGATTCTAACATAACAATTGATGGAGGTGAAATATTGAGTTGTGTGGGTATAGGCAATGTGCCATGGAGATCTGTGGAGACTCGAATCAGCAAATCCCCCATGGGAATTCGTTACCCATTTCCAGGCATGTCAAAATCCCTCTCTAACCCTAGTCTCATTTTGGCATGACCAATAAATATAAATGGGATTTTATTCCCTGGAAGCTTTAGGTTTATATGGAAATGTTATTTTATACTTATCTCACACAATACATATAAATATAGCACTGTGTGTGTATACATATATCCTTATGTATTTACTTATGTGAATTTTCTAGGATATGTATTGAAACCCACAAATAGATATACGATTCATTGATAATGTGGCTCCATTCAAGAAATCCCGAGAGGCATATATGGCGTTATATGATATATTTTTATGCAGCCATGCCCAAACTTCTTTAGTGCTAGAGAAATTGATTTTTGGAACTTTTATTGAAATATGTTAAACAGTTGACATGCAGATTTCCATCCTTGCCAATAAATGGCATGTATAGATTATTATTCTGGGACCCGTTTTCTTTTTTTTGATGAAAAGGGATCTTATATTATATTAAATGCAACACGATACAAGATTCTTTCAACAAAAAGCGGGCGGTATGAGAGCACGCCCCAAAGCCACAAGCACACTAGGTCATGCCTAGAAAAACAACAAAACAATGCCAAGCTACAAATACACTGAGGAACACCAAAAACAAAGGCACCCAACACCGAAGCAGAATGAGAAACAAGAGGCTCAAAGCACCCCTTCTCCTTAGATCTCGTGACAACAGTCCACAATGCTTACTTGGGGAGCCAATTCAAGCAGAGGATCAAGGCAAGGGCTATCCTGACTAGGATCAGAATCAGAAGACTCAGATACATGTGACTGCTTGGCACAACCGCCAGAGATAGGGGAATCTCAACATTCATATCTTTTGAATTTTCGGGGTGAGAACATTCTTTGACTTCCAACGACAGAAAATGGCTGCCAACCTTTAGGCCGCAGAGAAACCCCTTTGTTCTTCTTTTGTTTATTTTAATTGAGTGACAATGGGCAAGCCTCTTGAAGGTGCCCAGTGTGATGGCAAAACCAAGCATCGAAAGGTCGTGTTCTCATAATCGAGAATTTGAATCCACTTGAAGTCATCATGGATTAACTCCAACTTGTCCGAAAGACCTTTGCTAAAATCCACCTCAATAGCATATACGAGCATAAGTGAACAACCCTTGCTTAGACCGTTCATCATCCTTCTACTATGGTAGACTCGTTTTCTTAATGACAATGAAGGACTATTATGATGTCTAGCCTAATAGATTGGTCTAACTGGAATTGTATGCAGAATAATCCAATTGGATATGTTTTATTGCCATGATTAAAGCATTGATTGCATACCAAGTGTTTGACAAAATGCCTTAGTAGAGGTTGCATACCAAGTGTTTGACAAAATGCCTTAGTAGAGGTTGCGTGCCGAGTGTTTGACATAATGTCTCAATAAAAGGTTGCATGCTAAGTTTTTGACGAAATATATGGCCACATTAAATGTTGGTATGCCAAATAGGATTTGGGAGTGATACAGGGTACACTTAGTTGGATTTAAAAGTGATAAATGGACATTGATTCTGATTTGGAGAAGTGATACCGGTACATTGACTTAGATACGATTTGTGATGGAGCTTTGCTTACTATGTTCTTCTATAATCTAGGGATTGGCATAATATTGTAAAATTTTCCATGAGATGGCATTTGGAAAGAAGGCAGACCCTTAAGGCACAACTACCATTTTAATACCAAAAAATTCCATTCCTAGTTCTCTCTCAGCACCTTCCAGCTATGCCATTAACAACGGCAATAAAATGGAGAGGATTTGAAAAATAAGAGTAGGGTATAGACCTTGCGATTGCATTAGGTATGATAGGATATGTTATCTTGAGTAATATTTTATTGCTTTTGGAAAAGTTATTTGTCACATTGAAGTTACCACGAGGTTGTCGGTTTTTTACTTAATCAATTAATAATGATAAAAAAGAGCATTAACTTTTAGTAATGGTCATTGAAAATGCCTTTTTGTGAATATTGGAAGTATATTTGCCACACGTACTTATTCATTTTGGCCCAAAAGCGTGATATGTTGTGGTATTAACATTTCTTATTATATTTGATATGCATTGGAAACTTCAAGCTAGTAGTTTTACTGCCTTGGGAATAACAAAGATCTTTTTTTATCTCCATGCATATTGCCATTTGGCAAGATCTATACCCTACTCAAATGCATGCAAATCCTCTCCATTTATTGTTGTTGTTAATTGCGTAGCTGGAAGGTGTTGAGAGAGCACTAGGAATAGAATTTTTGGCATTAAAATGGTAGTTGTGCCTTAGGGTCTGCCCTCTTTCCACTTCTATATATTCTAGCATAGGCAAACAATATCTGAGATCCAGAATTCAACTTAGAGCGTTAGGAGACAGATTTGTAGCCCTTCGGACATGTTTGGCCACGAACATGTCCTCCTTCGAACAAACTTGTCCTGCACACACTTTCAAGTCCCCAGATTTTGCAGGCAGCTTAACAACAATCTGCCGAGTTTCAGCACATTGACACACAATCTGAGATTGGTAGCATGGTAGCATCTCTCTAACCCTAAACCCTAATTAAACTTTCACGGGCATATCTATTAGCATGATCTCGATTACACAATTTAGGATTGTTAACTTATTATGATGTTCTAAACTGTATTTACACAAGTAATATCTAATTAAGAACATAAACCTATATTTCATATTACAATTTTCCACGTACGTCACTCCAAGTTTTGCATCCAACGGCTTTGTTCACCATTTTTGAGGCTCATATATCTTTGCTTGAACCTCATATCCTCCTTACTATCATAACACAAAGACCTACTTGATAACACCGTATAACGATCCTTCCTAACCATCTATATCACTTCAAAATCTCCAAGAAATGTAATGCCCATGATCTCTATCTTTGCATCTAGCAAAACTCCAACGGGTTTGAGCTTGGTCTTGTTTGCCATATATAGCAAGCTAGGCATAAAAATGTAGCACATATTTTTTCATTGTGACCCATGCATCTTTTGTCAACAAATTTACTTCGCCCTTATATCAATCAAAATCTTTTTCATATCATACCCATTAAGTCGCACATCAATCCGCAACTTCGGATAATAAGGAGTATCCTTCATGTTATTCAACTTTTGTGGTAATGGCGCTTCTAGTATCTTTAATGTTTTTGTGGGGTCCCCATACTTTTCTTCACCCATGTCTTAACCAATCACTCCCCGTGTCTTCGCAACACAAGAACTTCAGCGAATTCCTCAACTTCCTCTAACATTGGTCCTACACAATTCCCTTGCCTTTTGACTTCTACCAACTCTTGCATAGATCAAAACTCATTCTCGCACACCTTGCATTACTTCCCGAACTTCTACATTGATCTCCCGCTTCACAATATTGGGATAATCACCGGCCTCTCGGATTGTATATATTGCACCTTATTTCTTCCTTTAAGTGCATAACTTGGACCTTCGTTCCCCGATGTCATAACATTCACTTTTTGTTGTTGTCCTTGATATCTTCCATGCCCAAATGATGTCGTTGATTTTGCACCATGGTCACCATACCAACCTTTTTGTGTGGCCTCTTTCTATAATATCTTCTTTCACAGTTCTAGGAAATCTCCGATCTTGTGCTCCTCTTCACGCCTTGCACATGCAGGAAATTTTTGGCATTGCCTTTTATAATGGTTAGTCTCTCGGCACTTAAAACACATACCCCATGCATGGCCACCACTTCGTCCTTGTTTGAATCCTCCCTTGATTATGCGACACCGAAGCTTGTCTCATTCCTCTTTCCTTCATTTCTCACATCTCTTCAATAAATCGGCAACCTAGAGTGTCGTGGGTATTAACCTCACAAATCTTACACCAACATACCACCTTAGTCTGCTTTGCCCTCCTCAACTATGGACAACTCATTCGATGCAAAATCGAACAAACTTCACATCCTCGACTTTTTGTATGAACTCTCTCCCTTAAGAAATCATTCTTCATGTGGACCTCTATCTCACAACCGGTAAACCACAATCGTTTCTGCATATTTTACACAACTTTGGGTGATGTCAGCTTATGAAGTTACGTTGACATTGATGAAATTAGCACCTCCAAAAACAAGCTTATGCCTCGTGTCAAAATTTCTTGGAGACTCAATTCATATGCAGCATCCCACACTTCCTTAGGATCCATAAAACTTTTCATCAATTATCTCCTAAATAGTTGTAGAAACCCCAACAAACCATTTGGCATGTTAAACCAAATGTATGTCATAGGATATTTTGATAACAAAGTCTTAAAATGCCAATCATAAGCATGCATACTTTCATTCATCTCTGATTTATTTCTTTTAACAGAGAAACGCTTTCTTGTTCAAATGGCAATATGTGGAACTCCTTCAAGAATGCTGCCTTGATGCATCAAATTCCACCACCGTATGATTAGGATCAAATTTCACATACCATGTGTGTATACAATCTAATATAGTAGTAAACAAATTTACCTTCATCTTTGAAAAAATTCACACTTCGCTCTCCATGCCAACTCTCTATACTCTAGCAATTTCAAATTCATCAAATAGAACACTTGTTGTAGTGCATTTTTTCCAATTATCTCGCATGGTATTACTACATGTAACTCCAACACCCAATCCTATGGATACAACCAATGTACTTGGCACCCTACTCCACTTGAGCAAGCACCCCCTATGTAGCCGTCATAAGATTCATCATCTAGCTCCAACATTACTCGAAGATGCCATTGTTTCCTTTTACACTAACACCATAATCCTAACCGATGCGAAACACTCTTGTTTGTTGTCGGCATAAGAACTACTTTCTCGGGATCAAACCCCGATATTTGCTTGATCACAAAATTTAACCATCTAAAAACTTCTCAATCCCACTCCATCAACACTTCCAAACGTTCTTCCTTCAATAGAATAGTTGGTTGTGAGCAAGCATAAGCTGGTTGTTGGCTCCATATAGTTTCATCCTCCAAATTTATGTACTCTTCATCTTCCATAGGAATATCACATCATATTTGTCTTCCACGCCTTCACACTCGATGATATTTCGATTGTGTGGACCTCCTTCCAACATGGGGCATTCCTCCCAACGCAAGTCATCCATGTACCCTCTTGAACCAACGAGTTTGTAACGACATCCATCTTATATGCCTTCTCCACGCTTCTCTACTCCAATTTTACGCAACAAAACTCTAACATTCACCTTGACCACCTAATTGTCTTACCACAAGAATCTAGGTCACTAACTCAACCCCTAGGTCAACAAGGAGATTCTTTATCCATACAAGAATCTCAACAATAAAATATCCCATAAGTTCTAGCAAGAAATCAAATTTCAATTGCTCAGGACACAAGTAGCTCGTCACAACAAATTCACACATAGTTGTTCATCACAACTCTACACTAAATGTCTACGCCTTAAGTCCAAACCTTGTCCCTTTGTCTACCTCTCCATCTTGCATCCGTCTAGCCTCGTGGTCGTGCAAGGTTATGACTCTTACCGACAATGTATGCGGAAATCCATGCATACAAATATTCATGAAACTCGACAAAAACACTTCATACAAACCACTAAGAAATTCATCCTCCAACCACACCCAAGGTCTGTGATTGTCACGTCCCTTCACTTTCACCACAAATTCAAACATCTTTCCTTCAAACCAAGCCTCGACCCACTCTTGCATGATCCATTCCACAAGTCCACATGCCATACACGTGTCCACTCCTCATGACACAATGGAATGAGGTCCTAACAACGAAACGATTTTATAGTCAAGATTTTATGACTATTTGCATACTCTCCATAAAATTGCATGATACAAACCCTAAGCACGTTTGCATATCAAAGAACTTTATCTATACCAACATTTTCACTCACACTTGGACATGAGCATCTCACTCCAAATGTACGTAAAATAGTTAAGAATTCCTAGTTATAGGAGAGTGAAATGAAGATTAGAAATGTATGAACATTCACATAGCAAAACATCACATAAAACCCTAACTCAACAATTATGCACAATATCCTCACAACCATTATCATAACCACAAAATAACACATAAACCATGCATAATTCACATAAAGATGCTTCCGATCTACACAAAAACCACATCTTCCGTTAACTACAACAAAGGATGTTACAAATTACATCAATATGTGTGTCTCTCATGATATAACACTAAATTACAAAATATATGCATAAGGTTTGTGCATTTTACATCTAACCCTCAATGAAACCCCGAGTCTTACAGTTTCTCTCTTGAAACCTTCTCACAAAGATATCCTAATTTGCAAATGCTTATCGAATATGGCAAAAGTCCAACAACTCTTCAATCCTACTAGTTAATAAGAAAAGGGTTTTTATAGAGTTCACATGATAACCAAGCCTAGCTAGTTGTCATGTGAATATTGCTTTGATTCTCTCCTAGATTCTTCAAGGCCGCTTATTTGTTTCTTAGTGGCATGCACCTTTCAGTCTCCAAAATCTTCCTTTCATTCCTTAATTCAGTCACACAATCATGGGTCATTTGTGTTCTTGCTCATTTCTTGCACGCCACATGTCCTCTTGTGCATTGTTGTTTCTTTCCATAATCAGGGTATATTCTTCGAATATTCTTGTGTTCATCTTTACAACTCACTAGCTTCCGGTTAAGTAATGTGATCATGTGCATCTCACTCACAAGGCTTCGGTACATAACCGCAAGAAGTGAACGTTCCCCTATCAACATTTCCCGTAACATCTTTTCTACCCTTAGATAAGTGAGGTGTGTTCTCTACACATTCCATCTAATAAGTTGCTCTCCTACCCACATAATCAAAACATCCTTTCTATGCTTTTGCACTTCCTTTTCAAAGGCTTCCCACCGCTCTCGATTTCTTCATCCTCATCCATTATCTTCTCCATTTCCTATGTCATTTTCACAACTACCTCTCCCCTTTTAGTCAAGAAATTCTTCGATCCAACCTTCTCTAGTCCTTCCTATGTCGCATTCTCATTCATGTGACTCTTGCACTCCTTGAGAGGCTCTCAATTAGAAAATCGTCAAACAATTTTTCCAAATCCTCTATCTTCTCATTAATACCGTCACTCATCGCAACCGCTTCTTCTCTCAATTTCTTGCATTCTTCCTCATGTATTTCACTAACCACTTTCGCCTTTTGCTCATTTAACACATCCTCCAATCTTGCTTTAATAAACGCACCCTTGTATTTAAATCTAGAACTATCAATTTTGCATCCCTCGTCTTTAGATGCAAACTATCTAACTCATCCGCGGCTTCCTTATTTACTCTTTTTACCTAGGCTAGTGCTTCATCTTGAAGGTCAGGTTGTGCTAGTGGCAAGATCCTTCGAATTTCATCAATGGCTAACCCCGATTTGTCTAGCAGCTCTAGCCCATCCACATTTTATGCTTCCTAAATTTTGGGTCTCCTTTGCTCAATTCTTACATAATATTCAACAACCTCCCTATCCATTAATTAATTTTTTTCCTTATCATTTTCTTGTTTTCCCCTCCTTTAAATCGGTGACGATTGTTATCCATCTCTTCATCCCTTAAATTTTGCCACTAATTCAGTTGTTTTCATGATCATCAAATGCAATTTGCTCAATGTCCAATCGATTCGGATTGCAAATTCGCGCCCTTTTCCTGATCTTTCAACGAAATCACTTTCAGTTCCCTTCTCTTTTTGTACATCTACCACCAATCTTTTCTATTTCAAACACGAATCCACCCAATAGTGCTTCCACAACATTCCAATGCACTCATATGCCATTCCCTTCAACTTCTTAACCCTCTTTACCTCCTCATCATATGATGATTCAGTATTTGACCCTCCTTGAATCTCCTTTCTCTTCTTTGAGGTTGTTTCCACCATAACATGCACATCTTCATCCTCCTCAACTTCAACTTCCGGATTCTCCTCCTTCACCTATTCTACTTCCATTCATGTGATGTTCCTTGTTTCTTGTGCCTCCGCCTCATTCTAAGTGCATCCTCCATCATCTTTGCAGCATCAAGTCCCTGCCTTTCAAGTTTGTTATTGTAAATACCCAAATTTGGCACAAGCCTTCTTTTAATAATACTTTTTGCACAACTTTGTAAATACGGTACATTGATTTGAATTAATGACTAATTAGCACTTCACTTTCTTTTCCAACTCTGTTTCTTCTACATCAGTCCCTAAACAACTCTCTTAGTCTTCATTCTTATGTTTTGATGTGATTTCAAGGGATCCCCGCTCTATGGCCATGACTATTGTTCTTCTATGTTTTGGATAGGTTCATAAACCCTCGACAGGTTCAAATACAAACCTATCCAACAGGTATGAACCCATCCCTAGTTGACTTTTATTCTAATATTTAATACCAAACATTTTCTTGTTGCCTTTTTGGTATTTTTGAATTTGTTTTAATGTAGGTTGCATGTTAAAAGGGTATTCTTTCGAGGTTGATGACTATATAAGAAAAACACCTAAAGACATTAAGAAGGGGGTTAACAAGCAAATTATTAGCAAGTGCCCTATACACATCCTGCTCTAAAGCACTGAGTTTTCCATTGTCAAAATCTAAAGTTCAATTGCATTCTTTTGCCACTCGGGACTAGGCAAATGTCATGTAGCTTTGCATAATCTATTCACATGTTCTCACACACAACATAGGAAGGAGAACTGCATGAGTATGAAACCTCTTCGGACTAGTGCTATGTAGGCAACACTTGGCCATGTGGGTGGTTGGCATCATCCCCATTCAAATCATGCTAACTTATTTTTCAGCTCAAGGTATGAAAGCTAGGTTTTCAAACCATGGAGAAGCAATATCAGATCCAGATACAATCATGACAAGATTACAAGTCAAAAGCATAAGTGCAAACATTAGAAAACCTACCCAAAAAGAGCGAGCAAGCACAAAACTGCAAAGGACAGGTTTGTAGCCCTCAAGATAGGTTTTGCCACAGTACTGCCTAACTATCTATGAACCCTTACACAGCAAACTTCCAAGTTATGATATTTTTTGAGTGGCTTAACAACACTCTTATCCACCCATGTACAACATCTGAGCACTTTGTCACACCTTTTGCCCATGTATTTTGGTTCTCTCTAACCCTAATTGTACTTTTTGAATTCTAGTAAGCATTATGTTCAATATTCAATATTTACAGTTATTTAGGACTGTCCTTTATTAGTTCTAAATATTCGTTTCTTAATATGTTAGAAGCCTAAAACCCTAAATTTCATATTACAATTATACAAAGATTTTCATATTCCTCGGGTTGTCTACCTTGACTCGCCTAGCCACGCCTTTCCTTGGTCCCTCCCGACTTCCTAGTGTTGCTTGATCTTGTGTCCCTTCAGTTGTATTTTCCCCTCCTACAATTGTCATACATCTCTTTATTAGGATACCAATCCCTTCATTATTTGTTGTCAATGGTTCGATCTATCCCGACATCCCTATGTAAACGTTTTGATACTTCCCCTTAACTGAAGTCTTGTCCTCCATTCCCTACTTTCCTTTCCCAGCTACATCAAAAGCTATGTGAGCTCCCCTTGCTTTCTTCTCTTCTCCATGTTGTTCCTGATTCTCATCAATATTAAGTCCCCCTCCAAGTGTTGTAATAACCAGAGCTTTCATTAGTCCCTTTCTTGAAACCTTTCTCCTTGTTCTCAATGTATAACATACTTGAATTTTCTTGCATACCAAGACAACTTACTATGTGTTATGTGACAATTTCCCCACATTAAGAAAATATTGAAGTTCTAAAAGTTAGTGATTAATCAAAATGAAATAAAGTAATTATTATGTATTCTAAAATTATTTTACAAAGATTGAATGTTATTTAATTTGGAAAGAAAATAAAGGATTGAATGCTAAAAGAAATATATATTTGAAGACAGCCTTTAAAATAGGGTGGGGGATATGTACTTAGAGATCCCTTTAAAATAGGGAGGAATAAAAAAGGTTTTTCAAACTCCTTTTAAAAGGAGGGATTAAAATAATATTATGAACCCATTATGGGTGGATATAATTAATTTATAAAGTATTGTTATGAACCGGTGGGTTGGTTGAAAAACCTACCCAGTGAAAATTATTTAAACATGTGGCGTGGAGATTTAATATACCCATATGGAAATGTGTGCTCAAGTATTTTCTATTTGATTCTGAGTGAAGGCAAGTGGTGGGCATTAGAGAGGGGCACTTTAGAGGGTGTCCTAACTAGGGTACGTAAAGTATAACCCAAGATGGTTCTGGCCAGGGCAAGAAGATTATTTATTAATTATTTCCTCCTGATAATGTGGCCATAGCTTGAGGTGCTAAATCTCGGGTATCACCTAGGAGTTACTTGAGTAGCACATAGTCCTCCCCTGGATATATGTATTTAATCCTTTAACTATTATTTTTAATATACAATTGGATGTTTTATATGGTAAAGTATTTCTTTAACTTAAGGATTATTAATGGGAAAAAGTCACATCACATTTTGGTATCGAGCCTTAGAACCCCGGTAAACCTATGGATAATTTTTTTATTTAATATTTTTCCTCATACATTTAGATTCACATTTGTATTTATTTAATTGTTTTGTTAGTGCGTGAAAAGATGTGTAAAACTAAGTTACCTAAGGTCTCCTACAGGGGGACAACATTCCACGAATATAGGAAATTGAATTTTCCTATTGATTCTAGTCAAGACCCATGGAATGGGGCAAATTATTACATTTACTCTAATTTTATTTTCTTGTGTCCTGGTGTGACCCCTTCTAACCCTTGTGTAATTAGACTTCTTCTATACTTTCAAAAATAATGTTCACCTATATGTGCAAAAATGGTAGTTAATAATAAAGAGTAAAGGTTAGATATAAGTTAAGGATTATTAATTTTTAAAATGTTAAATACTACGTTGATTTTTACAAAGTTTATTATTATTAAGATATACGATTATTATTACATTTACTCTAATTTTATTTTCTCGCGTCTGGTGTGACCCTTCTAACCTTTGTGTAATTAGACTTCTATACTTTCAAAAATAATGTTTACCTATATGTGCAAAAATGGTAGTTAATAATAAAGAGTAAAGGTTAGATATAAGTTAAGGATTATTAATTTTTAAAATGTTAAATACTACAAAGATTTCTACAAAGTTTATTATTATACGATATACAATTATTATTACAAAGTTGAGTTTTACTTGATTAATTTTAACTTTTAAGTTTGATGTTACAAAGAAGTATTATTTAATGTACTTCAATTTTAAGAACATAAATGAATATTTAAATAAGCAAAGTTATTATTTAAAGGATGTATCCAATGGAAGGTTTATAAATTTAAATGGAAGGTTTATAAATTTAAATGGTGTTTATAATGGTATGTTGATTAATAATTTGTTGGATGAATTAAAGTTTTAGGAGTAATTACAAGTTTGAATTGTGTAAAGTATTAAATATAATTATATATTAGTAAGAAATAGAAATAGTAGAATTAGTATGATTAAATTTAAAAATAATGATTATAAGTGGCAAATATGGTCGCAACAAAGAAATTCAATAAGAATCATAGAGAGTAAGATTTAATTAAAATTATTAGTTATGGGTATACAAGAAGAATGAAAACTAGTTAGAACATCAGCCATTGAAGACCGCATTATTAGCACCTTGGATTATGTGACCGCTCTATGCTCCACGTGCTTAGTTGTAAGGTGGCTGTTTTAAACATTTTACCGCTCCATCCTCGCCTTGACCGCTTATCTACTCACAATTCCTTGGTCATTGGGAAAACTTGCAACGGCTTTATGGGTTTAAATTCCGATTTGATTGTGATATTGGTAACAGAAATATTATCACCTTCTCCAAAACAATACAGATCCAGATTAATCAATTTTTATATAGTAAAATGAGGAGATATTAGGGTTACAGATTTATCTCTGTGTGCAGGGCTGATTTAACCCATAATGGTACTGATTTTAGGACGGCTATTAGCGAGAGCTCCGTTTAGCACAGTTCTCCATAACGTTCTGTTTATTTAATTATGCACTCGCTGCAACTATCCAATTACTGCTAAATTTACAACTTTAACTTGGGTTTCAGTGTGGTTAACGCCTTTGATCTCAAATAAAGTGCTTGTATTATTATGCAAGGAAAATGACAGGCCGTTTAGGATGTATCGCTCTTCATGTTCTGCTTTGGATTTTGAAGAAGCGCTTAACCGGTTCGTGGGTTTGTTTGTTTGACATGGGTCTATTTTTTCCACTCAAATTTTCTTTTGTTGTTAAATACATGGAGAAACAAACAGCAGATACGATACTTTTGAAGCTATACGATTCATATCATATCTTTTCAACCGGAATCTTATCACTCTAAGGAATGCCCTTTAAAACCAATCTAAAATGTGTTCTAACTCTGCAAACCCTAAATTTCCTACATTAAACTTGTCTTATTAAGAAAATATTGATAATGGCGTACATGATGAGGATAAATCTAAAATATCTATAACTTGCAAACCCTAAAATTTCATTGTCATATCAAATAAATATTCCCTACCCTTTATGAAGAGAATGTGAGAATTACGACGTATATTTATTTAATTTTCCCTCTTTCAACAAAGCACGAAAATGTAATTAATTGATGATAAGTAACATAAAACTAATTACAAGAAAATTGAGTTAAACTTGTAGTGTAGGAACACATTTTTAAAAACACTTGATGCAAATGCCTTCTTAGCTATGTGTGAGTTTACACATTTATGAAAACCATAAGAATTTATCACAAAGGGATTATCTCGTATGCATGATAACTAGATTTATTTTACAGAATAAGTATTAAGATTAATTACACAAAAATTAATCTATTGAGTGGCCTCCTCAATATTATCACAGACATGATAACATCATCATAGATGGCTAAGGAGAAAAATAAGACTATTTTTGAGTTTGGATTTACCACTGAAAAACACTCCTATCTATTGAATTATTTAAAAGATGCACTTGTTAGGTTTTCTAAAGGATTGGTCACTACAAAGCTTACCCAAATTTATCACACAACTAAAGTGTCAAGGGAGACGATGCATATTGTGAGAAGGATTTTTAAGGACAATATAAAAGTGAATTATACAAAGAATTTGGTGGAGTTAGGTGAAAATGCTTACAAATACCATGAGCAAGGGAAGAAATAATAATTTATCATATTTTTATTATTTCTTATAATAGAAACTATAGGGATACTAGAATTGCGACCATTCATAAAATTTTCTACGAGGACCATATAGTAGAGATATGAGGCATATGAGTTCCAAGGGTCTATGTGAGAGAGGTACAAGTCCCAAACACATTTTTGGTATGATAATATGATGAAGTTTTTTGGTGCTAAGTTGTGCATAACTAAGGAGTTAATATCTACATACAAGTATTATGTGGAAAAAATTTGTAACACAACAATTGACTTTTGTGAGAGTTTAGACGTAGGATGAAGGTTGGATAAACTATTAACTTATTCTCTATGTTATCATTATGAATTATGTGGATCGCTCCTTAGACATACTTGTAGGCTAAGTCACCAAGTTCGTGTTCGTGTTCGTGTTCGGAAGGATTAAATTCGGATTAAGTTCGGCAATGATAAAATTCGGCAAAAAAATTCGTGATTAAATTCGGCTGTTATAATTTTCATTTTTTTAAATAAGATATAAATGCACAATTTTTTCAAAATAGCTAAAACATTATTATATAAACTTGAAATCTATATAATAACTTGTAAATTATTTATAAAGTATATGTAAATACTTTATAAATAATTACATTGATAAAGTATATGTAAATATAAAAACTAAAGTATAATTTATAAAGTAAAGTAAAACTATATGTATAATTTATAAAGTAAATGTAAATTATTTATAAAGTAAATGTAAATACTTTATAAATAATTACATTTATAAAGTATATGTAAAAGTTAAAACTAAAGACTACATAATTTATATAACTACAGTCTACAGTCATATAAATTCAATGACTAGCATATATATTTTTAAATATTTAAAAATTTACATATAATTTATTTATACATTATAAAATATAAAATATAAAATATATGTAAACCTAATCGAACCATCTATAAAGTATAATATATATTTTAATCAAAATCAAACAAAAGAAAAGCTCGAAAAATACCTGGCGGCGCTGGTAATGGAAGATGAACTGTTCACCGAGGCCACGAACTGGTCACAGAGCCCACGAACTCGCCACAGAAATCGCGACAGAGGCTACGGTCCGCGGAAGTCACGAAGAGGCCACGAAGTCACGAAGAGGCTACGGTTCTTGCAGAGGCTACGGAAGCAAACGGAAGGCCACGAACTGGTCGCAGAGGATTTTTTTAGGGTTTTTTATAAAACGTTTTTTAAGATTTTTTTAATACCGAATAATAACGAATATTCGGCGATTTTTTGGGATCGAATGAGGTTCGGCGATTTTCGAACTTCATGTCCAAAAATCGCCGAACCCTGTGACACACTTGTAGGAATAAAGTGTAAAATTGTTGACATTTCTTCCTTAGATGTCAAGAGGGAGTTTTTACAATTAGGGTTTGTCAATCGAGAATAGATGGAACTATTTGATGATAAGGATTGTAAATATGATTCATTATATTTGTTGAGGATGGAAAAATCCTAGCCATGATAAATAATTAATGGTGTGATATAGTCTGCTGATTAAAGCTTAATACTAACGAAAATAATCCCAAGATCGTATTTGGGACTAAAAAGAGCAAGTGGTGAAAAATTTGGATTCACTACTCAAAGTAAGATTCCAAAGGGGGCTCATTAGGGTCATAAAAAAGCATCCATAAGTTTCTAGAAGTTTTTATAAGTATGATCGGTTGGTTTTGAAATTTCGATGTTTTTAAGAGACGTTTTGAGTATAAAGAAACATTACATTTTAAATGTTTTTAATCACTTTATAAAATATTTTTTTAATCTAATTTAAATAGAGAAATAAAAGAATTAAAAAGAGAAAGATAAAGCTATTGAAGTCAGCAGCTAATTTAGGAGGGGAGAAATGTTATGTGACAATTTCCCCACATTAAGAAAATATTGAAGTTCTAAAAGTTAGTGATTAATCAAAATGAAATAAAGTAATTATTATGTATTCTAAAGTTATTTTACAAAGATTGAATGTTATTTAATTTGGAAAGAAAATAATTAAAGGATTAAATGCTAAAAGAAATATATATTTGAAGACCCCCTTTAAAATAGGGTGGTGGGATATGTACTAGAGATCCCTTTAAAATAGGGAGGAATAAAAGAAAGGTTTCTCGAACTCCTTTTAAAAGGGGGATTAAAATAAAATCATGAACCCATGATGGGTGGATATAATTAATTTATAAAGTATTGTTATGACCAGGTGGGTTGGTTGAAAAACCTACCCGGTGAAAATTATTTAAACTGGTGGTGTGGGGATTTAATATACCCATATGAAAATGTGTGCTCAAGTATTTTCTATTTGATTTCGAGTGAAGGCAAGTGGTGGGCATTGAGAGGGGCACTTTAGAGGGTGTCCTAACTAAGGTACATAAAATATAACCCAAGATGGTTCCTACCAAGGCAAAAAGATTATTTATTAAATATTTCCTCCTGATAATGTGGCCATAGCTTGAGGTGTTGAATCTCGGTATCACCTAGGAGTTACTTGAGTAGCACATAGTCCTCACCTAGATATATGTATTTAATCCTTTAACTATTGTTATTTAATATACAATTGGATGTTTTATATGGTAAAGTATTTCTTTAACTTTAGGATTATTAATGGGAAAAAGTCACATCACACTATGGCTTCCTCAATACCACTAAGTCATCATCCATTTTTCACCTTCATAATTGGCAACCTTCTTTCCCTCGGTTGTCACGGTGATCGCTCCAAAATTGCAAACTAACCGCATACAATAACTTCATGCATACAGGAGTTGAACATTATCTCCACATCTAAGAGGAGGTTGAAAACATCGATGTAAGACATTTAGTTTTTGTGTGTCAGAATCGCAAATCGAGGTTCCATTGTTTATATGAACAGGAGATTCCATCAAGATCATGATTCTCATAAATGCATGAGGTCTTAGGATGTGATCAAACAAGGAAAACGCAAATATCAAAACTAAGGAATTTGTGAGCGAGGGTAAAATCCAAAAGGAGAAAAAACTAGTTGAAATAATGACAGAAGGTGAAATTGAATACCAAACTATTGTTTGAAAACATAACAAATGCTTTTCAGGCCTATAAAATCTGGATTTATAGACACGTAAAGAATAGATTTGTAATTTGTAATGCCCAACCCAATAAAATAAAATAAATTTAAAAGAAAGAAGGAAATACGTGCCAAAGTTACGATGGTAGATGAGGGGTGGTTGTTGGAGTGATGGCGGAGGCATGGCGTGTACAGGTTGTTTGTCAGTTATTGTAATTGTAATGTAGTTGTAGGCATTTAGCGTGACCGCTCAACCATTGTCTATATCTTCCCAACCTATGCATGGATTTTAGAGCCATTTTGCTAGACCCCTAGTTCTATTTCGCTCCCCTGGAGGGATCCATTGATGCAAAAGTCCTGCCACAAGAGCCAAAATCTGGAGAATGCACGTGGCGTGTTGAGAAAATGCCTCAACGAAATGTAGTGTCATGGAATATAGTCGGTGGAGCGTATGCCCGAGTGCATACTACGTGGAAGCCCTAACTCTCTTTTACCAAATGGGAAAAGTAGGAATTAAGCCTGATGGATTTACGTTTGCCAGAATCAAGCTTTTGCTGCATGTGAAAATTTTGTTTGCTCAACCATGGTAGAAATATTCACGCGGTATTATTAGAAAAGAGTCAAGTCTCATTATAGTTGTGGAGAATGTCCTTCTAGACATGTATGTAAATGTGGGAGCATAGAAGGTGCACGCAATGTCTTTGATAATATGCCTGAGCTAAATGTGGTTTCTTAGAGTGCAATGATTGTAGGATATGCTCGGGCAGATGTTTTGACGAGGCACTGAAGTTCTTTAGAGAAATGTGATTGACAGGTGTAGCCCAAACTCCACAACCTTTGCAAGCACCCTCTCTTCCCGTGCAGCCTCTCAACTCATGCCAAAATGGGATTTTTGGAGCGAGACGTGGACATCCTCACGAAGCATTGACGTCGTTTCAACAAATGCAAGCAACAAGTGTCCAACCCTACCAGTTTGTCTCCGTCAGGATTGCCCCTGCATGTACCAAAATGGGAGCCTTAGGACAGGGCATGGAGATTCTTCAAAGAATAATTGGCAGCGAGTTTTGTTAAACGTTGTGGTAATATCTTGTTAGACATAAACTACAAAAGGTAGAGGCATGTGATTTTTTTGACAAAATGTCTTAATGAGATTAGGTCTAATGTAATGTGTGGCAAGATACACAATGCATGGCTATGTCAAGGATGCTTTCAAACTTTTGAGTTAATGAAGCACTTTGGATCACACCTTGAACATGTAAGCTTTGTATGCATGCAACCATGTTGGTCTAGTGAATGAGGTTATAAATACTTAAATGGCACGAGTCTGATCATATTGCATAATGCCTACAATTCATCATATGCTCAGCCTGACCTTCTCACATGCTAGCTAGTTTGAGGAAGCTTTACGCTTTATTATTAAAACGCCTCAAGAAAATGTGGTCACGTGACAACAAGGATTGCAGACGATGTGCACATAATAGTTTGTGAAAACAACTTTAGAAACTTTCCAAGCAAATGCCAAGAGTAGGGCAAAGCCAAACTTCCACAATCGTTGCCAAAGATTCCCCCTACCACAACAAGTTTGGGAGCTTTGATTAAGAATTTGGACGTCCAACAAATAACAGTCGATAAGGGGAATTCCTTGAGATATTGCAGCTACAGCAGCCCCATAAGACATGTATGCAAAATGGAGAAGATTCTTGAACGCGTGCAAACCATTTGACAAAATGCCTCTTTGAGATGCGGAACCAAGCTCCACAACCTTGACCGTTTCCACTTCCTCCAGGCATGGTTTTTCATCCTTTCTCATAAATTTTGCTTTCGTAACTTGCATCTATAATTTTGGGTTGAGTAAAACAATGAAACGACTTGTTAAAAAAACCTTTATCTCGATGTCGTGCAAACCGTTTCAAATCAAAAATCATGCCAATTAAACCTACAACGAAAATACCTCTTTTGATGTCATTATAGTCCTTTTTCCATCGTGAACCGAATAAAACTAAGTCGAAATCTTGTTGTCATGCATTTACCATTTGTGACAATCAATCATGGAGGAAAACAGTGCAAAGACATTGTCTCTCAAGGTCAAAACAACTCCCTCCAAACACGACAAACCCCTCTCGAGATCGATGTGCAAAGAGCGCCTCTTAAACTCATTTCCTAAATTTAATTGATGTAACTCCTTCCTTGTTGTACGAGGTTGTCATCCCAACCCTGAAACATTACCAACACAACCATCTACCATGTTTTTTCTAAGTGGTTCTTGAGGCCACTTATGCGAATTATCTATCGGAGGCAGCTACTCGAAAATGTAAGAAGCCCTCCGGAACCACCTCGTTTTAGTGCCCATGGTCCCCAAAAATGAAATGTGAAACCTCAAACCTCTTCTTTGTCATACACGGAATCACGTTGCATGGTTCATTTGAACCGTACTCTCCAAAAATGCACTTTTGCGTAACCATTTGAGCCAACTTGGCTTAGGCTGTTGTTGGGCAGCAATTAAATTCAGCCAAGTGACCCCAGAAAAATACTCCCCGTTTGAGCATCGTTTATCGGTTTTGGATACCATTTTCTCCTTGTGTTTCTCTATTTAATAGAGAAGAAGATGGGACTTTGAAACATTCCATTTGGATTCTCTCGCGCCCTTTGGTGGGCCCCTTTTGGAGGCCACTTAGCCTTATTTGTTGAAGGACAAACAACCAAATTTAGCCAACTGCTCTAGAAAGTTGCATCCAGTTTGAGCTCCGCTTATCGGTTTTGCAATTCATCTTTTTCTCATAATTTGTTGTATAGTAGAGAGTCAATTGGCATTAAACACCTCATTATGATGTTGGGTGCTCTTTTTGTAGGCCCATTCCGTGGCCACTTGGACCAAATTGCGCAAAGAATGGAATCTGAGGTCGTGGACCCATGTTGACCCTCTAAAGTTTGTGCTAGGGATAAGACTAGTATAGTGGTTGATAACATGCATATGGACTTGAAATACGTTGTTCAGAGACTGTAAATAGATGGTTAACGAAATGCCATATTGGCGTGATGCAACAAGTCCTTAACCTCCCTTGTGACCCAAAAAAAAATATGTATTGAAACTCGTAATCTACTATGATATGTATGTTTGGTACACGTAACACTTGATAGGATACTCTTCACCCCTCTACTTGTGCAAGAAAAGAAAGAAATGTTTTCTCTCTCTACTCTCCCTTTCTCTCTCTTAAATCTGAATTGAAATCATGCTCTGAAAATATGGAAATTAGTTATGTTATTTTTCTCCTTTAAAATTGTTTTTGCATGACGATAGCATGTTAGAGGGAGGGTGGATCCATGCCAACAAGTGACTCATGCTCACATGGTTTTGCAGGATGCAAGTAAGATGGCGAAATGGCGTGGTTGTAACTCATTTGTGTATTTTTGTAATTCATATAAGCTATTGGAAAAAAATGTATTGCTACATTTACAGTAATGTGTCATTGCACTATTTGTTTTCAAAAAAGGAGATTTTCCTTGTCATGCATGAAGTTTTAATAAACTTGTAATTGTTCTTTGTTATCGAGTTTAAAGAATTAGCCAAATTTTACTAAATGCTCTTCTTGATTTCATTTGTAGCTATGTTGTGAAACCTACATCATGTATGGTAGAAAGGAGTATCTCTATATAAATTAAAATGGAATTGTGCTCTAAACCCCTTCAATTCTTCATCTTCCCTCGATTATTGCATGACTAGTAGGTGAGCTTGACACTAGGCAATTGAGAACTCCTTGAGATTCCTTCCATATTGAGTGATCCCCACTTTGACCATGACCATCCTAAGTACGGGTGCTTGCTTTTACCAACTAATATTTCTACCCTCAGGTGTCGTGCTCGATAAAACCTCGTGATGATGAGTTGTGCCCTTGTGTTTCCTAATGCAAATCTCGTATCTAGGTATAAACCTCTAGACTTGGTCCTAACAAGGTGTTGAACCTAAAGTAAAACTCATGATTTATTCCCTGGACTTAGTGTTAAGTATGTTATGTACTTATGAAATGAGGGATTGGTCCACGAGTGGAACTTGTGTCGTAAGTTACCTATGTATGAGACTATTGAGTTGAAGCCCTTACTCTTCTCACAAATAGAAGTGTTACCTTGGCAAGAAGTACCTTTGGTTGTGCAAAGGTTGCGAGGTAAGGACGTTTGACCTCCCTAAGTTTTGTCTATTAGTTGGGTGTAGACCCATTTTGGGTGTTAATGAAATTAGTCAATCGTGGACCTCTCTTGAGATCTAGGGTGAAACACACTTTAATATATGTTTGCCCAACAAGAAGGGTAATGGCTAAAAGGTAATAGGGTGTATAAAATTGTAATTGAATGTCTCCTTGTAACATGCATCTAATACTTAAATTGCCCAGGGATAATATAAACTTTGTTAAGTGTGAAATCATACTCCTTAGAATCTTGATGTCTAAGTGAGGGACAAGTATTATATGAACCTTAGTTGTTCTAAAATGTAGTCATTACAAAGACAATGTAATGGCGTAAAGGTTATAAGAACATGAGAGGAAATTTTGGAACTATTGTTAAATGTCGCATACACTTGAATGATCTCATCATGACAAAAACGACTAAGATGACTTTTATAACAAATAAAAATAAAAATAGTGCCTCATTAGTGATCTTTCAACCTATTAAATGGGAAACTTGCAATACGTAAGGGACGAACATATTCACCACACCCCTCAACGTGGTTTAAACAATTATGTTAAATGATTAAAATTAAAAAGGGGAATTTGAGACTTGACCCTTTTGACTGTATGCAAATCCTCTTTTGCGTATCATGTACAATGCAAACTAAGTATTTAAGCGAAGTATTTAGAATATGCAATTAGTTATAATAACTTAAAAACAAAAAGAGTGTAACCGTAGTGATTAAATGCTACTATAAAAAGAACACGTAATCTATTTACTCTTGACTTAATAAACTTCCTTATGTTTCATGTGAACCTCCCTTGTTGCAACTAAGGTAAATTACAAAATCAAGTAAACATGCACCTTAGAAACGAATCCTTAGAACAAGTACTAGTAGCCTCATGTGTGTATAAATGTTCCTATCAACAATCAAACTATATAATTTAATTGCGATGAGAGAAATGAACATAATCAGATGGAATCATTACAAGTAAAATGTTAAGCGAAATAAAGAAAATGCAGTCTAGTTTAAAGAAGAATGAAGGACTATATGCTAAGTGTTTTTCAAAAAGGTCCAATAAAGAAAATAAGATTGTAATAAATATATAATCATGAAAATTTGTGTCGTGGAAAGTGTTTATCCGTAAGCTTATATTGTAGTTGGATCGTTGTGTTGTACTTTGTCATTGGGAAAATGTGGCTTAATGTGCATCATGTGTTTTCATGTTATATATGTGGGTTCATGTTTGTGTAAATGTCCTATGTGATGTTGAGTTATCCTAAGTGATCCCATGTGGTGTTGTGTATCAAGTAATGTAAGTCAAAAAAATATTCCGGTATTTTTGTTGTTGTATTTGTGTGTCAAAATTGTGGGCATGACATGATTAAGACGTGAAAGTTTTTAAAAAGAGAATTGTTGACGCCGTGATGACAGAATGGAGGCAGATCGTGAAGGTTCTTGAGGAAGCACATGATTTTCAAATGTTTTGTAGACTAGACTGTGGTTGTTTTTGACCAAAAATAAAGATTAGAGGAGTTGGACGCAGAGGAAAACTTTCTACAAGCATGAATGTACCAAAAGCAAAATAACAACTCTTAATGATTCATTAGGACACACAATCTTAAATCATGGTTTGCATCCGTTTCAAGACATGAGAGCAAAAACGAGGAGAGAAATTCACGATCGTGCAAAACAAGAAATTTCCAACAAAAGTACAAAAGATGGAAGCAATCAAAAGATGTGAAAGAAGAAATGCAAACGTGACAGTTTGTAGAAAATGTGACAAGCCAGAACACATATAAAAGACGTTTTGTTTTTGAGACTACAGACCACAAGGAGATTGAATGTCACAATCCAATCAACAAAGTTGAGTTTCCCAACAATTTTATGATTTTGTAGCATCATTAATATTGGATGTATTGTTTATTAATTTCATAGCCCTCCAAGGAATGTTTTTTATAGTTTTTGCATTGATTTACAAGTCAGAGGTCAAAAATAATGGCCAATATTCAAATTTTAGTTCTACCCAAAGCGTAACAACTAATTGGTCAAAATTATAACATCTAAAGTCAGAAAATACAATTCCAAAGTATCGGGCTGCAATAAGATTGTTCTCGAAAAGGAATTGAGACAAGATACAGATTTTGTAAACTATGACAAACATCATAAGGAGGCTCTTTTGCTACTGAAATTGTTTGTTTCAGATGATTAAATATCCGAGGTCCAGAATGCCACTATAGCAAGTGATCTTTAGACTAGTCTTCAAAGCAAGTATCAGACTTTAGGGAAAAGTCAAGCCCTGTACCTAAAGAAATTATTGTTTTCTACAAAGATGAATGAGGGTGAGTCCCTTTCAGAACATTTTTAGATGAAATATATCTGAGACCAACTCACTATCATAACATTGGATAATGACAACCTAGTTTCTGTTCTTTTGAATAGTTTACTACCCTCCTATGAAACATTTGTGGAAGCTTTACACTTGATGACAAAAAGTCAAACCCTAGTATTTGATAGGATTAGTTCTTATTTGTTGCAAAAGGAACAGAAGCAAACTCAGATGAGTGAGACTATTTCTCGACAAACAGCGAATATATTTTCTTCTCAATCGAAGGGGAATTGGAAACATAACCTTAAAAGGATCTACTTCAAAATATCATATGACATATTATTATCATAACATTGCATGTTAAAAAGGATTGTTGAAAGTGATAGTATGATTTTTCCCACAACAAAAGGCTGCAATGTCAGGCAAATGTGACAGATGATCAAGACGAACAAGATTCTAAGGAAGATTATGCCAGTGTGACATCATACTCGAACAACAGTGCTACAATTTGTTGATTCGTTGGTTCTGGCGCATCCAGACATTTTATACAATTTACTCCAAATGCAAATAAAATTGATTTAGTTCTATTAGCTGATGGGGAGACACTAGCAGTAGAAGAGATGGGAGATATCCGCATAGTGTTGAATAATGCTCAAAAATTCACTATTAAAGAATGTCGGGTATGTTCCTAGCTTGAATAATAATATCTTGTTTATTATACAATTAACAGAAAATCCCAACATACCTATGAATTTCTCTATGTAGCAGTGTACAGGGAATTTGAATAAAAATATCTTGTGCAAGATCAGTGATGTACAGGGAACTTGAAAAGTCATATGGAGTAAAGGTGTTAGGAAGCTATATTCGAGATCTAATGACACCAAAAAGGTGAGGATATTGATAGTTTTGCCAGACCATATAGAGCAGAACGAGATAAACACGGAGGCTGTTTTAAAAGCCTTGACACCAGCAGTTAGAATTAAGATAGAGGAACAAAGGGAAGAGAATCTTGAGAAGTTCAAGAGACAAATGGAAAAGGCTCAAGCCGCCAAAGATGAAGAAGCTAGAAGGAAAGAAAATAAAGAATGGGCAAGGAAAAAAATGAAAAGCGGATGAGCTTTATGAGAAGCAACTCAAACAAATCAGGTCTAAAAGCTATAGACAAGCTACAAGGAAGGTGGCAGAAAGTAGGTAAAAATTAGAGAAGTTTTCCAAAGCTAACACAAAGGCTCTTTCCAAAGGAAAGGAATTAGCCAAGAAAGAAATAAAAGCCCGAAGCAACTCAAAGAAATCAGGTCTAAAAGCTATATGGAGGCTACAAGGAAGGCGGCAGAAGGTACGTAAAAATTGGAGAAGTTCTCCAAAGCTAACACAAAGGCTCTTTCCAAAGGAAGGGAATTAGCCAAGAAAGAAATAAGAGCCCTTAAATCCTTGCAGCAACAAAACATCAAAGTGGCAACAAAGAAAGCCACCCAGGAGATCCATAAATAAAGAGATAAAGAAGAGGAGGAAAGAAAGTAACAGCAACTAAGGCTGAAGAAGACAAAAAAATGGCTAAAAGAAAGAAGAAGATAAGTTGGCTAAACAAAAGGAGTGGCAGAAGAGAAAGGAGTCCATCAAATAAATCACAATATTATTAACCAATAATAATTTTAAAAAATTGAGGGCTAACTCATTAGGGTTCTTAGTTTAAACAACGGTGGCAAAACACTACATTTTCATAAAATACAAGATCTCAAGAGATATCACTTGTTCAAAGAGCAATAGAAACCACAACAAAAAAATCAAGAGAGCAAGAGTAGACAGAAGATTTTTTTCTTTACATTTACATATGGTATCATAGCAAAGGTTCAAGCTCTAGAATCTTTGGGACAAACTTGTATCTAAACAATTGCTTGTAATTCTATAGATGAGAAAGCAGTTTGGACATGAGCACCGTCTATTTCTAGGCATGGGTTCCTTCTCCTTATCTACCTCTTGTATATTTGCTTTTGATTTTGGATGTTGTAGGAAACATAAAATTTAATTTACCGAAAGGCACGCACACACACTTATACAAACATGATAGATTGTGTGGATGTAGTTGTTTGGAATTTTGCATTTTGTATGAATATTCTAACCAAGTAAAACACTTGCCTTGATTGGACCTCCGGCTAGTCCGAACATTTTAAGGGAGTTGTTGGAGTTAGATTGGTAACACACGACCTTCCCACTCGTGCATTACCCCCCATAAATGTAGTGCCCCTCCCATTATTGCATCGTCAATCCCGCTTATGAGCTCTACAAATCGGTACTTTGGGTGGTCACGCTTTCCTCTTTAGTGATCTCATCTTTCATGTTAACGGATAACTATGGGATAATGGTCTCATTTAATAACAATTTAAGTGTAGTTAAAGGGATGTAATTTAATGTTATTCATGGGGAAACATTTTAGTAATATGCTATAATGGCACTATCGTGGATTGGTCTTAGAAACAAGTGGAAGTAAGGTGGAACCCTTCCATCATGTTGAATAAAAAGGCCATTCTTTTGGATCTAGGTTTAACCCGAGTGTAGGATTGGGAAGGAATGGATAATGGTGTGTATAGCGCACGATAACCGATGTAAGTTCTTTCAAGTCCCATTTATCACTATTGGTAGCAAAGGACCAAACAATGTTAGTCTTTAATGTTGCAACTCCTCCTTAGAGGTAATGCCTCTATAGGACATTAGGAAAGTACTTCCATGATCTTAAGAAAGGAGTTAGTCACCCTTATCAATGGCTTATGTGGTAAGCTTCCTATAATTATCTTGTGGATGGTGTAGTTGTACCCATCAAGCAAATGAAATCATGTTCATATGTTAATACTTGAGGTTTGATTTCCTTATTGTGCCATTAGAGGGCTTAGAGTTATGTGTGAAGAGATATTTGGGCCAAGCACAACTTTTGCCATGGAAATTGCATAGGAATTGGAATAGTTCGGTAAGTACCTTCTCCATAACCCATCTTTGTGGGTTAACCTTAAATGAGTACCTTATACTATAGAATGTTTTGTTCCTAGTGGTAATTTTGAATTGAAATAGCACCTTATAAAGAGGATAGAATTTTGGTCTTAATGATATGGGAAACTTTGTGACGTTCTTGGTCACACTCATGCGTTAGAGCATCTCTATTTTACCAAATTAAGAGAAGGATAAATTGTGTTGACCCTACTTTTTGTACCTACAAAACACCTCGCTGAGAAGTACATGGGCCTCGTGAAAGGTGTTCCAAATTAAACTCGTCTCCCTTTGCATTGTTTGAATTACATGTGAGCTATAATTGGTAGAATAATGATGGTTAGGAAGACCTTTTATGGGTTAAGCAACTTATTCATGCATACCTCACTTCCTGAGTGATGGCTAAAGTTTGTTGCGGATTCTTGCCAAATTTGGGCACTCTTGGACCTAACCTTCTTGTGTTTAAGAATGGAAGATGTTACATAAGTTCCGATATAGGTAGTGTGAGAAAAAATATAGAATTATAACTCTAGAATGGACCTTTGAATGAAATGAAACTAACTTGCATTGTGACATTGTGAGGCCTAATGACTTAAACCGTGTTTTTGTGAAGGTAACACTTTTGAAGTAATAAAATGCAATGCTTGCACATGTGACAATTGTAATTTTTGGTATGTTGGTTTATTGTAAGGTAAGTGTTGGTGTTAAGTGTTTATTGTTTAGTGCAATAGTTCTTAAGTGTTGCGCCGTATTATAGCAACAACAAAAAAATGTCAACTTTTCAGCTTATAATTTGAGTGGTAAATTTGAGGGCATGACAATAAATGTCAACTTCACTTTCCAAGTTTAGGCAAAAGGACTCTTTTGGTGTGTTTAAACAACTTTTTGGACTTAGTAAAACCCATTTGAAATCATTGTGTAATAAATGATTACAATTTGTACATCGGCAACCTATCGCCTCGACACATTCTTTGTAGCTTTAATTTGACAAACCATCAATTGGATTAATCTTATGCTGAGGCGGATATTTATTTGGGCCCGATTTCAAAGCCACCTTGCATACTGTTTGCAAAAACAGCCCTTTTGGCCTTGCAGAACCAGTTGAAATCAATGCGCAATAGATACATGTGGTCATTTTTTCTGCAACCTAATTACTTAAATGCACTTTCCTTGGTTTTAAATTGTTAGATTACTAGTTAAATAAATTTTATGCCAAAGGTAGGTATTTTTATGGGTCGTTTTCAAACCCATTTTGTAAGCAACTCGAAAGAGTGCCCTTTTAACCTTGTGAATGCCTTCTCGGAATGGTATCGCTAAAATAAGCGTACCTTAAGGATTTTTTTCCATTGACTTATCTATTGTTTCTCTATATAAAATAGCACTATGGAAGTGAAGGTCTAGGTTTTTGCTTGTCTGCTAAATTATTTTGGGGGTCATTCCGTAGGCATTTTATTAGCTTAGAATTAAAATTCCCTTAGGTTGTATGAATCTAGATTTTGACTCCATGGCTCAACCTTTGCACTGGACTTTTGATTAGGCTTATAGGGGTTGTCTTGGACACATTGCCAATGTTTAGATTACTTTAGATCCTTTCTTTGGCCTCGTCATGTTCAATTACTTTATTTTGTTACTTGTTAAGCGGTTGTCATTTGGGGTTGCGACAATGTAGCATGTTTGGTTGTTTGTAGTTACTCATAATATGATAAATTTTGTTAACATAGTCAAATACGAATCTCTACAAACACTTTTAGTGGGCCATGATGGCGTAGTACTTAATGCTTGAATGTGAACGTTATGATGTTGCTCTCTCTCTTGAACCCTCTCTTCTTAAATGGAAATGATGCTCGTGTGAAAGAAATAAATATTCTCTCTCCCTCTAACCTTAAATATATTGAATGATTACAAACATGAGTTAAAAATGATTCTCTTCCTTGTTCTCTCTGAAATTACAAATTACTTTCAATTGCTTGCTTGGTAGAGTGACATCCATGTCAATGTTTATGTTGACCCATGAAAATGCGGGCTTGCCATAGAGGCTACGTGAGAGAATGCAAATAAATGGACTTTTCCTCAAAGATTTATATCTCTTCCCTATGATTGAAACTTATCAATTATATGAACTTGAGAACCAGAAAAATTTTGAATAAGTAGACTTAATTTAGGACAATGTACCAATTGTACTCCTAAACCTTGAAAAGAATTTTTTTAAATTTTGTTGTATGTTAGTTGAAACATGGGGAAAAGTGTATTGGCATTTGATAGTTTCATTATAAACCTCAAGTACACATTGTTCTAAATTTGGTTAATATCATATATTAAAAGCTATGCTCTTTTTGCCTATGGGAAATTACTTGTTGCATTCTTGTAGACTTATCCCATTATATTGTAAAAAGAAGCTTAATTTATAACCCGTTCAAATCAAAGCATTTTACCCTTTGTTGGTTAGCCTAAGCGTAGACCACACCCTTGTTCCTTTGATGTTGCATTGAGTTGGGTACACCTATCTTACTCTTCTCTAATGCCTTTGCACGATGGGACCTTCCACCTTTATTGTTTCTTTTGAAAATGCTCTTGATCTCACCTCAAATATTGAACCATAGGCTTGACTTAGAAATGTAACTCTACTCTAATACCCGTGTATGGAGGGTAATTTTGGAATGTATTTGGTGGTTTTAAAGTTCGTGTTGTAAATGGCAAGTCACTATAAGTGCAACTTGTTGAAGAATCCTAGAGCTTGTTACGCTCATTGTTGGTTTCATTTCTAACCTTTAAGATGTTTGAAATGGATTTAAACTTAGTGTTCCCCGGGGATTATTTGTGGTATCTAATGGTTGATTTAATCTTAAGGGTGCAATGAATGCTAGCATCGGATTTATTGACACTCGAGTTAATGCAGTTTGTTTGCTTGATATGTTTATGCTTGAAATTCGGATCTTGAGCAATTGTTTGTATCACCACCTCAAATCAAAGGGAACTTTTGCTCTTCCTCCTTACGGCAATAAGAGGAGGAATCCAAAAAGAAAAGGCTCGAAGAAGACGGTCTAGAAGATAAAAAGCAATCAAAAGAAAAGGGAGAAAGAGGAGGCCAAAAGCAAGGAAAAAAAGCACTCAAAGAGATGACACATGAATTGCAAAAAGAGGAAGAAGCACACTAAACAAATGAGAACGGAAAAGAAGAAAAATTAGGAACAAGGACAGAGAAAAAGGAAAAGATTGGGAGAACTAATTTAAAAAATATTGGCAGAAAGAAGTGACCACCAAACAGCAGCAAGAGATGGAGAAGACGATAGAAAGCAAGAAGAGCTAGAGACTCTAAAGAAGGATAAAGGTTAAGGCCAAGAGAAAAACAAAATAACTTGCATGAGATAAGATATTGATTGCTCGAATACAAATTGAACAACGCCGAAACCTCTAACGAGAAGGAAACAAGGAGTCACTAAGGAAATGAAGAAAAATGGCATCCATCTCGAGAATAAGGATAAAGACCAAGAGAAGCTAGAGCATGTGAACATTGAGTTCAAAGAGATTGAGATAGCCAAGAATAAAACAAATAGTAATGGAGAGGGGCCAAGCTCGAACCGCCAAAATTATTTAGTGTTAGAGATCCCCTTGGTTGTGTAAAAGCTATCGTTGCAAATTTGATCCAACAAGCGATTACCACACTCATCTTGCGATCCACCAAACAAGTTAAGCATGCAGCAACTACACATATTAATCAATTGTCAACAGCCCAAAAGCATCTGATTGGTATTATCTTCCACAATTTTGATTCAACTGGACTAAACAAAATGCACAACTTGAGGAAGCCATGAAGTGGTAGAGATGGTGCATGCAGCTAGAGCTCAATTTCATCCAAAAGAACGTTGCGAATTAGGATCAACTAAAGCAAACAATTGAAAATTACCCTCAACTAGCCAACTCTTACGGGAAAACGGAAAGCAATCAAAGAACTATTAGAGATCCGAGTTAAATCATTAAAATAAAGTTAATTTAGCCTTATAAATAAATAAATGTCGATGGGGTGGGAGTGGTGCGGTTAAGTCACATGGTTGTGTGCTTTGGTCCACCCGGTTTCAAATCCCCGAGGCACGATCCTCTCTGGAGGTGGTTTTGTCACGGATACGGCATCTCCAAATATCGCTGCGGTGGCGACTATGTTCTTCTTCGTTGTAGTGGCAACTCTTGGTTCTTTGTTGCGGTTGCAAAGCACTCCCGATATTGGCTTCACTCCGCGGCGGATGCAACTTGCTAGACTCCTTGTTGAAATGCGTTGCGGTTGCGGCACTCCAAAAATTACTTCACTCGGTTAGCTAGATTCATTGTTGAAATACGTTCACATCACTGACACTCCAGAATTTGCTTCACTCGGGTTCCTTGTGTTGGTTCCCATATTGTAATCAAGGATGTGGGTCCTTATCAAAAATTCTAAAAAATTTACCCTTAATCAAAAAAGTAAATAAAATAAATAAAAAACATTAAATACACATTACACAAATTTGACACTATGTTTTATGTGGGAAACCCTCGTAAGAGGAAAAAACCCACAGGAATAGATATTTCCATTATTTGAGAAACCTTCAATTACATAGTCTAGTAAACTCTTCCCCACCTCACTCCTCTCCATTTTTACATTACATTATTTCACGCTTTTCAAATGCATGTTTTACCGAGCCCTAAGTGCCCTATTTAAGTGGAGTGATATAAATTTAATAAGAACAGTATAAGGGGTTAAACCCACTTAATGTTATTGTTTTAACACTACACCTTAATATTAAGTGGGGTTTATATGCCAACATTACTGTTTATACAACAAGATTTACAATCCTTAAACCACGGTGAGGGTTTTAGGCTAGCATATCACTTTTGAAGGATTTATACACCTTCATCATGCTAAACTTACCTTTTTGTACAAAAGGATTTGGAATCCATAAATCAAAAGTGATGATTTAGGCTAAACATGATTTGTGAGACTACATCTCACAGTTTCTCATGAAAAATCTATATAAGCACCTTATGAGCCTTTTATAAAATAAGGACCTTTAAAAAATGATGTTTTGTTACTAGACTACACAATAAACTTAGAGTGATAAGTTTACTTAGATCATAAAAATATTTTACAATGTTTTTATGGAGCAAAAGTATAGAGGTGAAGAAGAAAACACATGGTCGACTGTTAGGAGGTGGCATTGTCATGCACACTCCCCCTCAATGGCAACTTTGAAAGGCCAAACATTACATGAAACTTGCAGAACTTCACAACACACAATGGCTTTGTAAATATGTCTGCAACTTGATTTTCAAGAGACAGAATCAAGGTTTATATCACCATAGAGTAACTTCTCTCGGATAAAATGCACATAAATCTTTATATGCTTTGTTATTTGGTGTTGTTCGGGTTATTAGTGAAAGCAGTACAACTCTAACTATCACACAAAAGAGTAATTCTTTTAACTTTCAAGTGAATTTCTTCCAATGGTCGCTTTAGCCACATAGCTTCCTTTGTTGTTTTCATTGTACTTTTATATTCTGCCTCAATAGAAAATATGGAGACTGTTGGTTGTTTCTTACTACTCCAAGTAATAGCACACGTAACAAATTTGAACACATCTAGTTGTATATTTTCTATCTATTACATCACCAACATGGTCAGAATCACAATATCCATATAAACAAGCATTATCAAAAAGAAGTGTAATGTAAACCAAAATTAATTGTTCCTTTAATATATCTTAATATTCTTTTTGCTAACTTCCAATGATCCTGATATGGTTCTTACATGAATCTGGAAGCAATACCTACTACATATGCAATATCAAGTCTAGTGATTGTTAAATTAAACTACCTACAAGTTATCTATAAAGAGTAGGGTTAATTTTTTCACATGCAGGTTTAGGATCAAGTTTACAACCAACTTCAATAGAAATAGCAATTGGTTAAAATCCAACATATTAAATCTTTAAGTAAATTAGCAACATATTGTGACTGAGATACAACAATAGAATGTTTATCTTGAAAAATTGTCATGCCTAAAAAATGATGTAATAATCTTAAATTAGTCATTTCAAAGTATTGTTTCAATTTAGTTTTAATTTTAAAAATTAAACTATTTGAATTGCTAGTAATAAGCAAATCATCAACATATAATACAATAAGAATAATTGATTATTTTCAATTTTAACAAAGAGATCATTATCAAATGAGCAATTAGTGAAACCAATATCTTTGAAAAAATTGTTTATTTTTGCATACCAAGCTCTAGGAGCTTGTTTTAAGCCATATAAAAAAAAATCAGTTTACAAAGAGTTTTTTACCAAGTTCTTCAAAACCTTTAGGTTGAGTCATGTAAATTTCTTCTTTTAAATCACCATTCAAGAAGGCATTCTTAACATCCATCTGGTGAATTTCCCAACCATATTGAGCAGCTAAGGAAATGAGAATCCTAATGGTGCTCATTTTTGCAACAAGGGCAAAAGTTTCTACATAGTCAATGTCGGGTTTTTGAGTAAACCCGTGAGTTACTAACCTGGCTTTGAATTTATCAATATTTTCATCGGTCTTATACTTGATTTTGTAAAATACCTAGATCCAACAATACTACGTTTTCCGGAGGAAGAAGATCCCAAATTTGATTTTTAATTAAGGTTTTATATTTGGCTTTCATTGTTTCTATCCATCTTTCGCCGTGAGATGCTTCTTCAAAAGATTAGGGTTCCAGGCTCATACATAATCATTAAGGCATGGTAGGTATGGTGGCTTCTAGTCATCTTAAAAAAATTATCGGGATTAGAGTTTTGAAGTAAAAATTGAGTCCATTTAGATCGTATAGTTATAAAGGACACAAGAAGAGACTCGTGTTCAATTATAAATAGAAGAAAAAGAAGACGAACAACAAAAAGGTTTTTCAAAGATTTTAACATTTTTGTTCTCAATAACTTCACGTTTTACAGAATCATAGATCCTTAAACCTTTTGTTTTACCTCCATAGCCTACAAAGATGCAAGGATAAGAGGTTTGATCTAACTTCTTCCTTTTAGCTTTAGGAATGAAGATGGAGGCAGGGCTTCCAAAGATTCTTAGATGAGATATGTTAGGTTTCTTATTAGTCCACTTTTCTATAGGAGTAGATTGAAATAGGGCTTTAGTAGGGACTCTGTTCAGAATGTGAACAACGGTATTCATAGCTTCATCCATAAAAATTTAGGGACTTGGGCTTTGGTATAACATGGTCCTGGCCATTTCAAGAATGGTGTGGTTTTTCCTTTCTGCTATACCATTTTGTTGAGGAGAATAGGGAGTAGTGAGTTCCCTTTGTATTCCACATTCGACACAAAAAGAATCAAATGCTTTACTAATGTATTCTCCTCCATTATCTGTTCTAAGTCTTTTAATTTTACGACTAGAACTATTTTCAACTAAAGCTTTAAATTCTTTAAATTTAGATAAAACATTTGATTTATTTTTATAAAGAAAGACCAAATCATACGAGAATAATCATCAATGAAAGTAATTGCATACAAGGAACTGTTTAGGAAGGAACTTCTACAGGTCCTCTAACATTACTATGAAAAGTTCAAAAAGTTTCAAGGAGTTTATTTTGTGATGGTTATGAAAGAGGTTTGCAGATTGCTTACGATGTAAGCACTCTTCACAAGTTTCCCGAGTATGAGAGATAGGCAATAGTCCAACTAGGTTAAGAGGAGACATATGATACATGTTTCTAAAATTAACATGTCCTAATCTTTCATGTCATAATTGTAAATCATTCCTATTTTGAGAAGAAAGACATGAAGTAGTTGCAAAACCTTTAAATATATATAAACCATTCTTTTGTATTCCTTCTGCAATAGTAATATCTAACTCATTTTTAATATACCATTTATCTTTTAGTAAAATTATGCTATAGTTGTTTTGAGTTAGTTGAGAACATGATAGCAAATTCATTTTCAGTTTAGGAACACATAAAACATCATTTATATAACCATTAAAAAATTTAGTTTTACCTTGATTTTGAACATCAAGAATGGAATGATCGCCAAGATAAATTTGATCATTACATTCTTTAATATTAGAAAAAATATCTTATCTATAGGTCATGTGCCTAGACGCACCACTATCTAAGATCCATTCGTTTTCTTTTGCAGTAACTAATGCAACATATAAGGCAACTACATTAGGTTTTTTATTATTCTTTTGATTTTTGATTTGGTTTATTTCCTTTCTGATTTTTGAAATTTGGTTTATTTTTGTTTATCCTACAGTCTTCCTTTTTATGACCAAATTTCCCACAATTATGGCATTTTCCATCAAAACTAACTTTTAGGTGATTATTCACTATTTTCTTATCTTTACTAGGGGGTTTAAAGTTTGATTTGAACTTTTGATTCTTGTTAAATTTAGAAAAGTTATTTTTAGGTTTTTGAGCGAGAAGTGTCTAGAGTGGCATTCTCCTTCGAATTAAAGTTCGTCATTACTTGCTCTTCTTGAATTGGCGGCTCGGGGAGTGTGGAAGGTTTGAGCAAGGCTGGAATCTTTTGGAGAATCTCAATTAACCAATTATCACCACTTATCGTTCATCGGCAAAAGCACTAAGAGGTAGGGCTCCTTGAGACATGAAGATGCAATGATGAGTACTACATGTCCCTCCTTATACACTTTGTGCCTTTCATCGATCTCGTTCTAGACTTGGGAGCAAGACGTTAACCTTCTCGCTAAAACCAGAGAGCCTTGAAGACCGATTAACGCCACATGTATATCCCGCATGTGTCCTTCAACTGCTCACTTATTTTCCACAAGTTGCTTGAACTTTAACCTCCAGCCTAACTCAACTTTGATAAAGCTTAATCCACGTGTTGGCCTCTCCAACCTTGAGATCTCAAGTTCTCTAAGTTCCTCCTCGTCCCTTTGATTTTACTTTGTAAAACTTTCGAACCACGAGACTCTAGGTTCTTGGGTTCTCGGGTTTCTCACCACTTGTTACTAATCCACGACCAAAGTGACTTTAGAACTTGAAAAGCAATGAGTCCCAAGTGATGAAAGATTGCCACATGTCCTAGTTTGCTTCAATAAAGTTGACGGTTTGCTCCTCAAAGAAAACGAAGGCAAATGGACATCTTCAACCGTCCCAAGGAAAAACAAACTAAAATTGACAAACTCTTTTTTTATCAACCCCGTATGAGTCGATAGCTACCTTGTGCAAGCAACTTAGACAAGTTTAAAACCATCAAGGTGTCCAAAATGCCTGTAAAATCATGATCAAAAGCCTTCAAGTTAAGAAATGGTAACTAGTTGCCCAAAATGAAGTGTGGTGCTCATTTTGGCAACAACGCATATTTATAGGGGATCATAACTTGAAGCCACTAACTCTCTTAGCTAATGGCATCGAACGTGGTTGATGCGGTTGGTTAGCAAAAAGTCATATCATGGTCAATACCATCAAATAGCAACAACCGGCATGAGGTTCCTAAAGGAGAAAAGGTAAGAAAGTGGAGTAGAGGCTTACAAGCGGTGTGGAGCTAATTTGAAGGTGTTGTTAATAGGTGTGAAGGTGATAGTAAGAGGATATCAAAGAAGGTAGTAAGGCATCCGCTGAGATGATCTGACGCACATGGGGCACACAACAACTCTCTTCAGGTACCACTAACCAACCCGTCCATTCCCAATATGACGCTTTAGGCACGCACTCAACGAGTTTAATGGTGACTGGCTTGCAAAGAAAAATCATTAGAAGAGTGAAAAATAAGGTGTGTACAAAGTGTAATTGGCTTGTGGAGGAAAATGTTGTCCAATGGAACTTTCTTGTTAGTTCTATTTCAGGGGGAGCTCTTTCATGTTTGGGTCTTAGTAATATGTAATGTTATTGGTTTAAGGCAAGGTTACCTTGTTCAGTAATGCTTGTTGGGGGCGGGGGAACAACAATTGTTAAGTGTAGTGGTGGTTAACAAAACTCCGCAATTTAATTATAACAATTGTCAATTTAACAAGAAGAGCGAAGCATTCCAAAGTTCCATTCTTCTCGGATCATATCGCTTGCTCTCACAATGTGAAATGCAAAATAACCCAAGCATGTTGACAAGGCAAAATACGTGGGACAAATAATGCTTGAGAAATGACATTCATTATTATGTTACCACATTATAATTAGGCTGGATGACTCCTAGAACCGGCGACGCCTTCTTTAATTCTGCAATCAGAGCAGGAAAACAGGTTTCTGCCGCTCGAGCCTTGAGTGCGCCGATAAAGTCCCTTACTGGGGACACCCCTCCTGAGATACCTTTTTTCAAGCTTGCAATGGGCCTTCTCTCTTTCATCTGAAATGTACAGCAGAAAGAATGCTCTGTTAAAAGCAATTAAACAGAGGGACATAAAAGAGAAATTGAAGGCCGTCCTCGTTACCTCGGAAACTTCTTTGTCTTTGTTCCAAACAATTTCTTCAAGGATGTTACGAGGAGTGTTTCCTTCGTTTTGTAAGCGGAATTCAAAAGGCCCAACATGGTGCAAAGGAGGCCCTGTGGTAGGGCGCCTTCTGATGATGCCCATGTTGATTTTCCCTTCTTTCCCATGAGCATTGCTAGTGTGCCGTCTACAATTGCTCCTAAAACTCAGATGCTCCGCGCCTCTCTTCACCCCAAAATCAAACCCTACGCTGCCTTCCATGTCCCTAACGCACCATATGCATTTACTTCTAACAGATGTCGATCCTCATCCAAACCATTGCAGTACCAACCACCGTCCGTGCTGCTATGTTTACGTGTGATAGTGATCAAATTTTAAGGACGGATCCGAATTTCATTATTAAGCGTAAATATTGGAGTAGCACTTCCATGATGAAAACTAGTATATATTTTCCGAGTAGAATAAGTAAACACCTCATAAAAATAAATATAAACAAAATTATTGAATATTTATAAAACAAACTAAATTTTTTTAGATGAAAGAACTAAAAACAGTAATTAGGGTTGAATATACATCAATCACATATAAGAATAATATATATACCCCTACTTAAGGTCTATTTTATTATAAGGCTATTTTATAACTTAGTGTAAAATAAGTCAATTAATTGACTCATTTAATGAGATTATTATACAACAAACAATCAATATTTTTAGATTAAAAATTTATAATTGTATCAAATAGTTGCTTAATAGTTTGTTTCTTACAACATTAAGCACACAAGTAATGAGTAAGATCATTTATACTCATATAAATGTGTTAAAGTGCATTAACACACCTATGGTCACTCAAGCATTTAGACAACAAAAACAAAAACAAACTATCTGTAACTATTAACTCAAACTTATATTTGATTTTCTATATGTCACCTCCATGAATGTCATTATTCTACGGCTCCCACTATCTTCTCGAACTCGATTTGCTCAATGCACGTCGATTAGAAGATTATCCCTTTTGATTCATATTAGGCTCAAGCCAATAGGTTCCAATGTAGTGATCCTCTGACTCGACATTGATATGATCCTTGGCTTACATAATTTATACTTCGAGCCTTCACGGTTAATTGATATTGTCCACTATTTCCATCTCATAGGTTGTGGGTTTCACTTTACAATTTTCATTGTGTTAGCTTGATGTAAGAGCTTGGGTCTTGATCGAATGAGCCTTCTCTCTTGCTTCTCACATATAGCTCTGTTGGTCCGAAAATCTTTGCGTGGACAGATCTATGGATAGACGAGCCAACAGTGTGCAGGGCTTAGCCCCTCTTTGAGACAGCAAAGCGAAACTGGTTTATTGCTATTTCTACTAGCAGGAACCTATGCAAGTCTCACAGATTCTGCCTTCGGGGGTTGGGATCTCATCCCAGTAGAGTGTTCCAGGCTGCGAAAAGAAAGGAATGAAAGAGGGAGAAGAGAAAGAACAGATCCGAAGGGAGAAAAGAAATGAATTCCAAAGCAGAAAGGTCAGAAGATTTATGTTTTTAGTTTGGTAGTAAACAGAGCCAAACCTACTTGCATAAATAAACAAAGCAATACTGATAAACAAATGACGGAAAAGTAGATATGAATCCAACAGATTAAACACATACAGATCTAACGTAAGAAAGATCTTATGTATAAACCAAACTATTGAGCACAAAGTCCAATAATTGTATTATCAGTTCTTTTCTCATTCATAAGAAAGCTCAAAGTCTTTCTCCCTCACTTCTATTTCTATCTAAAAATGTTCACCCTTGAACACAACAAGCAAGCATTCTCATATTTATAGAAAATGAGGGAGAGAGAAGGCAAAATGGAGCCAACCACTTATTTACAAGATATTTACAAAATATCTAAAAGTCATGTTGACTTTGACAACTTGGATGGATGACATCATCCCATGATGCAACATGGATGATGTCATCATTTGTGCTAACACATTTTAGACATTTCAAAAGAAAGTCGAGAATAGAGAGAAGAAGAAGAAGAAGAAGAAGAAGCTACTCATTATCATCATCCTGCGGCCGAAAAGGGGTTGCTGCTTTCGATGCTTGCTTTCGTGTGATGATATGTGGAACTCGAGCGCGGTATTCCAAAAACTTGCTAATCATCGCCCAAATTGATCTTGTGACGGATCCTTGTGGCTTGCTTCACCGATTGCTTCGCAAGTCTCCGCTCGTTTATGAGCTTTTCCGGAGTTTGGAATAATCTTTCTCCGCCTCGATAAGGAACCCAATGAAGTCCCTACAGCCAGAGGTTGTTGATAGATTCATGTCGAACGTGACCTCGGCCCCGTCCCTGAGAAGCTATCTCCTCAAGATCCGGATAGTGTCATCACCGATCTCAAGGTAAGGGAAGGAGTGAGCAACCCCGGGAGTCATGGCGAGGACAATTTTCTCCATTTGATGCATTGCATCCGTGGCCTCTTCCTTTACCTTGTCTATCTTTTCTAAAACAAATTCCAAATGATCTATCCGATAGTCCGAGTGGACATAGTTTTGTTGAGGGCCCTCGATGACCGAAGACTCGAACTTGACCAGATCTTCGATGAACAATCGAACATTTGTTGGAAGGTATCGTGTTTGAGTCTAGCATGTTCTAACTCTTCGATATCGGACTCGCTAATGCTTGGAGTTCCTTATTCGCCTTCTCGATGTTTAAGTATAAACCGATATACTCGCGATTACTCTTTCACTATCTTTGAGGATCTGGCTCCTCCAAGCGAAATGACCATACCACCGCTCGCCGATCTTTGAATACTCATTGATCTTCTCCCGACCGAGCACTCAGAGTCTTGGCGGCAGCCGATTGTGGGAGGTGCACTTCCCATCTTCTCGTAAGGCTTGAAGCGGTGTACTTGTTCTTCGCTCCTTCGAGAGCCTTTTCTCCTCTTTCGCTTCCCAAGCTTTTACAGAGTGCATCAACCAAGTGGAAAGAGCTTCCCCACGGAGACTTTCGAGGATGTCCCCATTGTGACTTGGGTCACGGTGAAATCTGTCTTAAATGATCTTCTTTCTCTTTGAGGGGTTGGGGTAAGCTATTTCCATGACTCTCTCACCGCGCTCTTTGAGAAGCGTGTAACCGGCTTGTGCTTCTTTGCTCCTTTAGTTTGAATGACCGAAAAGTCCATCGGAGCGATGGGGACTTTCCTCTTTTGTTGGCTCAGCTGCTGAGAGATCCAAGCTGGTCCTATAGAAGAAGGACCAGAGACAGAGGGGGAAGCAGCAACGGTAGAAGAGGGGAAAAACGTGGAGACACGCGGCGGCGGCATGGAAAGAATAGCCGAAGAAATGTCCACGGGAGGAAGGGGAACCGCAACTGCAGAAGACATAGGAAGGGAAGGGAGCTCGGAGATGAGGGAAGAAATAGAGGAAGACAAATCAGCGAGGGAGGAGAAGATAGATGAAGAAGCAGGGGAAAGGGTAGAAGAAGGGGCAGAGGACACGACCAAAGGGGTGGTCGTTTGAGTCACTCGAGGAGGGGAAGGAAGAGAAGAAGAAGGGATAGAAGGGACCTCTGAAGTTGTAGCGATGCCAACATCCTGGGTGGATGGGCGTATAGGACTATCCTCTGTCAATTCCTCATCAAGAGTTATGACTTGTTCAGGCTCTGAAGGAAGAGGACTTTCAGGGGCTTCCTCCTGAATGGTGCTAGGTTCACCTTCTGCACCTTTGCCTTTCAGCTGCTTCTTTGACCTTGGAGGTGCGTTGCCCAAAGGGGAAGTTGTGAAATCTACCCCGAGGTAGATTAGTCCGTTCATGCGGCACCAATGCTCTGTTCTTCGCATAGTCTCCTTGACCCTCTCCTCAATTGTTTGAGGAGCCTTGTTCCTGTCAATGGCCGGGAAGGGCCAATTGTCCCCATCTGTGTCATTATACACTTTATCTACTTCATCTTCCATAGTCTGGAAGCCTTCGGGGACAATGGCCACTCCGTATTGGATGATTTCCTCCAATGCTAAGCGCGAATGATCCTTTCTTCTGAGTTCCACCTCATGGAGAACGTCAATGTAAATATCCTTAATTTGAGGGACATGGATCGGATCGAGCTTTGCTTTTGGCAGTGACTTCTTGGGTCGAAGGTAGGCCTGGCCGGGAAGTCATGCTTCAAGTTGAGTAGCTCCAGCTCATGAACATTTCCTTCGCCTTATGGTGGATGGAACATGTGTATCGGCCCACTTTGAGGGGGAAAGGAGTTCCACCCTTCTTTCTTTTGAGGCACTTTTCATGGTATGTGACCACTGTCTTGATGCAGCTTCTAGTAGAATCAGCTTAGGCCTAGCATACCTTGGTAGCTCAAGTTGGCTCTCCCAAAAAGTTGGCAGCCCTTAGATAGGTGAACGCGGAAATTGCGTGAACAGGGCCCCCATTTCTCTCTGTGATCGCCACTATGTTCTTGGTCGTCCATTTATGAGTCATGTTTGGCCTCGGTAGGCGAGATGACATGATAGAAGAATGCATCGTTAACTTTTGCGAAATGTTTGATGCTATTCTCCAGCCTCAGCTCTGGATAGTAATCAAATATCTTGGCCTGAGGCCATACTCCACTTCAGTTCAGCCCCGGATAATCCCTTCGCTGACGCCGCAAAGATAGACTACATAGGAGTTCATATGGAACACTCTGTCGTGGGCGAATCATTATTACTCGTAGAGATGTCTTTGATTATTTCACCCAAAGAAAAGCGCTGATCGGGCAAATTCTTATTCATTGCCTCCAGGTACCGCAACATCCACTTATGGAAATAGTGGGCATCTGAAAGCCCGAAGACTCTGCTCAGGAAAGTGATAGTATCACTGAGTTCCTCTGAGAAATCACTTCGGTGGATAGTCTGAGGCCACCGGGTCACCGCCTTCTTGTTCTTTTAGGTAGACCTCATTCATCAACTGCATGCACTGGTCTTCGTTGTCTTCCCAGGCCTTGATGCATTCTCGTTGGCTAACAGCCACGTAGTTCCGGTGATGAGGGATGCCAAGTATCAACTCAAAGTGACGGGCAGTGAGGTTTATGACTGCCTCGCCCTTACTGTTCTCGACACATCTTGTGTCCTTGTTGTAACATTGCGCAATCACCATCATGAATTCGTTGTTTACAGCGCTGACGGGGATTCCTCCGGCGAAGTGCAGGGCACTGCCTATTAACTTGTCCATCCATGGACTCCTTGTAACTTTCTGAGTTCTAACCCAGAACTCATCCATGTCAATGTGACCCACCCCGAGTCTCCTCGACATCCATACTGCACTCAGCCTGTGATTCGGCATCCTGACCCTCTGATATTTGTATTTCATCTCTTCTTCTGTCAGCTTAGCTTTTCCTCTTGGTTTGGTGGGTTTCTTGCTTGACGTAGACATGTGTTCTTTCGAACTCGATTCTTGATCTCGCACGAAGAAGAAGTGAGACCCAATCCAAAAAGGTTGAATTAGTCATTTGATCTTCCATTGGAAAGCTAAGCAGAAGAAAGAGTTAGAGATTTTAAGGCTCGGGCGTAGGAAAATGCAATCAGCGGCCAGCGAAATAGATAAGGCGCACAAAAAGGAATGTTGCGAGGGTTATCAAGGGCCAAAGGCGCATGGCGCATGGATGAAGCAGTTGCATTTTATAGCGGGCGCACAGAAATGTGTGTTACATTGGGGTTTGGCGCCTTTGGCGCATGGGAAGGTTGTGTAACATTAACAAATGGTGCGCCAAAGGCTTTGGCGCGCGCGCATGAAGGTTTTACACAACATCATGTTACTGAATGGAGGGTGCGCCCGCGCTTTTCTAACTTGATGCGCGAATAAGGCTTGTGTTGCATGAAAGCTGGGTGCGCCTTTGCGCATGAAAGCGGGATGTAACATGGAAAGAAGGTGCAAAGGGTTTTAAGGGAAGCGGATTTATACTTGTAGCATGCAAAAAGGGCGCGCTTTGAGGGCGCATGAATTCAAATCCAAAGAGATGGAAGGGTGCGCCATCGCGCGGGTTTGAGGTCAACATGGCGGGTAGATGCGCCGAAAGGGGCGCAATCGCTTTTATTACTCAGGCGCGCCAAGGCGCCACTGAAAACTACACTTAACTCGCTCAAATATTTTCTTACTCTTTTTCCACTTCAAGATAACATGGACAGAGGGTTTCATATAAAAAGTCTAGCAGCGAGACTCAAGCCCTTTCAAAACAGCTCCTTTGAAGAGATCTAGAAAGAGGGAGGAAGGAAGGAGGAAAGAAAAAGGAACAGGAGGCGACAGGGGGAAACCAGCTCAAACATATCTCACTTAAAACAGCAGTGCCAGAAACCAAAAACATAGACCAAGAAACGCCTGACCAAGAACACAAAAGCACAAAATGGAAAAGAGGGAGAACCTCTTACTGAATATATATCAAAAATTGAAGAGAGCGGGTCCACAGTCGATGACAACGACAGAGCAGAGCCGACAAAACCAGAGCAATCACGTGCTTTGATTAAAAGGAATGAAAATGACATTGGGCGCACCGATATTTATAGAAAAATTTGTCATTAATGCGCCAACTACTTTTGAAATGGCGCATGAAAACTCTTTGTCGGCGGGGGAAAGTGTGCGCCCTTTGCGCACGGAAGTATTCGACAACAAAGAATGAGCGCGCCTTTGCGCACCGTATACATTGTTGACATGAAGTTATGTGCGCCTTTGGCGCACCAAAACTTGGTGTAACACATAGATTATATGCGCGCCGAAGGCTTTTAAGGGGCGCACCAAAACTTGGTGTTACAAGGCAAATTCATGCGCCCAGCCAAAAAAGGCTCAAAAAGACTAAGTTCGAAAACTAGATTTCCTGGGAAGGGACTTTACGACGTTTCGAACGCGGGGGATCCCTAACAAGGGATCGAAACAAAATTTTCCGTATGGTTATCCGTAAAATTGCCCTTGTCAATTTTACTGGAATAACAAATGCTCTTTCTGGGACTATCCCGAGCGAACTCGGGGTAGAGAATCCCGATTCACATGTGCCTATCCATTGGGTAATGGAGTCAAAAACAAGGGGGACCGGAGGGAGAACAAAGGAAACACAAAACAAACCGAAAGCAAACACACGACGAAAGCAAACACACAACGAAAAGCAAATCTGTACAAAGAAGAGAGCAAGCTCTACTTCCTGAAGATCTTGAGATGTTGCCCGCTATAGGGAAGCGGGAGTTCAGCTCCATCCAGATACGAGAGATAGAAACTATTCTCTCCATTGAGTTCTTGATTTTGAAGGGCCCTCTCTATAGGGAATCAATTTTCCGTGCATGCCCTTTGTTCTCTTCGCTTGTCCCATAAGAGGACAAGATCTCCCACTTGAAAATTTCTCTGCTTGGCCTTCTTGTCAAAAAGCCTCTTTACTTGATTCTGATGTTCAGTGATCCTGTCGACCACTCTTACTCTCTTTTCTTCAAGTTCCGCTAGATACATAATTCTCTTTTCTAGAGAACTCTGAAAAGTTTCATCTTCGATCACTCGTGCCAAGCGTAGAGCAGGAAGTTCAGCAGAAATGGGAAGTTCGGCATCAGTGCCATATAACACTTGAAAAGGTGACATGCCGAGAGATCTCTTGGGGGTAATGCGGTCCGCCCACAAAGCGTCGTACAAAGACTTGTGCCACATCCGCTGATTCTCATCTACTAATTTCCGTATGATGGTCACCAAGTTCTTATTACTGGATTCCGCCTGACCATTTCCCTGAGGGTAATAATCCGAGGCATGTGCTAAAGTTATCCCATATTCATAGCAAAAACTAATAACTTCTCGGAGGAGAAGTTAGAAGCATTATCAGCAACGATTTTGTTTGGAACGCCGAACCTGACAATGATATTTTCTTTGATAAAACTGCAAACCACCTCAGAAGTGGCATGCTTGACAGGTATGGCTTCCACCCACTTGGTGAAGTAATCCGTTGCTGTAAGGACATAGCTATGTCCAGCACTCGATTGAGGATTGAGTGCGCCAATAAAATCAATTCCCCATTGCCTGAATGGTTCATTGATGATGACCGGCCTTAGGGGAAGGGCACCAATTTGGGCTTGCCGACAAATTGTCGATGTGGCTCACACTTTGCCACCTGTGTAAACCGCATCTCTGACAGAGCGTTGACCAATAATACCTCGGCTCGAATGATCTTATGTGCTTTGTCACTAAGAAGAAAAATGGCCTCCACAGTTTGAATTGTGAAAACTTTCCAGCGCTTTACTTGTCAGGGCTTGTCAACACATCGCAGGAAGACACCGTCTATCCCGCGCTTATATAAACCGTCATCCCAGATGACATATTTAGCTGCCCTGAGCTTTATAGTGCGCTTCTCCTTTACAGTTAGGTGCATTGGGCATTCGCCGTAGGTAAGGAAGAAAGCAATGTCGGAGTACCACTCGTCACTAGTTGCAACAAACAGAACTAGAGGCAGAGAATCAGGCTCCTCTAGAGGGCTTTGCTCTTTGTTTGGTACAATTCTCTCTTTTATCGGATCTTCTGAATCTTTGTTTTCACCATTAGGTCGACACAGGCCCTTACCCCTTACCAGCTTGGTTGGTTTAATATCCAGGTCATATTCCTGGACCTTTGCGATCCAATTCCTCTCAAGCTTCCTAACTCCTGCTGAGTTAGAATTGATTTCACCGCCGTGTCAGGGACCAGCACTACCGTATGCGAGTTCAGAATGTAATACCTGAAATTCTTCACTGCTTTGACAACGGCAAAGGCATGCTTTTCCAGCTGAGTCATTTTCAGTTCGTGAGGCTTGAGAGGAGAACTCATGAATGCGATTGGAGATTCAATATCCTCCGAGTTCTTTTGCATTAGGATTGCAGACACAGTATGTTCGGAGGCGTAACTATACATAATGAAGTTCTTGGAGAAATCCGGACATACCAGGACCGGTGCATGGGCAACAGAAGTTTTTATTTCTTCAAATGACCTTTTCCCTTCTTCACTCCATCTGAAAGTGGGTGATCCTTTCATCATGTTCAATATGTGGCGGGTCTTTTCAAAGAAAATCAGAACAAAACGCTTTGAGAAAGTTCACCTTTCCGAAGAAAGAATGAACACCAGTCTTGCTTGTAGGCAGAGTAAGGCTCTGAATAGCTTTAACCCTTTCAATATCTATCTTCGTTCCTTCTTTGCTAACCACATGGCCTAGCAATTTCCCTTCCGTAACCCCAAAAACAGACTTTTTGGGATTTAGGAAATTCCATGTTCTCGGCACTGCCAAGATTTGCTCCAAGTGATCACAATGATCACTTCGTTGTTTAGAGAACACGGTTAAGTCATCTAGATAAACTACAATGAATTTTCCCATCATACCTTTAAATGCGAAGTCCATGGCCCGTTGAAAAGTAGCACCAGCATTAGTCGTGCCAAAAGGCATCCTGCATTGTCAGAGGCAAATGTACCCTGGAGTAGTGAATGCTTTTTTGAATTGATCTTCAAAGTGAGACTTCAACTGATCAGAAAGCCTGAAAAACCATCAAGCATAGATAAGATTTCTCGATCCGATTCTTCGCTTGCGAAACTTGATCCATTATCGGAAGAGGGTAGTTGTCTTTCAAATAAGCTTGATTCAAGTTTCTAAGTCTACGCATATGCGTATCTCGCCGCTTTTCTTGCGCACTGGCACAATATTCGCTACCCAAGTGCTGTGATGGATAGGGAAGATGATTCTTGCATCCAAAGATCTTCTCGAATTTCTGCGCCTGGATGGTGCCCAAATCTTCGGATTATAGTGCCTTTACTTCGGCGGAAGGCTTTGACATCGTCTTTTAAGGGAATATCGTCTCAACGTCCTTTGCTTGAAGGACTTTAAATCGGCATAGGACCATGCCAATACATCCATATATTTCTTCAAAGAATCTTGACAAATTTCCGCTTCTCTTCGTGTGCAACATTTGCCAATGTTTACAAATCACGGTGTGCCTCCGAACCTATATTGACTCGGTTCTGCTCGGAGATGAGTCGGAGATCATCTTGCGCTCTTCTTTTTCACAAAACGGTCATGCTCACAAACAGCGCTCCAGAGAAACTAGGCCCTTTGGAATTTTATTCCCTTTGAGTGACATATGCCGCGTTCTCCTTTGTTTCGTGGTTTTTGACCGTTGATTGATTCACGGCATGTAGAGGTGGATCCTTCAAATACAACTCGCCAAAATTTTCTGATTTTTCCGTAAAGGCAATGAGTTGATTATCGTCGTTGAATACTTGCCAATCGCCGAGTTATGCAATCGCACGCTCGGGCGAAAAACCACCTCAATGGTGTATTTGTCTGCATTTTCAAACCCGGTGTGGGAGCATGAGAGATGCTTTGAAACGCCAATGAATCGCCATGTCATTTTGAGCTCTTGGAATTGCTCCTATTGAAAAAGCATCAAATTCTTCGATGCTTTGTCCCATACTACGCTTGCGGTAGTGCTTCGAGCCTTTCATTTCTCACTTGGTAAATCCTTTTGACTGATTTACAACTAGCTCGACATCACCTTGTACTTTTAGATTTTTATTCCTCTTTCCTTCATGGGCTTGCATACCAAGTAAGAGAGACTCATACTCAAAGCAGATTGTTAGTGTTGAAAAACTGCAATTTGAAAGAGAGAGGAATCACCTCCTCTTTGGGAGATATCAGCACAACTCCAGCGCCACATCCACTAGTCGCACGAATCTGCCATCAAATTGCAAGGTCCAGATCTCATTAAGGTCCTTTTCTTGAACAAAACTGCCCTTTGTATCCGCCTCGGTAGATAAGAAGTAGTTCCCAACCCCGATGATTCAAAAAGGATTTGGGCTTTGGGATCTTCGAGCTAGTGACCAAGTACTTCTTTTGGGATTCCGGCTCTAAAGTTTGCATTACGCCTTTGACTGGAATTCTAGCTTTAGACCAGTCCATGTGAATTTCTCCGCCAACTTCAATGCAAAAACTCCTTCCCAAAGAAAATTCCATAGGTCACTTGGAATGTCAGCGATGAGAACGGTCATCTTTACCCTCTTTTCAGGGAATGCTGCGAACGCAAATTGCGCGTCTTTGATTTGGCCAATCAATGGCACTTGCTTGGTTTCCAATGAATAACATCTGCCGAAAGGTTTGGTAAGAGTGAGGCCCAAAGCATGGGCGACTTTCGCGGCATAACGTTGTCGAAGCTCCGAATCAATTATACAAATAAGCTTGCTCAACTTATGGCCGTTGATCAGGAGAGAGAGATAGAAAGGTTCTATCTTGCCTGATGCAGATGTTGAAGCAACATTTATGTGGGATTCAGAGGAGTGGAAAGGATTCCTTTTGGGGAAACCTGTTTAGATGTAACAGCTTGACTCTGAATATATTTAGTTAATCTTACAAGTCGTTTAGGGATTTGACCAAGATACTCGGCTTGGACATTTGGATCTTGGTCTTTTTTGCATGATCTATTATATCAAACGCGGCCAAGGGTTGCGTTGGTGAGGGAATGAGTCCTTCACTTCGCGATGGTGGAACAGGGTTACTGATCTTGATAGGAATATGAGGGGGCTGATTCGGAGGAGAGATGGGCGGAAAAGACTTCTTTGCAAAAGACTTAACAGGGAATTGAGTAGGAAGAGGATTACCTCTTCTAACAATGGTTGGAGGCACGTTTGACACGACCTTCTCCTTCTGCACATGGGCAGCAACTTCCGCTTCTTTTCCTTGCGAGCGGGTAAAAACAGCGTAGGATTGTCCGCTTGCATAGCCCTGAGTACTCTCTTCTTCATCAGATTCATCCTCATCAAATTCCATGTATCCAATAGTGGAGTCGCCAGTCGGCTCACCGACATCTTGATCATCTTCGTCTTGAGGCGAAGATTCTTCATAGTACTGCTCTTCCTCTTCAATTTCGGCCAAAGCATTGACCGGAGGAGCTTCAAGCGCCAACCGTGGAGCAGTTGCAGGTAGACGCGGTCTTTGTGAAACATTATTGGGAACGAAACTCCTTCATGGAACGTCCCGGTATGAGGAACTGGGAGAGGCCTGGGCCAACTGCTTCTTCAATGCGAGTAGATCATTCGCCATCTTTTGGAATGCCGGATCGGGACGGCAAGTAAAGAAAGCGGGATCTCAAAGATTTGACTTTGATGATTCCTTTTCAACTCGCCGATATTATCAAATTGTCTTCTATCCGAATGGCAAGCAAATGAGCGAGAAGGCAGCGAGTAGCTACTCGCTCTTGAGGAGCAAGAAGCTAACTTTTGAGCTCATGGCGTTCACGAAGAAACACTTCGATTCTCCGTGTTGGAAGCATGGCGACAGGGACACGGTTGATTAGTGCATTGAACCGGGCGATAAAATCGCGCATGGTCTCGTTGGCCTCTTTCTTCAGATGAGTGATCCGTGATAACAACGCAAATGCATCCTCCAGAAGGCTTGCACTGCCTTCTTGAAAAGCCTCCCGCAAGGTGGCCCAACTGGTGATAGATCCAGCCGGCAAATGCTGAAACCATTCAGCTGCGGGCCCTTGTAGAGTTTCCAGAAAAAGGCGAACCGACACATCTTCGTGCGTCACATCCAAAATACTGCAAGACATGATGAATGTAGATATGTGGGAATCCGTGCTTTGATTTCCGCTCCCGTCAAATTTGGGAAAATTCTTTCGGTTTCCGTGAGGGAGCGCGTGAACTGGATGTGGCAGTGCGAGAGGACCCATAGCATTTCCCCATGGTACCGCCATTTGAAAGGCCGGAAAGAGAACACGGGCTGGAAGGGTGGTTCCACTGAGCAGCAAAGCGCTACAAAGGGACGTGGAGGCTCCTTGTGAAAACCGGCTCTTCTTCGTGGGGTGAGGCGCTTAGTTGATGACACCGATTAGTGAACTTAGTGATAAAAAGCGTCGGTCGCTGCTAAATTGTGCCTTTGAAGCCGATCGAAAGTAGGATCGACTTCTCCACGAGCTCGCCTGCCACGCGTAAATGGCTCACCTGCCAGCGTACCTTCCAGATCTGAGACGCTGTGGTGCAGATTTAAAATTTATTTTTGGTTGTACTTGCTGATTTTCTGGTTTTTCTCACAAAACCAGCAGCAAATACTTTTCGAATATTTAAAACTATCCTCTTCAAAAACCGATTGCGGTTAATGACAAATAATAGCGAGGATAAGATGGCAGGGAAGAATAGCAGGCTGATTTTCAGATCTGATTTTTAATTTTTCAGAGGGTTTTGAACTTTTTGGAAAATAGTCAAAAATTCAGATCTACGAAAAAATGTTAATTTTGATAAAAACTCAGCGAACTAAAGATCTGTAACTAGGCCCGATCTACGGATCTCAGAAGAAAATTTTCAGTTTTAGGCACTTTTGCAAATTTTTTGGATTTTCAACAAAAAGTTCAGATTTGCAAACAGGCAGTGATTTTCTTATATTTTTCTGATTTTATATTATACCACCACCATAGATCTGACAGATCTATCCGTCCCCAGCGGAGTCGCCAAAAACTGTTGGTCCGAAAATCTGTCGCGTGGACAGATCTATGGATAGACGAGCCAACAGTGTGCAGGGCTTAGCCCCTCTTTGAGACAGCAAAGCGAAACTGGTTTATTGCTATTTCTACTAGCAGGAACCTATGCAAGTCTCACAGATTCTGCCTTCGGGGTTGGGATCTCATCCCAGTAGAGTGTTCCAGGCTGCGAAAAGAAAGGAATGAAAGAGGGAGAAGAGAAAGAACAGATCCGAAGGGAGAAAAGAAATGAATTCCAAAGCAGAAAGGTCAGAAGATTTATGTTTTTAGTTTGGTAGTAAACAGAGCCAAACCTACTTGCATAAATAAACAAAGCAATACTGATAAACAAATGACGGAAAAGTAGATATGAATCCAACAGATTAAACACATACAGATCTAACGTAAGAAAGATCTAATGTATAACACAGCTATTGAGCACAAAGTCTGAATAATTGTATTACTGTTCTTTTCTGTTACAAGAAAGCTCAAAGTCTTTCTCCACTCACTTCTATTTCTATCTAAAAAATGTTCACCCTTGAACACAACAAGCATTCTCATATTTATAGAAAATGAGGGAGAGAGAAGGCAAAATGGAGCCAACCACTTATTTACAAGATATTTACAAAATATCTAAAAGTCATGTTGACTTTGACAACTTGGATGGATGACATCATCCCATGATGCAACATGGATGATGTCATCATTTGTGCCAACACATTTTAGACATTTCGAAAAGAAAGTCGGAGAATAGAGAGAAGAAGAAGAAGAAGAAGAAGCTACTCATTATCATCATCCTGCGGCCGAAAAGGGGTTGCACATTTGCGATCTTTGCTGTCGCTGTGATGATATGTGGAACTGAGCGCGGTATTCCAAAAACTTGCTAATCATCGGCCCAAATTGATCTTGTGATGGATCCTTGTGCCGTTCACTGATTGCTTCGCAAGTCTCCCGCTCGTCTATGAGCTTTTCCGGGAGTTTGGAATAATCTTTCTCCGCCTCGATAAGGAACCCGATGAAGTCCCTACAGGCCAGTAGGTTGTTGATAGATTCAGTGTCGAACGTGACCTCCGCCCCCTGTCCCGAGAAGCTATCTCCTCAAGATCCGGATAGTGTCATCACCGATCTCAAGGTAAGGAAGGAGTGAGCAACCCTGGAGTCATGGCGAGGACAATTTTCTCCATTTGATGCATTGCATCCAGGGCCTCTTCCTTTACCTTGTCTATCTTTTCTAAAACAAATTCCAGCTGATCTATCTGATAGTCCAGAGTGGACATAGTTTTGTTGAGGGCCCTTGGATGACCGAAGACTCCGAACTTGACCAGATCTTCGACTGAACAGTCGAACATTTGTTGGAAGGTCTCGTGCTGGAGTCTAGCATGTTCTAACTCTTCTGATATCGGACCTGCTAATGCTTGGAGTTCCTTATTCACCTTCTCGATGTTTAAGTATAAACTGATATACTCGGCGATTACTCTTTCACTATCTTTGAGGATCTGGCTCCTCCAAGCAGAAACAACCATACCCTGCTCGCCGATCTTTGAATACTCATTGATCTTCTCCTGACTGAGCAGCTCAGGAGTCTTGGCGGCAGTTGTGGGAGGTGCACTTCCCATCTTCTGTAAGGCTTGAAGCAGGTACTTGTTCTGCTCCTTCAGTAGCCTTTTCTCCTCTTTCGTTTCCTGAAGCTTTTTGCAGAGTGCATCAACTGCGGAAAGAGCTTCCCCTGAGACTTTCTCTCGAGGATGTCCCCATTGTGACTTGGGTCACGGAGAAATCTGTCGGAGACAGATCTTCTTTCTCTTTGAGGGGTTGGGGTAAGCTATTTCCATGACTCTCTCACGTGCAAATGCTCTTTGAGAAGCGTGTAACCGCTTGTGCTTCTTTGCTCCTTTAGCCGGAATGACCGAAAAGTCCATCGGAGCGATGGGGACTTTCCTCTTTTGTTGGCTCAGCTGCTGAGAGATCCAAGCTGGTCCTATAGAAGAAGGACCAGAGACAGAGGGGGAGGCAGTAACGGTAGAAGAGGGGAAAACGTGGAGACACGCGGCGCGCGCATGGAAAGAATAGCCGAAGAAATGTCCACGGGAGGAAGGGGAACCGCAACTGCAGAAGACATAGGAAGGGAAGGGAGCTCGGAGATGAGGGAAGAAATAGAGGAAGACAAATCAGCGAGGGAGGAGAAGATAGATGAAGAAGCAGGGGAAAGGGTAGAAGAAGGGACGAGAGGACACGACGAAAGGGATGGTTGTTTGAGTCACTCGAGGAGGGAAGGAAGAGAAGAAGAAGGGATAGAAGGGACCTCTGAAGTTGTAAGCGAACGCCAACATCCCAGGTGGATGGGCATATAGGACTATCCTCTGTCAATTCTTCATCAAGAGTTATGACTTGTTCTGGCTCTGAGGGAAGAGGACTTTCAGGGGCTTCCTCCTGAATGGTGCTAGGTTCACCTTCTGCACCTTTGCCTTTCAGCTGCTTCTTTGACCTTGGAGGTGCGTTGCCCAAAGGGGAAGTTGTGAAATCTACCCCGAGGTAGATTAGTCCGTTCATGCGGCACCAATGCTCTGTTCTTCGCATAGTCTCCTTGACCCTCTCCTCAATTGTTTGAGGAGCCTTGTTTCTGTCAATGGCCGGGAAGGGCCAATTGTCCCCATCTGTGTCATTATACACCTTATCTACTTCATCTTCCGTAGTCTGGAAGCCTTCGGGGACAATGGCCACTCCGTATTGGATGATTTCCTCCAATGCTAAGCGCGAATGATCCTTTCTTCTGAGTTCCACCTCATGGAGAACGTCAATGTAAATATCCTCAATTTGAGGGACATGGATCGGATCGAGCTTTGCTTTTGGCAGGCAGCTTCTTGGGTCGAAGGTAGGCCTGGCTGGGAAGTCATGCTTCAAGTTGAGTAGCTCCAGCTCCGCGAACATTTCCTTCGCCTTATGGTGGGTGGAACATGTGTATCGGCCCACTTTGAGGGGGAAAGGAGTTCCACCCTTCTTTCTTTTGAGGCACTTTTCATGGTATGTGACCACTTTGTCTTGACAGCTTCTAGTAGAATCAACTTAGGCCCAAAGATACCTTGGTAGCTGGTTGGCTCTCCCAAAAAGTTGGCAGCCCTTAGATAGGTGAACGCTGGAAATTGGGTGAACAGGGCCCCCATTTCTCTCGTGATCGCCACTTATGTTCTTGGTCGTCCGGCTTTATGAGTCATGTTTGGCCTCGGTGGCGATGACATGATAGAAGAATGCATCGTTAACTTTTGCGAAATGTTGATGCTATTCTCCGGCCTCGGCTCGATAGTAATCAAATATCTTGGCCTCGAGGCCATACTCCACTTCGGTTCAGCCCGGATAATCCCTTGCGTTGTGGCGCCGCAAAGATAGACTACATAGGAGTTCATATGGAACACTCCTGTCGTGGCGAACTGTTGTAGCTGCTCGTAGATGGTGTCTTTGCGATTATTTCACCCCAAAGAAAAGCGCCGATCGGGCAAATTCTTATCATTGCCTCCGTGTACCGCAAAGATCCACTTATGGAAATAGTGGGCATCCAAAGCCCGAAGACTCGCTCAGGAAAGTGATAGTATCACTGAGTTCCTCTGAGAAATCACTTCGGTGGATAGTCTGAGGCCACCGGGTCACCGCCTTCTTGTTCTTTAGGTAGACCTCATTCATCAATTACATGCACTGGTCTTCGTTGTCTTCCCAGGCCTTGATGCATTCTCGTTGGCTAATAATGACCACGTATTCCGGTGATGAGAGATGCAAGTATCAACTCAAAGTGACGGGCGGTGAGGTTTATGACTGCCTCGCCCTTACTGTTCTCGACACATCTTGTGTCCTTGTTGTAACATTGCGCAATCACCATCATGAATTCGTTGTTTACAGTGCTGACGGGGATTCCTCCGGCGAAGTGCAGGGCACTGCCTATTAACTTGTCCATCCATGGACTCTCTTGTAACTTTCTGAGTTCTAACCCAGAACTCATCCATGTCAATGTGACCCAATTCAGAGTCTCTGACATCCATACTGCACTCAGCCTGTGATTCGGGCATCCTGACCCTCTGATATTTGTATTTCATCTCTTCTTCTGTCAGCTTAGCTTTTCCTCTTGGTTTGGTGGGTTTCTTGCTTGACGTAGACATGTGTTCTTTCGAACTCAGTTGCTGATCTGCACGAAGAAGAAGTGAGACCCAATCCAAAAAGGTTGAATTAGTCATTTGATCTTCCATTGGAAAGCTAGCAGAAGAAAGAGTTAGAGATTTTAAGGCTCAGGGCGCGGAAAAATGCAACTGGCAGGCCAAATAGATAAGGCGCACAGAAAAGGAATGTTGCAGAGGTTATACTGGCGCCAAAGGCGCATGGCGCATGGATGAAGCAGGTTGCATTTTATAGCAGGGCGCACGGAAATGTGTGTTACATTGGGGTTTGGTGCGCCCTTTGGCGCATGGGAAGGTTGTGTAACATTAACAAATGGTGCGCCAAAGGCTTTGGCGCGGCGCATGAAGGTTTTACACAACATCATGTTACTGCAATGGAGGGTGCGCCCGCGCCTTTCTAACTTGATACTCGCGCGAATAAGGCTTGTGTTGCATGAAAGCTGGGTGCGCCCTTTGGCGCATGAAAGCGGGATGTAACATGGAAAGAAGGTGCGCCAAAGGGTTTTAAGGAAGCGCGGGATTTATACTTGTAGCATGCAAAAAGGGCGCGCTTTGAGGGCGCATGAATTCAAACTGCAGCAGGATGGAAGGGTGCGCCCTTTGGCGCGGGTTTTGAGGTTGTAACATGGCGGGTAGATGCGCCAAAGGGGGCGCAACTGTTTTTATTGCTACAAGGCGCGCCAGTGCGCCACGAAACTACACTTAACTGCTCAAATATTTTCTTACTCTTTTTCCACTTCGAGGATAGCATGGACAGAGGGTTTCATATAAAAAGTCTAGCAGACCAAGCCCTTTCAAAACAGCTCCCTTTCAGCAGATCTAGAAAGAGGGAGGAAGGAAGGAGGAAAGAAAAAGGAACAGGACAGGGCAGGGGAAACCAGCTCAAACATATCTCACTTAAAACAGGCCAGCAAACCAAAACATAGACCAAGAAACGCCCAGACCAAGAACACAAAAGCACAAAATGGAAAAGAGGGAGAACCTCTTACCTGAATATATATCAAAAATTGAAGAGCGGGTCCACAGGTCGATGACAACGACAGAGCAGAGCTGACAAATCCAGAGCAATCACGTGCTTTGATTAAAAGGAATGAAAATGACATTGGGCGCGCACTGATATTTATAGAAAAATTTGTCATTAATGCGCCAACTACTTTTGAAATGGCGCATGAAAACTGCTGTCGACAGGGGAAAGTGTGCGCCCTTTGGCGCACGGAAGTATTCGACAACAGAAGAATGAGCGCGCCTTTGGCGCACCGTATACATTGTTGACATGAAGTTATGTGCGCCCTTTGGCGCACCAAAACTTGGTGTAACACATAGATTATATGCGCCAAAGGCTTTTAAGGGGGCGCACCAAAACTTGGTGTTACAAGGAAAATTCATGCGCCCAGCCAAAAAAGGCTCAAAAAGACTAAGTTCGAAAACTGGATTTCCCGGGAAGGGACTTTACGATGTTTGAGCGCGGGGATCCCTAACAAGGGATCGAAACAAAATTTTTCCGTATGGTTATCCGTAAAATTGCCCTTGTCAATTTTATAGGATAACAAGCTTCGAGGTAGTGAATATTTGAATCTTTGCGGCTTGTTTTGGGATCAACCTCTTCACACCGTTTTGGAGCTACATAGTTTTGTGTACCACCATTATTGACATCGAATTGGCTTCGTGCTACACCATTGTGTTGACCATTGTGTGTTTGTGTTGTCATTGATGTCAAGTCCATTGATGGCAAAGGGTTTCATGTGGTCATGTGAGTCTCCATGATGTGTTATTCAGATGTCACGCATGAAGATTGAGTGTTTTGGTGAGTTCAGTGTAGTCCTGGTGCATGGTTGAGTGAGCTAAGTCATTGTTTGAGCTCTCTAGAGTTGGTTGGAGGTTGTCATGATGTCATTCATGGTCCATGAGGTGTGTTTCCGGTGTCCATAAGTCTACATTGAGTCAGCATAGTCAGTTCATGAGTTGTATGCATTGAGTCAGGTCATTCCAAACTTGTTTATAGCCCTCAAGCATGCAGATTGAGTTGGAGATGTGATTTTTAGACCAAATTAGTCTTGGTGGAGCATGGTATTAGCATGGTGATGGTATACAGGGCATGTATGGTGAGTTTCATGTTTGCACTCACTAGTTTGGTGCTTCTATGAAGTCCTTAAGAAGTAAACAGTGAGAAACAAGCAAGTAAACACATGTAAATGAGATTGGATAGAGAGTTTCAGAGATATTTGGGCTATGAGGTGAGTTTGAGTAGTTAGAGGATGTTGTCATGATGCTTCATGACGTGTTTCAGTCATTCTGTATTGGGAATTTCAAGATATTCAAGTTTTAGCAAAACCGGGTAAGTTACAGTGTGTTTTTCAAGCAATGTTGGACCTTCTGATGCTCATTGTGAATTGTATGCTTTGCATGGGGACCTAAGCTCTTTGGAATAGCTTCTAAGGTCAGTTATGAATCTTTCAAAAAAAATGAGGTGGTTTGATTGTCACGTTTTTATGAACTATCGTTAAGAAGCTAAAGTGGTTTGGAACTCTAACTAAACCCTAGCTAGAAGTAGCTTACGAGAAAGTGAGTATTCCAAACCTATTATGATTGATTATGAAAAATTGATGATTTAATGTTGTAGAGGACTCTTCCATTTTTCCAGAAAGGTATGTTAGAGCATGTGATGATGTGTGGACCCCACATGAAAATGCAAGTTTCTGAAGAGTTTCAGTTTGTGTCAAAGTTATCCAAACGAGGTAAAGACTAAATTGTCACTTATGATATCCCGAGATTTTTTTCTTGATGTTCGTGAATGTTTTAGATCATGGTGGTGATGAAAAAGTGCAAAGTGTGCCCTATCTATGAGGATTGGTTTTTGGGGTAGTTTGGCGCTTTGTGGTAAATTGGACATTTCGAAGCTACATGATGAGTTAGGAGCTAATTCAAGTTTTTTTATGAAGATGGTTCATATATATTTCCAATGGTGTATCAAACTTGAAGATTGGATAAGGTATGAAAAAATTATGACCTGTTCTTTGAAGATCAAATCTGGAAGGTGCTCATTCCAACAGGGTGCAAATGACTACATGAGGTAAAGTGATGATTTTGAGTTTTTCAAGCTTAGTGAAGGTTGTTTAGTGCTTATGAATCATGTATAAGGGTTTTACATTCTTGAGTTGAGTGTGGAAGTGAGTTTTTGTGTGTTCGAGTATGTTGGGCTCATGATTAGTTCTCGAGTTCAAGAAAGGTTAAAAAGAAGTTTATAGAGATTGGCTTGGTTGAAGGCATTCCACTTGGAGTTGGAAGTATTTATTATATTTTATAAAAATTTAATTCAGATATATTTCCAATGAGGTATGGCTTGTCTCATGATGAGGTGTTTTGGTCAGTCATTCAGGTCAATTTGTGAAGAAGTTTGTAGTTGTAATTTCGGACGGGGAACATGTTCTTGCTGAAATATTGAGTTGGTTGAAGCATCAAATGGTTGAGTTGATGCTTTCTATCACCTGTAATGTGAAGAGGGATGAATTTGGCATCTAATTAATCTATTTAGGGGTCTTGAAAGTGTCAAAAAGGGTGTAAACTAGCTGAGTTTGCAAAACCGGTTTTAGGCCAACTTGATTTCTTTGAAGGAAAGATTAGTTGTGGTTTGAGCAGTGAATGTTTCATGAGCTTCAACTTGCATATATGTTTTTTGCAAGTCTTGGGATTTCCATTGAGTGGTCACATTCCATAGTTGAGATGTTATTGGGGGATATTGAGGCCTAAAGGTGAAGACAAGGTGCTCAAACAACTGCTTTTGTGAAAGTAATGAGCCAATGAGCCCATTAAATGAAATAATATGATTGGTTCATGTAAATTACAACCATGGTTTATGTTTAAATGATATATTACTCATGTTTGGTGATTATGGGAGCTTGACTAAAAATAGTTTTGGCATGAGGTGATTTTTTCATCCTAGTGATAGGGTTTTGAGGCTTGTTGGTGCAAGAATGAAGGTTTTTGGCATGGCCGACCTATATGGGTCATTTGTGACCATTGTAATGAATTTATTTGAATGTTTTTATGTTGTATGGGTTAAATTTTTATGAGGTACCGACCTCCCTTTGGTTATAAAGAAGAAATGCATATAAAAGAGAAGTTTGAGCTCATTTTGTGAGCTAGTTATGCATGGGTGAAAAGTCGACCCATAGGTGAGTGTATTACATGTATGAGGGAAGGTTTTTATCAGATGAGTTACAAGTTGAATACTAGTTGAGAATATGTGTGCAAGATTTTAGATCAAAGACAAGTCCGAGAAGATCTAGAGAGAGTGAGTTGAAGAAGGTGTGTTTGAGAGAGGGTTTGAAGGAATTTGGAGTTGAATCTTTGGATCACTATCAGTTGCGGTATCAACATATTTTTAGTGGTCATAATTCTATACAATCTTGTTTGATGTGTCATATTCATGCAAGTTTCTTGTTGTGAGTAATATCAACAAGGGTTTAAGGGTTGGTGTTCCTTGTGGGGTTGGTGCCTCACTAAAGAAATCTCTTGTGATGTGTAATATTCACTTGAGTCTTTGTTGTGCATAATATCAACAAATTTTTTAGTGGGTTTTCTTCCCTTGAGGGTTTCCCACTTACATCTTGTGTCTATATGTTCTCTCTCATGTTTCATGTGAATGTATGATGCACACTTAATAAGCTAATGTGGAATGTATATGATTGAATGGATGTTTGATGGATGTTGTATTAATGGTAAATGAAGGATTGAATTTGTAGGAATGATTCACCCCCTCTCACCAATTTTGCTTCCAACGCATTGTATAGGTCTCACCTCTATTATCGTTGAACTTATTTTTGAAACCATTTTCAACTCGCTTTAAATTTCTATTAACCTCGAGTTACTTCTTTGCAACACTTGAAATCTTTAAGTGAAATTCGATATCTTTTCTTGAACATTGCAGCTCATATGTTTTTTCAAACAAGATGATATGTTGATCCAATACAATACCAAATTTTACTTCAGACATTTTACTCAGTCACATAAGTCAACAGATTGGACTCCAGATTTATAGTGAATGTTAATTTGATAAGTATTTGTAAATTGCATACTCTAATTTAAAAGTTTGGGTTAATTATTTGTTGGGTCCCTGGAAAATTGGCAAATTATGAAGGTGCGTGAGCACGTGGGATCCCATTTATAAAAGGGCGTGCAAGGCAAAAGTGCGTAGGAGGAAGAGTTAAGAAGGCACATGGTTCACGCGGCACGCAAAAAGGAGGTTTGGGACTTAGCCGATTTAAGCATCCAAGGCAGAACACATGAAAAGTATGATCGGTTGCGTGTGGATAAGATGTCATCCTGACAACAGGTGGCCCAGGAAAGAGCATGCCAGTGATGGGATCTTCTAGAAGATCATCATGAGATGGAGTGGAGAGCTCAGGCCTGAAGGAACATGCTCGCTTGGAGGACCACATTCGACACTTGGCGACGGATCTGAGGGCGCGGCAAGGCGAGTTGGTAGTGCGGGAAGATGATAAATACAAGTGCTGCGGAACATAAAAGGGAGACCGAGACCAAGAGAACATACGAGATGGGGATATAGAGATAGAAAAGAGATATACAGAGAGAGAGAGAGATAACATGGGTGAAGCTCTGCAGGATTGTTGCGAGTGGAACTTTGATGCAAAAAGGAATGTACTAGGCTTAGTATTGTAATTTATTTTTCTTTTGGCATAGTTATACAAGCCTAGTGATGTGCATGATTGCAGTCTACCCTTTATGGATCTTTGTAATGAAACAATGAATACAATGAGGTTACCTGTTGCAAATAGACATGGATATCAGTAGCTTTAATGTATATTTCGTTCATAGGAGTTCTCTTTCCTTGCATGCTATGAATGAATGATTGTATCTTTCTTTCTGTTATAATATATGTTATGGAGTCTGTTAAAACATCCGGTCTGAAGAAGCTACAAGGATCTGGAGGCCATTCTAAGCCCTATGATTCTTGTATGTCTAAACTTCTTTCTTGAATACTCTTACACTAATCATAGATAAATGCTTCCCACTAAAACTCACATAAAAGAGAGACTCGACACCCACGCATGCCTCGGTGAGCGCTCAGCTTCTATTAGGTGATAGCCGGTGCGCATGGGATTCCTTCCTTTTATAGTGGGAGTAAAATTGACTACATCTATTGGGCACAAAAGGTGGAAGAAATAATTATGATAAGACTTGTAGGGTGTAAGATCCTAAAAAATTTGTAGACAAGACTTGTTTCATTTTCAAATTTCAATATGTCGCACACCACTTGCCAAGACCACTTAGTAAAAAGAGAAAAAAATTATTTGAAATGATATGATCAAGATTTACAATGTCTTAATATTATTTTTGACACTTTAAAATGTTTCCCTTCTTTTGTCATTTTAATAAAATATTAGCATTTGGTATTGTCAAACAAATTTTACATTTTTACAGTGGAATTCCTTTGGTGTACTTCTCTGACGGTAAGAAGCCATTGGACAGGTTGTGATGGGTTCAATTTTGAACACAACTTGTGATTTCCACATTTCAAAATGATGATGGTAGAAAGGATCTATTTAATTTTCTTTTTAATGTTTTTTATTGAAAAACAACTCTTTATCAATAGTGAAAATATAGTTAAATGTTAGTTATACCAAAAATGTGAGTGGAATGGAAGCATGTCTCAATGTTAAATTGAAAAAAGTTTGAAATAATTTGATCGTATATGTGGCCATGTCATTAATAATTACAATGTATTAATAGACATTTGTTCAAGAGCATAAAAGACAAGACATCATGTAGAAAAAAAAAACATGGAGGTCAATGGAAGTGGTGGTGGTGGGTTATTTGGTTTATTACCTCACCCACCAATACTAGAAGGCTCTTGATTATCTCGGTGTTAAACCGAAAAAGTTTAAAATAATTTGACCAAGATATATGGGCCATGTTTTTAACAATTACAACATATTAGTAGATATTTGTTCAATAAAAAAGTGATAATAAGTAAAAACATAAAAGACAAGACATCATGCGGCAAAGAAAAAAACATGGAGGTTAATGGTAGCGGTGGTGGTGGGTTATTTGGTTTGTTACCTCACCCACCAATACCATAAGGCTCTTGATCTAGGATGCAATCCCAACCATCTTAAATATCATATTTATCTTCTTACCCGAGGGAAATAACTAAAACAATGTGAGGAAATTTACCGGAAGCGAGAGAGCACCACGAGTATCATCACCATTCTCACCGCCACTATCACCACCAAGAGGAGGAACATCCCAATGGTTTCCACTAACACCACTAACATTTCCTCCACCACCACTATGGAAACGATCCTAACCCTTACTGCTTTCCTCCACAAAAGGGAGAGGGTGATGGATAACAAGGATCAAAATTCTTCATCTGCTCCATGAGTGGTGACAAGGAAGACTATGACCACAACCCCACCACAGAGGGGAGCGTTATTGTTAACGATATGGTGGTTCACGATCGACCACATAACATACGTTACACCAATTATTGATGAGTGCCTACAAATGTTCCACCTCTTAGTGAACTTTTTCCACCTAGACCTAGATCTAGAGTAACACATTAGCAAGGATGATAACTTTATTGGAAATAGAAAAAAATCCATTTATGTGTGATTAAAAGAGCACATTTTATATCTTTCCGGATATGAAAAAGAATATCAACCCCATTAGAACTCGGATGAGTTTAATAATAAATTAAATGTTCAGGATATTTAGATGTAAAGTTGAAATGAAAATTTTCAATTATGTATTATTCAATAAATTGCAGGTAAATTAGTAAAAAAATGGGATGTAAATAAAATGAACACATACAAAATATTTGAGTGGGGAAAACCCGGTTGTTGGTAAAAACCCCACTATAAAATGCACTTCCCGATTTAACAAAAATAGAATTTATGTTAAAATCCTAGGATATTTCGAGTCACAACACAATAATAAGCAATAAAGTAGAGATATTACCTAAGCAATAAGTTAGATAAAAATTAAACCTAGGTGCTTTAGAGAGGAGATATAGGACTCGATTGATTTTGCGATAAAGCTCAAAGTGTGTTGGGCTAGAAAACTATTGAACAGGGAGGAATATTTTGCAACCAGTACTCGAAAAATTACGAAACTGTCGAATGAGTTGGAGCAGGTGCCCGCAATGGGTCAAGGTGTTTGGGCACTTTGGGACTACTTTTGGGCACCCGTAACTACACACGAGCCTTTGAAATTGTTTTTTCTTGTGTCGCACCGATGTCATTAACCTTCGTTGTTTTTCACCTATGTGTCACTAGTTGATTGCAAAGTTTTCCTATAACTTGCAAAACAAATGATCTCCTATAAAACCCCAAAACACATCAAATCCTAAAAATAAAAAGATGCAAATGGGGAGTCGAACTAACCCCGACGGTCACCTAACTAAGTGAACTTACAATCAAGCATTGCACTACATTTCAGACTCCATGTAGTTCTCATGTGTGTGTGCAAGAATCATGCCCTAGGTAGCTCTTGTGCAAGATGCACTGAAAGCGAGTGATAGCTAGATGTAGCAATGTAAGTGGATGTGTTGATGGTAAAATGAACTTCCCCTCTTATGTATGTATGCAGAAAATATAATCCATTGTCCTTTGAATGAAGCTATATGTATGTTTTGATGCTTTTGAAATTCCTTTGGATGCAACCATAGGTGATAATAATAGATGTTTAGAGTTTGGTCCTTTGTTTTGTTAGGTAGCTTTGTATTTATATGGTTCCCTTGTTTGAATTTCATAATTGACAATTGGAAGGTGACTCATAAGAAAACAGATGCCCAAAAGGTAAAAGAGGCGAGTAAGATATAAAGAGTTCGGGGCACCCGAGAGGGGATGAGGGTGTGTGGGCATTGGCATCTTGGTTAGGCACTGGTGTCCGGAGTCATAAAAGATAAAATAGAAGTATTGACTGGGCAGTACAGTGTAAGAGGCTAGAATGAAGACATGAAACACAGAAAAAAGGCCAATGATAGATGTCAATTGTTAGTTTTCTCACTTAGGAATCATATGAATAGTAGTATGTGATTAGGACCTAGAAATGTACCCAAAGTGTGTGATTTAATGTTTACACTTACACATTTTATTAATAATAATAAACGAGGAACAACTATCTAACAATTACAGCCAACCTAAAAACACCTCCATTTTCACTTCTTCACAAATACATCAATAATATGAATGCATAGTAAATATTCCTTTCGTATCAATCTCCAATAGGATATCACCTTATTTAAAGGGTGGGTGGATTGGTTGCGAATCTTTTGATTGAATTAATTAAATAGGTTGATTAATTTAACTTTACAACAAGGTGTAAAGTTATATACGTGTGTACACACACAATCCACTTTTTGTTACTTCACTTCACATCCATTTTTTTTTTTTTACTTTATGCTTCTCGATTTAAATACCCATATATTTAAATCCAACATAAATCTTAATGCAATCCAATTCTGATAACTGTCATGAACCATGTGCAGCTGTATGAGAGATTACTGAACCTATTCATTCTCCCTCTATGCTCTATACGAGCTCATACATAAATGTATCCTTGGTTCTCCTTTATCAGAATATGATAAAGATATAAGTGAAGACTTCTAAGTGTCTACCTGGGTTCCACCTATGAAATCCACAGGAATCTCACAGCTTAGTCCTATCTAAGTGCCTACCTGGGATTCCACCTATGAAATCCACAGGAATCTCACAGCTTAGATCATAGTGAAATCTCGACAGTGTAATCAGCAGCTTACACCACTTTGCGCAAAGTTTTCCGAGTCATGTATACCATGCTCAATTCCATGACAACACACTCGTCATTAGGAAATTGTCGTTTCACCTTAATCACTTATTCAATTATATGGATTCATAACCTTTATTTTGTTTTTAAGGTAATTTTAAATCATTATAGAACAACCTAGGCCTACGACACCTTCTCCACGAATGGGTCGTACCTAAGGTCTGGACTAAGGTTGATTCTCGGACCTTTAATCTCAAACACTTAAATTACCTTTCAAGATCTCTTGCCCAAGTTAACCATAAATGAAAAACAATACTATCAAAGTCTATGATCAGTATTACAGTTTAATTATTGTCCCAGCTTAATAAATTGAGCCCATATTTCTTTATTTCACATTCTTGGGATATGTACTTGCATAAGGCTAGGTATTAAGGTAGGATTTATGCTTTTTATCAAGTACCATAGACTATTTCTGCCAGTAAACAATTAAGCATAAGCAATTCACTTTTCTTAGTGGCAGCTTAATCAAGAGAGTGTACATATTTTAATATATATCCATTAAGTAAACTAGGTTTGGAGATATGAGATGTTAGATTGGAGGCACTACTCGCCCATTCATCCTTTCTTATTTTAGCCTTTTTACATAAGGTCTTTGATTCCTTTAGTAGTGATCATTTACTAATCCTCATTAGGGACAATAGTAGAATTGACTAAGATTAGGGTTCGGATATTGAGTCCTTACCAACTTAGTAAGTGTGGACCCTAATCCTTCATAGAGGTATCAATCGTAGTACTTTAGTACTTGATTATTCAGGGTCGTATCCTCTTTTACTTGAATACTCAATAGATATAGATGGCCTACCTGACATCATAGTTCTACCATAAAAGGATTAAAATGTTGCCATTTATCTTTTCCGCATTTCGATCATTCTACTTGTTCCATTACTATTTTCTTACATGGCTTCACATCTCAGTCCAAGAAGAGTAGGTTTCCACCATTATTGACAATGGTTAATCCTTGAGATCATAAATCATTTTAGTGGGATTATATTTCATTACCTTTCAAGGTAATAGATATGATTCATTACTTAAAAGATTATCATATTATCAAACTGCTGAAATTATTGATAGTTACCTTTTTATTTCTTTAATAATTTTCTCTATTCTTATTTTTTTTGAATTCACAGTAGTTGAGATTAGAGTGTTGTAGGGTATCCATACATACTACCAACACATATTCATATCTTTCCAGTCAAACTAACGGGTCAAGTTATTAAGACCCCTTTGGTATAAGTCCACTTCATCGATTATACCCAACATGATTTAAGCAAATAGCACTCGGTTATATTCTGATGATATGTAACAATATTGCATGCATCATTGTCTACATTGTGAGGCCATCCTACTTTCAATAGTACTTGAAATAATCTGAGTTATTTATTTATTTACCTCATTGTTAATGAGTAACATAATAGAATATTTTCTCAACAGTTTTATTGGGCAAACAATCCATAATAACTACATATTTTGTAGCTTAACGACAATGGTTAAAATAACCAATAGTATTTCCAAGTATTAAATTTATTGTAAACTATAATACAAAATAGCTCATACATCCAATCGAAAATCATATAATCATCACTTATATTTATTCAAATAGTTGATCTGTAAAAATCTTCGAATTACATCATATCAATTAAAGAATAAGATAAAGGGAACAAGTGTCTAATCAACCTTGATCATAGATTGAAATAAGATTATTGCCTCTAGATAAAACAAAGATCTTTTCTATACATCGACTTTTGTCTTATATCATAAGCTCCATAGCCATCATATTCACAATATATCATGACTGAGATTTCAGTTTCAATACAATCCAATCACTCACGCATTCTAAGGAAAATACAAATTGCATCTTCCAGACTTTGCCACAAAGTTCCTTTTCCCTGCACTGAAAAGTGATGTACAAAATTGCACATGGTCAGTCCAACATGACTGGCATGAATAGCCCTTTTCCCACCTAATAACTTATGCAATATGATATTTAATTAAATGATAGGCTGCAACATTACTATCATAGTAACAACACACTAATGCAAGACATCAATCAACATATGTTAGAATAATTCCTTTTCATCCAACAGAAAACTATTCACTGCCATAGATTTTAAATGCCTCAATAAAAGGAATTCATAGGATTAGATTACATAACAACATAGGATTAAAGCATTCATAGCATTTATTCCATTTTCAACAACATGGTAAATTACAAGTCTAAACCAATTATTGGCAGTAGTTTCACTAATCAGAAACAAACAAGAGTGGATAAATAAAACATTTGCATATATAATACAGAAATAGTATAACGAGTTCAACCTAGATAAGACTCGAGATGTAAGTAGGTATAGAAGTAGCAAAGGTATCTCAACCTTAAACTGGAACTAATGTTCACCGAAACAAAAGAAATGAAATTGATGAGGTTTGATTACCTCATGATCTTGTTTTCCAATAAGGGAATATGGCGTAATTAATAGAAGCTATTGACTTAATAAAATTGAGCCAAGGTAGAAAAACTTCTAAGAATGTGCAATCGTGCTATTACATCCTTATGTCCTTAAGTTATTATTCATGGTGTCCATAGGGACTGATCTCATCATGCTACTCAATACATGTAATGGAGATTCACTAGGAAAGGTTATTCCAAACAACAATCCTCAAAAACGTTCATCCTCCTTCATACTTCACATGCCAGACATCTCTTACTAAAATAGGTCGATGTTTATTTTAAATAAATATATATATATATACCTTTCAGGCATGGCTGATATACTCTTGCAAAGTAATTTTATTATTGTTCCATATTCCAAATTAAATATATTTTAATAAGGAATCCTTATTTTACCCAGATATAGAATCCACTAAACTCAGCATAAGACAGTAAGGTACCCAATTTCCAGGTAGACGTTAATAAAGTAATTTTTAATCACTTTTGCTGCATTGAGATCCTTCAAATAACCTGCAACCTTCTTGTTTAACCAAAACTCATCCCAGCTAACATTGATATCAATCAGCAATCTCAGGAAACAACTTATTACAGGCATAATTGAATTGCTAGGAAGTAGCCGATATGATATAGCTAAACAACATATACAAATTTAGAGTCCACAAGTAATCACTCACGCTCAAACATGCACTTCATTTTACCAATTAAATCACTATAACATATACGTGGTATCGATCATATTATGCACCCAGACTGTCTGGATGAAAGTGTTCAATCAAGAACGTCCAATCAGCAAATTCCCTTACGGGTTCTTAATTAAAATTGTCGTTGGGTTATCTATCATGAAAGTGACCCCCAATTTCCAAAAGGAAATTAACCCAAAACTAAACACGGATTTAGTTATACTAAGAAACAAGTATTAATTCCATAGTATTAAAAATTACGGTGCATCCTTTTTAAAGCCACTTGAGGATAAGGTTTCAGTCCTTCAAAATTCTTATTATTTTATTTCCACTGAGCCCTGGCAATCCCAAAATCTCATTATTATCCTAGACAGATGGTCATAGCGACCCTAATAAATTCATAAAACAAAATGTTTATGGTTGTGCCTAGTTTTAAGACCAAGGACGAAGTGATTGAATCTTCATGATTTCAACTCAGTAATAACATTTTAGCCATTGGTGTTCCCGATATTACTAATTATCATCAAACCCTCCAAAACAAAACAATCCAACATTAAACACAGTTTTAGCTATACTTGGAAGCATGTATTTACTCCATAATACTAAAATTACTATGCATACCTCTTAAGGTATTTTCCTTAATCACATAAATATTTCAGGCATCTGGGTAACACCCAGAGCTAATGAATCAATATTCAAAAATAGAGAGTAATATAACTCTAGATAGAAGGGTTTGCACTATCCAATAATACAAAAACACACAGTAGTAACAGCCATATTTACGCAGTAAAACAACACCCAAAATGACAATTAAAAACCACTATTCTTTGAAGACTTAAACACATTCACTCATAATTTTATAAGAACATACAATACCCAATAATAATCTTCCGCAAATGCATAGTTCAACCAAATAAAATGTTGCAGCATACTATCTACTCAAACAGAAGATTGAATAAGGTATTAAGAGGGGGAGAGAGCGATCCATGCCTGATAAAACTGAAATCCTTTCACCTCGCAGTCTCAACAACTATTCTTCACCAACGAGGAGCGATTACCAATGCCCTTTTATCTTCTAAAATTTCCAACGAACTACCTTTCAAAAACTGTATGCAAATTTGGTTCCAATAGTTGAATTTTCAAAGGAAGAAGAAGAGTTCGCAGTTTACATGAAAGAACAAAAATAAAAATGGATTTCCAACAGGTTTGATAGCTTCTTCAGGAAGCTTCACCCCTTCCCAAGCTTATCTCGCATTTAAGGGTGCATTAAATATAATCAATGCCATTAATAACCAACCAACCATCAGCGCCGGCCTCCAACTTCTCCTCCACAAATGGCGCGATTTTTAGAAAACTTATATTCTTCTTTCAAATTTAACCGCTTGAATGGATAGGCATATAACTATCCGTTTCTCAAGGTGAACACCCTCATCAAATTCAAGGTTGGTGATTAACCAAGCCTGGTAGAAAAATTATAAATTGTATTAATTTATACTTGGTGGGTCTTCAATGTAGTCATTCGACTTATAGACCCTTAAGTCTCTTGCATGGCCTTTCCAATTAATAAAGATACCCGAAAATACTTGATTTCATTTTCGAATTATAGGTAATATTAATCAAAACAACTATCCCATAGCCTCTCAATTATTTAATAATTGAATACCTCATTATAACTTAAAACGTTATTCAATTAAGTACATAAACTTATAGAAGTTTATTATAACAAAGTTTGCATGGAGGAGGATATTCGATATAGGTCGAAGATGGTAATTACGACGACTTCATAACCAAGCTCACTGAAAAATTAATAAAACATTTATCCCATACCACTTAATGTAATAATTTATCAAACTCTCTATAATGGTCATGCAAGAAACCACACTCAATATACAATTTAGCACTTTACACAATATCATCATTTCCTCATAACGACTAAAGTATAGAAGTTGTGTATAAGTTCCAACCATATTTTTGCAACTTAAACTCATCCAACATGCCAAAGTAAAACAATAATAATAATAATATACCATGAAGGGACATATGCCAATTATGCATCCCACAATGAAATTTCATCTTCTCTAACCAAAAGATATTTCACAACACACAACATGACCTCATAGCCATCTGAGATGATTAATAAAACCATCATCTATAAAAACAAGGTAGCATACCAACACGTAGAAGGAATTCCAATCTTAATTAGCTTGCGACTACATGAAAACATGAGCCATTGCGATGTCACGTGTATAATTGTGCATGCGTATGCATACCCTTTTGGCTATGCGTACGTGTCCACAACGATACACAAGACAATGTAGTGGTACTAGCTGTCGCGTAACTCTCTAATTAGGCTTCATTTTGGCATCAAGAAATGTGAAAAATGATGTTGTTTAGAGGGTGAAAAGGGTAAACATGGGTTTGGAGGGGGAAAAATATAGTTTTGACAGTTTGACTACCCAGCATTTAATGGTGAATGACGCCCATGCTCTGTCTTGAAGGTCAAATGACATGGAGGAATGGCATTTCAAAGGCCCATGTGTGTTTTATAGACATTTATGGAACTTTGTTGGTTGTTGGATTAAGAATGGTGAATTCCCCTCTCTTTCCCCCCTCTTTCTCTATATATTGGAAAAATATCTCATTTGTAAAGGGTTAAACACCTCAAATGTAAGGGCACCATATAAAAATGGTTGCATAAGTGTTTGTGAGTTACAAGCCTTCATTTAGTCTCTATAGATGTGTTTTCTACCTTTTATCAATGTAAAAATGTTTTGTGCATACTCCTTTAGTAATAAAGTCTTATTTTGTGGCTCCTTCTTTGCTTTAGTTTGATTTTTATTGCAATTTTGCCTCTCCACTTACAACAGGTATGTTGTGTATATGTTTCCCTTTACAAGTTTCTATTTTGTTGTGTTTCATGTGTAAAATGGAAGGTAAAAATGTAGTTTTGGTCTCAACACATGTGCATGCCCTCTCATTGGCCATCTCCTTCTCATCTTCCCTCATAAAGAGTTTCTATCCCCCTTTTTCTTGGTGTTATCACCTCTTTCTTAGCTTAGGATTTCATTTTCATGCACCTCTCTACTTCTGGTCCTTATGAATGACTAGTTTAGGATTATTTTAGTTATATTTTGAAGTTGTACAAGTAGTGCTAGCATTAGGATAGGTAGAGGAACCAACCTTCTCTTGAGGCTTGTCTCAAGATTGCAAGGTCCCACACTTGGAGACAATCCCATGTTAGCCAAAAGTATTGATATTTTATGATCAAATCCTAGGGAGCTACTTTTGTGCAATAATAGTTTTGGCACGTTCGTTGGGATACTTTGTTTAGATTTTGGTCTTATTTTTAGGTGTGTTCAATTGTAAACATTCTAGCCACCCCGTAGCCTTCATTGATAACAGCTTGAGTTTTGGCGTGCCTAGTGGGACAACATTGAAGTATTTCTTGTCATTTCACCAAGTTTGGTGTGTTCTTGGTGATATTTAGCCTTTAAAGGTAGTTCTCAACACATTTGGTGACTCCATTAATCTAACAAACCCATTCTCTTGATTAGCAAACCAATTCCATCATTTTAGTCCTCTTTTCCATGAAGTTATGCAATCATGACTTCATTTCCTCACTGGAATCCTCACATGTAGCATCAAGCAATACCATTCAAATCCACCTCCATGTTTCCAAAATCTATCTTTAAGCTATCATAACACACCTCCAAATCAGTTTTATGAGAAAAATCAGAATGAATGTGCATATTTCTATGAGCCAAATGTAACTATAGATCAATATGGTTATTCAACTAACCAGGTATTGTTCAAGAGTAAAAATATGTAAATTTTAGGGGAAGTTTCATGGTGGAGATGATATTCGTGTCAAGGTCCAGTATATGGAGGCAAACATGGTGTTGATCAGGGATACATGTCAAATAAAGGAGGTTCAAATAGATTTTAGGTAGCCCTTTCCATGGATTAGTCCTATTCTAACTTGGTACAACATGTTATCCATTTTTCGCCCGACAAAAATGGACAATTTGAAAATTTTGGACTTGGGTAGTTGATGGGGCTTCAATGAATAAAATGGTGAAATTGGGTATTTTTCATGCTTTGGGGAACCTGTAATTGTTTCAGGACATTTCTCTATTTTTTCCTAACTATTCGGTTCAATAGATGTCCAAACAGTTATAAAATTTTAGAAAAAGTTGAAAATTTGGACTTTTGAGTGTATTGAGGGTTTGGGGGTTGCAGATGGCAGAAGGAACTTGGGAACAAGTTCCCGTGGGCCACCAGCCTCGCATCTCTGAAATTTTCAAAAATCAAAGGAGTGAAGTGTAATGTGGGTGGGAGGCGTTGCGGAGAACAAGTGCGAATGAGGAACAATTGTCGGGAACCACTTGTTCCCTACACAGTCGTCGATCCAATTAATGAAGGCAAATGGAGTTGTGCGGGGATGTAGAAGATTCAAGTTATAGGGAACCACCGACAATGGGGCAATCCCTCACTACCATCATATAGCCCTCTTATTTGTTCTTCCCAACCTACACAATATAAGCCCAAGATTTAAGTTCCTAGTTTCTTCACACTTTCACTTGTTGAACACTCTCTCCCACAAGCAAATATTGCACCTCCCGAATCATTTTAACTTATGAAAATTTAGTCGAAACTCAATCTTCCCCTCACTTAAAAAAGTATATGTATATGTGCCTAAGCCTCATGAAGAACCAATTTTAAACCATGAAGCATTACAGATTAACTAGTAGACTGAGTGCCTAACTACTTGGTTTCTTGATTTCCCATTCCTTCACAAATAAGATGTTGAACCTTTCATGGTAAAGGGGGTTATTATTCATCCTTCGGACATAAATATGCACATGCATGCAGAAAAGGGGTTGGTTGAGAAGGAACCAAACAGAGCAAAACATATTCAAATTTTTAAGAATCGAAGACAAGATTTTGAAGCCAAGGGGGTTCATCATCATGAAGCTATCAGTTGCTCCCCTACAAATGCATCAAAATCAGTTGAGGTGAGTTCCATTGTTGTTAATCATGATATATATTTTGAAGGCTACACTGATTTTGATAATATGATGGAAGAACTTCCCCAAATGTTTAAGAACCCCTGCTATTTTCATTGAGCAATCTACATAGGAGTTTTATTTTAAAAAACAACCAAACAAATAAAGAGATCATAAATGAAGATTATTTTGATCTTCATGTGGAGGAAGGAGATATTCCAAGTCAGTAAGATGTTTGGATTGAGTCCAATGATCCTCATTTCCTTGCATGCCTAGAACTTGCTACACTTTTGAAGGAAAATCAAATTAAGGCAAGGGAGGGAGATGAAGAGGATGACAATGCAAATGTGGAAACAAAATTGTTTTCACAAGAATAAACAAAACAAAACCTAGATCAACTTATAAACATACTTCATGATGGAATAGAGGGTGAGTTTGATCTTCAAACTTCATGTTTTTGGAGGAAAATGAGAAACCCTTGCCAAATCGGAAGTCATACTAGATGAGGCTAAGTTATTTGAAGAAGCAAAACATAACACAAATCATATTTTAGACATGCTTCTTCATGAGGTGGATGACGAGTTTGAACTTTCACAATTTTTGTTTGAAGAAGAAAATCAACATGCTAGTGTGGAGGAAAAGGTGTTTGTGCAAGAGACAACAAAGAAAAGTTCAAACTAGCTTACAAACATACACAATGAAGAAGAAAGTGTCTCTACTACTTGGAAAGCATCTCTACCAATTCCATTCTCGTGAGCTAAGTGTGAAGAAGATGGCCAAATCACAAGGACTAACCAATTAGTTCCAAAGAATGCACGCCAATCGGATATTTGGTTGGTTTAGAGCCAAAAAGAGAGTCAGAACCAATCATGCCTAATTTAAAGAATGAGGGAGAGCTATAAAATGCCAAAGATCAACTCAAACATCTCTTAAACCCAGATGAATATCAAACCTAGGTATTTTTGTTCTTTTCATTTATTAATGAGAAGGGAAATCAGTTGGAAGATAGTTTTCCACTCTCATTAAAGACCTAGTTTATTGTAAAATTGATCACATGGTCCAATTTTGTAAGGAAGGGAACCTACTTCTTCTAACCAATTATTGGTTTTGTCTAGTTTCCTTTGCCTTTGGTTAGAGTAGGAGTAGACTAGGTTATTTTATTAGAAAAAAAGTGTGTGTGTACACTATGCATGTTTCCACTTGGAGCATGTATGATTTTCCATGTTTGTACATAATTTTTGTGGCCCTTTGTTCTTGTCACATAGTCCCGTTTAGAGTAGGTTCCATGGTGGAAACAAAGTTTTTTAGGGCAGCTTCAAGGTGCATTTTTTCAACCCCCAAATCAGTCTGTAAATCGAGTTCTCCATGTTTATTCCTTGGCAAAAATAATTTTTTTGGGACAGTTTGCAAGTTTCATTCAAACCCCCAAAAAAACTACCAAGAGCACTTCAAGCGGTTCTAGATCAGCTCTAAGTCCATGCAAAGACTTCATAAAAGTTTAGGGATAATAATTTTAATATTTTTTTATCAGTTTTTCATGCTTGACTCATGCCTAATGGATACAATAAGGCTCCTAATATTATATCTAACGGGTAAATAGCCCCATTGAGTTACCAAATTATTATCCCAAAACCACCCTGTAATTATGGGTGTTTGACAAGACAGAGGGCAAAGATTCTCAATGTTAAACAAGAAGGTAGGAGGACTTAGTCAAATTTTTGTTTTGGGCTCCTCGGTCAGTAAATTGACTTTCTTTGGAACTTATGGAATTGTTCCGAGTTCTCTTATTCCATCGCTTCCCGATTTTCCACACTACACTAGTTCATCGGTTAAACCGAACCTTACAAACACAAATGGAGCGTTCCATTGTTCCTCCAATGCTTTGGAAATCCTCTTGAACCAAATAGGAGTTGGTTTTTTGGTCATAAATTAGCACTTAGAGCTCCAAATTGCACAAAATTAGTGGTGTTGGAATTGTCTCATCAAATACTTCATTTTAGTATTAAAAACATGAAAAATGATGTTGTTTTGAGGGTAAAAAGGAAAACACATGTTTAGAGGGGATAATCTTGTTTTAACAGTTCAACTACCCATATTTAATGGTGAATGACACCCATGCTCTATCCTCGAAGGTTAAACGACGTCGAGGAATTCCATTTCGAGAGGCCCATGTGTGTTTTGTAGGCATTAATGACACTTTTTTGATTGTTGGATTGAGAATGGTGAATTTCCCTCTCTTCCACCCCCTTTCTCTCCCTTTTTTCTCTATCTATGGGCATAAATCTCTTATTTGTAAAGGGTTGGATACCTCAGAATGTAAGAGCATCATGACAAAATGGTTACAAAAGTGTTTGTGAGTTACATGCCTTCATTTGGTCTTTACATATGTGTTTTATACCTTCTATCACTATAAAAATGGTTTGTGCATACTCCTTTAGCAATAAAGTCTTATTTTGTGGCCCTTTCTCTTCCCTAGTTTTAGGTTTATTGCAATTCTTACCTTTCCATTTACAACATGTATGTTGTGTATGTGTTTCCCATTTGTAGGTTTCCATTTTTGTGTTTTGTGTGTAAAATGGAAGGTAAAAATGTAGTTTTGGTTTGTGACACATGTGTATGCCCTCTCTTTTCCCATTTCCTTATTATTTTCCCTCATAGAGAGTGTTTATCCCCCTTTTCTTGGTGTTATCACCTCTTTCTTAGCTTAGGATTTCATTTTCATGCATCTCTCTAACTCTGGTCCCTGTGAATGACTAGTTTAGGCTTAGTTTAGTTGCATTTTGAAGTTGTAGGAGTATTTTTAGCCTTGGAATAGGTGGAGGAACGAACCTTCTATGGAGGTTTTTCTTGAGATTACAAGGTCCCACACTTGGAGACAATCCCATGTTGGCCAAAAGTATTGATATTTCATGATCAAATCCTAGGGTGCTACTTTTGTGTGATAACAATATATTTTATTGGTCATTATGTCTTTTAATACAAGGTATCTCCCCTCATAATAGATGAGGGAATTTATCCTACACGTTGTTGAAAAAGTGCCATATTTTTCCTATGAATTTTTTTTAACAGAGTTGATGGAAAGCCCATTTATGAATTTATTACCAGCCCGGATAAGGTGGGGTTTGAGCATATCCCAAAATTTCCATATGCTCTTGAAAACAAAGGTGCCTCCAATTTGGACTAACATAAGAGTGGGGATGAGAGTTTAAAGGCCTAATCCTCTACAAGTATTATTTGTAAGGGGGATCCCTAAAGAATTTAGCTTCTTAACAAAATATTCTAAGCTTCTAAACCTTCTAATCATGTGATAATCTATTTAACACTAAAATCATGGCCTTGGAGTTTGATATCAATAAACACAAGCCCTTGACCTCTTTAGGTTTATAAAAATGTCCCGAAAACTCTATGGAAGCCTTTTCACCCTTAAGAGCTATCCATAAAAAAACCCTCAAAAGTTTATAAAGTTTTCCATATGTACCTTTAAAGGGTGCCTATTAAGAGGAATAATACACATGAGTGGTTACAAGCACTTTAGAACATATCTCGAAACTTACCTACCAAAGAGAGGGGTTTGATGATCTAAAAGGAAATCTTATTCTCCACTATAATAACCATATATGACCATAGCTCAATAAAGGAAGCTTGAAAGGAAAAAGGATTGCGAAGGAATTTGAACCGCACTCTGTTGAATCCATTGCCATTGGTATTCCATTAGCTAGCCGGAGGAGGGGACACTCCTTGTTTATAGAATTGGATTTTTCACCATCAGATGGAACAATAAGAGGTTGGATAGAATATGTTTATACATTTCATATATTTTATCATAGTTTTTGTTCTTTGAGAAAATTAAGACAAGGCTCATCATCAAAGTGACATTAATAATTTTTGGTTAAGTTGAGGGAGGAAGATACCTTCAACCAAGCATCCGGAGGAATAATTGATAGGAATGTAGCTAAAACATTTAACAACAAGAACATAGAGAGAGGGAGATAACAGGTAGCTTTGTATGATCAATCTAAACATACTAAATATGTGAGATTGAGCTCCCATCATGATGATGTAAACACCAACATGTTGGAACGACATATTGACAATGTGCACAGATATGGGGCCAAATTCCAAGGCTTGCAACACATGGATGATGAAAGGACATTAAATCATATCATAAGATATATTAAAATCAAATTTAATAAAGAAATCTTTTTATTGGAGAGTCTAGTCCATTCAATACCTTCCTAGACCAAAATGACATTGTCAAGAATATATCTATGTTGTATCAAGCTAGTTTCTTCGGTCTAGCAATGAGGGGAAGTAAATTTCTTAGTTTGAGAGTTAGAGGTTTGTGATGATCTTGTAGGAGACATTTATTTGGGTGATGGGTCGATAATTGGTAATTTTCTTTAGAACTCCTGTTTTAGGAATGAATTTGATATTACCATGACCGATAAGCTCGCCAAAATGTTGGTTTGCAAAGATTCCAAGTATAATTTGTGGAGGTCACGCCTTATCATATTCCATAGGGTTTTATATAATTGTAGACATGAAATCACACACTTACTACTTACATCATGCCTCTAAGTATGTTATTATATGCATGATTCCTAAGTAAGAAAACTAGACATTAACAACACTTGTTTTGCTTTTGTATTGCTTTATCCATTTGATATTTTAAGCATTTACTTTTCTTGAATGAATAGTTTACTTTTGGACATTGGACAACATATGACCAAATGTTGTATTTTCTTAACATCTTAGATAGTACCACCCATTAGGGACAAGAGTTCCTAGATGCTATTGTCCCCTTTGGGTGCTTATATCCTTTTTCCCTCCTTTTCTCAAATTTGAATTGCCACATCACTTGTTATCTTTTCTAAATTACTACATGTTAAGAAATTAGTGTTTATTGTAGGTAATTATTATTTACATGTGATTAATAATTACTATGTCATAATTATGTTATATTAACTAATTTGTTGTGTCATATATATATATTGTTATAACAATATATATTTATGACACAATTTATTATTAGGCATATTGTTTGGAGTGGTTATAAAGAGTTCTTATATATAAGTGTAATCCGGGAATATCATTGTAATGGGTATTATTCCCTATACTGCGAACTTTTATTCAACTCTATCGTACAAATATCTTATTCTCTAGATCTTATTCAATTATGGGAATTTAAAGCTTCATATTATTGTGTACAATAGAAACACGGGTTATACTATCATCCAAACTGCAACAAATATTAGAAGCGTATGTCGTTTCTGCCATTCTCCGCACATTATGTGTAAGAGAATCCCAATGCCATCAAATGTTTGAGCATAGAGCAGTCTATCGTTTGTAATGATCTTCACGCGGCCAGGTCCTCCGTTTTGTGTATTTTGGATATGAATCACATGCATGGCTATGATAAAGGTCTGTTCTGCAATGATTTTATGTGTTCTTTGATGCACAGACACTGCATGGATCCTGAAGAATACATTTACATTGGCGATCAATATGCATAATACAGGTCATCATCCAAGCATTTTATTATTTTGTTGGCGAATTTTGTTATTAACCTTGGTAGCTAGCTAACATCGGATTGACAGTGGCATTGAATAATGTGTTCTTTTTGGGTAGTATCAGATTGTTCGACCTGCCCAGCTCACGGGATTGATGATCTTTACAATGTCACCTCATACGTCTTTGTGTGACGAGTCCTATTCAGAGTTTTCTATAGTGTTTTCAATATTATTTGTTTGTCGATTTTTTTTTAGTATGTCATTTTATTTAATATGATAAATTCGTCATTCCATTAGGCCATATAAGTTTTTCATGCATGGTCATTATAATCTTTAATAGTGTCAAATCACTTTGTAATTTTAAGGGCAAATAGTCTACGTTGTATTTAGTATAATGTTTTAGTCAATTTACCTCAAGTTAACGTAACATTATTTAAATGTTTACTAGTGTTGTTGTAATTGTCATCAAAGATTAGTCAAAGTATTAATTTTGTGGTTTAAGTGTCACAATTATGTTATTGTAAAAATTGGTCATCATTATCGTAATAAAGAGTTATACTTTTGAAAGTTGTAAAAAAATGGTGTTATTTTTTATTACAAATGTCAATTATATTGTTGTATTGTTCATGTTAAAGTGTCAACAATCAAATTGAGTCTAATTATTGTTATGTCTTTGTATTGTCCCCATCACAATCACGTTGTCAAATTTGCAATAGTCCAGTCAATAGAGTCAGTATCATATAAAAGTGTCAAATATTGTAAAAACAAAAAAATTGCCTCACTTTTAGTCGGACGCATTTTCGGTGGAATCGAAGTTCGAGTTGAACTTAAGGGGGCATTCTCAAATGATCCTTAAAGAAATATTCGATTAAGCTAGTAACGAAGGATGGAGGGCGATCAATGCCTCTCGTTAGTCACCAACGATGGGGTCACGTATAACACTGGTGGCATATTTTTATAATATTTTTAGTTGTTTGCTTTGAGTGGTGTGTGCAGAAATAAAACCTAGTTTTCATTCCCTGTTAAATATTGAAACAAGGAGGATGTGCATTTTGGGTGCTGAGAACAGTTTTATAGGAGGGCAACTGAAATGGAGTGATCCTCTAACTACAGAGATCCTTCGAACTATCATACTTCTAATATTGATCGGCGGTGAAATCTAGTGTTCACTTTGGAAGTGAAAGTGGGAACTGTTGAGTTCACGTATGTAGGTGAATCGGTGGAAGTGTGATCATCCGGTATGGGATTCATTGTGGTGAAGCGGATTAGTCATGTGCAACAAGATCCGTAGTAATTAATTAGTGTTTACTATAGGTAATTATTATTTACATGTGGTTAATAATTACTATGTCGTAATTATATTATATTAGCTAAGTTATTATGTCGTATATATATTGTTATAACAATATACATTTACGACATAGTTTATTATTAAGCATATCGTTTGGAGTGGTTATAGGAAGTTTCTATATTTTAGGAACTATAATCTCCTATAAAAGTGTAATCCGGGAATATCATTGTAATGGGTATTATTTCCTATATTGCGAACTTTTATTCAAATCTATTGTGCAAATATCTTATTCTCTAGTCTACCCATCACCTTGGGTCAACATTTTTGGTTGTTAATGACGAAATTAAAACAAAAGAATAATATATATATACATGAATTACTCACTATTATTAGGGTTGGACAACATGAGCTATTACTTATTATCTACTACTTAGGTAAATAATAACATCCAAGGACCGCATTTGAACTACATCATTCACCGTATAGGAGGGGCTAATTTTGAATTCCATCTCACACATTCATCTTAGGGGAAAAGTGGTTGTAGTCCACTATCTTGGTGTGACTAGCACAAAGGCAACCTAGCTTAAAAGGACACAATTCAATCACACACACACACACACACACACACACACACACACACACACACACACACACACACACACACACACACAGAACTATTTAGAGTCTAAAATGTAATGCAATGCTTGGTGATAATAACATTAGGGTGATTGTTGAGGTCAGTATAACTCAAACATATGCATTATTTATTTCATTTAATGTTTGTTTGAGATTTATGCGGTAGCTAGGATTTGTTTTGCACGTTCAAGTGTGAAAGTAAAGTCATACAACTAAGTGTAAACAAAAAGAGTGAAATGAAGAAGACATTTTTAGACATTGCTAAGATAAGAATTAAAGCATTTACAGGACACTAGTGCCCAACTCAGACACACTAGCGCTTGCGAGTCCTATTATTATCGAGAAGTCATGTTTGAGGAAGTTTTAGATTCTAATTTTCTAGACGAAGCTTACTCAGTCTAGATCCATCTTGTTCCACTTAGTTTCCAACCTAGAATCAGCCCAAATATCCAAATACAAGCTAAGTCACTCTTATCTCACTATTGTTTACACTGTTTGTCTCTTGCATGATAGATATTTCTTATTACTATTATATTCATTTGATATTAATCATCTGATTAAGATTTAATTTTTGTTAAATCATTTAGTGAATCTAATCCTCGTATGTTCTTTATCGGATATTTTCATTTGACGATAGTTACTTTTTAATCAAACATCAATTTTAATACAAATATATTTATCGGTTTGGCTTGTTTGTGTAAACTTATTTTATGGATTATCATATAATTGTTGACAATTCTCTTTCATGTATATTCAAGTTCAAATTCATAATATGCTTGTTAAGCATACTTTAGTTGATAATGGATCTAGTCTTAATATATGCAAAATTTCCTTTCTCCATCAAATAGGATTTTCTTTGTTGATCTAACTCCATCTACTCTATGTATTTGTGGATTTGATAACACACCTAAGAAAGTGTTGGGAGAAATCACTCTACCCATTATTATAGGACCTTGCACTCTTAATGTTCTATGTTATGTTATGCCTCATGATCTCACTTATAATATCCTTCTAGGTCGTCCTTGGTTACATACTATGCATACAATCCTTTCTACCCATGCCATCGCACACAATGACCTTACAACACCTTTTTCCATGGATAATTCTACAATAGATTCCACACCTCATGTTTTTAATCTTTGTGATATCCCTCTCATACATGATAATGAAGTTACTACTTACATTGCACATCATTCTTCTCTAGTGATGGACTACAGTGTTACTGGTTTACATGATGAACTTTCTATTAGCACCCATGATACTCCTCCCACTATGTCTCATTCTCATCCACATGATGCTCGATCCCTAATGCATATTATTGCACACTTACCTATATCTAGAGCTTTGTCCCCTATGATGGTTGTTACATCTATGATACCTAAGGTGTTGGGAGACACTCATATCCCCCTTCACAATGTCACCATGACCATGGCTTTCAAATATGTTACTTGGCACAACTCTAAATGCACTTCTAATGATCATATGCTTATTGATTCTAATGTTACATCACTCTCCACACCTTCCTCATCACAAGTTAGAACATTGTGTGCTGATTTGATAATGATTCCTAATGCTCTCACTTTCCAAGCTTCTATGCATGATTCATTTACTATGGCTACACCTCATCTTGTTACATCCATGGGGAAATCAATTACCCTCTTTCCACATTTATGTCTATGGTCATAGGGGCTAGTTCATAAAAATTTAATGTTTCTAATATTCCCAAATTTCATGTACTACGTGCGACAAGTCTCGTGTCTTTCCCGCCATTTTTGCGATTGATACTTATAGACACTACATCAAGAACTTCGGCACATTTCTAGGTCCTAAACACATACTAGCATTCATATGATTCCTAAGCAAGAAAACTAATAATTTACAACTACCTTTGGCCTCTTTGTTTTGTTTCTTGTTTTCTCTTTGGTCTTCTACATCCTACAACCCATTAGGAACTTTACTCATTTATATTTTATGGCTTCAAACACCAACACCCAACTAGGAAAACAAAACCTAGGTGCCCATGTCCCCTCTGGGCACCCCTAACCCTTTTCCACCTTAATCACTTCTTTTGGGTCTCTTTTATCTTTTAGGAATCTTTTTCACTTATGGGTCGACCTTCCAGTTGTCAATTATGAAATTCAAACAAGGGAATATTATAAATACATAGTTATGTGTTCAAAATGAGGGACCAAGCACTAAGCATTATTACTATCACGTAAGCTTGCATCTAAAAGGTACCTAAAACATTCAAAAGGCATCCATCTAACATCTATTCAATGGATAAGGGACTGCATTTTCTGCATACACATCATATGAAGGGGAAGTTAATTTTATTCCATCCACACATTCTACTACTTTGCTACATTCTAGCTACAACCTGCTATCAAGTGCACTTGCACAAGGACATCCTAGTACATCATTCTCACACACACATTCACAAGAATTACATGGAGTCTAAGATGTAGTGCATCAATCAGGTTGTAAGTTCACTCACGGGTGACCACCGAGGTTAGTCGACTCCCCATATTACATCTATCTTTTTAGTTTTGATGTAGTTTGTGGGTTTATATAAAGAGCGAGCTTCTATTTTATAGGTTACAGGCACCCTCAACGATCATTGTGTTATCATCAAGCGATCAACACAAAGTAATTATGACATAATTGCACCACATCAAAAAGTAGATCCTAATCTCCTGTGTAGTCATCTGCGCTTAGAAGTCGTCTCCAGTGCCTATCCTGCGCTCTGTCCTATCCTAGGCGCTCTGTCCAGGCGCACGTGTCTATCTATCCGTGAGTTTAAGAATATATCGTGAGGAGTAATGACATTGTTCAACACTTTTCCCAATCCAGATCGGTTCCAGATCAAGCGTAAATCAACTAAGTCCTCTCTCCTTCTTCTTTGCTTAGGGTTTCAAATATTACATCTTAGCTTGCTTGTGTCATTTCTATATTTCAACATTTATACATCATTTAATTCATCAGTGACTCTGTAATACATATATTTATTTAATTAAAATTAAATCAAATCAATACTTGATGAGACTCATAACACTATATGTGTTACCCATCTCTTGACTCACACATTGATCCTTATGTTTGCACTTACTTCTTCCACTCTTTCCAACAAGCCCAATATTCCATATATTCTAGTTTCTCCTGGTGGACACTCTTATTGTTCATACACTTCCTACTCGTGAAATTGGGATCTTGGAATTTATAGGGTTTTACCTTCACCATGTTGACAATGTTCTTTTGTAGCTCTTGTGTTATCCCCCTTGCTACTCGATGTCCTACTCTTGTTCTCGCTTTAAACATGATTGTTAAGGGCACAATTACCTACATGGACCTCACATTCTACTCATAAACTAGGGAAAACCTTTACCCTCTCTTTTTCATTACATTTCATATTCTAATAATTCAAATAATTATAAAAATTTGAAAAAAATAGCCTAGATCTTGATTGGAGGTATTCTTGCTCACTTATATTATCATACGATTACACATTGCTTACCATGTTACTTTAGTGCATATTATGCTCTATCCTTTTTCCGTACACACATGCATGTTCACATGGTAATATTGAGGTGAATACAAGATACTTATAGGTTATCACATGATGTATGATGTTTGGTAATGTTCTCTACCGGTCCATCGAAGATCCTAGGGGCATCTACCTTTCCTATTTCTCTATATTTAGGGTATATCATTACAATTTATACTACTTCCATTCCTCTTTTCAGTTGTATACATTATGGTATGCTATAAATTTTTATAACATGCTAATGGTTGCTTCATGTGTAACATTTTTCTCACATGCTTACTTCCAACCATGGTTATCTGATTTTCTTGTATCTTGTCTATACTTATGTCTTGATTGTCATTTTTTGTGGGCTATGACATGTGTTTTATTGCGTGTTTTTTCTTATATAGCCTTGAAGGATTCAAGTGTATTACAAAATCTTGATTGGTGTCCCATGTATTCAACTAGCTACTCGTTATGTCTTTTACCATGTTATTATGTGTTTTGACTAGTTTCTATTACATCATACCATGCTTGTTTGTGACTACAAATTTTTGTTAGCCTTTTCCATTTTTTTCATGTGTCATGGTATTTACCATGCACATTCCCTATTCCCCTACAAGATTTCTATTTTAGATGTGCACATTAGTTCCATATTTCCTCATTTGTGTCATGCTCTCCTTGGTTTATCTTACGCACCCCAAACGAGTGGGGGCAATCATCGGGTGATTATTTCACCCTCTTAGAAATCCAAAGACTCAAAACTGATCGATACACAACAAAATTAGAATAAAAAAGAGCTATAAATGGGTTCAAAACTAGACTTGGGAAAAAATCATAGCGAGGGACGAAGCACCCATTATAAACATGAACGATGGGTGATAGTGTCCCACCTTGGAGGTTTTATCTTGGGGAAGAAACATGTACAATATATGATCAATAGGTTATTAGTGACACACTTCTCTAAAATTCAACTATAAGTACTCGATTCTGACAAGTTACTATTGGGTAAAACGAAAATAAAATTCGACATACTTCGTAAGGGAACTAATTATCATATATTCTCTTGATTAAATAAGGAATGACACCTAGGGAATATGCATGACAATGATATGCTTGGAGCGATGTGTCATCTGTGTGACCAGATTCTATCGGGTTTGTGACCATCTGCAATGGTACTTATCCATGGGGAAGCATTAACATTGTAGGTTAAATCTTATATCTCTTCCAAAACTCTTCCCTTTTACAAGATGAAGCCTAAATCCTCAGTATAGTGATAAGATGCTTAAATCCTCAGTTTGGTGATAGGACACGTAAATCATAATTATTATTCCAACCATCTCTAAGTCAACAAATATACATGAACAATTCTATCTCTTCTCTCATGTTACACAAGTATTTTATCCTTAGTTCACTTGTTTTTAAATACACATTTCTATTTTCACATTTACTAAGTTAAAGTTCAATTTTATTTATCATGAACATTCACTATACACATCTTCTTTTGTAAGTCCAACCTTACTTTGACAAAAGGAAACACACAAATGGAACAAGAAGCAATCTCAAAGACAAGACTCTCAGGCAAAGGCAATATTTAAGGAACAAACACAAGCATTATTTTTACTATGCACACAAGGTCACACCTAGGATCCTTATCCTCTCCTAGATTCCACAATACACACTTCATAATCTCCAATCAACACGATATCAAGTATGATCCTCATTTAACATGCTATCGGTTATAACTCCTTTCAGATCTCCATAAGGTATGTTTGTCTTATCTACTTTATGCTACCGAATATTCATTCACCAATATAAAGTGGGGGAAAATGTAGAAACAAAATCACACACTTACAACTTACATCACGCCTCTAAGTATGTTATTATATTCATGATTCCTAAGTAAGAAAATTAGACATTAACAACACTTATTTTACTTTTAAATTGTTTTATCTCGTTAATGTTGTCCAAAATTACCCTGCAGGGTATTTTGACAACACATATTCATTTTTGGACTTAGGCATGCCAAATTGGGAAAGGCAGAGCAAAACTTGCCAAGTATGGGAAAATATCACGCTTTAGGGAAAACCTTCATATTTTGGGCATTTCTCTCCCTCTTGGTAAGCCCTTCGATCTAAACACTTAGACAAATTTGTAAAAGTGAGAAAAAGTGAAAACATGGCAAGTTGACCTTTTGAGGAACGAGGAACATTTCCATAGTTCCTTAAGTTCCCCACACTACCACTTGGGCCACATGAAGAGTTGAAATGGGTAAATCAGGTGATTTTGGCATGAAAGAAAATATTCCTATAGTTCTCCACATTTCCATAATTGCGATTTGGGTAAGATAGGGTAAGGTAGGTTAATTTGACATCCATGACCTTTGGCAAAACATTTCAATGTTCTTCACATTCATTGATCGGTCAACAAGAGGGAGAGATACTTGTTAGTCGGGAAAATCAAGGTTTTAAGGCACAAATTTCATGGCTTGTATTATACGGGTTACCCTTGAACCCAAAGTGATCAACGAAAGGAACAAAGACAAGACAATGCACATCGGTTAAGGCGGGGTATGGGGCATAAAAGGAACAATTCCACTCTTCCAATGGTTACCTTCCCGTCTAAAACTTCACCCCAACACAACTCAATCGGTCATATTGGGCTCAAATGACACAAGTAGAACTATTACGCCATTCCACTAGTTCCCCACCACCTTGATTTCTCTAACCCAAAGGCAAATAACATTAAAGCGGTGAATGTTGGCCCACGGGGAACTTTCCCTGTCCTACTTATTCACCAAAACACCGCATGAGCCGGCTAGGAGTTGGTTTTTTTGCCATAAATTCTAGTCCAAAGCTCTAAATTGCACAAAATCGGTGACATTGGAATCATCTTGTTGAGGGATTCATTTTAGTGTAAATAGATGTGGAAAATGATGTTGTTTTGAGGGTGAAAAAGGAAAACACGAGCTCAATAAAGAAAAATGTAGTTATGGCAAGATCAACTACACAAATTTAATGGTGAAAGGCACCCATGCACTATCTTGAATGTAAAATGATGTGGGGTAATGGAATTTCAAGGGCACCCATGTGCTTTTGTAGGAATTTATTGCACCTTGTTAGTTGTTGGATGAAAAGTTGTGAATTTACCTCTCTTTCCCCCTTCTTTCTCTCTCATGTTCTATATATTGGCAAAAATGCTCTCATTTTAAATGTTAAAAACCTTAATTTGCAAAGGCATAATGCTAAAATGGTTTCGGGAGTTTTTGTGAGCTACAAGCCTTCATTTGGTCTTTGGAGATGTGTTTTGTGCCTTCTACTATTGTAAAAATGGTCTATGCATGCTCCTTTAGCAATAAAACATTATTTTGTGGCTATTTCTCTGCCTTAGTTTGATGTTTATTGCAATTTTCCTCTCCATTTATAACATGTATGTTGTGTATATGTTTCCCATTTATAGGTTTCCATTTTGTTGTGTTTTGTGTGAGAAATGGAAAGGTTTTCATGTAGTTTTGGTCAGTATCACAACTGTTTGACCTTTCCTTCTACATTTCCTCTCATTTTCTCTCACATAGAGTGTCTATTCCCCTTTTATTGGTTTTATCACCTCTTTCTTAGCTTAGGATTTCATTTCCATGCACCTCTCTAACTCTGGTCCTTGTAAATGACTAGTTTAGGCTTAGATAGTTGTGTTTTTAGCTATAGGAGTAGTGTTAGCATTATAATAGGTAGAGGAACCAACCTTATCTAGATATTTGTCTCAAGAATACAAGGTCCCACACTTGGAGATATTCCCATGTTATCCAAAAGTATTGGTCTTCCATGATTGAATCTTAGGGTGCTACTTTTGTGTGATAACAATTAAATCAATAACTCACATGGAAATCCATCGATATTGGGAGCTTTTTGGGTGTCATCTACATAAAAATTCTTTAAGATCATTCATAGTGAGAAGTATGTCATATGCCACACTTTGGGTTTGCAAAATCTTGCGGGGATCACTTGAAGGCATTAATTAAGAGAAATCTCATGAGCATGGGAGAAGTCTTGAGCAACAAAAACACCATTGTAATGATAGATAAAGACATGTAGTATTTTAATTAATTTAGTAAAATTTTCATTAGATTTATCAATCACCTTGATTCAATAAGCAACTTGTTTAGAGAGGAGGAGAGTAAATAATTATTTGGTGATTGTCTCATCCACTTTTAATCAATGTATATGAGTTTGGAGTTACACACCACGATCTTTGTATGAATTTTGCACCTTAATCTCATGTCATGAGAAGGCACTTTTGGTTTGTAGTTGGAGATTAAAGGGTGAATGATCAAGATCATGTGACACTTTTTTTTTGGTGTGAGTCATTTTCCACATCACGTGGTGAGTCATCTCACTTAGGTGAGGTCATAGGTCTAGGTGTCATAGGGGTCATCATTAGATTCCTTACATGTCATTACACATCAGTGCATCATATGGGAGTTACTTTCCATTCTAGGAATGTAACTCCCCTTCTCCACTTGAGGATTCATGATTGCATACACTGGGGGTTACACATCACCCCTATTTATACACCTTCCCTTTTTCAAATCTATGAGAGATGGAATGAAAGCTTATTGAGATTTTCCCCTTTTGAATCCTTGCATGCACATTCATGGTTGATGCTCACTCCCTCATGCAACCTTATCACACTACCATAGTGCAACTCGGTCAATGTTCATGTTATCCCGTATGATCCTCATGCTTCATGTTTTCAAATTCTTGTTGTGGTATCAAATCACATGTTGTTGGGATCTGTGCTACTTATCATCTACTATTTACCTACTACTCTTGGCTTTCCATTCATGATTTTCAAGTTTCATGTACAAACATCATAATGGTTATTCCATTCGTGCTCTACTTTCCTTCATTCAAGTTTTTGAAAATCTCGTTCACGGACGTTGTTCGATTTTTCGTGTGTTTGGTGGCTTTCTAGGGTTTCACATGTTATTTTGGAGGTCTATTACGGTGTCTCAAATTACAATTTTAAGGTTTCAGATTTCGAGTTTAGTGCTGATTTTTTTGAGTTTTTGAAAGTTGTGAAGTTAGTTTTTGGGCCTAACTCGGCCCCAACTCACCGAGTTGGGAATAAAGTTACCCCTAACTCACGTACATTCCACCGTATATGCAACTTGCCACTCTTGCAACTTACACCTCACTAGCTCAATCTACGTTGTTTTTTTTTGCTATGGGTCTCTTTTTACGGGACTTCACCATTCGAGATCCTTTGCTGCCCCCGAATAATGGACTCTACTTGGATTTTCTCCACCGTTTGGCTCATGATTGGTGCTCACTGTTTCCACCTCTAACATTCTCCATGTTGACATATGCATTCTCGCTTTGTGCCTAAAATTCCCTAGACTCTGATTTTCTCTCCACTCCATTCAAAAATGGCTCCTCTAGGTTTCGTTCCCCCTGTGAGTTCGTTTGACATGCTTCCTCGACCTTGTATTGATCCTGTGATTGGTTCGTTTGCACCAAAATCATTCCTAGTTTGCTTTGGCCGCATTCTAGCCCCAAGCCTCATGCTGAATCTTGCATTTGGCTCATTGTGTTTTTCATGCCCCTTGTGTGGAATCTTCAAGACCTCGTGATGTGTGGGTTCCCCTTCCTCGTCCATTTCACTGGTCTAGTTTGTGCATGCCACACGTCAACTCGTCAAGGCCCCGGCCCATACTCGTAACTCTGTCCATTGAATGATATTCTCCTCATGCAACTCGTCACATGGCTCAATGTGAACATGCCGACTCCTCATGCACCATCATCCCCCACCTAGTGACCTCCAAATCAAATGAACCTCTTCAAGCTTCCGATGTCACATTCTAAAACAACATGTTCTATTTTGGCCCGCTCCCCTAACTCGATGGATCAAATCACCAACGATCTCACCTCCTGCAAATCCCACTCACCCATGCCTTTACCTTGACTCGACCAAGTCGATTCTCCTAGCTCACCGAGTCACATTTTCCATATCATTGACTGTCTGCTAATTCACCCGAGCTAGCTCACCCCTGCTCCAACTGACTTGCCCCTCGGCTCCAAATACCCCTTCTTCCTCTTTTTGAATTTTTCGCATTTTTTCCTCTTTTTCAAAATTGATTAGCTCAATTAAGACTATAACATTAAAAATTCATCATTCTAAGGGGGAATTTTTTTCTGGGCTCCATGTATAGGTTTATTGGGATTTCTAGGCCATTTTTATGGCTCGTTACATTATAGTGCTCCTCTTTGCCTGTAGCTAGTGAGTGTGTCCACCACAACCTTATGATAAGAGAGCCTTATTTTTTACGATGTGAGATACCTTCTCTCATAATGAGAAGTTTTTTACGCTCGTGTTTATTTTTCTCTTTTATGTTTAATTTCATGTTATTCCTATGCTTCTCATTAGGACTTATTGTGGCCTCCACTCTTACGTGATTCGTCACCTACTATAAGGTGAGTGGTCAACTATCCAACATCACACAAACACACCTTATTGTAATCACACACTACTTATAAAGTGCCACAAACATGGGGTTTATCATTATTCTTGGGTGTTGTATTACACATAAACACATTCTCACTCAGGTGAGTCCAACATCTTGCCTCCTTGCTTATATCCACACATCCTCTTCTCATGCACCTTGAGATTCATCATGGAGGATGCTCTTTCGCTTGAGCATCAGACCTCCCCCACTTCTTCTTGGGAGAGAGAACTACACATCATGCGTGCTTATATGGAATGTTACTTTACCTACGAGGGTCTTTCACACTTTCTACATGGGCCAATTCCTGCACCCAATGATTCTAGTCATCTTGAGGACTATCTTAACACATGCGACCATGTTGTTAGTCACTTGATGTTGCATGTCACCAGACCTCTCCGCCTTCATGTAAATCAGATCCTCCCCACACCATTTGGAGCATCTTTTAATCCTTATTTGGAGACCCTTCACATAATTCTGATGTTGTTGTTGTTGATATAGTTATGTCATATTTTTCTTCATATGATGACAATTATCTTGACACATATACTTGATTCTATTCCTAATTGATGAGGATTGTGCTTTGAGTTTTGACAATGAGAGTGCTACTGGGGACTCCTCTTCTCCTCTCATCTTTCCATAGTATGTCAACACTCCTCCCTTCCCATCAGACATCGAGCAGTCTCATTCTCAACCTCATATAGTCATTACATAAACCTCCTTTCCACTTCCATTTTCGAGGCCATTTTTACTCCTCTTCCTTCATGTGATGATTCATACCTATCAGACATTGCTCTTCTATTTGTCGAGCCCCCTTCTTGGGATGAGTATCTGCTAGACCTTCATCATCTTTTCATAGTGCCTACTTACATGCATTATAAGAAGTTCCTCATCATTCTACAAGTGTTTTAGAGGAGTCCATCATCTCCTTTATTGGGAGTTCCCCTTATGGGACTCTTATCACTTCCACTTTTTAGGAGATCATCATTGATCCACCCTTGCTTATGGATCCTATTTCTATTTTTGGGGTTGCTTTGCATTACCTTCACATCACTTAAGTATCCTTTTGGCGGATGTTTCTCTTCTACACCTTGATAGTTATATGCTCATGGCATTACCTTCGGTTCCTTGGCACTCATTTGTTAGACCTATGTCACACTTTCATGGACCAGATTAAGAGTTATTCGTACTAATGCCTTCAAATTCCTTCATGGAGTGGGAAGAATGTCAGTAATCCATTTCTATCCTTCTCAAGGGTAGGAACATAATTCAATGCGGGTGGCTCTTCTCCGGTCCAGAGGAAGAAGACCACATCATTAACACTATTCTTGGAGACTTTATAGAGTTGAAGATTTTAGATCTGTCCATGGCATCTTCTATGTTCCTCTTCTCTCCTTCTCCTCTTTTCTTATTCTTCTAGATAGATTGCCCTTTTGTACATGGGTACCTTATTAGGATCCTTAGTTGTCCAGGACCCATTTATGGCATCTTTCTTAGATTATAGAGTGTTTTCCATATCTTGTGGTGGATGCTTTTCCCACTAGGTTTTCCTTTGCTGCTTGAGATCCTTTTTGTTCACGTGTGCCTCATTAGGATTTAGTGTTGGGACGTATTTCTCATTTCTGACTTGTCACCTCATCCTAAGTTACGATGAAGGGGGTGTTGGTGTGAGTCATTTCCACATCACATGGTGAGTCATCTCACTTAGGTGAGGTCATAGGTCTAGGTGTCATAGGGGTCATCATTATATTATTTATGCATCATTACATGTCAGTGCATCATATGGGAGTTACTTTCCATTTTGGGAATGTAACTCCCCTTCTCCACTTGAGGAGTAATTGAATGCATTAGGGGTTACACAACACCCCATATTTATACACCTTCCCCTTTTTATATCTATAAGAGATAGAATGAGAGCTTATTGAGATTTTCCCTTTAAAATCCTTGCATGCACATTCCTGGATGATTCTCGCTCCATCATGCAACCTTGTCATGCTTCCAGAGTGCAACTCGGTATGTAATCATGTTATCCCACATGATCCTCATGCTTCACATTTTCACATTCTTTATCATCTTTGACATTCACAATATGTCGCATCATGTGCATGTTGTCTATATGCTATAATTTTTAACCATAAATTTTGAGAAAGGTGGTTTTGTGAGAAATGGTGTCAACACACCAATTAATCCAACATGAATCTCCCTAAGGGTGAGGGACTACATTTGAAACCATTTCAATATGTCCCATGGTCTTCTCATTTTTAATATGAGTTGTGTTGAGATATAATTGAGATTCATACTTCTTAGGCTAAGTGGTGGTCCATTCAATGTAATAACAGGGGAGTGGTCATATAAAGTAATCTTATCGAGTGAAAAATACATAAAGGCTAATATCAAAAGAAAAGGAGAAGATATTTTCCTTGGTCAATAGTGTTCGATCTAGTCTTTTAACTACTTTTGATTGACCCCCTCTAAATTTGGACCAAGCAAACCAAGATATTATTGGTATAGGATATTATTTTCCTTGTATTTATTTATACATTTGGAATGTTTCCTACATGCATGGAGTATCCCTACTTTCATATGTAACCTTTCTTAGGTGTCATATGTCATACTTGAGTGACATGTGTCATATCTAGGTGTCATATATCATAGGAGTTTCCTAACTCTCGTTATTAGATTGGTGTGCCATATGAGTTACACTAGGCTAGTTTATCATTTGATTAGTTATCCTGAGATTGTAATTCCCATTCATAATCATGGAGCATTGACCTCTATTCTAGGAGGAGTTACACATTCACTCTCATATATGTACAAATCCTTTTGTGAGATAATTAGTTTTTTGACTATTTGAATTCATTCATTTGCATCTTCCTCTTTGTGATTTCTCAATTATTGTAACTACATAATGCATTTGTTGAGCCAAGATGCTCACACTCTCTAATAGAGATCAAATAGCCCAATCTTTTTATGCATATAAAATAAATATTCCCTTTCGTCAATATCGCACATTGACGCATTATGAAGTGACCTTATTTATCTTCATATGCTCTCACCATGTTAAAATCCCTAGAAATAATCCAATGTGCATCACGAAGAGAGTTTACCAACCATTACATAATTGGGCTCATTTTACATCAAAATTAAATGCATAAAGGTCGGTGACCATGAAAATACAACCATTGAAATCAAAGAAGGTTCACATGACCCGAAGGGTAAGGTTCCCTCATAAATAATGCTTCGAGAAATATATAGTGAAAGCAATGTGATAACCCCTCTTCTATTAGGATCATAACTTAAAATTTTGAAAATAAAACCTAACCAGATAGTATGTGCCACAAATTGGAGAGGAAAACCCATGATTTTAACTTCCTATAAAAAACATAATTTCCATGCTTATGGAATACTGACAACTATCCCTAACCATACACCTATGGTTTGGTTCAATAAGACCTCAAACATTCTAAAAATGTAAAATCATTAAAAACTATCAAGGTACATATTTTACCCTTCATCTATGTGTTGAAGCTTTGCAAAATTATTAACAAAGGAACTATTGTACTCCATAAATTTAACGAGCTGCACAAGGCATAATTTTCCTTGAATGTAATCCTCCTCTAAAGGGTGAGGGACTACAAGAATGATGAAGGAGGAAATTATGGTAAAGATTCACAAAGATATCAAAGGAATCCCGAGGGATTACCTCATAATGAGGTTATAATGATTGCGAGGATAAATTTGTGGCTTGTAAGGGTACGATCGTGAAAATGGAGTGTAGGGAACAAGGGATAGATGAAGGCATAGGTTGGGTAGTTGGATTGATTGTTTAGTATAGAACATGTCTTATAGGCCCAACTATTGGTATGTAGATAATAGTTGGTAGCCTCGTAGTGCCATGAGAGGTCTCCAAGTTTTTGTTGTTAGAGACTATGGTCCAACCTTCATTAGAGGAGCTAGTAATTATGCTATTTGTAGTAATTTCTTTTATGTCACTAGTTGTAAATCTGTCATTAATTTTTTTTTCCGAATCATGTGACTTGAGGATTAATAATAGAAACATGTATTTGGAAGGTTAATGTAGACAACCCGCTATGTGAAGTGGGTGTCCCCAACATTTTCCTTTAGTTCTTTGGATAATTATAATTCCACACATTCATTTTATGAGGTGAGTGTCATTAAACTTTGGTTGCTCATGTCGACAACACATGTAAGGGGTTTGATGAGCTTCTCATTAAATCCTCAAAGGGGGATATGTAGCCCTAGAAATTCCACCCAAATGAGTATTTTAAGTTTAACCCCCTCAATAGCACGGAAGTTCTTGGTCCACTTTGGAAAACATCACTAAGGTGTTTTGAACGAACCAAGAGCCATGATTAACATTGGATTCACATTTTTCACAATTAATGAAGCGAAAAAGGAAAGAAACCTTTGATCGTATTTTGTACCCCTTCGATTTTAACATTATGGGGTTGTTGGTGGTTGTGAAACCATTTTTTGAGCATACCTCCTAAAGGGAATTGGCTGAAAAAACAACCAACTAGAGAGATATTTTCGAATCAATGACACGATTTGTCAAATTAAGGTAAATTTAAGCCACACAAGTAAGAGGGGTATTAGGGTGAGAACCATTACCTCATGGAGGACTACTAGTATAAAATTGCTGGGATGTTTTGATGCCTTTATTTTTTGAAGCTCTGTCAACATTTCTTGCATTAAATGATGCATTTTTTTGTAGAGGTTGCTATTATTAAAGAGGTTGGCCAAATGATTCCTAAAGAGAAAATTTGATGACCGAATCAACACAATAAATGCACAATTAATTTCAATAAAAATACACTCCTTCATGGATTTGTTCGAGATCGATGATATGACCATATATTTAAAACAAAAACCTTGGTACATTCTTTTTGAATCTTTTGAACTTGGTAGAGATAATAGTTTAATACAAGCCATTAATGTCAATTGTTAAAAAAATGTAAAATAAAAAAATTCTATTTATTTTTAAAATAATAATATTAATGGAGGCATAATCTATTTTTGTCATATCTATACATATTATAATACTTCCACATCTATACATACAAATTATATATTATTTAAAAAATTAAATTAAAAAAATGGATTTTAGTTTATATCTTAATGTTCACCATTATTCTTCAAATGCTTTTATATGATGAGAACAAGGAAAAATAACATGATTTTCAATGTCAATTGCACTATTCTATAAATCCATTTCACTTTGTGCATAAACTTGAAATGTAATTTTATTACCATATAAAAACTTTGAATATGTTTTGTTCCATAAGTAATCCTTTATGAAGATTAAACATAAGGATGGAGGGAGTATCAACCTTTTTAAAATGTGTCAACTTATAGATTAAATATTTTAAACAATTGTGGATTGAAACAACTAAAACATACTTTGAAAAGAGAGAGTCCATATTGAACCCCTTCAAGGAATGTATAGTGAAAATTTTTCCTTCAAATTTACATTGATTTTTAAAAGTAAGAAAAGCCCATATGAAGCATTGAATCATCATCCACTCATTATAATATGTTCAAAATAATATTAACACAACATAAATGAAGTGATTGCACTCTACTCTCAAGTAGCGAAATCCATTAAGATAAAATACTAGTATTGAACAATCCTTTCTTAAGGACATATCAAATCCACAAAATTTTAACATATTTCATAAATGAAATCTAAGACATGAGTATACATGTGAATTATCTATTTTAATAGATTATATCTATATAATGTTTAAAATGTCAACCATCCTATATCGATAAATTTTATGTCTTTGATATGCTCAAATGATCATATCATAGCCACCTTAAAAATATAGTGATAGTACAAGCCTCTCTCATTACTTGTTCTAATTGATAATTTCTAATAATCCTCACAAGAACAGAATCCACCCTTGAAATGATTGAAATTATTTTTTTCCCTCATAATGATTTCTCGCTTGACAATCTTGGAGACTATCTTAATGAACATATGATAGTCAACACATACAAGAAGGTTATTTGTGATCCAAATTAGAGTTTTAGGGTTTGTGTTGATAAGCCCAAAATGAATGGACAACTAAATATTATTAAAATGTGACATCACAAAAATAATAAAACCAACACTAAACTTATTTATATTGCACTAACACATAACACATCATATAATGTTAGACATTACTTGGCATATTTTATTCCAATTTCCCCACACCAAACAATTTATAACTATCACATTATTAATATAAATATATCGAAGTGGACCCCACAATCAACAATAACTAAATTTGTAAACAATTCATTTATCTTAATGTTGGTCTTAATTTCCACCTTTTGGCACAATCACACTCAACATGTCTTTTTTCATGACGACCTTTACTTCGTCCACATTGGCATTCTCCAATAACTAAAAATAGTGTAGAAATCTAAATTTGGCAATGACAACTCGGCCTTGTACCCAAAACATGTTTTTGTGCTCATTCTAAGCCTAGGTGATCTATCCCCATCTCTTTGCCATGAATTTCTTATATATTCACATTTCTTACTCTCTTACATAACTATAGACACAAAATCACACAATTAGGTACATTTCTAGGTCCTAAAAGCATACTAGCATTCATATGATTCCTAAGAAAGAAAACTAGTAGTTGACGACTATCTTTGGCCTCTTTTCTTTGTTTCTTGTTTTCTATTTGGTATTCCACACCCTAAAATCTAGTTATAATTTTACTAATTTATGTTTTATGAATCCAGACACCAACACCCAACTAGGACAATAGAACCTAGGTACCCCCATTCCATCTGCATGCCCCTAACCCTTTTTCACAATGATAATGGGATAAATCTATATTTGTCTGAGGTATGTAAAATGTGTGTGATAGAATAGAATGAAATCCCCTCCTATGTAGTGTATGCAGATCAATGCAACCCTTTTTCTTTGTATGAATGTGCTAGATGTATGCTTTGTAGTGCTCTTGTTCCTTTGTATTAGCTTAGGTGGTGATAGATAATGCTTATAGTGCTTGGCCACTTATTTGAGAGAAGTAACTAAGTATATATATGATTCCTTTGTTTGAATTTTGTAATTGATAGCTGAAAGGACAACCCAAAGTGTTAAAAGGTGACCAAGAAATGAAAAGGACCCTAAATAGTAAGAAGGAGAAAGAAAGGGACATGGATACCCAAGAGGGACAAGAGCTCCCGAGCACTTTTTTTCCTAATCGGGCACTAGTGTCCAAGGCCATCCAAAGGTAAATAAGTCAAGTGCTTTGAAAAATTTGTGAGATGTGTAATGCAAGTAAAGTACAAGTGATAAAACAATAAAAATACCAAAAAGAGTTGTCAACCATGAGTTTTATTTCTTAGGAATCATGTATACATTAGTATGCTTTAGGACCTATAAATGTACCCAAGTGCATATATTTTGTGTCTACATTTTCCCTCACTTTTTATTGTTGAGTGAATACTTGATAACATAAAGTAGATAGAAGATGCATACCTTGTAATCTGGAGAGGAGTGTAGCCGATAGCGTGCCGAGTGGACAAGTAGTCATGTGAAGCATAAAGTGATCATATACATAGTAGCTTGCATTGGAGCTTGTGCTTGTTGATGTGACATGATTCTTTTTGCTTGTAAGGAAGGACCTGCAAAAGAAGAGAAAGAGAGTAGTCAAATTCCCATATTTGAAATATAAGAGTAACATATGTAAAAGTAGTATAAAGTAGTAGCTAAAGAAAGAGCTCCTGATGTATGAGAGAGTATAGGATAGAAAAATTGTCTTGTTTGTTTTGGAGATGCCACAGATTTGAGAATCTTACCACCAAGGGTGAGGTTTTGGGAGATCTCACACCAAGAGTGAGTTTTGGGGTGATCTCATGCCAAGGATGAGTTTTTTGGGAAATCTCATGCCAAGAGAAGAGTGTTGGGGAGAGAGGTCTTTTTTCATCTCCTTCCATGACACTTCTTAAATGATAAGTGCCACTGTAGATTGGCATATTCCTACTTTGTAATTGATTTGTAACAAAATTATAATTATATTGTAATTTATTTGTAACCAAATTCCAACTGAATGACTAAATTCTGTAACTTAAGCCAAGTGTTTGATACTATATATTTATATTGTAAACTACTTGAAAATTGTCTTTGAAATGAGAAATTGTCTAATTTTTCCCCAGGACACAAACACCCGGTGGGATGGTAATGCCCATGATTCTGTTTGATACTAGGTGCTAGTGTCTGCTATGTGTTTGTGATCCAAGTATGATTCTGGACCACTCTGTAACTATGTGACTTTTCCAATTATCTATTATGTTGTTCTGCTGGAGCTCTATGTTGTTAGAATGGTGATTTGTTCACCTAGTAGTTTCCCCCTCATTTGGGGTGCATGCGATATATGTAGGAGGAGACAACCCAAATGAGAGCACTGAAACGATATGCATATCATATAATTTATTAGACACCTACAGGGGTAGGGGATGTGCATTGTAGAAACCAAGGCACATGCAAAAAATATAGGCTAGAAACAAGTGTTAGTGTAGAAGAGCTAGTGTGTAATGTAATACAATGTATCAAGTAACTATGAAGACTAGAGGGACCATGAAAAGTGGGCAGCATTCATGGGACATCTCTCACAATGTCACAAGACAACTAGGATTGAAGCAACCATAAACATGCAATGATCAAGCATGACATAGGGCGTAGCTTGAAATCAATAACAAACAATGACAAACATGAAGTGTAAAATAACCATGGTTATATAGAATCTTGCAAGGAAAATGATACACATGAAGCACCCATTATCATGTTAGAAAGATAAATAGTATGTAAAAGCATGTATATATTAGTGAAAAGTAAGTGATAGTGAGAAGGAGTAATAAATAATGGAATAGTAGGACATGGGATTGTGGAGTATGAGAGTAACAAAGGTAGATGCCCCAAGAGCCTCGATGGGACTAGTAAAGAGTAGTGTCGAGCATTATGCATCATGTAAGAATATGTAAAAGTCCTACATTCACTTTAAGATACCATGTGAATGCACATGTGTGTATAGAAAAAGACAATTAAATACTAAGAATTTGGGTAGCATATGAAACAAAGTGCAACATGTAATTAATATAATAACAAGAATAAATACAACCAAGATGTGCAAATGTTGTGTGAAAGTGAAAACATTTTGGGTTATGCCAAATGTGTATATGGGAGGGACCACATTGCCCCAATAGATGTGTGTGATGTGAGGTTCATTTAAGAATTACACCCTTAATAGTCAAGTATGAACCGTAGAACAAGAGTGCACCATCAAGTAACAAAGGTATTGTATGTGATTGGGATTAGATGTTAGGAAAGATTTATCATGAAGAGAGCATGAAGTGTAGTAGATAAGCTATGAGTAGATGATGGAGATAAATAATAGTGATGGAGGGAGAGAAGGTGCGATGTCCCCCAAATGTGTGAGCAAGGTTTATTTAATACCATCAACAATCATGTATGAACCTCGTGAACGTGAGTGTGTCATCGGGTAGAAAGGTATTGTATGTGATTAAGATTAGTTGTTAGGAAATATTTATTGCAAAACATAGAGCATGAAATGTAGTAGATAAACTATGAGTAGATGATAGAGACATCCAATAGTGATGGATAGGGAGAGAAGGTACGATGCCCCCAAAGTGTGCGAGTAAGGTTCATTTAATGCCCTCAACAATCATGTATGAACCTTGAGAACACAAGTGTGTCATCGGGTAACAAAGGTAAAGTATGTGTACCAGAGATGTGGAAATTCTTGGAAAGGTAGACATGAAGCAGGAAGGGTGAGAGATAGAGAAAGAAAGTCACCATGATGTGACTAGTGAGGGGGAAACCGAGTTCCCCCATGAATATGCGCGGGGTGGAGAGTCAAGTAAACTCATCAAGGAGGTTGTCAACATCGGGGTCATAACTGATAGAATATGGATTGGAGACATAGTATGTGATAGTGTGAAGTTGATCATAGAAAGAGCTTACATGACGTAAATTATACATACCCATAACATATTCATCATCAAGAAAATGGGGTTGTAGACAATCATATGTGTAATAACGGGTTAAGTTTTGGGCATCGCCAAGGAAGGAATCATTGCAAATAGAGATGTGGCCAAAAGGCATAGGCAAGGTAATAATAGCATGGTTAAGGTCAAGGGTACCACCAATATAGTTGAGCCAAGATTTTCTGAGGGTGAGCAAAGAGGAATGGTGTGTATGTGTAAGGAAGTCAATTTTACTCCCACTATAAAAGGAAGGAATCCCATGCGCGCCGACCTATCACCCAACAGAAGCTGAGTGCTCACTCGAGGCACATGCGGGTGCCGAGTCTCTCTTTTATGTGAGTTTTAGTGGGAAGCATTCATCTATAATTAATATAAGAGTATTCAAGAAAGAAGTTTAGACATAAAGAATCATAGTGCTCGTAACAACCTCCGATCCTTGTAATTTCTTCTGCATCAGTGTTTTAATATACTCCATAACATATATTATAACAGAAGGAAAGATACAATCATTCATTCATAGCATGAAAGGAAAGAGAACTTCTATGAACAAAATATACATAAAACCCACTGATATTCATATCTAATTGCAATAGGTAACCTCATTGTATTCATCGTTTCATTATAAAGAGCCATGAGGGCAAACAGTCATGCACATCACTAGGCTTGTATAACTAAGCCAAAAAGAAAAAGAAATTACAATGCTAAGCTTAGTACATTCCTTTCTCACCAAAGTTCCACTTGCAGTAATCCTCAGAGCTTCACCATGTTATCTCTCTGTGTGTGTGTATATTATCTTCTCCTCTCATGTCTCCTTATCTCTGTCTCTCTTTTCTTTACTAGAACTTGTATTTATCACCTTCCCACACTGCCAACTCACCTTGCCATGCCCTCAGATCCATTGCCAAGTGTCGAATGTGGTCCTTCAATGAGCATGTTTCCTTAGGCCTGAGCTCTCCACTCCATCTCATGATGGTCTTCTAGAAGATTCCTTTGTTGGCATGCTCTTTCCGGGCCACCTATTACTGCCAGGATGGCATCTTATCCACGTGCAACCGATCACACTTTTCACGTGTTCTTCCTTGTTGCTTAAATCGGCTAAGTCCCGAATCTCCTTTCACATGCTGCTTGAACCATATACCTCCTTAACTCCTCCTCCTATGTGCTTTTTGCCTTACGTGCCCTTCTATAATTGGGGTCCTGCGCGCCACGCACCTTCATACTTAGTCAATATTCCAGGGGCCCAACATCACCCCACACTACGCCTGTTCTCTGCCCTTAGAAACATTCTACTTGACCAAGGTGCAAGTTGGTTCAATGGAACCAAGATGTAGACAAATATTACAAAAATGAATAAGGAATGAAAGAATAGGGGAAAGAATGAAGAATGGGGGACATTAAATCAAAAGGTTGGGGAAGTCCTTCCATAAGTCTACCTCCAACTTACTCCATGTATCGACCTTGTTTTGCACCTTCTGACAAAGGTCGCCCACCAAGGTGCTTACTTCATCAAAGCTTAGACCAGCTCCCTGGTGCCCAAGGTGTCCATAATTTGTTCCATTTCCTTTCCTAGGTCCGTGAGCTTGTCCATTCTCCTTGTAATCTAGGGGTATAGTTCCTTCAGCTGGGCCTTAGTTGAGCTTCTTAAAGCCTCAATCACCTCTGATTTCTTTTCTACCTCGGCCAGAACCTTGTCCCTTTCTACCTTGTTCCCCTTGTTCTTTTCCTGGAACTCCTTCAGCTCTACTTCAAGTGTGGCAACCAAAGAGCTTTCCACCTTATCTCGATCCACACATGTGTCATATGCGGCTTCTACAGACTGGGCAACAACCTTGATCTCTGCGAGTACTTGATTGTACTCGGAAATAAGTGCTATCACTTTTAACCGGTCCTCCTCCTTCAGGTGCACGACCACTTCCTCCATAGATTCCAATGCCAAGGGTCACCTCTCCATGGTGAGGATGCGTGTTAAGTCTTCTAGGCATTCCAGTGTCGATGCATACCTTTGAGGGATAGGCGTTAGATTTGGTGTTTCAAAATGATGGCACTTTTATTGAGTCTACTTTCTTATAGACCTCCTGCACCTTTGCCTTTTCCTCCTTGAGCTCATGCTTTAGCTGTGCACTGATTAATTCCTCCTATTTTAAGCTTCTGGCCACCTTAGCCAACTCTTCCTCCTTCTTGGCCAACTTTCCCTCTAAAGCCCTTATGCTTTGTTCCACGTGAAATAGTCTCGCCTTTGTTTCCACCGTGACCTTGTTTAGAGCATTACACACTTGCTCGTCTAAGAGCTCCTGGGACATTCACTAAGGGGTTATCTCCCTTAGACTCGGCAACGTGATAAGCACCTTTTGGCAGACTTCAAAGTCTGGCTCATCGATGTGGGATTCAAATGCCCAAGAAAGCATCTTCTTGGTCCTGGGGTATGTGCCCTCCTTTTCAAACGATCCCATGGCGATAAGTCTCTCAGTGGGTATTGTGCTCTGAATCGTGCACATAGAACCTTCCTTGAATCATCCACATAGCCCATTATCTACCTCTGTTCTACATCCAGAGGTCTTCTACCCAAGCGCGCACCTTTGGGGAAGCTAACTGCCGTCGAGCGGGGCCTCCTAGCTATCATGTCCTTTTTCACCACTCTCCTTCCTTCCCTTCCTTTAACTACTATGTCTCGCTCTCGCTCTCTAACTCCTAGTCTACAAGGATCTCGAGCATCTTCTTCACTTCTCACTTTGCCACTTCAGTTATCTGCTCCTTGGTAAAACCTGTGGCTCTCTACCCTCAAAGATCCCTCTCATCTACCTTTGTATCTTCAGTGCCTTCATCACCTTGTGCACCTTTTCGTCGCGTGAATACAAACTCTTGATTTTCTTCTCCACTCTCCTCCGAGTCATAGACACTAAATATGTGAGGTTCCAAAGGTTCCTTGTCTTTCTCTGGCTCTTCCTCCTCATCACCACCTCCTTCACTCTCATCCTCTCCTTCTCCTAGATATCTCTCCAAGTTATCGGTCGCCTCCGAGTCAGCTTCTTCATCCACCCTCTGCTTCTTCCTGAGAGGTGTCTTCTAGTCGGTCAGAGATTATGCCTTCTCTTCTTCTTCTTGTGACTCCTCCATGGTGGTGGGTTGTTCGGGCCTCTACTTCTAGCGTCTTCTCCTTTAATGGAGACTTCTTTCTCCGAACATAGGTGCTTGGATTTGCGGTCGTAGAAGACATGCTCACTATCTCGAGCAGCTTGGTACACTTGGTGCTCCTTCCTCTCCTCTGCCCCTCTTCTTAGACACCGAATTCTTTTTTCCTAAGGGTCTTCAAGTATGGAGATCTCATCCACCAAGTACATGCCATTCTCAAACTTTTGCCTTATGCACATGTATACGCGCGTCGTCGCAGATCTTCCCAAGCAATAGAAGTGTTATTGGCCTAGTCATATGGATCTCATGTGACATGTACTTCTCCACGTACGCATGCACTTACCTCCGGGATAGTTCATTTTCTTCCTCATATCCCTGTGCTCCTAGTCTAACTTTCCTAGCTCCAGCCTTAGCTTTTTCGATTCTTTAAATTTGTTCACTCCCGCTTGGAAGTACTAGGTAGTGAACACAAAAGGGAGCTTGCACCAAGGGCTCCATGATTCATCAACAAGTTTGAACCTGCCCAAGTAGTAGTGCTAGTATACCGCGAACTCAGCTTCTCCTTGTGTGGTTGTTGGGAGTTGTTCAGGATCCTCCACTCCACCCCGAATGCATTTCTCAAGTGCGTATACCATTTTTCGAGCCACGCTTTGTGGGGAGCCATCATTGTATCACATGCATACTTTTCAAACCTCTTCGCGGGTGAAGGGTCTTCAGCTGGGTACTCCCACACAAACTTATTTGGTGCATCCGACACTCCAATTTCTACAAATACTATGGTGAGTAGGACATTGCCAAAGAGGATCCTATCCCCTTCCTTCACGCACTTTACAATTTCCTTAGCAATGTATGTAGATAAGTTGTAAATAGTCCCCTCTGCAATCTTCCTGTATAGACATGTAGCCATGGCTTGTTAACTTGTGTCCACCTTTCTTGGCCATTCAACTTCATTACTAGGTGCACAGTGACCATCTTCATAACTGGGTCCTTGATGTCTGAGATGTCATAATACCGTGACCCTTTCTTGCAGGCATACTCTGTGATGGTCTCCTGAATAGCCTCCTTGTCACCAAGGTCATCTTCCAGGCTATCTCCCTCGCATATGAGGCCTGTAAACTATGTAATCAACTGGGGAGTTACATGCATCTTACGCCCAACAAAGTGGAAGTAGTCCTCATGTACCCGAGACATCAACCACTGGTACAAGTGATCCGGCTTCCCAAAATAAGGCAACTCATAAAGTTAAACAACCCTACCTTCACCAACTTGACCTTCACATCATCATTGTAGATAGGTAACCCTTCAGGTGTTCGCTTGTTGGTTGGGCATACCAATTCTAATGCCATCTCTTTTTCTATAGTGCTAGTGCGGTGATTATAATCACTGACTGGTATGCTTCTCAAATGGGATTCCCATTCCTTCCCCATCATCACTCCGTCAGGGTACTACATTTTTGCATACCATTCTTCATTTGTATCTACCTTGCTTTTTAGCCTTCCTTTGCCCTTCCTTTCTTTGGTGCCATGGTCGAGGTAATTGTGTCACTCCAATCCTCTCCTTGTTACTCTGCTTTCCTTCTCCCAACCTTCGATCTCAGATCCGCATATACAATTCTCCTAAACCCATGTGCCCTAGTTTGTTGAACCCTAACTTTGATAAATTCTTCACAAGACAACGTCTTTTCACTTCGTTCCACACCCATGTAATTCCTTCCTTCTGGTTTGCAAATCTCAAACTAGCTCTTTATGTTTTTAATCACATAGATCTTCTCCTTGATTGAATTTGAAAAATCCCTAGCTTATATCTTTCACTTATATCTCCAACTCTTCATTTTCGCAAAGTAAAATGAGAGTGCCCCGACCTTCTATTTATAGTTTTTCCTTTTTCTGGTCATTAAATGCTACTTTACCTACCCCATACTTTGTTCATTTAATGCATATTTTTAAAACAAATCCCATCTTCAATGCCTTCACTCATGCGCCCTTCCTACATGAAAACTCTTCTTTACCTCACGCACCCTTCCTGTGCGAAAACTCCTCCAACCTTCTGGCACGCAACCAAACCAACGTGACAGAGACTCTTACGCGCTCTCAACCTGCGCCAAAGGCACTTCTTCTTCTATCCAGATTCTTGCTTTTCACCTACCTTGTGTTACTTTAAATGCACTTAATTTTCCTTTGTACATGGGATCTACAAGTAGCTTTACCCTGGCACCAACCATTCTATCTTTTCTCTTCATCTCTCTTTCAACCGGCTACTCAACAAGGCTCTTCAACACAACTTCCTTGGTACTTTTAATCACGCACTTCTTCACTTTTCTCCACCCCACACTTAAATGATGTGTGGTCCTCTAGCACACTCATAAATTCTCCAAAAATAGCAATAAGGTTACTGCACCCAAGGTGTAAAACAAAACAACAACGCGAAAGGGAAACACAAGGAAAGGAAAATGCATAAAGGAAAATTCTAAACTAACTGGAAAAACTACCTTATTTACAAACACCAAGAAGACTTATTTATAGTAGGGCTTCAACCTACTACCATTGAAGTGTCCAGGAAACTTCATCCCATCCAACGCTTGTAACTGGCACGCGCCCGAATCAAGGATGTACGAGATTGTGTAGGGACCTAACCAATGGACTTTCAACTTCCTAGATGGCGTAGAAATTTAGAATCATACAGTAACACCATCTGCCCAACCTCAAATTTCTTGTTCCTAATATGGTGATCATGCCAAGCCTTTTGCTTTGCCTTTTCCGCTATTTGGCTCCAACGAGCAAGTGATCGTCTTTCATCCAGTTTCATTAGTTCATCAATTCTTTCTTCCAGCACTTGTTCATCGGCTAATCCTCCTACGCGCTATTCATAGAGAAGGTAACATAAATTCAACTGAAAAAACAACTTCCATGCCAAACACCAATTGAAAAGGTGTGGCTTTATTTAGTCTTTTATACGTAGTCCTGTAAGCCCATAAAACTGCTGATACCTTGTCATCCCAATCTTGTCTTCCAACATCACAGATTTTGGTCAAGGTATGACTCAAGTATTTTGTTGAATGCTTCCATGGTTCCATTTGCTTGTGGGTGATAGGGCATAGTCTTATGATGAGCCACCATGAACTCAGATAGTAGGATCCTCACGGTCTCATTTAGAAAATGCGTACCCCTATCACTAGTCAAACTCAAAGGGCATCCATACCTTGTGATAATGTTCTCCCATAGGAACCTTGCCATTGTTGCTACCGTGTAATCTTTAGTCGGGGCTACTTCCGCCCACCTTGTGAGATAATCCATGCAAGTGATGACATAACGTGACCTAGTCCTACGCGCTTCCTGGTGTAATAGGTCCTACAAAGTCTATCACCCACTTTTCAAAAGGCTCCGTGCTAGGAATAGGATGCAAAGGCATTTCATCTCTCCTTCCTAGTTTGCCAATGCGCTGACAATGGTCACATGCTTTACAATAATCTCTACAATCCCTGTACAAGGTTTCCCACCATAAACCTACCATTAAAATCTTACACGTGGTGGCATCACCTCGTAATGCCCACCCGCACTTCCTCCGTGCTTCCTCCATGATGGCTAGGCGCTCATGCTCTAACACACATCTGCGCAAAACTTCATCACGTCCCAATTTGTATAAGTCTCCACTAATCAACATGTAGGGCGTGGCACGCGTATGGCCAACTTGCTTCTTTTCCAATGCCCTCATTCCATCCGCCACACCTTCTTTTAAAATACAACAATCTCTTCCAAATCCGAGGGCACATGCCACAATCTAAATAGTTGCGTATCTGGCATTACTTCCTCAATACTTTGCGCATCCTCTCCTGAATCAATTCTTGACAGATGATCAGGTCCACAATTGCTTTTTCCGGCTTCACTACAATGGTGAACTCAAACTCTTGAAACAACAACACCCATCGACATATGCACCTTGAAGAACAGGCTTGTTCACTAAATACTTTAATGCCATGTGGTCGGTGTAGAATATAAAGGGTGTTGCTAACAGATATTGTCTAAATTTGAAAAGCGCATAGATCATTAAAAATGCCTCATGCTCGGTTGTGGTATAATTTTGCTCTACTGTGTTAACTTCCTGCTTGCAAAATAGAGAGGATGATCAACAATCCCCTCACCTGGTTGTGCAAGTACTACTCCAATGGTGGTTCCTGAGGCATCTACATGGACATGGAAGGGCTTGTCCCAAGAGGGAAATCATAAAATAGGCACGGTAATAAGCCTATCTTTTAATGTATCAAATGCCCTCTGTTGTGCCTTTCCCCAATGGAAGGTACTTTTGTGTCTAAGCAGCTCCTCTAAAGGCACGGTGATCTTGGCATATCCCTTAATGAATTTTCTTGTAATATCCCGTATGCCCAAGGAATCCACGCACTGCACTCTGGCTAGTAGGCTCCTTAATCCCACAATAACTGCAACTTTAGTGGGATCTACCAGCAAGCCCTCCTTACATATGATATGCCCCAATAAAGTCCCAAAGGGTGTAGCAAACACACACTTCTTAATGTTGAGGGATATCCTCAACTACCTACACCTTTCAAACATTAATCTCAAGTTGTCACAATGGTCCTTAACTAGACCATATATTGTCCAATCATCCAAGTAAACCTGAAGAAACTTATGAATGAAGTCCTAGAATGCTTGCACCACTATGCGTGAAAAGACAACAGGCGCATTCTTCAACCCAAAGGGCATGACCATATATGCAAAACTTCCCACTCGATGGTGAAAGTTGTCTTCTCCTGGTCCTCCTTTACAATCCGGACTTGGTGGTATCCTTGAAAATCCATCCGTAAAGGAATAGATTTCATGTCCAGTGACTCCTTCCAAAATTTCTTCAGTGAAGGGGGTTGAAATGGATCAATGACACAAACTACATTCAATTCCCTATAATCCACACAAATCCTAATCCGCCCATCTTTCTTGATGCTATTACCATCAAACTTATCCATTCCGATTCTTCCACTACCTCAATGATCCCAAAAGCTATCATCTTGTCTATCTCCTCCTTAACCTTCACGCGTAAGTTGGGATTCATCCAGTAGGGCCTTTTCTAACCAGGGCACACCTTCCTTTAGTTTTATCCTCATCTCCCCCAAGGAATGGTGGACGCCTTTTAGCTCATGGTACCCACGTGGGAATAAATCCTCGAATTCACACAATAGATCAATGATCTTTGATACTTCCTTCTCCGTCCAATAATCCCCAATAATAGCTTCCTTAGGTTCTTCTCCTGAACCGATGTTAACCTTCTTTGTCTTTAACGGCTCATGGTAAGCATGCACGTGAGCATCTACACTATCCACTACTTCACGCGTCCCTACAGAATGGCTAACATCTAAACTCTCTGATTCCTCTCCATCAATCACATATACTAACTTTCCCTTCTCCTTTTCCAAACACACGTGCTCAAGCTGTAACTCTTCTGTTTCTTCAATCTCTTCAAAGCGCATCCAATCCTGGTTCACCTAGTAATTCCAATAGCCTATCTTCCATTCTGGCACTATCCCCCATGGTAAGGCACTTGATACCTTACAAGGCCTTATCAACCGATGGCTTGGTACTCTGATACTCAAAGGCTTGAATAAGATCAGCCGCAGCTCTTGCCAATTCCTTGTTTGGCGCGTGTCTCCAAATGAATGTACCATGTGCGCACAACCCTTGTAATGTAGAATACAACTTGTGCACCCAGAGGGATGGTGGCAAGGCTTCCGTGCCTTCTCTCCAGACCCGTTCACACTCCTGGATATGGAAAGAGGTGGGATCCTTCCCATGGTACTCCTTGATGATGGTGGGTATATTACTTCTAGAAAATCTGACAGAGAGAGAATTCTTACCTCGCGCCATTCTAAAAGGCTCTCCTGATGCATGGCCCACCAACGAGCTATTGTGCCGAGAAAGACATAACTCAACATCTCCCTCTGTTCCTTCTCGTTCTTCCACTAAGCTTCTATCTCCTGCAGAAATATCTTAGGGAAGGCTCCTCCAGAGTACTTGGGTAGTTCTTTTCCTCTAAGGTGCCGAAACCATGCGCGCCTTTGTTACCTTGGTCACCGATCCTCTCAACTACCATCCCATTAATTCGTAAGTCCCATGCACCCAATTGTCACATGCCAATCGGTGGTATCACTCACTGACTAAGCATCTTCAAACTGATAACCTTGTTAATAGGGTGTACCATCTCAGGGTCTCTGATTGAGCACACATAAATCTTGTCCAGAACTTCTTCTCCCAATGGTTCAATGTAGGGCACTGACTTCCCATCAACCAGGGGTATAATGACCCGCTCCTCTTTGTTCTCAAAACTGATGTACCCTTTGTTGAATCGAGGTCCGCATTGTTCTTGTAACACCAAGGGCACCCAAGTAATGTTGGGAAATTGTCCACCTCGGCGAGTGCTAAGACTTCAAGTCCCTAATAAACTTGGCTCCTTGAATAGTAATAGTTGCATCCTTCAAGACACCGATGGGCATTACCTTAGTCTTGTTTGCCATATACAACACATTTGAAGATGGTTGTAATGCAGGTCTCCCATCTAATGCCATGCATCCAAAGTCAAAACATTAACCTCTCGCACCAGTGTCAATGAGTATATTGCTGAGGAGCCATCCATCCACAACTGCATTCAATGTAATCTCTTTTCATAGTCGAGGCTATGAGGGGGAAGGTTTGTGTGAAAGACATGTCTCTCACACTTTTCTTTAGCGCGTGGTACCTTCTCTCTCAACCAGGATCCTAGAAAAGGGATGATGTTCTCCTACCTTAACATTTTACACACCTCTTTGACCTCATCCAGTCATCCTTTTCGCCACGATCTCCTTCCTTGTTCCTCCTTTCTAGATTTCTCCTTGAGACACTAGGATCTCCCTTTACATGCTTCGAATAACATCCATGGTGTCCTCGATATATCTCCTTCTCGATGCGTGGGGTCCGGTACTTTCCATGAATGACCTCTTCCTCAAACTAGGTTCTTTTATCTTGGTATTCCTCAGTGCGTGGCAACTTCTACCCTTGTTGTTACCAAGATAGGATCCAAACCTTCATCCCATGTTACCCGAGGCATCCATTGTATGTCTACCTTCTTGATGCTAACCATCACAACCTTTGTCCTTCCGGTGTTGCTGATTCATATGCTCATATAACTCCGGGCACTCCTCATACTTATGCTTCTTTCTCGCACCATGAGCACTGCAACAAGTCTAGGCACTCACGCTTGTAATGTTATGTAGATCCACAATTGAAACATGTTCCTCGTGGGAACTCACTCCTTCCTCCACGGTTACCTCGTCCACGGAATCCTCCTCGAAAACCTCTTCCACGCGCGCCTCCATCTGTACGCTCCTCATAATGGCGATCATCATTTTTAGAACCATTGGCAATGCTAGTTTAGTGCACCCCATGATCAATGGCCTCATGTATCTGATCAATGAGCCTATAGTATTTAGTATCATGGGTCATGGAGGTGAAAATATTGCAATAACAAGATACATTCTTCCTGATCACACGCTGTAGTAAGGGACATCTACTGGCATCATGGTCCCCATGACAAATTTCACAATCTAATGTCACAACACGTACCATCCTCCGGGGAAATTTTCCTTAATGTGCCCTCTATCTCACAATCTATGCACCACAAACCACCGTGAGTCTCATGGACCGAGTTCGCAGATAGCTTTTCCAACTGCTTAGCCATAGCAGCAATATGAGCCTCCAAGAATGGGCTAACGCCAATATTAATACTACCAATGGCTTCGCGCATGCAAAGAAGCCTCCAATGCTTCACGTGGATCTATAAAAGTCTTATGAGACAGGCCCTTCTAAAAGGGGTGATCAATCCTCCAACAAACCACTGTGCATGCTAAGAAGGATGTATATCATATGATAATTTAGATAAGAGAGTCTTAAAGCATGCATCATACTCCCACACTCTCTTCCATTCCTTGTTGTATCTCCTTCAAAGCACTAATGATTTTTTTCTCAAACTCAGAATGTGAAACTCTTCCAGAATGCATTCTTTAAGGTAGTGTAATCCACCACCATTTGATGAGGATCATACTTTCTATACCAGCTATATGCGTGTGCCCTTGCAACATGGTTACAAATTGACTAGCCTTTCGTTCTGGGGTTGTGATACCTTTCGCATGCCATAGCAGTTCACACTTGTGAACATGTTCCATAGCATCCTCAATGCCCATGTAATCTGGTAAATGTAGAGACATTTCAAAGAAAACTTGAGGTGGTGGTTAGGGTCCTTGTCCTAAACTAGAGCCTTGGTTCCCTCCGGTGTTTCCTCCACCACCTGATCCACTAGGTCCACCGGGTCCTGTACCTCCAGAGCCACCAGATCCACTAGAACCACTAGGCCCAATAGGGCCTGTAGGAGCATGCCAAGCACCCCCATGGTCCCACTAAACTATGTGCCGATGGTCTCGTGATGACATGGCCCCACTACCACTACTTTGTCCCACGCCACTCCCTGATGCGAGACCAAAAGCTTGTACACTTGCTCCTTGTCCAAAAAATCCTCCAAATACTTGGAATATGTGCAGCCATAGAAGAAGGAACTAAAAAATTATACCTCCTAGGTGCGGATCTATCTCTTCCACTAGTTTCAATTGATCAATACTTCTTCCTGGATCGGAAAACCAAGCGCCAAGGCTTGGTCACTGGGTGGGTTCAGATATGCCAACGACTCTCCTTTCTCCATGCGACAAACTCTCACCAGAAGCCGAAGGGGTCTCCCTCACACGCTTACCAAGATGGGGTAGCATAGACAGACTACTCAAGTTCCATGTCTTCCACGTGAACCTCAACTCCTTCCCGCAATGTCTCTGTCTCCATAGATCCATCACACTAGCAGCTTCACGTCATCTAGTAATCTCCCTTTCACGTGCTTCGCCATACTTGAGCCATCTTTCTTCCCTCTCCTTTTCTGTCGTATCATCTAGCCATCTTCCTCCACCCGAGCTTCCTTACCCAACGGCTCAGAACGGTTTAGCCGGCCATGGGGAGTGCTTCTAAACTCATGGTAACCATCAATATCTTCATAGCTAGAGGAATAACACGTAGAAATGATCCTCTAGGTTCTCGTAGAAACTCAAACTCAGCAACCTCTAGGGCAAGAATACATGGAAATGGCATATTCTAGAGTGTAGCTAGCTAGTACTCCTCCCCACCAATGATCTACAACATGGGTCCATGTCAGATCTGCATCCTGCAACCTTTGGTAGTCTTCTTTGGTCCATATCCGTGATCCATAATGCCAACTTGATCTAGATGCATAGGCTGAAAGCCACCCAAATAACTCTACTGGGAAGCAAGAAAAAAGTCTCATATAGATCATGGTAGAGATTCTCCTCTACCCATCTACGTGTATCAAACTCAGGTCCAATGTTGAATCTCTTGGAAAATTCATCTTCCGTGCTCTTGAACCACAATTCAACATTTTCCAATGTTAATCGATCCGTCATTACTCTTTACATAGATCATGATGCATGCTTATATCCCACTACAACTTCAAAAGAGGTCCCGACAATGGAACCAAGATGTAGTCAATTTTACTCCCACTATAAAAGGAAGGAATCCCATGTGCGCTAGCCTATCACCCAGCAGAAGTTGAGTGCTCACCCGAGGCACGTGCAGGTGCCGAGTCTCTTTTATGTGAGTTTTAGTGGGAAGCATTCATCTATGATTAGTATAAGAGTATTTAGGAAAGAAGTTTAGACATACAAGAATCATAGGGCTCAAAACGGCCTCCAGATCCTTGTAGTTTCTTCAGACTCGAGTGTTTTAATATACTCCATAACATATATTATAATAGAAGGAAAGATACAATCATTCATTCATAGCATGAAAGGAAAGAGAACTTCTATGAACAAAATATACATAAAACCCACTGATATTCATATCTAATTGCAATAGGTAACCTCATTGTATTCATCGATTTCATTACAAAGAGCCATAGAGGGTAGACCACAGTCATGCACATCACTAGGCTTGTATAACTAAGCTAAAAAGAAAAAGAAATTACAATGCTAAGCTTAGTACATTCCTTTCTGCACCAAAGTTCCACTCGTAGTAATCCTGCAGAGCTTCACCCATGTTATCTCTCTCGTGTGTGTATATTATCCTCCTCTCATGTCTCCTTATCTCTATGTCTCTTTTCCTACTATAGGAACTTGTATTTATCACCTTCCCATGCTACTAACTCATCTTGCCGCACCCTCGCATCCGCGCCAAGTGTCAATGTGGTCCTTCGCTGAGCATGTTTCCTCAGGCATGAGCTCTCCATTCCATCTCATGATGGTCTTCTAGAAGATTCCTTTATTGGCATGCTCTTTCCTGGGCCACCTGTTGCCAGGCTGGCATCCTATCCACATGTAACCGATCACACTTTTCATGTGTTCTTTCCTTGTTGCTTAAATTGGCTAATTCCTGAATATCCTTTCACATGCCGCACGAACCATATGCCTCCTTAACTCCTCCTCTTGCATGCTTTTTCCTTGCGCATCCTTCTATAACTGGGGTCCCGCGCATCCAAGCGCCTTCATACTTTCCAGGGGCCCAACAATCGATAAGTGGAAGACATAGAGACTATAGGTAGCATTAAGGTATACATATCCATGATATAGGTGGGGAGAAAGTAGGGGAAGGAGATCAATCGGTGTGAATCCTAGTTGTCGCAATCCTTCATGTGTGTATATAATTTTAGAGCAAGTGGGATCAAATGGAATATGAGGCCAATAAGAGTCATGTATTAGTAAGGTACATGTAAATGGATTGAGTGAGCAGATTAGAGATGAGCAGGGAGATGAAGGAGGTGGTATAAGGTCTATTGTATGTATATTTACCTAGAAAGGAATCATGGTTGTAGTAGATGGAGGAGGTTATTTGAATCGATACTCACCGGGTCGTAGCTACGAAGTTATCTTAGAAATAGGATTTATCTACCTCAAGAGGAGTGAAGTTGAGGGTGTGTAATTTTTCATTAATAAGTTCTATGACATCGACCTCATCATCAAAATCGTCGGTGTGGACATTATCGCATTGGATAATATTATGAGGGATATTAGGAGGAGGGGTAGTGGATGTAGGATTGGAAGAAGTATTAAAATATGGAATAGTAGTAGCGGTGGAGGGAGATATGATAGGGGAATAAGAGTAGTAGTATTTGCGGGATGGAAGGCGTGAATGTGGAGGTATAAGAGGTAATGAAAGTAATGGATTCATTGACATCATATTTATCCATAGTATGGCATGGGATTGGATCAAGTGGGGGTATAGACATGACAGTGAATGGGTATATGTAGTATAACTTGAATGGTTCGGGGTTAGCATAAATAATATGCTCATATCCATCATGTAAGAATTTAACGCATTGATGAACTATAGAAGGAACAACATGCATAGTGTGGATCCATGGTCTACCGAGTAAATAATTGAACTAAAATGATGTATCAATGATATAGAACAATGTGGGAAGATTTTTGGGCCCACTTATAAAGGTAAGGTGATGGTTTCGTTTCATGTTTGAGTATTAGAGTCATAGCCATGAATAAGGGTAGATGATTTGGTGATCGATTATCGGGAATTTATAGATGGTGAGTAATGACAGAGAACATAACTTTAGAGAGGAGCCATTTTCAATTACTATGCACTTGATATGATGATAACCAATAGTATTTGTAATAAAAAGGTGATGAATGATCACGAACAACAATAGGAAGGTGTAGACACCCAAAATTTGGTCGCAACCCTCTAAACCACCTTTGATTAATTAATTCCACACTACACCTAACCATGACCCTTGCACACATTATAATTAATTTAATTACCATAGTTAAATTAATTATCTACCTCACCCCTCCACTTCACCTAGGCCACCTCACCTCTCCACCTCACCCTAGACCTATTCCAAGCTCATTAATTTCCCTAGACCAAGTCCCCACTTATCCTAACCAACTAAGACTCTTTCCAACCCTAACTATTCATGACCTATTAATCCTCTAACTAATTCCATGCTCTAATTTATACCATTCAACACTCCATACCTGGAATAAGCCAAAGACCATGCCAAATTTGGGATAAAAACCATATTTTGGCTAGTTAGACCAATTTTGCTTAACCGACGTGAGTTATTCCTAATATGGCGCTGGTCACCTAACCGCAATATCGATTACTTTAAATTAGAGTTTCTAGCTCTTTAGTCGGTTCGAATATGCTATTCTATCTCTTGCAACCTTGCATACTAACTCTCGCCTCTTTAGTGATCTTGCGACATAGCAGAGACCCTTATAACATTCAGACACCACACAATTCATCAAGAGATTGATCCAGAGCTCCAGTGCACTCACAGAGAAGCACCGTGTCCTCTTGCCATTACTGCATTCATTTAGGATCACATTCTCTTGCAACCATCACCACCACCTACTTTCTACCTACATTCCACAAGTAAGTATTATTTCTTCTTTGTCATTGGTTTCAGTAGATTAGCTATTTACTAGTTATCTATTTCATTCTGTCACCTCTCATACCCGGATCTCTCCTACAACACCTCCATCTGACCATTTGCCCACAAAACCTCCATATCTTTCCCAAATACCATTCTTATGATCTCTGAGTCTTTCTAGTAATCCCACAACCTCACCCAAACCTTCCCAAATCTCTGTGCAATCACAAAGAGCTCCCAAAACCTTATTTTTAATATTCTTACCAAATTGCCCCTATTGACACCGGTCACCCAATTGCGCGCGGTTTATTACCAGTGCCAACATCGCTTCCTAACTAATACTGGTCTTTGTGGATCGGTAAAATACCCAAACCAACAAGCTCATAACTCCTCTCAAACAGTCCATAACCTTACCAAACTTCTCCCAGACCTCACCTATAACCTATGTCAGACCTGTAAACCCAAAACAACCTACCTCACCACCGAATCTAATTGTAACTTTGCATGTTAGATTATATTTACTTATTGTATTAGAACGAGACACCTAAATCGTATAACTATAGTGTGATTTCCTTATTTGATGTTATTTGTTGCATTAAATTGTATTTGAAAGTGGATTGACAACCTTCTAGGAAGTACCGCTTCCCGGATCTAGCTCTCACTAGGCAGTCCACTAACCTATATTGTTAATGCTATTTTGTGGTTTTGTTTTGTTTCTTATAGGTCATTCCTCCTAGCCAAATGGAAGCTCTCACAATCAGATTAGTCAACATTCTATGCATGCACACCTTCTTCTATTATCACAGGTTTTCCTCCTCACCCTTACCCCGATCTATTTTATCTCTACATTTGTGGTGAAACATAAGGATATCCTCATTACTGAATGATATGACATGTGGTAAGTTTTTAAGGGATTAAATAATATGGACAAAGGAAACTTGGGAATCATCACTTGTAATTTTATTGAAATGTAGGGCAACCTCTAATGTATGATGAAAATCAAGTGTATTGCATAAAAGATCATAATGAATGATCTAGGTGCCTATGTCTGCTCAGATGCTTGGAATATGATCTTTTATGGGTCAAGGTCTTTATTGTTTCACATTCTTTGTCACTTTGGTTTTTCTATTAGATCATCAATCACACTTGTAACTTACACAATAGATGAATACCTACACATGCCCACAAACCACATCAAATCTAATAAAAAGATGTAGAATGTGGAGTTGGACTAACCCTAGTGGTCACTTGAAGAGTGAACTTATGACTGAGTGCCGTACTACATCTCAGACTCTATGTAGTTCTTTGTGTGTGTGTATATCTGTGTTATTTGCCCTATGTTTCCCTTGCACAAGTTACAAGATGATAATAAACTAGATCTAGATTTGTCCCAAGTATGCATAACATGTGTGATGGAATAGAATGAACTCCCCTCCTATGCAGTGTATACAAATCAATGCAACCCTTGTCCCTTGTATGAATGTGCTATATGTATGCTTTGTAGTGATCTTGTGCCTTTTTGTAAGCTTATGTGGTGATATATAATGTTTATAGTGCTTGGCCCCTTATTTGAGAGAAGTAACTAAGTATATATATGATTCCCTTGTTTGAATTTCATAATTGACAACTGAAAGGCCGACCCAAAGTGTTAAAAGGTGACCAAGAAGCAAAAAGGACCCAAAAGAGTAAGAAGAAGAAAGATAGGGATGGGCACCCATGAGGGATAGGAGTGCCTGAGCACTTTTTTCCTAACTGGGCACTAGTGTTCGAGGCCATCCAGAGGTAAATCAGTCAAGTGCCAACAAAGCTGTAAGATGTGTAAAACTAGTAAAGTACAAGAGATAAAGCAATCAAAAGACCAAAAGGAGTTGTCAACCATGATTTTTATTGCTTAGGAATCATGTATACATTAGTATGCTTTATGATCTAGAAATGTACCCAAGTGCATAGATTTTTTTGTACACTTAGATTATCCTTCAATGATGTACTACTTACTAAGATTTTTGCTAGAGGCCTTAAGGAATATGTGTTACAATGGTTATATCACATCCTTATTCATTCAATGTGGTCTTTTACCCCTTTGGATAATCAATTCCTTGTGTAATTTTGACTAAATATTGGGGGTAAGGTTTTATATGCTCAAATGTCTAAGATGTAACAAGGCTTCAATGAGCCCATTAGTGACTATGTTTTGTGCTACAAGACTATGCTTACTAAAATGAACAATAATCTAATTGAAAATGCACTTTAAGATTATTTCACTCAAATCATTATTTATCCTTTGTAATAATAATTTATATTTGATATTTTTTTGTCATTTGATCATTTATGTCACACATTAAGAGAGTGGGAGGTTAAGCTCCTTACCATAAACAATATTAAGTATGCTTCTAATGTCTAATGCTAAATTTCAAGGCATGTCTAAAGATAAAAAGATTGATGTTAAAGGTATTATCAATGATGTGTCTCAACCTACTAAGCTTCAATTAGGAGCTACTCCTCGAGGAAATTTACATGTTTGCATTCTTCACCCAAAGTGGTCCTTCAAAAGTTACTAGAGTGCAACATTGTATCTCTCCCACCACCTTTAGAGGTTGATACAAGTAAACCTCATGTTAAATGTTTTAATTCTAATGCCTATTGTGGTTATCATATATGTGTTGACCATTTTACTAGTGTTTGCATCAAGCTTATTCATGTTATCTATTATTCATGTTATCTAAGATATTATTGACACAAACTATGTTGAATTTAACTTTCCTCCTAAACAACTAAGCCTACCATTGATAATTCTAATTTATTCTTTGAAATCTATTTTCTGAATAAAATGTTAATTATTTTGGACATAGCATAATTAACAAATATATTTAATAAAAAAATATTAATTTGGTTAGTAAAAATAGTTATAATAGTTATCTTTTTCATAATTTATTTTCCATGGTACTTTTTTTTTGGTTTCTAATTTCTATTTGTAATTACTTTAGAGTACATCCATGTCTCATATTGAACAATGTATTATATGCACAAAAGCCACTACATATGAGAGGGAGATGGTTGCAATAGAGTTGAGAAGTCACATGTATAAAGTTGTTATGATGCAAATTTTGGGGCTACCCTTCATATGGAATGAGCATATACTCAATAATATTCAATCAACATATATTAAACACACTTCTTTGTTATTGTCTCATCCCTTAACATACTTTTTGTTAAGAGTTGAGATTCATCCACTGTGTTTTAAGTCTCCTCTTGTCACAAGTTGAGCACACTAACCTTTCATCTCTTCCCTCTTTACGTTCACTTTTGTAAAGTTTTATGAAGCTATTTAATTCCTCCATATTTCTTAAAGTTCATTTTGTTAAGAATAATCTAAACTAACATTTCAACCCATCTTCTACCTTAACATCATTCATTTTTAAAGTGTTGTGAAGTCCACCTTATTCATCACTTTAGCACTCATTTTGATTAGATTTGATCACATTCACACTTCAATATTTCTTCCACCTTAACATCATTCCTTTAGTTAAGTGTTGTGAAGCCTCCCACTTCTTCATTCCTCTTCAAACTCATTTTATTATGAGGTAACCTTTTCACATATTATTCATCACTCTTATCACTCATTTTGATTAAGAGTTGGTTACGCTCTACCTTGTCAAGGCCTCTTCTCCTTAACATCCATTTTGTTAATGAGTAGAGCAAATCTAAATTCATATAGTCCTTTTCCTCTTAATTCTAATTTTGATTAAGAAATGGGAAATCAACTAACAATTTTCATCTCTTCTCTCTTAACACTTATTTCCCTAAGGGTCAAGGTTTTTAATCTTTTTCCCTCTTCCATCTTAACATTCACTTTACTAAGGGTTGTGTGTTCTATCATAATTTTTCTTGTTCATCCCCTCTTTCAACAATGGTGGGAACACGACATCGTGAATACAATCCTTTTTGATAGGAAGAAAGAAACCCTTTCCATATCAGCTCGGATGAAGAGGATGAAGGCTAACTTAAAAACCTTTCCATTAATGCCACTTTACGACAAAATAAAGATCAATTCCTTCTTCGTCTCCTTGCAATGGGAACAATATTTCCCTCAAAATTTGATGAGGGTGAATTGAAAGCCTTAAAAACACGACCTAAATCCCCTAAGGGTCCACCATTTGAGTCAAATAAACATAACGACGAAGGACCAAGTAAAACAAATGCCAATGATAAAGGAAAATCTAATGCTTTGTGTTATAATCCAAACCAAGCCTTGCTTTATCAAATCAATGCAATGGAAAAATAATTGGCTCACCTATCTTCTACAATCACTAACAATGATACTAAAGGTATCAAACACATGAATAAAAGTGACAATGCATTCAAAAATAATTCTAAGACCAATAACAAGAACAATCACACAAATGATAAATCACCATTCATCCCATAAAATAATTCACCATTTGCTCAAGAGTGGAAAATTATGAAGGACACTATTTTAGGTATGTAATAACAATGCAAAAATTCAATTTTGATGAATTGTGTCCATACCCTTTCGACATGGACATCTTACGCATACCCTTCCCACGCTCTTTCAAGATGCCCAAATTTGACAAATACAAGGGAAAAAATGATCCTAGAGATCATGTCAAGGAATTTTTCATGGCATGCCAAGAGGTGGATTATAACGACATCTTCTTCTTACACCTCTTCCTAAGAGTCTAGGTGGAAAAGCTTTGGACTAGTTCTTACACCTTCCAAAGGGATCTATTTCTACCTTTGCGGATCTTTCGATAAGTTTGTCAAAACTTCTCTTTCAACCTTGATTCTAAATAACCATGATGGATTTATGCAATTTCAAACAACATTCTAATGAGAGATTTGAATTTCTTTTACAACGATAGTGAGGAACCACAAGTCAGTTCCCATGTTCAATCCCTGAGAAAATATGGTTAACATCTTTATCCCTAACCATAATGACAAGTTGTCCTTTCACATGCAGATGTATTGCCTCAATATTTTTGAGGAAGTTATCAAAAAGGGAATTCAAATAAAAAAATCCCTCATTTCCAAAGGCTTGTTCAAGCCTCATCATAAAGACAATGGGAACAATCATAATCATCACAACAAAAACAAACCTAGCGCTTCTCATGAAAAACCTACGTACGTCAACCTTAACCGCAATTTCATCACTATTGGTGTTAAAGATAATCGCAATGTGCCCAACATACATGACCAATCAATAAAAATTCCAATCATACAAATTAGTGAAGACACTACTTCATGCAAATTCAAATGTCAATTTACACCCCTCGAAGAAAGTCCCTCTTGTGTCTTTCATCAACTCAAAGAGGCTGGGATGATAAAATATTCACTTACAAGACCTTGGGTTGAAGGAGAACCTAAGACATACTGGTAAAAACCTCATGCGTTTTGTGATTTTAATTGCATTGATGGCCACTCAAAAAATAAATGTGTGCATTTTAAGAACTACATCCAAGACTATTGTCCCCAATTCTATACATATTGACATTCTCATGAGATCACGATGAAGGTCACATATCTCCCCATTCAAACCAATCCATTTATGCTACATATTTTCTTCCTATAATTCAAAGAAACATTGAACCTATTTCAGAAAATATTCTAACACCTAGCGAGAGCTTGAATTTTCTCCAAGACTCTCTTTCAACCCTTGACATAACAAAAGATGGTCCTTCATCAAGAAAAAATGAGCTTAATTTCATCCTTCCCATTATGGCTCCTATGCCATATATATATAGTGTTGTTGTCAAAATACAACCATAACAATCTTGGACACTTGCGACAACACAACCTTCAATGTCCATTACAATTCAAATGATCAATCTTACATGAATCTCATTAACAATGAGTCCTACCTATCAAGACATCTACATGCGTACACTCTATGAGGTACATATACCTAGGAATATCCTTATACAACCTTTTCAAGATTTAATTGTAAATCTTTCATCAAATCAACTAATTCACAACCTAGATGAAGAAACATTGAATATCTCCTCTTTATGGCTTACAAGGAACCCTGGTATACATCTAGTGATCCATCCTTATTTTCTCACACTATTTCATTCACGGATGAATATGAATCTCAAAATATTCCCTGAGTTGATAATATTATTATAACATCGCATACGTCTCTCGATATCATGGAAGACTTATCTAATCAATTATTGAATCCTTTGACTTGGAATTTGTTCACCCAAGTCTCATACTCTAGGACCCATCAAATTGTTTGATTCACTCCTTTGAATTAGATTCTATCCACCCAAATCTCATTTGTAGGACTTATTAAATCATCGATTTCCTCCTTTGACTTGGACCCTATCCTCCCAAGTCTCGTATTTAAGGACTTATTGAATATTCTCGATTCCCTCTCTCGACTTTGATTTGGTTCGCACAAGTCTTCTATTTTAGGACCCTTCAAATTTAATAAATGTGAACCTTTTTTTTAATGAGTCCATTTTGAATCCTCATCCACTTACATTAAGAAAACTTAAAAAGAATAAATCAAGAATCAAACTCTATAGTAAAGCACTATTTGCTAGTCGGAAATGGCAAAGTGTGTACAAATAATTCTAAGCATTCCATCTATTAGCATATATCTTGATCATACCATTATCATATATTTTCCTTCTTCACCTATTACGACACATGTTAACCTTTGTTCCTATTGGGAATTATGTGTCTCATTTTTGTTATGGTTTCTACCATTTCAGATCTTTTCACCTATGGTTTTATCTCGAAGCTTACTGATGGAAAAATCCTCCTCTCAAATAATCTCTCTTAAACAGAAATCACTAAATTTCTTTACCTGTTTCTTTTTGACCGCCATCTCAATCTACGGTGTCAAGCCCTTGAGTCTTACTAGTCACATGAGGCTGAGACTTGGGGGCAGGATGTTCCTTCCCAATAAGCACACTATCAACATAGAAGGAAAATTAAATGAATATAAAAAACAATAAAATTATAAAATAATTACACCTTTAGTCCTTCACAGTCTTCAGTGATAAGCCCGTACTTCTTACTAGCAGTATGAGGCTGGAAAAGAGAAAGCCCTTACTCACCTACATTTTTTCTTTGGTGTTGAGCCCTTACATTTTATGGATGGCATGGGGAAACATGTAGGGGGTCCTTCACAAAAATTGATAAAAAAAATATCCTTTATGAAATCTTAATCAACGTGCTTAATCAAATAAAATCTCCGTAAGTAATTTAGTTGCTCATGTTCAAGAGAGACAATAATTCCTTCAATCGGATTCTTGCCAATCAAGTAGGCCATCAATGGATCTAAGTCTTGTCAAAACCTATAAAGTGAAATCATATTGGAATTAGTCAGATAATTTTGACTAGAGATGAGTTGCATTTTTATCATATGGATCATTGTTACACCTTGTGTCTTCTCATCCATTATCTTCAACTTTCATATCAATGTTCACCTTATTTTCACATTTTTCTTGGCTCTTGGTGATGAACCCTCACATCTTCCTAGTTGTGTGGAGCCACGAGAAGAGTGAAACATGCTATCATCTTATCATCTACATTTCTACCAATGGAATGGAATGCTTCTAATTATTTGCACATGCTTTCAAGCAGTGTACCCTTTCTACCGAGTTATTAAATACCAAAAACATTGAAAAAATGTCTCTAAAAATTACAAAAACAATATAAATTGTTCAAAAACACAAAAACAATATAAAATTATTCAAAAACCCACAAAAACAATTTAAAACTGTCACAATCAAAACATTCAAATAATGTTTGACCAAACTTTATCATTTGGATAACACAATTCAATTTTTTTTCCATTTGATGGCGCTCCTCATGATCGTTCCATATCATCTTTTAATACTCATTTTATTTCCCGTGGTGTATATCTACACTCAAGGAAATCATTTACCCTTTCGTGCTATAACATTTCTTGGGGCACATTTGGATTTTACATTAGAATATAATACAGATCAAACTTTAATGAGATCTAATAAGAGTTTCTAAGTATCACTCCACTCTTCGGCCAGATCCAATCCTCTCACGTTCTAAGCTATTGCTTGGGGGCATTCAAATCTGTCTAGTTCTTCAATGTGGAACACATTCGAGTGTCATTATATGTCAATTTTGCATTTTGTGTTGTAATATTGTAGTTTTTCAACATCGTGATGATGATTTTGCTTCTTTCAATTTGTTATTTTGTTATACTTTGTTTACCTTTGTTGTAGACCAATTGCAGGAAATTTATTCACATCCTAGTTTACATATAAATTTGGTGCGGTTCCTTCCTGTTTATATTGGGTTTGTTTGCAATGTCTCCTGCTTCATGTTTTCTTGTCATTTGCACTTGTTGTGTTTTTCTCCTAGTTTATTTAAGCCATGGAATGTTTTCCTTTTCTTTGTGTATTAGTGTTTATTTGCATTTGTTTTTTTACATTTTTCTAAAACTCGCAAAAATTCAAAAAAATCAAATATTTCCAAAAATCCAAAAAATAAAAATATTTCAAAAATCCAAAAAAAAAATCTAAAATTTTTGAACAACCATTCACTTATCATAGAAATCCTATAATTGGAAAAACCTTGAAGTGAATCTTTCAACATTTTAACCAAATCGTGATAAATGTCATACCTTTATCTATTACCCTAGTGATCATTCTGATCTTACAACTATCACTTTCTTCCCTTTGCATGATATGCTAACTCTGCTTAGGGAAAGTCACAAAATTATTTTTCCTTCTGCTGGGAAATTTATTTTCGATCATTTGTACAACGGATCCAACAAGAGTATCATAAGGAGTCACTTTAACTCTACTCTTCTAGTCTGATCCTATTCCCACTTGGGAGCATTTTCATCTATTTAATCATCATTGTGACACACATTAGGGGCATGGATGTTTGTCTTCTTTTTCAAATTTGTGTTACATTGTTGATGTTTACTATTTGGAACACTTGCAAGTGGTGTGATTACATCTTGGTTATTTTATAACCCTAATGCTTGCACCAATTATGCATATTGGGTTTGTTTTTATTTTATATATTTTATTTATTGTGTGTGTTTGTTTACGCGCATCTAGCTTATCCATTTTTATTCTTTTATAATCATGGTGAAAAATCTATTGTGCAACAATAAAATAAGGTTGATGTAAAATTATTCTCCAAATCACACTCATGCTACAAGCACAATCCTTTCCCATCCTTGTTCTAGTCCATTATATTCTTCCTATTAAGCATCCATCCATTGCCTCGCTACATCATACACACACTTGAGGGGCATTCCTCAACCATCCTAATCACCGGGCATCCAAATGCTTTACCTGTTTCCTATTTTATGGGGCATCCTAATGATTCATTTCTTTTTTCTTTCTACTTTTCATACATATACTTGTCTTTAAAGAACTATTACTTTTCACTAACACTTTAAAGAGGGATAAAATATAGACACCCTAAATTACACACTGTTTCTAACTTATCCCAGTTCAATTCCTAGTACATATGTTATTCACCCATTTGTGATTAATTGATTAAATCAATTAATTCATACACATTATACCCCCTCGATTAATTAAATTAATCCATAGCACTCCCTTTTGCTAAGTTAATTATCATTTATTAATTAAATGATTAATTAATTAAGTGTGCACATTCAACAACCAATTTGGACCCCACACGGACTCCACATCCTCTTCTTAGTCAACTACCACTTATAATCCTAGTCAAATCCATTTCACCGGTCTAGTCAACTACACTTCTAGAATCCTAGAAAGGTAGGGGCAATTCAATTACATGTATAACCACCTTTTCCGATTTAACTTCGTAATTAATTGAATTATTGCCCCTAAACTTCCCGGAACCATTGCAACCTCCTCTAATGCTATTTTTAACATGTGAATTCAACCCATTTCAGCCAACTTCCAACCACTTATACCTCTATAAAATGCAGGCTTACACTCTATCAAACCCTCTTGGATTTAAGCACAAAAACTCTGTTAAAATTGCTCCAACTTCTACTATTTTGGAAGCAATAATCCAAGCCAAAATCTACGTGTTTGTAGAAATTGCATCCATGTATGGAGGTCATTCAAGAGCACCCATAATTCTAAAAGGTTACACATATTCTAAGCTTTCGTAACCTACTTGAGGTTTTCTTTGGAGGATTACAGGAAGGTTTGCATTGTTGTTTTGTTTACTTTCCATTACCATAGTTTTTATCTTCTTACAAAGAGTATATTATATATAATTTATCTCCTAAAATTATGGAGTCAAATATCATCTTCATATGTCCCATAATCTCTCATTTTATCCCCTAAATCACTCAACCTTCTCCCTAAATCTCTCACAATCTATATAAAATCCTATTCTAATGTTATTTTTACTCACATAACAATCAATTACATTATTCTTCTCCTCCACTTATTATTTTCTCACACAAATTAATTATCTAAAAATATAATGTGGAGCACTAAGACCAAAACACCCATATGAGGACTATTCCTATCATTTCCCCCTTTGTGCGAACATGGGGAGAGGAATTGCATCTTAGATCTAAAACACTTGGTTGCCCTTGTTTCCTGATTTGTTGTTGACATTTTAGGTTCACCTACTTTATAATTCCCCATAAACTTGTTAATGCGAGATGTTAGTTCCCACCAATAGAACGTTTGATTAAAAAATAAATCAATTAAAAATTTCCCCATTTTAAAAAAATATCTTCTTTATAATCTTCCCTTTAAATATCTACCCAACCACTTTAAAACTTCTCCTAAAGGAATTATCATCAAAAAGAAGGGAGGAGTTTTAGTAAGGGGATTTCACCCCTTGACCACTTTTAGCCTCAACACTTTTACAAAATATGTCTAGCCACATGGGATAATATAGTATTAACAAATTGAAATGCATTAATACATTTTGAATTTTTGGAAATCCAATGATTAAGACTTATAAGAAAATCCTTTTTAGGGTTTAGGATTTGATAGTTTGTAACTTAATTTTCTACAACTTTAATTGTGTTAAGGTAAAATGCAATTGCTTTGAGGGGTGAGGTCGTTATAATGTTATCTTGAGTTGGTGATGAGATGGATTTGAATACCTAAGTGCCAATACTAAGTTGGGCATAAATGATTTGAATGGGATATCCTTGTTAAGATAGATCACACGTTAAGTGGATCATGAACTAGGGAAATGGAGCCAAGTAGAAGATAAAAGGTTTGTTTGTTGTCCAAATTTGAGGTCACCAAGTTGGGGATCTAGATGTAGTATTTCATGGGTCTACCAAGGGTTGTATTTGATCTAATGTCAAAGACAAGATCAAATTGTTATAGATAAAGAGCTCATGATGAAGAGAAGAGTATGCCTATCACTACATGAAAATATCAATATAATCATTGAGTTAACCAATGTTGAGTGTTATCTGAATCTAAGGAATGGATCACCATACCATTCAACTCACCAAAAATATAGTTCCATGATTCTTTCAAACACAAGGGAGATCACCAACGATATGTTAAAAGTCTCGAGCCATGATACGTTCAATGCAAATAGGTGTATTTAACTTTCCCATAAAATAAACTTGTGACATGCCCAATTTGTTTGGATCTAGAATGAACTTAGTAGGATAGAGGGGGCCTAACTTGGGAAAAATTGAGGTGAGCTATGCTTTAATGAACTAATCAACTTGATGATTTGGGTGGTTTATAGAGCTCATCGAGAGGTTTGTAATTTACCTTCAATGAAAAAATAACATAGATCCAAAAACCATGTAAATCCACTACAATGTCAAATAAAACAACCATAATCTATAAAGTTTTTTTGCAAACTAGATCTTTCAAATCTTTAAATCTATTCTTTAATTAGATTTTGACAAAGATTAAAATCCACAAAAATGCAACATATAACCTCCAAACCAGATCTAAAAACATTTAAATGAAGAGTTACACACATAAAGACCATGGTTGAACTTTGAAGATAATTTTTCTTGTTATTCTTTTATTTCCTCATGCGGATATACGAAACACAAAAAATTGAAAAACACCAGGTTTGACTATATCATAAGTATTGCATGTTTATAGTCAATCCTAACATTTTTGAAAATTTTGGACTCAAATTTGAAGTATAAATTAATTTAAAATGTTTTAGGAAAAATTTGATTCCAAAAGGCTCTTACATAATCACACTAAACACTAAACAAGGCTAAACACACCTAATTATAAGCATGAACACAATGAACAAAATAGAGTGAAAATTGTTGATAAATAGAACAAAATGGGAGAGATAGATGATGCAATTAAATGACGTATACCAAAAAAATTCATAGGAGTTCCATGGTATTTTTATCACCAATTAAAAACTTAAGAAGGGTGGATGATTCAAATATGTAGATTTCATGCGAGGTTTGTGGTATCCACTAGTCCTTTGTTTGCATCACTTGACTTTACAACAAACAGATGGGCACAAAAAAGGTAATCGGGTTGCACAAGGTCCATGGTATTTGATCACCCATTGCTTTAATAAAAATGACAAATAAAGCATGAGGGGGTTAAGTTCGAGAGGTCTCACAAGAAACTGATTTGATACAAAATTTTGGGGTTTCCCTTCATCTAGAATGTGCATATGTTCAATAATATTCAATTACAATATATTAAGCAAGAGAGAAATTACATTATATAGAGAATTGATTTCTTATAATCAAGGAGTCAAAACACATCTTCATATCTCCCATGATCTCTCATTCTATCCTCTAAATCATTTAACATACTCCCTAAATCTCTCACGTGTCTACAAAATATTATTCTAATGTGTTAGATACCTATGTAACAATCACTTAGATTATTCTTCTCCACTTAATAATTTGTCACACACACTAATCATCTTAAAATATAATGTGGAGCACTAAGACCAAAACACCCATATATGGACTATTCCTAACAAAAATTAGTTAGAAAATATATGTTAGGGATTTTTAAACCTATCATATTTGATTATTTTAAAGATGGCAGAGAGTAATAGAAACTGAGTAAGAGTCTTATATTTAGAATTTTATGGAAAATATAATGATTCCCCCATATAGTGAGTCACCAATTTCTTTAAATATTTAATAATATATTTTTACAATTTTTACATATTTATTTTTATGAATGATCAACTCTCCCCTCTTGCACTACATTTATTTAAGAGAAATGTAAAAATTATTTGTTGGCCATTGTATTTCAGGTCTAATATAACAAGTGTGAATATATTTAATGTTATGTGTTGCAATGTTTATGACCTATACTAATAGTTTGGAGTCTCTTACTTGATACATGTTTCTTCTTGATGTGTTTTTCTTCCATCTCAATCACATTAAGGTATGATTATCGCTAGTTTCAATTTCTTCTACTTCTTTTAGGTTTGAGAATTGGTAAGCTCTTTGTTTTTTTTTTAATTTCATAAAGAAAAACATTTTTTATGTGGTGGCATATGGAGCTACTCATGAAATAGACTTCTTATTTTATTTGGATTGTTTTCTTGTTTTTGTGATAGGTGAAAATAGATAACAATATTTTTATATAGCATGGAAAAAGTAGTAATAACAATTTAAACTAGATATAAAGATAATAAGATTGAATTAGTGGAGGCCAAGGTTTACTTCTGTGTGAAAGGGCAGGTGATATATTTCTAAAAGATGACATTTTATTAAGACTTAGGTTTCCCTTAGAGCTCTTGCACATACCATAGTTAAATTTATTAGAAATTGTATAATTGGAAATGGTAAAATGTTTTGTGGTGGAGTTAGATGAATTGGCTCTATGGGAATTTTATTTAACTTATATGTATGCACAATGGTACCAAAATTATGTGAAATGGGTCAATAAAATGTCTTAGGTTTTAATTTTAATTATATGGGAGATAATATAAGAAATGGATTTATTAGACATGTTTGAATTGGAAAAATTAGACATGGATTCGCTAGACCTAGTAAAAATAGGTTTGGTTCATAAGAAACATTATATCATGTTTTATGGCCACATGTGAGAGATGCACACTTTTAGTGAAATTTTGTGAAATTGGGATTTAGGTGTTCTTCTTAATCATTGTGATAGATAGTAATATGATGGAACTAAATACTAATAATAAATTAGAGAAATTTTATTAACTATGATTGTGAAACTAGGAATAATTACACATACTTATTGACATCAAATTATAATGAACATAATGAATAATATTGTTCACTCGAAACACAAACACGTAAATTATGATAACATACACAACGAGTTGATAAATATATTCATAAATTTTATCACCTTGATTGATATATGACTTAGTATTGTAAATAAAGTGGCATAAAATAAAGGTAAAATAGTAATTCGAGAGCACATGGGTTTCAACTTGTATTGAAAAGAGATACTTTGAATATACTAATTTTCTTGTTTTGATTTTTACATAATTTAGATTTGTTTCTATTGATTATATATATATATACACACACACTCACAATTATTATTTTATTTTAAAAACATTGTCTATAATTGAACATGTTAAATACTTTAATACGAGTTAATAGGATATAATTGGGCTCATTGTGTTTGAATAATTTTAATCACGTACTTAGTAAATTTAATTAATTTACTTATTTGATTGTTTGTATAATTGAGGTTAATTAAATTTTCAATGTATATTACTTGTAGGTGTTTGCAATTTGGGGTAATTCAAACCAAATGAAGATTCATTAATTTGTTTATTTGTTCCTCGATTCATTTTAGTTAACTACGTAAATTTTGTCTTCATTATAATATTAATTTGAAATTGAACCAAACTAATTACTTTCATCATCTTGACCAAAGATAATTGAAACTGAAAGTATTAGTACCATACATAAGAACATATCCATCCAAAAGTTTTTAGTAAAAACTTACTAATGATATTACACTTCTTGATAAAAAAGCATAATAAGTGAAACATATTTAATTAAATAATTAGATATTAGCTATCAACATTAAAAATATTTTGGACTTTACTATTTGTTAACTTATGACTCATTTTACATGATAACACATAATCATTATTATGTTTATATGTTCCTCAATTCATGTTATCTAATTTTTTTCATTATAATATTAGTTTTAAATTGCACCAAACTAATTAATTTCCTAACCAAAGAAAAAAGGAAGGCGATCACCCCTTGATATATCTTTAAGTAAAATATATAAATGTAAGTTTTGAAATTGAATGTCCTCTAGAAATAGTGTATGGGGACTTAAAAAGCGGGGCCACGAGAAAATACTTATTAAATATAGGAGAAAACAAAACTTTATATTTTATATGTTATATTGTTATCGCTTGTTTAGTGCTTATCAACTAGCAATGAAATTGTTAGGTTCTATCGTATCCTTTTGAAAGTAAAGGTTTAAGCTTGCTTCACATAGACACACCATTTCTTAGTAGGGTGTTGGGCCTCAAAATATTAGCTAAGTGCCATAAGGTGCGTGTGTACGCAAGGCTAGGAAGAAGAAGGGTATGTAGGGAAAATTGTGCAGGACAAGGGTTTAAGAAGGGTTTATGAGGAACTTGGGCGTGCGCACGCAGGCGGGACAAAAGGTCTAAGGACTTAGCCACATTTGGCATTCTAGAGGCACTTGAGGAAAAATGTGACCCGACTAGGTGTGTTGAGTGGATAAGGTGACAACCTAGAGGCTTGGTGGTCAAGGAAAGAATATTCCACACATGGAAGGTTCTCGAAAGACATCATTGTAGAAAGTGGAGAGCTCGGAACAAAATAAACATGCTCCATTGGAGGACCACATGGACACTTGGCAAATGATCTGCTCCTGAAGGAAGGCATGGCGGTGGGTGCTAAAACTATATATAGAGATGCTCTAGAGCAAGGAAGATATACTTTAATGGAGAAGAAGTCAGCAGAGACAACGGTGAAAGATCATATGGGAATGCATCAAGAGTATGATCTTTGTAGTAAGGCTAGGATTTACTGACATCAATGCTAAGGGGTATAATGGGTGTAATAGGCCTCTGTATGATGTTAGAATATGTAATAAGGGATGAACTGGGAGGTCTTAGTTAGAATATCACACTAGGGAGGATCTGCAGGAGATAAGTCTAAAGTCTTTTGTTATGTATGGTCTTTATGACCCCTTTTGAATGTAATGTGGTTATTGATACTGTGATCAATATGAGTATATGGATCTATTTTGAATATCTGGTTCATGGGTGTAAACCTTAGTGTATCTTCTTCATGTTATGAATAAGATCTGTCTTATATAATGTTTCTCTTGTTGTTAAATGGGTATATAGATGTAATAGCTCATCCGATGCTTTCAAAATGAGTGCATGAACATTTACTTTTCTGCATCTAATTTTCTATCAATGGCAAGATCTTCTCACAATTCTCACATAAGGGAGGGGTTCGCACCCATGCATGTCTCGGATGAGTGCCCAATGCTCATTGGGTGATAACCCGATGCGCATGGGGTTAGAAGTTAGTAGGTGGATAGAAAAATGACTACATATTGGTATTGTTGTTGGGACCTCTTTTGAAGCTATTGTGAGAATGATACATGATGTGACAGAAGGCTTGACCTTGGATAATGTTGAAGCATGGTTTAAGAGCATGGAGGATGAGTTTGCTTAGATATTTAGTACTAGACCTGAGTTTGATGCACAAAAATGGGTAGAATAACACCTGTATCATGAGCTATATGAGACCTTATTTTGTTGCTTTCCAATAAAGTTGTATGAATGGATTTCCGTGTATGAATCTAGACTAATGCGTACTATAGATATTGTGTTTGGACCCAAGATGAATATTAGAGGTTTCAGGATGCTAATCTGACTTGGACGCGTGCTATTGATCATTGGTGGAAGAGAGTGTTGACTAGTTATACCTTGGAATACATTATTTATACGTAATCTTGTCCCGAGGTTACTAAGGTTGAGTTATTAAAGGAACCTAGAGGATCATTTTTGCGTGCTATCCCTTTAGCCATAAAGATCCTGCTCATTACACTAAGTTTGGAAGTATTCCCTATGGCGATAAGGAAGCTAAGGTGGAGGAAGATGGTAGACATTGTGGTTGAAAAAGAAAGAGAGGAAAGATGACTCAAGTATAATGAAGCATGTGAAAGGGAGTTGGATAGACAACGCGAGGTTGTAGTAGTGATGGAATTATGGAGGAAGATGTTACAGAAAGGAATTGAGGTTCACGCAGAGGACGTAGAGCCTAAGAAGTCTATGTTACCGCATCTTAGCAAGTGTGGGAGAGAGACCCCTTTAACTTCTAATGAGATTTCATCACTTAGAGAAAGGAGAGCTAAGTGGTTTGTTGGAGGATTGATAACATTGTTTAGGAGAGTGCTTTCACACAAGAATTTCACAAACCCGCACGAGGCCTTGAAAGCTACCTGCCTGTGGAGGTCATTTGAAAGTGTAGATATTGGTGCTAGCCCCTTCCTTGAAACTTAATTTTGTGTAATTATGAAGTAGCTAGAGAATTCATTTGCGAAATCGGTGCATGAGACTTGTAGTGGTCTATGGCGCACAAATTTTGAGGTAGAGGGGCATACAAAGGATAGTTTCCCTAAGAGATTAGTACGTGCCATGACGGTGGACTGTGAAATTTTACACGTAGATCATGATGTAAGTAGATGCCCACTCTTTGCAGCACGTGATTCATAAGAATGTGTCTTGCTACTGCAAGATTTGCACCTCTACTACTCATGACATGAAGGATTCTAGACTAATTAACCGGAGACATGATGCCATTGACATTAGTGTGTGCTGGACCAACCTCGTAAACAATTCAAGGGGTGAGGGGAATCACTATGAATGATACACGGATGGTGGGGGCATGGAAGAGGTTTCGAGAAGGGGATTTCATAGTCATAGAAACCAAAGAGGAGGAAGAAGTGAGTTCTGCATGGAACATGTTACAACTTTGGATCCATGGAGCACTATAAGTGTGAGTGCCCCTGCTCTGCTGAAATGTTTTTGGTGTGGAAAGAAACACAAGTACGAGGAGTTCCTGGAGTTATTTGAGCACATGAACTAGCAACACCGAAAATAAAAAGGCACCAAGATGGTAAGAATGAGGAAGGACAATTCATAATGGATGCCAAGAGTGGTGCATGAGTCAGAACTAGAACTCGAATCGTACTAGTTATGAAACAAGCTGAGGCTTCGTGCGTGAGGGAAGTACTAAGGCAAAGATGATTGGTTGTTAGAGAAGAGGTGATGCATGGAAAGTATCCAGAACCTACTCATCAGAAGGAGGTATATCAAGAAACCATGGATGTGATTCGAAGCCTACAAGGAGAGATCTAGTGCCTAAAAGAGCAATCAAGACAATTAGAGAAAATGAAGAATGTTGAGGCTCCATAGAAGGATCTGGATGAGGTTAGAGAAGTATGCAAGATGTTGAGGTAAAATAATATCATTCCCTTGCTTTAGGATAATGGTTATGAGAGAAGGTACCATGCACTAGAGAAGGGCGCGAGAGGTAGGTTCTGCATGCCAACCTTCCTCCCCATAACCTTAATTATGAAAAGAAGATTACCTTGAATGTTGTTGTAGATGGGTGGCTTTTGAGTAATATTTTGATTGACATGGGTGCGGAGGTCAATGTTCTTAACCTAGATGCATGACATCAAATGGGAAGGGCCCCGTTATACCATCTTCGAATGAGCTATATATGGCCAACAAGACAAAGGCAATGCCCATTAGTGTATTGAAGGATGCTGCTATCACTATCCAAGGGAAAAATTCACCGGGGATTTTTTAATTCTTAGCACTAGGCCGAGGTAGAAAAATTTCCAGCATTACTTGGGTGCCCCTGGTATTACAAGAATAATGCTATCCTAAGATTTAATAAGGGATACATAAGTTTTGAAAACAAGGAGGAACATGTCATCATCCCCTTAACCGATGGAAAATTGGCACCATACATTGAGCCCTTGGGAGAAGAAATTATCGATAGGATCTACGTGCACTCTATTAGGGACCCTGAGGTGATTTACCCTACAGAGGGAGTTATTCAGTTTGAAGATGCCCAGTCCATGAGTGATACCACTAGTTTGGTGTGTGAAAATTGGGTGCACATGACTTATGAGTTAATTGGGAGATGACTAAGAGACTCTGTGATAAGGGGAACAAAGGTGCGCTTAGTCAAGCATCTGGGAGGAAAGAAGTTACCATGTTATTCTGGAGGAGCCAACCCTGATGATTTATTACGAGAAATAGAGGCTTAGTGGAAAAATGAGATCGGAAGAAGTGGGATCTCAGCTATAACTTTCTTGGGATTGTAACGTGTTGGTGGGAAACACACCGCAATAGCCTTCTAGAGTGGCACAAGGTGAGAATCACATTCTCTATTAGGTTCTCCCGAAGCAATGCCCCCACTACAATACAAGACTACCATGGGAAGGAACCCACCTCGTCTCACGTCCAAGCATGTGAGAAAGCATGGATGGAAGGTGTAGAGGCCTTGCCACCTTATTTATGGGTGCATAAGCTATATTCCACCTTACAAGGTTGTGCGTGTACATGGTATATTCACTCCGAGATGTTCCGTAAAAAGGAAATTGGTAGGAGTTGATAGTTGAACTCCTTCAAGATTTCAAGTATCGAAGTACTAAACCATTGGTGGATAGAGCATTGCAGGTTGTTAAATACCTAATAATGGGAGATAGTGCCATGGTAGAAGATAGAATACTGGAGTTATTGGGTGAACCTAGCTCAGAACCACACTTTGATGAAGAAGAGTCAGAAGAGGTGCAACTTGATCTCGCTTGCATGGAAAAAGAAAAGGGAAAGATGGTCTAGTAGATGGAAAAGGGATGGAGAGTTTGGATTTTAACCATACTAAAGGTATGCGTTAAGTTATTGATAGTGTTGATGAGTAAGAGCACACCTACCATAAAAATCTGAAAAAAAAGAAGGTTAACATTGGTTCGGAGGATGAACCTAAGGAGGCCACTATTGGAGACTATTTGATGGAGAAGGAAGTCTTGAAGATTGATTTATCGCGTGAGTTTTAGGATTTAGAAAAATGATCACATCAGGCATCATTGAAGCTATGGAGGAATTAGAATGGGTAAGCCCCATGGTCATCAATATTAAAAAGGATGGAAGGATAAGGATCTGTGTTGACTATAGGGAATTGAATGCGGTATGTGTAATTGATCCTTTTCCAACCCCTTTTATGGAGGAGATTCTGAGGGAGTGGTCAGGTGAAAAATCTATTCCTTCACATATTCTTAGGATACCATAAAGTTAGAATTGCTAAAGAAGACTAAGAGAAGACAAATTTCGCCACTTTGAATGGGGAATTTTTCCTATACCGTCATGAATTTTGGACTAAAGAACGTCTTGATTTGTGTTTTTACACATAGTGGTCCGGCATTTCAAGATTTTATCCATAAATTTATGCAAGTCTACCTTGACAACTTGATGGTGTATGGACTAGTGAAAGACCATTGTGATAATTTTAAGGCGATGTTTGAGAAATGTCGGTAGTTGAGGATATCCCTCAATATTAAGAAATGTTTTTTTACTACTCCATTTGGGACTATGTTGGGGCATATCATATGCAAGGTAGGTTTACTTGGTGGATCCCACCAAAGTTGATGTTATTGTAGGGTTGGGGAGCCTACCAATCGAGCACAATACATGGATTCCTTGGGCATACGGTTACTCTTGGAAGATTATCAAGGGGTATGCCAAGATCATTGCTGCGCCATTGGAAAAGTTACTAAAAAAAAGTGCCTCTCACTAGGGAGATGCACATCGACGACCTTTGAAAATTTGAAGGATAGACTTTTCTTCGCACCCATATTACGATTTACCTCTTGGGATAAACCTTTCCACATGCATGTTGATGCCTAAGAGACAACCATTGGAGCAGTCCTAACAAAACCTAGAGAAGGGATTATTGATCACACCCTTTGTTTTACAAGTAGGAAGTTAAAACCAATAGAGAAAAACTACACCTACCGAGCGCGAAGCACTTTTGATGATCTACATGCTGCATAAGTTCGAGACAATATTTGTTGACAACACCCTTCATATTTTAAATAGATCACATGACCTTGAAGTACTTGGTGAACAAGCCCATTTCGCAAGGGTGCATATGTCGGCGGGTCTTTTTGTTTCGGGAGTTTGAGTTTACGAGTTGTTGTGAAACCAGAAAGAGTAACTCGAGCCTAACCATTTTTAAGAATTGACTCAAGGGAGAATACATAGAGAATTGAGAGTGCTATTTCGGACACACAATTGTTTAGGTTGTGGCACGCACCCTCTGACTTAGAGGATACTGTTGTGGTCCTCAATATGGGTGTGGCACTAAAAGGAATGAAAACTTTGGAAAGGAAATAATTAGCTATATGGGCCATGCCCTACATGCTAATTAGTGAAGGATTATACAAGTTAGGCCATGATGAGGTTCTACGCCGATGTGTGTTAGAACATGAGCACGTTGTAATCATGGAAGAAGCACATGGTGGGATTGTAGGAGGGAACTATGCAGGAATGCCACAACACGGAAGATACTATTGGCAGGAATTTGGTGGGAAAGTATATACCAAGATTACATTGAGTTTTGTGAGGCTGTGACCATTGCCAATGCCTTAGTAAGCTAGGAAGAAGGGTTGAAATGCCCTTGAGGCCAATAGCCAATGCAAAACCATTTGAAAAATGGGAAATTTATTTTGTATGACCAATTTCACCTACCACTCGAAGGACTAGGTTGCTCTATATTATCACTTACACTAATTACTTAACAAGATGGGCGGAGGTAGTGGCTACAAAGGATCATATAGCAATGATAAGCTGCTAGATTGTTATCGGAGAACATAATCGAAGGTATGGATGTTCTTTAAGCTTGACTAGTGACATGGGTACATATTTTTTGAATGAAACAATTAGGATTTTGTTGGAAGAGTTCATGGTGGCCCATCATAAGACTACCCCATATCACCCAAAAGCTAATGGAACTGTTGAGGCATTTAACAAAATTTTGAGTCACACATTGACAAAAAAAATCTATGATGTGGGAAGACAAGATTAGGATGACAAGGTATAAACCATCCTATGGGTATACAAGACATCCTTTAAGAGGTTGAACAAAGCCACGCCATTTCAGTTGGTGTTTGGCATGGAGGCTGTTTTATCGATTGAATTTATGCTATTATCACTGTGTATTGCACAATTAGGAGGGTTAGCTGATGAACAAGTAATTCAAGAGCACATGGAGAAATTAATGCAGTTGGATGAAAGGTGATCACTTGCTAGATGGATTTAGAAGACTGAAAAGGCATGACAAAAAGCATGGCATGATCGCCATATTAAAAATAAACAATTTGAGGTTGGGCAGATGGTTTTGTTATATGATTCCAATTTTCTGCGCCATCCTAAGAAACTAAAATTCCATTGGTTAGGGCCATATATCATCTCGTACATCCTTGATTCAGGTACTTGCTAGTTACAAGTGCTTGATGGAACATGGTTACTAGGCCATTTTAATGGGAGTAGGCCAAAGCCATATTATCAATAAGTCTTCCTTGTGTTTGTAAATAAGGCAGTATTGCCATTTAGCCTAGGATTTCCTTTTATGCATTTTTATTTTCCTAATTTTTCCCTTTCTTGTTTCTCGTTCCTTTTTGTTTGTGTTGTTTTGTGCACCTTATGTGCTGGTAACCACTTATTACTTTCAAAAGGTTGTGTATGTGCAGAGGACCACACATCTATTTTAGTGTGGGGTGGAGTAGTGTGAAGTGAAATAAAATTTGGTAGTGGAAGTTGTGTTTCGATGGCCCAAATTGAAGGATATGGCACAAATTGAAGGTCCGTAGTGTGGAAGAGTGTGTGTGGAAAAGGCGGACGAGGAATTTTTGTGTCAGGATAGCTTACAAAGACTACATACAAAGGACGAGAAGCACATGAACAACATGAGGTAGGTGAGGGAAACAATCAAGTCAAGAGTAGAAGAAGTTCCTTTGTACTATGAAACACACACATAAGAGTCTTCAGTTAGTAAATATTTTTACATGCCATAAGGTTGTAAGGATTTTTCATGTAGGATTGGGCACGTGGGTAAGAGCACTTAAGATTGAATTTAGTGGAAAAAGCCACATTTAATGCTAAGTACATTGGTAGGTGGCATAACATTTATTGTGGGAGAGAAGAAAAAACTATAAGTAGAAGGTCAGGCACATTATTATTTACCTTGCTATTATGATATTGAAGAGCTCTTGCGAACTAGGGCATCTGCGAAGAAATATTTGTGTGAAGGAGGAATTGTGAAAATCTAAGTGCGTGACTAGTGTGATTTGTAAACCAAAGTGGAAGGATTACATGAGTGTAGGTAAGAAGGGTTCGAAGAGTACGCCATCTAGTGGAAGGGTTGTTTAGGTTAGGGTTCTATAGCTAGGGCACATGAGTAAAGGGATTCTTCACAAAGTTAAGCCACAAATTTGAGAAGAGAAAGGAAGAATTTATTTTTAACCCGACAAGAAAATGGCACCAAAGAAGGAAACTGTCTCACTAAAGAAGGGCAAGGAAAGGGGAAACAAACTGTCACCACCAGTTTCAATGAAGAGTGGTATGCAAAGATGCAATACCCAGATGGATTTTTGTTTGGAAAGGAATGGGATCCCATGTAAGGAAGATGGCGGTGGGTGATAACAAGAATCACACAAGCACCACAAAAGAAGGAGATGACATTAGAAATACTTCTCTCAATGGATTAAAAGACACCAAAAGGAATGCCGATTTGTGATGACGAGTTGAAGGTAAAGTTGGAGAACACTGGGTTGCTGCATGACTTTATGAGTTTCCTACTTTGGAAAACTTGAGTGACTATACAAATGGTTGATGTCGTGCTTGCACAAGGAAACCTTCTACTTCGAGGCCGCAGAATGCACATAACCCCTAAAATAATATATAAGTTTACTAGCCTTTTCCGTGAAGGGGAGCCACTGGATGATGACCTAGAGGATAAGGAAGCCATTAAGGAGATAATCCAAACTTATGACTATAAGAAGGGCTCACGCTACTTCAATATTTCAGATATCTCCGACCCAATGATGAGGATGGCCATGTGTTTGGTATCCAAGTTGAATGGATAAGAAAGGTGGACATAGATAAATAAGGCTTGGTTGTATGTGTGCAAAGGATTTCATAAAGAACCATCTATAACATGTTCACCTTCATTGCAGAAGAAATCATCAGTGCCACACACAAAGGAGAGAATATCATGTTTGGAAATTTCCTCCTCACCATCGTCTTCTTAGAGATTGGAGTGCTCGATGGGCCAAAGAAGTTTGTATGGGAGTATCTAGATGAAATCCCTTCCATCGCAAAAATATTTGAAAATTACACTTGTGACACCATGACGACCGCCCACAAGGCACGCCTAGAGAAATGGTACAAGAGGATGTGCGACACATTTGAAGCTGAATGGAAGATACTTGGACAATTTCTAGCACTAGTACAAGGAGAAGATGAGTTTTCTATCTACTAACATTTCTACATTGGCAGATTCCCATTGACAGATGGGACCAATAGTCCATGATGTAAATTGCCTTTCTCTTTCATCGCACAATACTTTCAAGTAGTGGTTAACTACTTTAAAGAAGAAAAAAGACTAAGGTTCAATCTCAGTGAGGTATACCATGACCACTGCGACCTACGAAGGAAGCTGATATATCCTTGAAGCATGCTTATGTGGAGAAGTATGTCTCCCATGAGGTGTGCATGATGAAACCTGTGACATTGCCAATTGTTGAAAGGTCCATGACAAGGGTATACCTACAAATCAGGCCAAAGTATGAGAAGTGTGCCTACTTGGAAAGTGAAATATCCATCCCGCAGCAGACCCCACTGGAAGAAAGAAGACCACGCCAAGAAAGAGGGAGAGGAAAGAGATGCCAGAGAAGAAAGCACCAAGTGTATAGCCAACACAGTTTGTGGGCACGCCAGTCAAGCACCAAGGCAAGTACATATGCATAGAGCAAGAATTCCCCACTAAGGAAAAGGAAAAATCACCTAAGGAAGAGGTGCCAGAGCAAGAAGATCCTCCTACACAAGAAGAATCACCAAGGAAGAGTCACCTATAGAAGAAGAAAAGGAAGAGTCTCCTATACTGGAATCACTAGTTAGGAAGAAGCAGAAGGTAGCAGAGAAGGATAACTCAAAAGAAACAAAGATCTTGGAGGCCTACAGAGGTGAGAGAGATGATGACGAGCATGAAGAGGCTCAAGACCATCCAATGTATGATGTGCACGACTCCAAAGATGAAGAAAATGAAGAAAAGGATGGAGAAGAGGAAGGCACTCAAGGAAAAGGGGAGAGTGAGGAAGTGAATACAAAGGATCAAAGAACCCCAAGCCTCACCAAGGAGAAAATAGAGGAGGCCACGAAAGAGAAGTAACGGGCATAATAAAGGATTTAGTGGAGTAGGAAGTGGAGAGAAACACTGATGAGATACTTAAGGAGATATAAGAGGAAAGTGTAGGGAAGGAATATGGGAGCATGGGTGGAGATCCTAGCTTAGTAGTAAGCTTTCCTAAAGTAGCACACACAGGAGCAAAGAGTGTGGTGGTAGCGCAGGAGTAGGGGATGAGTTATATCAATGACCTAAGTAAGGTACTTGCATGCATGCTTTCAGTACCATGCCCACTGACCAAATTCTTACATAGTCTTCCTTCAAAGAAGAAGGCACATACCTAAAAATGAGGAAGATGCTATCTTGGGATTTTGAGTCCTATGTTGATGAGCTCGAGTTCAAGGTTAGTCAAGGAGTGTTGATGAAGGTACTAGAGAACAAAGGAATAAACCCACTAGTAAATTCTCAATAGTTATCAGATGAGAAAGTCTGCAATGCCCTCAACAAGGTATCGGTTGAGGTTGAGGTGAGATGTTTAGAAGGAATGACAGGGTAAGGTTCCTAGAAGAAGAAATTGAGAAGAAGGAGGAACTCGTTGAGATGAACAAGGATCTAAAGCAAGAAGAGCTGATCAATGCATAGTTAAGGCATGGAATAAAGGAGGAGAAGGACAAGGTATGAGAGGTGTAAAAGAAAATTGAAATGATCACATATGCCATTACCCTGAAACAACCATACCTAGCACCACCTGAGTAGAAATATGATTCAACCTTGCAATTCTTGGAAGAGTTAAGACACATCCTCACCATAGAAAGGTCGCTACTCACATTAGAATCAATAGAAGAGATTTTGGTGCACCAGAAGGAAGAAGAGAAGCTGAATATTGGGGAGATAGTGACATGATATTCTGAACTCCTTGCCACTGTACATAATGCCGTGCATATGGTTGAGGCCATGTATGATAACTGCACTGATAGGGATAGAGGAGTAAGCATATTAGTTGCTACACATGAGGTGGATATGAAATAATTCCAAGAAAAGATCAAAGGAAAAAGGGTAGAGTGGGATATGATCTTGGCCAAGGTTAAAAATAAAATAGAAGAAATCAAACCTTGTGAGGTTCAGTTAAAAACTGACTCAAGGAGTTGTACCCCTAGGTCACGTGAAGAATTGATGCACTTGAAGACCTTAGCAAAAGGCTGGAGAGGACTGTTGATACATTGAATGCTAAGGGAGATAAACTGAGTTTTGAAGAGGTGAGTGCTCTAGTGGGTGACCTGCTCCAAAGTAGGTGCAGGGTGAAATAAATTCCTAGGAGAAAATTGAGGCAAAAATGAGGAAGGAGTTATGACTCCTTTTACATTAATAACAACATTCTTCATTCTTCCATTTCTCATTCTTCATTCCTTCATTCTTTATTCAAACTGTCTGAGTCCCGCCATTCTTTATTCTTTGGAGGATCAATATGTTTTTGAGGACGGAGAAAAATCTTAGTGTGGGGTGATGTTGGGCCTCAAAATATTGGCTAAGTTCCAAAGGGCACATGCATGTACAAGGCCAAGAAGAAGAAGGGTGCATAGGGAAAAGTGCATAGGACAAGGGTTTAAGAAGGGTTTATGAGGAACTAGGGCATGCGCGCAAGGAATGAAAAAGGGTCTAAGGACTTAGCCATATTCAACATTTTGAGGCACTTGAGGAAAACGTGACCCAACTAGGCGTGCTGAGTGGATAAGGTGATAGCCTGGAGGCTTGGTGGTCAAGGAAAGAATATTCCATGCATGGAAGGTTCCCGAAAGACATCATTTCAGAAAGTGGAGAGATCGGAATAGAATAATCATGATCTATTGGAGGACCACATGGACACTTGGAAAAGGATCTACTCCTGAAGGAAGGTATGGTTGTGGGTGCTAAACCTATATATAGAGATGCTATAGAGCAAGGAAGATAGACTTGAATGGAGAAGAAGCCGACAGACAATGAGCAGTGCGAGATCATAAGGGATTGCATTAAGAGTATGATGTCACAGCGGTAAGGCTAGGATTTAGAGAATTAGTGCTAAGGGTATAATGGGTGTAATAGGCCTCTGTATGGCATTAGAATATGCATTAAGGGATGAAATAGGAGGGCTTAGTTAGAATATCACACTAGGGAGGATCTGCAGGAGATAAGTATGAAGTATTTTATTATGTATGGTCTGTTATGACCCCTTTTGAATGTAATGTGGTAATCGATACGTGATCAATATGAGTATATGGATCTCTTTTAAATATCTGGTTCATGGGTGAAAACCCTCGTGTCCCTTCTTCAAGTTATGAATCAGATATGTTCTTTATATAATGTTTCTCTTGTTATTTACATGGGTATATAGATGCAATAGCTCATCCGATGCTTTCAGAACGAGTGCATGAACATTTACTTTTCTAAATCTAATTTTCTATCAATGGCAAGATCTTCTCACAATGCTCACATAAGGGAGGGGCTTGGCATCCGTGCATGCCTCGGGTGAGTGCCTAGTGCCCACTGGGTGATAGGTTGATGTGCATGGGGTTAGAAGTTAGTAGGTGGATAGAAAAATGACTACATAGGGTATCCTTTTAACGTGGATGTTTAAACTTGTTTCACATAGAAACACCATTTCTTAGTAGAATTTGAGCTCAAATATAAAATCTTAATTTTTTTCTTTTCTAAAAGAAGTACTACACATGATTTGTTGATGTTACCTTTATTCTCCTGTCAGAGAATCTTTACAAAAATTGGTGAAACTTCTAGTTAATAACCGACTTCCTAATCACAATACTATTGGATCTAATACAAAACTACATCTTTCATATATATCTCAACCTCCTCCTCCTTCATATGGCCATCTATTGGATTATCTTATTGTTTCTATCACTCCTATTCTACCTCCTGGCCTGTTATTACATTCAATGATTTTGATATCACTCATGATATTATCTATGATAGAATTTTTGTTTGATCCTTTGTTAGTCTAAGCCATATTCATAAATTTTTGTTTCACGGTGGTGATGGAAACAACATGTGCGTGTTAAAATTACTCACTTCTCTTGGCTATACTAAGCAACACATGACATTTGATACTAAGACCTCTCTTGGGCATATTGTTATACCTTTTAAAATGGGTACCATGAATATACCTTTTTAGTCACCTCTTCTTTTGGATCATGTGACACATGTCTAGGCCACCCTTAGCTTGTACTCTTATGGTTATCCCTTCTATCTCGCTCTAATGCATCAATTTAATTTATAATAGGAAATTCGATATTGTTAAGGGTATCCCATATGAGTCCCCATTACCTAACCCCTTTACTAAAAAGTGTCATTTTCTACACCCAAGTCTATTGCACCTACACATTCTTCCTCTAACAGTCTATCTATGACACACCTCCTCCTAGGTATATTATCACACATCCTATGGCTCACAAGCATGTTGTGGATCCCTAACTTCATAAGGACCATCCTGATACCACTACACATGTGGCATATTTGACATCTAAGCCTATTTTATTTGATGATTCTTGTATGACAAGATGTAACTTGAGTAAATTGGTAGGTTGATGAAGTCATTAAATTAGAGAATGATTCTAAAGAGAATGTGTTATTATTTGAAGATTTCTTAGTGTTGATTTTTTGATTTGAAGGGAGGGTAGGCACCATGAGGAGTCCAAAAATATGGTTTTATGAAATAAGTGGCATTGTGAGATGCCCCAAAAGAAGTATCAATCATGTTGGTATTATGGTTAAAGGTATGAATTTCATTTAAGATATTTTATTAATGGACTATGTATACACCATATTCTGATGCTTGCCAACCATTTCTTTTGTACAAGGGTTGTTGATACATTATCTTCATGAGTGGGTTCCTTAAGGTTCTTTTTGGGATTGGTGTGTGATCAAACTTGGTCATGCGGGCTAGAACACATCATTTGAGAGATGTCATTATTATGCCATAGTTACCCTACCCTTTCCTTTTTCTTCCCTTGGTTCACAAATTACACCCATTATCATACCAGCACCTTCATTATGTATCCTTTTATGGCCTCCATCTCCCATGGTTTTACCTCTTGAACTTAGGGTTTCCCAAAGGCTGATGTCATTTCCCATGGGCCATGGTGTTAGTTTTGGATTTTCCATAGTTTCCTTCATCACCCACGGGTGATGGCATAAGTTATATATACTAAACCTTCTTTTTCATAAGCCACCACCAAATAATTACTTTTACCATACATGAGACACTTTTAGCTCGCATATTTTTGCACTATTTGACACTTACTTTTGACTTGGAGTCTTGGAGCTTACCTTTGTGCATTTTGGTTCACAATAGTGAGTTAGGAATGAAGATATTATTATTGATATTTCCTCTTCTCCACCTATAGAAATTCTCTCTGCATGTTGTTGTCTGGAGAGGATTATACATTAAAAATCACACATATGTTATAAGTAAGTATTTATAACTCTCTTTAGTATTTTACATTGTATGTGTATGTTATCATTTGGTCATTCATTTTTATAGAATACAATAGATACATGTTTACTCGATCTATTGCATTGTCTTATTATATTATGCCCTTTGGCTTTATTCACTACTTAGTTACTCTTATTCTAAATCCTAGTAGGATGAATATCTTTATCTTATTTATAGGCCTTGGGAACCTACATATATCCTAGGGTTAGGTTCATTATCCGTTAGAAATATGACACTAGCGCTCCCCGAACACCTTTATATCTACATTGCGTGTCTAGACTTAGATTAGATACCTACTTGAGAACTAAGTCGGGAACCTATTTTTCCACATCATACACTTTTGGTGAACCCATTGTGAATCTTATTTTTCTCTCAATTCACTCAGATTCTCTGTTTTCTTAGTTTTATTTCTTTATCTATGCCATCAACTCTCATACAAAACCCTACAATAAGGCTGATCTTGTCTAAAATTCATCTAATCCTTCCAAACACCATTGGCCTTGTGTAAAATTTCTACATGGCCAATACCATTATGAATACTCTTATTTTTTTAGTTGCTCTCTTTGGATGCCACCGAACCTTGTGCAAGATTCTTTTATGATTGATCCCGTAAAAAACATTTTTAGAAAGCCTTTTTCAAGAATATTTTCTTCATTATAGAGTATGTACTCGATGATTCCACTACATCCTTCACTAAACCATCTCTATATGACCTCAATTACTCTTAAAATGTCAGCCTTCCTAAATTATTTCCTCATTATGTTGATTATTTTTCCATAGAGCTCTTGTGAAGTCAAAGTCTATACCCGAAATATATAAACTAGATCCACCATCTAAAACCCTATCTTTGAAACTAAAGAAGAAGGGGAACTCTGAAGATGTACCTAAATATGATTATATTTCTGATATGTAAAAAAATTCTACAACAATTTCTTGAATATGTAGGAGAGTGTTGGGTGAAGAAATGAATAAGCACGAAGACATGCACAAAGGATAATGAATGTGTATAAGGGTGCACACACATTTATTTGAATATGCAAGTCAAAAGGATACATGTGAAGGTTCACATGAGAAAAAAAGGAAGAAACACCATAAGGATGAAGTAGAGTGTGAATGTGCACGTGGAGATACGAAGAATATACGTGTGAAAAATTTCATACAAGGATAGTTAGATAAGGAGATTGCCGAATTACAAAGTGGAAGTCTAAAAATAGTAAAAAAATCACGGGTTGGTGTGGAGAACAAGGGAGGGATATAATTATACAAAAACATGGATAAGGAGATGCCAAAGAGGGATAAAGTACATGCAGATCATAAAATAAAGATAGAATACACATGGATAGATACAACTAAATATAACATGGCGTGAGGACCAAGTAATCTATTAATAACATGATACATAAATGGAACATCTAGTTGAGGATTAAAGCACAAGTTAAAGATGCACAAAGGCTAAGCATAAGTGAGTATAATAATAAATTAAATCATGAAAATTGGTATAGGACATGGTTCCCACCATATACATAGTTGCAGGTCTATGTAATTAAGAGTCAAGATACAAAAGGTCAATATCCGAGAGTTTTGTATATGTCCGTAATGTTTTGTTAGAGCTTATTGTAATGGACTATTTGATATGGACTGCTAAGATTAGAAAATATGAGCATGGTATTATCGACATTCAAATCTTGTTATTGTTTGTATATGTTAAAGAATGAATGAAAAAATCTCCTATTTGTTAATTTATCTAGTTATGATCTCTTGTCACATTATGTCTTCTATTTTATGTTGTGTAATGTTAAATACTTGGTTATACATCTTGACTAATCTAAACAAAGAGGGACTCAGTAGGTTGCGTGCACTTTGGGTGAGCACTTGGACATATGTCTAAGTGATGTGTCAATGCACCGCCTAAGTGGTGTCAACTTTAATGACTACATTTTGGTTTCATTTACGAAACCTCTTTTAGTTTTGATCATCAAGATGTGGCGTGAACATGACGTTATGACTATCATTGGAGAGTATCGAGCATTTGGGACACGACATATAGGACCGGTTTGTACAAAGGTACATCATTGGAAGTGATTTCAATCCATGTAAAGGAGTAGAGAACACCTTATATGATGAATTGTATGAGACCTTCTTCAATTTATTTTCAAGTGAATTGTATGAATGGTTAGCAACATACTCTTGGGATAAAGTGATTAGATTAGGAAGGAGGTACATGTGGAGCCAAGATAAGTACCAAATAATTTCTAATCTGGATAAACCTTGGATGTGCATCATAGATCATTGTTGGGTAGGAATCTTGAAAAATTGGAGTATGTGATATTTATGTATTCGTGTCCAAAGAGGATGTATACTTTTAGTTCCTTTATGAACCCGAAGATATTATATACTCACACTTCGTTGGTTATCAAGATTTCAATGGTTGGAATCAGATTGGAGAATCTCCCTATGGCGGATAAAACCCACCGCTCACAAAGTGGAAAGGAGATGGATTAAGAAGGATGCCATTGGGCCAAGTAGGAAGACACAAAAAAAGAAGAGATACTTCACATATATAATGATGTGCGAGAGAGGATAATTGAAGAGACATTACGAATTTGAGAAATGGGGCTAGGTGGAAGTGATGAGAACCTTATAGAAGGCAAGGAGCCATAGGACCATGTCCCTCAGATATTGGGGAAGCTCAATATAAGGACCCCCTCAAAATCTGATGACTATGATTCTCATAAAGGATTAAGAACCATTGTCATGCATTTGACCCACCTCAAATCCCTAGCACTTGCATTTGGTGTTCAAAATCTAGATTTTTTTTTATAGAGGATCATCACAATGATAGGAAATAAGAAGGAAATAAGGAGTCTCCATGTTGGGAAGGATACACATGGAGGTATGTATTACTATCAAAGTAGGAGGAATAATAGATAAAGGCCATGCATATTGCAACATATTTGGTTACTCAATAGGCATTACTTGACTAGAATTTTTATTTTATTTTGGAGTAACGTTGTTAGTATGACACAAGGATAAACTAGTATCATGATATTTTTGAGAAGAAAAAATATAGTCATGAACTCAACACAAAGTATGGGTACATAGAATGGTTCTACTTTGGGTGCAAATACTAGTTTGATGACCAAGCCACTGATAAGTAACCTACCAATGACAAGAGGCTCAGGATTCCCAAGACCCCTATTGCACAGAGGTAATCCTTGTCCAAAACCAAGCAAGGAAAACATTCCTTCTTTGAAACAAAAATTTACTATGAGATGTATCTTTATTTAATAGAGTAAGGAGGAGTAGAAGATGCAACAAAACACATGTATAAGTGTGAAATCTTGTGAAGAGTGAATGGAATCACATCTTAAGCCAAGAAGGTGAGTTAGTTCATGACCATGTTATAAAGGCACACACATAGTTGGTACAAAAATTATGATCCACATCAAATGACAATGGACTATGATGCATTGCATATAGAATTCTTAATTGAGTTCCATATCCTAGAATTTGAGCAACAGAGCATCAACGTGCTAAGGACATTAAACAAGGCTTGTCTAAAAGTTTCATGGAGTATAATGTGTATTTCAAGAATTTTCTATACAATATTTCATATGACATACACCAAAGACAACATGCTCAATGGTTTGTTGGAGGATTGGTGACACCATTCGAAGGGTGCTATCACATGAAATATTTAGAAATCCACTCAAAGCTCTGGAGGTGTCACTCCATGCAAAGATAGTAGGAAATGTTGATACTAGGGTGAGCCCATTCCTTGAAGCCTAGATTTTAGCTATGGTACGTAGATAGAGAAGTTATTTGCTACCTCAACACACGACACCCATATTGGACTTTGGTGCATAAAATGTGATGTAGAAGGCTATATAAAGGATGGTTTTCTATTCAAGAGAGTGTGCAAACTACTCTCGAGATTAAGAGATATACCATAAAAACCACGATGTCTAAGACTACCCACTTTTTTGTGTAATAAAAAGAAAGTGTCATGTATTGCAAGATTTGTGATGTGCATACATATGATACTAAAAATTTCTAGTTTATCAACCATATCCATGAAGCATGTGAGATAAGATTACACCAAACATGTATGGAGAGTAGCTCACAGGAGTGGGAATGACAAAATAATGGTGTGGTTAATAATGAAACTGGAGTCTAACGGGGAGGATATCGTGGAAGAGCACATGGTGGTTGTAGAGGCATATTTATTTGAAGGGCATGCTACATTTGTGGGTCACCAAACCATTACCAATATGAATGTCCAAAGAATTATATTTTTACATACTATGTGCAAGGGCACAAGGTTGAAGATTACTTAGATTTATATACACACATGTGTAAGATCAAGAAAGATAAGGGAACAACAACAGTTCAGGATGAACGTGCTAAGAAAGAGTAGTGACAACCTAAGACTATCACTGAGGTAGAAAACCAACCATTATTGGTCACTACATGTGTAGAAGCTTCATGTGCATAAGAGCATCATAAGCTAAACCAAGTCACTTCATTAGACAAGAAGATACTATTCAACCAACAAAGTATCTTGATGCGGGAAAAAAAAAGGAGGCATTTAAAGAGACCATGAGATTAATAAAAGAGTTACAAGGAGATACAATTCCTAAAATAATAGGAGAGGGATAGAGAGCACATGATGCATACTTGAGGAGTTTATAAGGATGTTGATGATCTCAGGGAATTATGTAAGATGCTCAGGGAGGAGAATATAATACCTCTATCGGAAGAATGACTAAGAGATAAGGTATCATACTCCAATACCAAAGTGCCGGATCCTACATGCAAATCTACCACCGTAGAATCATGAGTATGACAAAGAAATCACCTTAGACATGGTTATTTATGGTTAGCTAGTAAGTAGTATTTTGATCGATAAGGTGCGAGAACTTAATGTGCTTACCTTGGATGCTTGGAATAGAATGGGAAGGCCACCATTGCAACCATCCTCTAATGTACTATATATGGAAAATAAGACCAGGTCCATGCCCATTGAGGTTTTTAAGGATGCTAACATCACCATAAAAGGGGCTAAATTATAGGGGGATTTTGAAGTTTTAGAATTGTGAGAAGAAAATAACTTCCCTATGCTACTAGGTCATCCTTGGTGTTATGTAAATAATAAAGACCTGCATTTTAATAAGCAATATATCATCTTTGAATGAGGAGGAATGGGTGGTGATCCTAATGAATGGTACTAATATTTCACCCACAATAAACTTATAAACAAAGAATACCTCAACAAGATATATGCAAAGACAACACGTGGTCCAAAAAATTGATCAACAAAGGAGGGAGTGATTAATTAGGGAAATGTACATTATGTTAGTGACACTACTGGCCTTTGTTATGATAATTGGGATTGTAGAACATATGAGATGGTTGGTCACGAGTGTCACGAGAAAAATAACTCGGGTGATCAAGCTACAAATAGTTAGGCGGATAGGGAAGACTAGCACTACCAAGGTATACTAGGGAGGAGAAGCCTAAGTCTTTCTTATACATAATGGAGGAATAATTGAGGAATAAATGATATAGGATGAAAATGTTGATTTAATACTTAAAGGGAATGATGGTGCACTAGTGGGCTACGCACAGGGATAATCTTCTCGGATGGCACAAAATAAGAGTTACTTTCTTGACAAGGTTTTTTTAGGAATAATATTCCTTCTCAGATACCAAGTTATGATGGGAAGACATCTCCATAGAGTCACATAATAATCCATGAGAAAAATTAGTTGTAAGGCTTTGATGCACCACCACCATCCTTGTGGGTTCATAAATTTTATCCTACAATGCATGAATAGAAAGCATGCGTGGTATATACATATGGAATTGAAGCAAGAGACAATGAGTTGGTGTGACTTAACTTTAGGTATCGTGCATAAATTTGATTACTTTCTACTAAACATCATATCCATGAAGTATTATAGTTAATGGAGTGTCTCATGTTAGGAGATAACATGAGGGAACATGAACTCTTGAAACATATGTATTCATAAATTACCTTAGAAAAGTACATGAATGGTTGCACAGGCTTGAAACTAATGATATTCTTATGGAGTGTTCCTGGAGAGAAAGGAGAAAGAAAAACTTGTATACTCAATAGATGATGATGAGGTTAAGGATCTCAACATAGAGCACATAAAAGGTGAATGTAAAGTTCTAGATATGACCAATGAACAAGCACACAAATATAATTTTTCACTAAAATTAAAGAATGTAAACATTGGAATTGAGGACGCGCGAAAGGAGGTAGTGATTGGTGACTACTGGTCCGAGGAAGAAGTTACAAAAATAGTGGAATTATTATGCGACTTCTAGGATCTATTTCCAAGGGGATACCATGAGTTGAAGGGTGTCCATCCATCACTCGAGGAGATGAAGATAAAACTTAAGGATGGTGTGTGAATGGTTCAAAAGTTTCCTTACAGAATGAATCCTAACCCGCTCATCAAGGTAAAGGATTAAATTGACAAGATGATAAAAGAAGGCATCATCAAGCCCATTGAGGAATATGAATGGATAATACCAATGATCATAAACATCAAGAAGGATGGAAGGATAAGGAGTTGTGTAGACTATAGGGTGTTGAATGCCTCATGTGTGATTGATCCTTTCCTGACACCATTCACAGAAAAAATATTTGAGGGTGTCACTTTACATGTCTCGAGCTATCATCAAGCCATGATTGCACACAAAGATCAAGAAAATATAACATTTGCAATAGAGTGGGGTTGTTTTTCTTACAAATTCATGTGATTTTAATTAAAGAATGTGCTAATGGTGTTCTCACGCATTGTAGTACAAACATTCCTTAATTTCTATTCATAAGTTTATTTAAGTATACCTAGATGACTAGACGGTGTGGGCTGGTTAAGGAAGGACCACTGTGATTTCTTAAGGCTAATGTTTAAAGAAAATGAACAACTAAATATATCCTTGAACATTAAGAAATGTATATTTGTGACACCATTTGGAACACTATTGGGGCACATAATTTGCAAGGAAGGCCTGTTGGTTGATCCAACAAAAATAACAACCATCTTGGTGTTAGAGGAACCAACAAATAAAAGAAAAGTGTGTGGATTCCTTGGGCATATAAATATTACTAGAAATTCATTAATGGGTATGCCAATATTTTTGTGCCACTTTGGAAGAGCTACTTTGAAAGCAAAGGAGAAGTTCTATGGGAAAGATGCACAACATTAGGCATTTGAGACATTAAAGGAAATATTGAAAACCATACCCATCCTATGTTTTAATTCATGGAATCTACCATTTCATGTGTATGTGGATGCCTCTAGAAAAACCATTGAGGTAGTATTAGCTCAACTTTGGGGAAGGGAACATAGATCATCTAATTTTCTTTGCAAGCAGAAAGTTTACACAAACTAAACAAAAGTATACAACTATAGAGTGCAAAACATTGTCTATGGTGTACGTGCTTAAAATTTTAGGAATTATTTAATGGCCACACCATTTTTATTTTATACCGATCATATGGCGTTAAAATACTTAGTTAATAAGCCAATCTTACAAGGGTATATATGTTGATGGATCTTTTTTCAAGAATTTGAAGAATTCAAATTTATAAACGATAGTAATCATTGACCATATTTCATGCATTAAATCTAGATAAGATGTATACAAAGTATTGAGGAAACTATACTAGATGTAAATTTGTTTAGGTTATAATGTGTGCCTATATAATTGAAGATATAACGATATTATTGTGCACATGTATTGCACCTAAATGGATAAAGCCCATGGAGAAAAAAATAATTTGCCATACGTGCTTTGCATCATAGCGGTTGGTAGGAGGATACTTATAAAATGGGTAAAGATGAAGTATTACAGGCAGGTACATACTTGAGACCAAGCATAAGACAATCATGGAAGAAATACATAGTGGAATTGCAGGGAGACCATTATGTTGGAAAAGAAACCATGCACTAGATATCCTTGAAAAACTATGGTGGGAGACACTCTACAAGGATACTAAGGAATTTTTCATGGAATGTGACCAATGTCAAAGGATAAGAAAATCATGCTAACATGATGAGATGTCCTTTTGACCCATAGAAAGTGTAGAACCTTTTTAGGAGCGGGTCATTTCTTTCATCGAGTCAATTACACCAGTTCAAGCAGAGGATTGACACATGATACATCATCACTTGCACTAATTACTTAATAAGGTGGGTAGAGGTTGTGCCTAGCATGGATTGTATGGTATATACATTAATGCAATTCTCATGGGAAAATATCATTAACGAGGTATGGATGCCCATGAGCCTTACCAGGTGATAGGGGCACTCTTTTTTAAATGAGAAAATTAGAATATTGTTGGAAAATTTCATGGTAGATAATCATAAGACAACCCCTATCACCCACATACCAATGGTATGCAGAATATTTCAATCAGATCTTGTGAAAAACCTTGATAAAAATTGTGATGTGGGAAGAAAAATTGGGATGATAAAGTTTTACACGTAATATGGGCATACGAACTACATATAGAGGTTGAACAAGGAAACAACTTTCCAATTGGTGTTTGGTGTAGATATTATCTTATCGAGTTGAGTTCATGTTAGCATCCCCATGCATTATGTGTGTAGGAGGATTTTTAGATGAACAAGTGGTAATAGAGAACATTGATAAATTATTACAATTAGAAGAAGGACAAGTAATCGTGATGTGATGGAGTCAGAAGATAGAAAAGGAAAGACAAAAGGCCTGACAAGACAAACATATTAAGAACAACACTTTCACAGGTTGGAGGGTTGGTGCCTTTATATGATTCCAAGTTTATGCTCCACCCATGGAAATTTAAATTATATTAATTGGGACTATTTACAATAACTGACATACTAGATTCATGTGCTTGTCACTTAAAGGCATTAGGTGACACCATGTTTCTCGATTACTTTAATGGGAGTAGGATGAAGCCCTACTATAAATAAAATTCTTCTTTATGTTTGTAATAAGGCATTCTTTCCATTTAGATTAGGATTTCAATTTAGTTTTTTTTTTACCTTGTAATAAGTGCATTCATGTGTAGGAGCTGATGTATTTGTTAAGGCATGATGCACAGAGGACCATACAATATTTTAGTGTTGGGTAGTAGGTAAAGAGTACGCACATTGGAGAATGATGAAAGCATGTTATTTCATGCACAAGTGCACATGATAATGGTGTAATTTTCTCATTAATGATTTGGTCAGTGTATAAGGAAGCTTATTAGATGGTGGTGAAAATTAACTTGCAGAAATTAATATGTTGTTCATTCAATCATCAAACTAGGGGACCTAAACTTTCAATAATCCCAGTGCTGTATGAATAATTATAGATAATTTAGGAGGTATGAAAAAATAGTTGTCACTTACAATACTTGAAATAAAAATGCTTGAAAGTATGATGCTTGAAACAAGACTTAAAACTAAAAGTAAATGGATTATAAACACTACGACTAAAGTAAATCTTGTAAATTTAGAATGCAGATAAAGAGATAAATTTCTTCCTAGTCTAATCATGTAATGAAACATAACAACATAACTATGGAGGGTTTAATAGACCAAAAGTGGGCCCCTTGCTTGGGTGCTAATCCCTTATAAGGATTGTAACTAAGATCTATTGAACATAACTCAAATCCTTTATTGAATTGGCATGAATGTTACATCTAGGAACAAAGAAACCTTTATATCTATGTATCTTCTATTCTCTATATTCTCCATTCTAGATAGATTTCCAATATTAACTCTTTTCTTTATACTCCTAAATTACAACAAAATGTGAGAAGAAGAGTTCAAATAAGAGTTTAACAAACTAAGTAAAAGATCTTCGGTAGAACAAGTGGAAGATCTCAAACAGATCAACAAGAGTTTCCACACATGCAACATAAATAATTAACAGGTGTCCAAATATCAAACACATAACTCAAGTAACCAAAAAGTTCCTTAAATCACGTGTTAACTAATCAATTATTTCTTCAATGAGTTGCAATGAATAATCACATCTGATCATTGATTTATCTCCCAGTTCTTCATGTCCCAGTTTTAACTACTCCTTCAACAACACGTACAAAGTTGAATGTCATCCTTCACGTTCCAAGATATCTTCATAATCATGACTTATTTTCTTTAGGCGATCCCCTTAGGCTATGGATGAGTTATTGTAGATATGTCCTTAGGCTGTAGGTGATTTCCTTTGACTGGGACAAGTTGTTGCAGATAAGTCCTTTGCTACATACAAGTTGCTTTACATATAACAAGTTGCTTGTAAACAAGAGTGACATCACACAAAGCATCATTCAAACAAATTATTGAAATTAAGAGAATAAATGCACACACAAAATACCACAAAATAAAGATAACTAGCCATAACTATATTAATCGTGTATTTGCACCATAAGTTCAAATGGTGATGATAAGGTTCAACAATATAACTGGGAAATACAAGGACATGGCTTGATGACTTAACCAAAATATAGATGAGTTATTTCTAGAGGGAATTACATGACTCATCATACCCCAAGCTTAATTTATTAAATGTCCTCATTTAAGTGGTTCAATTTCCTACTGTTGAAAATAACATAAACTCTTGAAATCAACCGGGGTCTCTGTCTCTTCCTATTTTTGAGAAGAAGTAACCATCGTTTAGCATGAACATGTGCATAACTCTATTTTGTATCCTTTCATTCAATGGTCTATCACCTATCCATGGTGGTATTGGAAAGTGGAATATTGGGGGGTGATATCCAATTGGAAGCCAAGTATCTACACATTCAATAGCAATGTCAATGTATGTATTCACTCTTCTTAGAGTTGACATTATATTAGGGTAAGAGTGCATCTCTTTATTTTGCAGTTCAGGAGACATCTCATTCCAGCACATCCTGCATGCTTGTACAACCTAAATTCCATGGTCCCTAATCATGTCCCTGAATTCATCATGTGTTTCCTTCCTCATTTACACTCTCCTTCGATCACTTTCTTCTTTACATACTTTGCATACTTGTTCTACAACTTCTCCAGTTTTGTAGCTTCACCCTAACCATCAGTGGTTGTACCTTCTCTAAATGCCTATATTCCTCCATTTTTCTTTCTCTATCCAACTCATTCACAAAATAAGAACAAAGGGCTTTGAATTGAACATCTCCAATGTATAGGATTGGAATCCAATCCCTATCATACTCAAGAGCATAGTTGTACATGTAGAGTTCACATAATAGGAGCTGAAGTTCATGAGTATTGTTCTGATATATCCTAAAGAATCTCCTAGCTGATATCATATGGTATGTTAGAATTGATACATGTGAGTTTGAGTTGTAACATATTTTCCTTTAAGAAAATAACATAAACATTGGATGGAGGCCTGCATTTAAATATCTCATGGGCCACCTAGATTGTCTCTTTTTACTTCTTCTTCACCTTTCTATCTCTTTGTCCTTTTCCTCTAGTTCTTCCTCATGTTTGGAGATAAGGGATTCTTTTTCCCTTTTCCATTTCCCTTTTATCTTATCAACATAGATCTCAAATTGTGACATCAAATAATCAATATCAGGCAGCATTGTTTGTGTGGCCATCTCCTTACAAGGTAGTTTTACAGTGTCTCTAACAACTTCCTTAATAACAATTTATGGCTATAATGGGGCTACATTTAATTGTGGTATGATAGCATGTGGTGTTTTCTCAAAATATGTTGGTTTATACTCCAACACTTTCTCAATTACATCATCCTTAACTACAAGAATGTGCTCCTATTCTTGTTCCATTAATGGTTCAACTTCTACAGACATATACTTTTGTTCAATTCCATGCACTTAGTGCTCAATAACTTGTGGCACTTGTTCATGTTCACTTTCTTGTTCCTGTTGTTCAATGGTTTTCTCAACAATGTTTGGCATGTGTTCATGTTCAATCTCCTCTCCAACTTCTTCTTATTTTTATTCCTCATGACCTTCTGCTACATGAATTATCTCCTCATCATGAGCTTCGTTGTTTCTTCTTCCTTCTTCTCTTCATGACCTTGCATTAGATGAGGCCCAAATCTCCCTTCAGTAGCTTCCTCATCACTATCTAGTGAGATGGGATTTGACTATTTTGTTTGGAGGTTCTTGGAATTTTGGTTTTGAGCCTATGAGAGTGCCTAGGTGGTGTAGGAGTGGATTTAGAAGACTTCCTTTTACCCTTGGAGGTGGAGGATTCAGGAGTGGAGAACTCCAATAGGGTTTCAATAAAGAAAATTCTCTCAGGGGAGATAGGTACATGATTTTCCTCAGAAAATGGAAAATTTTTAGAAGTAAGTAATGGGGTTGGGGTTGTTGTTGTTGTTGTTCTCATTGATTTTTCTCCTCTTTCTCCTGCTTCCCAACAAATCATCTATACTTTTGGCCCTTGCAAATCTTCCCATCTTATCTAAGGATAATCCATCTATCAAATATATTTTATTACTAGTGTTATAAGAAAATGGTGCGACAATGCAGACCTTCCCCTCTGTGCTTCTTTACTTATTCTCTTCAATATATCATGCAAGAAATTGGGTACATTCACTTGCCTGTTGTTCTTTAGGTGATTTAACAATTTGAAGTGAATTGTATTCAACCTAGAATATCTTCCCTCATAGGTAAAATACTTAATTACATAATTTACAACCTCATCCCATAAGGGTTTAAGGGAAGTTATTTATGTACATTGTCTGTTTGAGATGAATTGGTCATCAACATTAATAAATTATCTTCTGGCTTCTTCCAGGTTATCCTTTTCTAGAAATAGTTCACCTTGGGTAGGTAGGCTAGTTACTTCCGCCAAGATGTCATCACTAATTCTGATTGATAAACCCTTCACTTTTTCCTCCCCATTACTAAATGTGTTGGAAAAATCTTCAACCATTGCTTCATTAAAACCTTGAAACCGGTTTATGTAATCTAGCCAACCATTATCTTGAAAATATTGTAAAATTTGAGGGTGGATAAGAAGTTGAGAATGCTTAGTGGGTTCATGTCATATCAAATATCCTCCCATTGTGAATATGCAACCTACTCTGGTCTCAATACATAATAACACAACTCTTCTTGAAGAAACGATGTACAATTGAGTTGTGTTGAGTTGTTTTGATTATTTTTTGAACTTTGAGACCGAAAGGACACATAACACGGTTACAAGAGTGATCATTAATTGATGTGACCATGTGAAGCATGCAAAGTGAAGTGATTTGACAATATGGGCTTATGTGGAGGGACACATCATAACATGAAAGGTGGCGGTTATTTTTAATGTAGTAAATACATGATGACTTGGCATAAATACTAATTAATGATAATCATTCTAATTATACTTTAATAAAGTGATAGTCGAGTGCACTTATCTCGATGTTCATTTGGAATGATGATTGTGCATGCTTATTTGGATTTGTGCCTTGGCTACATGCAAGCTTGTTATAATGCTGCAAATGTTGTTATGATGTTGTAGACATGTGTTAAACTGATATTGGCTGGTCCTTACTAAAACTAGATAACTCCCGAGAGGGAATGCTGATCTGTTGGGGTGCCAATTGTCTCTTTTCCATCTCTCACACGTGTAAATATCCTTGATCTTCTTTCATGAAATCATGAGTTCAGCCAAACACAAAATAAAAAATAGGGGTTTGTTGCATATTGCTACAAGTGGAACCTTTAGTCATTGCATTCTCTCCTTGTGATGGAGATCATGCACTCTTATAATCACCTGACATCAAACCCTACAAAACAAAAACTCTAAGAAATAAAATGTGTTAATAGAGTGTTGTTGATCACCGGGTTGATCAAAACACTTTTGTTTGAACTTGAAATATCTAGCAAGCTAAATGTACCAAGGCTATTGAAATTTCTCAATCCTCTGCAATATCAGAAGGTGAGCCAATAGGATCAAACCCTGATGTTAACTATGATGTCCTTAATTCCATCCACTTAGACCTCTAAACTACTTTGCATGAATGTATTTCTGTGAACTGGTTTCTTACAACGCCTCAACCTATGACCATTGACCAATAACTTGAATCTCATAGGATCTATGGTGGTGAGTTTTATAGCTCTATTAGGAAATATCTTCTCAATCTCATATGGACCTAGCCACCTTGTCCTAAGTTTTCCCATATGGTCCTTGTATTTTGAATAAAACAAGAGTGCCTAGTCACCTTTTGGAAACTTTTTGGTCTTGATGTATTGGTCATGCCATTTGAATCTTTACTTATGCACTACCTCTGTATTATGTACTATTTGTCTTCTAAATTCATCCAATTAATTGAGTTATATAATTCTCTATCTTTGATCTTATGATAAATATATGCCTATCTCAAGTGCAGTCCTCAGTGGGTTGTGTTCAAACTAAATTGGTAAAACAATAGTAATACCATATAATAGTTCAAATGGTGTGAAACCAGTTTTTTTCCACATTGTTTTGAATGCCCATATTGCCTCTAGAAGCTGTTTATCCAATATTTCCTGTGGAGTGTAATGGTATTTGTCAATATGGCCTCTATTTCTTTCTTTGTAACTTCTAATTGGCCATTAGATTGGGGATGGTATGGTGTATAATTCCTATGCCTAATTTCATACTCCTTAACCAAATAAAAAATTACATCATTATTAAAATGTGTACCTTGGTATGTTACAATTTCTCTTGGAACTCCATACCTGGTGAAGATGTGATCATATAAGAACTTGGAAAATTTATCACTTTTCTGATTTGGCAATGAATTCATCTATGTCCACTTGGTTAGATAATCAGTGCATTAAAAATGTATTCTTTTTGCTTTGAGATTTAGGGTATATGGGTCCAAGAACTAAGCCCCACTTGCGAAAAGGATGCAAGACCAATTAAAGATGCTATGCCATCTCATCGATTTGGTGGGCTTGATAATTCTCTAGCATCTATCACATCTTCTAGTGTATTATGTTGCATCTTTATGCAATGTTGGCCAATAATAACTAGTATTCAAAGTCTTTTGCAGACTGTTATTTTTACACCAAAATGCCCTCCACAAGGTTCAATGTGGTATGATCTAAGGACGCCATATATCTCTTCATCATCTATATACCTTCTCATGATTTGATCATGTATTGTATGAAATAGAAATCCAACTATCCAAGAAAAATGTACACTCTTTTCAACTATGTATTTCTTCTTAGAGTATAAGTAATGTGGAGGTGTTTTACCTAAAACCAAATAGTTGGTTATGTCTACATACCAAGGTGTTTTAGTAGAAATAGAAAATAAGTGCTCATCTAGAAATGAGTCATCAACTACTTTCTCTTCATCATTAGTATCCATCTTGGAGAGAAAATATTCTACCACATTGTCCTTGCCATGGCTTATCCACTATGGTGACATCAAAATATTATAAGAGGATCAACCATCTAATGATTCTACTACTTACGATAGGTTTTTTTATCAAATATTTGATTACAACATGATCAGTATGAATGAACACTGTATAACCTGTGATGTAGTGTCTGAATTTGTTGATAGCATATATAAATGCCAAGAAATCCTTCTCTGTTATTGTATAATTTAGTTATGCATGTTACAACTTCTTTCTAACATAATAAATTGCATAATTCATAACTCCATATTTTTGTCCTAAGACAACTCCAATAATGTGGTTTGATGCATCAATGTGGATGTGGAATGATAGGTTCCAATCAGGTCCTCTCAATACAGGAGAAATAGTTAACATTTATTTCAAGGTTTGAAAAGCATCTTCACAATGTTCAGTCCAAAAAAAATCAACATCCTTCCCTAGTAATGCAAAAAGTGGTCTTTGTAATCTTGCTAAAATCTTGTATGAACCTCCTATAATATCCAACATGGCCTAGAAAGATCCTAACATCATTTTGTTTCTTTAGTGTTGGTAGATTTATTATAATAGATACCTTTATTGGATCAAATAGTGTCCTAGAACTATACCTTCAGACATCATCATGTAGCACTTTTCATTACTCAAGGAAAAATTGTGTTCTTTGCATCTTTTCAAAACCTTGTCCATATTTTTCATAGCTTCATCAAAAGTGTTGCCATGTACTATGAATTCATCCATGTAGACTTCCATGTAGTCATTTGTTAAATATGAAAAGATACTCAAGACTCCCTCTGGAATGTAGCAGGTGCATTGCACAAGCCAAATGGAAGAACTGAATATGCAAATGTTCCCCATGGACATGTGAAGGTAGTTTTTTCTTGGTCTTTTGGTGTAATTTGAATTTGATTATAGCCATTATATCCATCAAGAAAAGAGAAATATTTATTACTATCCAAAGTGTCAAACACTTGATCAATGAAAGGAAATGGAAAGTGATCTTTATTTGTTGCTACATTCAGTCTCTCTATAATCTACACAAATCCTCCATTTTCCATTATTCTTTAGCACAATGACAAGAGGTGATACCCATTGACTATTTGATATGGGATATATAAATCCAACATCCAGTAACTTCTTCAATTATCCTTTTACAATCTCTCTTACTGTTGGGTTCATCCTCCTTTGTGGCTTCTTGATTGGTTTACAACTTTCCTTGATATAGATCTTATGAGTGTAAAGCCTAGGATGAATCCCACACATATCACCATAGTCCTAAGAAAATGTTGTTCTATGATTTTTAAGAAGAGTTATCAATAATTTCTCTTACTGCATACTAAACATTTTTTTACATTAAGTGGTCTTCTTGGTGTTATTTCCACTTTTTGGAGAGATACATCATTGAATATACATTACTAGTAGAAAAATTTAATATGCATTCATGGGGAAGAAGTTGATGAAGAATAAAATTCCATGGTACTTTATTGTAGTAGAACCTGGTTCAAAGGACAACTTAAACACCTTAATCTTTCATCCACTTATTCATTCCTTCCATAGTTATTCTACAAGACATTGGAGAGAATAACATCCTCTTGTACTTAAATTGTACAAGACTTATCAAGCATCATGAGCTGTTGTACAGAGCTCGATATGCTTCAAATTCTTAAACCCAAATTCTCGATCTTCATCATTCAATGGTTAGGCATGAGGATAAAGCATGAGTTTCGTAGTACTATTCCCATTAGAAATAATCATTTTTCCGGACTGCAACTTATGAATGCATTAGAAATGGCCAACCATGACATTCTTATAATAATATGATAACCTCCTAAACTCACTTTTGGTTGAAGGACAATAAATTCAGCAGGTATTCCCAAGAGTCTACCACTACAACTATGTCCTCAAGGACTCCTTTAGGTCTCACTATTGATCTATTTGTAAGTTATAAGACTATAGCTATTGGCCTTAGTCCTTCCAACTTCAGGTCATCCATGATTTTCTTAGTCATGACATTTATTTCTTCCCCTAAGTCAATTAGAGTGTTCTTTATTGTTGTGCCATTAATTGTAACGTTTACCAAAGGACTTCTTGGATCTATATATTTTGGTAGAACTAAATTTCCAAGCATGATATCACCAATTGTCCAATAAATTGTATAGTGGATGGATCCTTCCTTCTTCGCCTAGTTTTTTATGCATAGATCCTTTACCAACTTATTATAGATGGGCACATTCTTAATGGATTGAATAAGTGGAATTTTGACACAAATATCCTTCAACTGATTGACAAAATCAGAATAAGAATATGATTTGAGGTCAGTCTTTCTTTCGTGCAATATTTATGGAAATGGTAGTTCATTAGCTTGCAACTTATCCTTGTTGGAACTCTTTTCACATTGATGTGGATCAGGTTGTAGTGCTTTCTAGATTTTCTTGAGACTAGTTTGCAATAATGGTGGTTCATATGGAATTTCTATGATGGTGGGTTTACTTGGTAGGAGAAGTGATCTTCTTGAGTGGAGATAAATATCATTAAAATCAACTGAATAAGTAGAGCATTGGGCTGATTCAGTTGTATAGGCTAGATTAGAAACTTTTCTATTGGGATTAGGTGCTGGTTGAGTTGGTAGCTGAGTGAATTTTGGTTAAGAGCACTTGCTTGAGGGTTTGGCATCAGAGCTTTCTGTTGTGGATAAAGAGTTTTATAGTAAGATTGGTGGTAGTTTATAGGTGGGTTATTCCATTACTTCCCTCCAATCCAAGGCTATTTCTATGAAGAAGGGGGTTGTTGCCACTATTGGCCTAAAAATTGAGGTTTCCATTGCTGTTGGTATTGGCTAGGGTATGGAGCTCAACCTTGCTAAGTATTAGCCCAAGGTGGGGGTTGCATATATGGATTACTAGCCCAATTATGAAAATATGGAATTGGATCTTATGGCATACCTCCTTGTCTTGGAAGCTAAGGATTTCTTTGAGAAATGTAGAAGACTTACCCATTCTCTTTTCTATCATCTTGAATTTAGGTGCATCCTCCTTCTCTTGTGCAATGCTAGCTAATCTCCTACATATGTAATCCACTTTCTTTCTTCTGCATGCATGAAATAACTATGTAAGTCCCGCCTTTGTATCTTCTCTTTTATTTTAAGTATGTAAAGCATCGAGCTAGGTAGCCATGTCATTGAATATATCTTGTTTCATGTTCTTAAACATGTTAACAATCTCTTATTTGAATATGTCCCCAACTTCTTTAGTAGCTGATCCACCCTTTGATATAACATTTTTGATTCTCTTTATAGTTTCTCTAGAGTAATTCATGTAGGCTTCAAAATCTCATCAAAGGTAGCTTTTGAAATGTCTCCTACCCCTATCAGGTCTAAAGTGTCCATATCCTCCTCACCAAGTCCCTTCATGAAGAGTAATTTGAGAGATTCATGAGGTAATCTTGTATGTCTTGACTTATGAACATTGAATAAGAATTTTTCCAGGTAATCTTCTAATGACTCATCTTCCTTTTGTGCTATCTTGAAGAGCTCATACCCTCATATGCTACTTGTCCGGTAGTAGTCATGTGTAATTTTTGAGAAACTTATCATTTATCTCACGCTGCGGTAGTCACAACATCTCTTCCTAAAACCACGAGCCATCTCAAGGTTGTATCCTTGAGTGTAGTAGGAAATAAATTTAGCTTATGTGCATCTGTTGTATAATCATAAATCATGCACAAATCATCAAACTCAAACAAAAAGTGTCTGTGTCTTCTGGCTATGTATCCATGAAAGTTAGAAAGGGATGAGGGAGATATGTTCTTCATTATAACAAACTGATTATTGTTGGAGATTGGGAACTCAAATGTAGTTACCCCTTCTTCAACATTTTGATTCAATTCTTCTTCCATGATGGGATATTCGGAACGAAGTCTCAATGGAGGGTATATTCTACTATCAAACCTTATACAGAGGAAGATGTGTCTTCTTCAGAATTAGATATAGCAATATGTGTTATTTGTGGATTGGGTAAGAATCTACCATGGGCATCTCTTGGACGGTGCATGCATCAAATAACTAAACTCAATCAAAATACACTTGTGCAGGGGTTTGGAGGTGGAATTTCCTAAAACCTAAACTATTTCTAAGGAATAAAAAAACCTTATAACTTCACAGTATCCCTGAACATAGCGCCAAAATGGTGGTGCAAATTAACTTGCAACAATTAATATGTTGTTCATTAAATCATAGTCATTTAATCATCAAACTAGGGGATGTAAAATTTAAATAATGCCAGTGTTGTATGCACAGTTATAGAGAATTTAGGAGGTATGGAAAAAATAGTTGTCACTTACAATACTTGAAATAACAATGCTTAAAAGTACGATGCTTGAAACAAAACTTAGAACTGAAAGAAAATGGCTTCTAAACACTATGACTAAAGAAAATATTGTAAATTTAGAATGTAGATAAAGAGATAAATTACTTCCTAGTCTAATCATGCAATGAAAAAAGAAATAAAACTATGGAGGGGTTTAACAGACCACAAGTGGGCCCTGCCTGTTAGAATTACAAGAGACTGAGAGGGGGTTGAATAAGTCCTAAATTTTTTTAATTCATTTACCATTCATCATGTGTTACCATTCATGCATCCATTCATTCAACCATGTATCATATATGTGTCAACTTAAGCATATAAGCAACCATAAGCAAAATCAAGAGCAAGAGAGTACACAAGACACCAAAATTAAGTGGGAAACCCTCATGGGAAGAAAAACCATTGAAACTCTACTTATATTACATAAATAAGATATGTTTAGCGAATAAACAACTTAAAAAAGAGCACTAACCCCTGATTTAGTGACGCACCAACCCCACAAGGAGCACCAAACCCTAGTTTAGTAGAGCACTAACCCTACAAGGAGCACCAACCCCTAATTTAGTGAAACACCCACTCCAAAAGGAAGATACAACCACCTAAGGATGACAAAGTAATAACTCAGCCACCTGAAGAAATCTGATCTATGATTTTTCTATTACCACAAGTGATTGAGATCACCAATTCAGCTCACAAACCCAAGCTCACACAAAGTAGGTCTTCAAACTTTCATATTTTTGCTCTTTCTTCACTTTTCTTTTTATATATTATTTCTCTCATGATTCCATGCATTATTCAATCTGAAACAAAATTTATCTACCTTTAATACATGCCTTCATACTTGCAAACAACACCTCTCTAGGTCACACTACTTCCCCATGTATGACTAGCTCACAAAATGAGCTCAAACTTCACTTTTATAGCTTATTCTTCTCATTTACCCAAAGGAGGTCAGTCCCTCATCATAATTTTGACCCATAAAACTATATAAAATTCAAAATTTTTAATTACAAGAGCTACTTATGACCCAAATAGGTCGTCTATCTAAAACCCATATTACAAGCGCCAAAATGATCAAACCCCATGTACACATTCTTAAAATTTCCCTAACATGAGTACCATAATTTTTCATGACCCATTAACCCTTATAAATGATTAAAATATCATAAAACATTCATACATGGTCACAATTAATATCAACCAATCAAATTATTTCATTTACTGGGCCCATTTCCCTTTATAATTCTCAAAACAACTATTTCCTTCACCCTTTAGCACCCTGGAAAATTCATAATTCCACCAAATATATTCTCTTGAAAAAAATAATACCATTTAACCACTAAAAATAAATATAAATACCTTTATAACACTTCTAAGCAAGTTAGAAGTCATGAAACATCCTTCACTTTAAGCTATAGAAAGATTTATCTTCACCAATTAAACTAACCAAAAATATGTTTCCAAAGGTCAACTCATAAAATCAAGTATACATAGATTCAAGACCTATAAATGGGTTCATTGGATGAAAAATTAATCCTTATTCACATTAAAGGTGATAATAATAATACAAAAATCCATCTCATACTTCAAATAACATCAAACTTGTAAAAAAAGATCCTGTCTGAATTGCCAAAAACTTCTAACTCAAAATGCCTTGTGAACCATGTAAAATCACCTCATCCTGAGTTAAGATATATATAAATGTAAATATCTCTGAATCACCTCAAGATACTACTCGTTGCTCAATTTATGGCCAAACCACTAGACCTTGCTATTTGAGATCCCAAAATCACCCTTTGACTAGTCAGCCTGTTTGGACCTCAAAAACATAAAACTACATGAAAATGTCCTAAAACCTCCATGTAAATCAGGATAAACTCCCAAAAATCATGAAACATCAATTTTTCATGCTACTCCTTTAGACTATCTTGTCCTAAAACCTTATTCTCCAGAAAATGCTATTTTTAGGTGGGGCCCACTTATCACCATGACCTCAACCATACATTTATGGAAATCCTGAGGAGTCCTCTACAACATCTAATCATAAAATTTTCACTAGAAATAAAAACTGGGTCAATATACTTCACTTTTTGCAAGCTACTTCTAGCTAGGGTTTAAGTAGGGTTTTTGACCTCTTTGCCTTCTTAACATTCGTTCATAAAAACGTGAGGATAAAATGACCTAATTATTTTTGTGAAACATTATAAAATCACCTTAGAATCATCCTTGAAAGCCACAAGGTCCCATATAAGTCACATGATTCACAATGAGCATATGAAGTTGCACTTTGAGCTGGAATTTGCATTGATTTTCACCTTGTCTCACTAAAACAACTATAGCTGAAAAAATTAACATAATTGGCACAAGAATTTTTTCTTAGAGAACTATCAATCATCCCTATAACATCTCAAATCATCAAAATATCAATTCCATAGCCAAATCTCTCTAGTCATTAAGACTTATCTATGATTACTTGTTAGATCCTCATAGTATCAACTAGGGCCAACTGAAATAATGGAATAACTGAACAAGAAACCTCTAAATATGATCCAAGCATAAATCATATGACATGATACAAATGATACATCATATGGCTTCAATACACTCTGTCACACCTCCAAACAACCATACATGCTCCCAATGAGCACCTGTAACATGGAGAATCACCTATACTTGCACTATACCACTATTGTGAGTGTTAAATCATCCTCAAATCATGCTATTAATCATGCCAACATGCTTCCCAAGCAACCAAGAAGCTCACACTACCAATAAATACCCCTAGGCACCTATATGGGCTTGCTAGAGCAAGCATGCATCACTGAATCCCATTGTAGCAATTGATAAACATCTAAACTAGTATGTTAGCACCATAAAAAACATCATGACATCATCCTAAAACATTCAATTTGTCATTAATTTGGTTTTTCATCAATGAAAACACCTACTAGGACACCATGCCAACACTTCCTTGGGTGCTAATCCCTCCTAAGGTTTGTAATTAAGAACTACTAAATAGAACTAAGATCCTTTATTGAATTGGCATAAATGTTACATCTAAGAACAAAGAAACCTCTGTATCTACGTATATTCTATTCTCTAATTCTTCTATTCTCTATATTCTCCATTCTAGATAGATTTTCAACATTGACTTTTTGTTTTATACTCCTCAATTAAAACAAAATGTGAGAAGAAGATTTCAACTAGGAGTTTAACAAACTAAGTAAAATATATTCGGTAGAGAAAGTGGAAGATCTCAAATAGATCAAAAATAGTTTCCACATATGCAACATAACTAATTAACATGTTTCCAAATATCAAACACATAAATCAATTAACCAACAAGTTCCTTAAATCACATGTTAACTAATCAATTAGTTCTTCAGTGAGTTGCAATGAATAATCGATTTGTTCTTTGAGTTATCTCCCAGCTTCTTCATGTCCTGGCCAGTAACTACTCCTTCAATGACACATACATACTTGAGTGTCATCCTTCACGTTCTAAGAGATCTTTATAATCACGAATTCTTTTTTGTAGGTGATCCCCTTTGGTTGTGGACGAGTTATTGCGAGACATGTCCTTAGTTGTATGTGATTGCCTTTGGATGTAGACGAGTTATTGTAGATAATTACTTTGGTGCATATGATTTATTGCATATAACAAGTAACAAGAGTGGCATCACACAAAGCATCATTCAAACAAATTATTGAAATCAAGAGAATAAATACACACACCAAATACCACAAAATAAAGATAACTAGCCATAACTATATTAATCAATATTTATGCCATAAGTTCAAATGGTGATGATAATGTTCAATAATATAACTGGGAAATACAAGGACATGGCTTCAATTAATTAACCAAAATACAAATGATGAGTTTTTTCTAAAGGGAATTTACACAACTCATCGGTAGAGATGACAATAAATGGAGTAGTGAGTAGTATAACATGAGGGATGAAACACAAAAACATATTACTTAGTAAGTGGCATAATGGAAAAGTATGTGCTATAGAAGGAGGTGTGCGTAAATGATTTTGTACCTAAGAAGTAGTCATTCACCAAAGTAGGTTATGGAATTCAATGCATGGAATAAGGTTAAGATGATCTCGAGTCTGTGGAAAAATGTGGAAAAATGAAAGGATGCATTAAAGCTAAAAAAATGATATTTGGGTGTATTTAATGTGACCAAAATTTGGGAATCTATAAAAGGAGGCAAAGTGTAGTTGTAACCCTTACCTTGCGAATTGAGAACTTGTGTGATTCAGAGCCTAAGTGAATTGGTGTGAACAGAAGTAATGAAGATGACGAAAACAACTAGAGATAATTTTAAGAACCATAGAGATCCTTGCATTAAGGAAACACCAAGTGGAAGTGGTGGAAAAGTCGGAAAAATTATGAGATTGGTGTTAGGGTTGAAATGTCGAGGGGAAAATTTATAGAGTTAGGGCACCATGTGTTGAGTTGTTGGAGCTTAATTGCTTCACAAATAACATGTTTTACAACTTGCAGGTTTACACGGATGAATTGACATCGATCGGTTGACCGACGTCTGTCATCTAGTAGGAACCGAAATCGGTTGGGGTAAATGGCGTCAATCTCCCGTGTGTGAAATGTTTTTATTTAAGTCATGGGATTAGATCTAACCTTTGATTAAAAGGTGATCTAATGGTTGTAATTGCATAGCTATGTTGCCCTAAGTTTGTATATGCTTATATAAGCTTGAAAGCTAGGGTTAGAAAGGTTAGATTGTGAAAGATTGATCATAATTGTAAGAAGGAATTCTTGGAGAAGCTAAGAGAAGGAAAAGTATTGTACATCTAAAGAAGGTGTGGAAGATTGTAGATCTTCATTGTATTTCCTCTGTAAAGCAAAGATTAATAGATTGACTATTTCTTGGTGGACGTAGCCCACACTGGGTGAACCACGTTATATCTTGTTTATTTATCTTCTAGTATATTTTTGTTTTTATTGCTTGAATGAATAAATGATTATAGATATGTACAAAAAGTGTGTGCTAACCCCAACACCATGTGTAATAGGAAGCTTTAAGGAGGACCTGAACACCGAGCATAGTGAATGTTCAGGTGAGAAAATAGTTAAAACCAAGCGATATATGCTCCCGGATCTATTTGAAGAATTTAAGGCACGTAATTGGAAAATTTAATATAAAAATAGATCACTAAGTAAGAAATGACACCAGTAAAGAGGGAACCAAAGAATAAGAATCCATTGGAAAACCAACGATGAATGATACTATTATCTATGAAAAATAACACCCTATGATTTTCCATGAATGAATGGATGATCAATCAATTTTTAGGTAGCATGGGATTATCTCTCAAGTTATGGGACTTATTACTTGAGATAAAATTGCACAAAAGGATGGTTCTATACGATGGAAAAGTGACAAGCGAGTGTTGGAATCTACAAGTAACTTTTCCTCACACCCGACCTCCCGAGGTCGTCTTGAGAGACAATGGTGGGGATTGAATATGCTTGGGATGCGAGACAAAATAGTTAGGCAATTTGATGTCTTTGACGCGCTAGTGGAAATTATGAATCTAAGGTAAAGAAGGCCCTCCTAACTTTGAACTAGTGTGATAGATTGATCAACAAGGATGGCTGCTCAAGGCTCCAATCAATATCGAGCTCCGGGTGTGATTCGGTCATGGGTTGTGGAATACGTGGAAAATGACTGGGATAGTTTCATGTATGTCTCCGATAAGGTCATGGGGTGGATGGTAAATGTTATTGACTCTATGGGTGATTCTCTCGCCTAGTCTAGAACTCCTTAGCTTCGTTAGCTGCTATGTTCAATAAGGATAAGCTGTTTGATGATGATAGGTGGAAGTGGAGTAGATCTGAATACTAATGTATGTAGGACAACATCTATATACGTGAGAGTGTCTCTGCGTCTAGTGTGGGACCAAAGGATCACAACCAAATGTTTTCTCTCTTTCAAACCCTTCCACAGGTCATGCGGGTATATATCTAGGGTAATGTAGTTTGATTGATTTGACCAAAACATATGCGCTTTGTCATCTTCTATGTTTAACCCACTTAATTAGAGGCTGATCTGTTATAAATTTACCGTTGTTTGGAAGAATTGGATCCTAAGATTCTGATCTATGTCAGTTATTGCTGTGACGAGATCAAGCTGGGGCATGATTGGCTCAAATACGTATTCTCTGGGCTCTCTAGGTCCCGTGATTGTCATACAAAAGCAACAACGTAAAATTAACTATGTGAAGTATATCTATAGCATATATGACTTCTCTATTTTTTGTATTTTTCTGATGAATTTATATGAATGAAATTGAAGGAGCAGCTATTTTAATATATCTAGAAATTGACAATTAATCTATTGATGAATTTAAAACAAACAAAGCAACCGAGTATAGCTACTTGCCTGTGCAGTTGTAAATCTATTCTAAACAATGAAATAACTGATCTAATCTATTTGAAAGACTCTCGATCCTACCTCAGAAGTGAGGAATGAATCATAGTATCTCAGAAAATATCAATCCCCATAGCTTCCTGGAAATATCGAAAGTAAAATTGAGTGAAATAAAGTGATTGGCTACTCTATTTGATATGCTCTTAATTATAATTTTGAAAGCTAGAACTGGATTCTGCGAGAACAATGGCGAATCGATGATGCGTGTGGTTTTGTCCCCTTAGTGTGATCTCCTCACTCCTTCGTGCTCACGTGGATCCAGAAAAGCGTGTAATGCTAGCATCAACAAAAGTAGATATTGGGACAAAGGCAGCTTAGGATACAGACCGAATACAATGCGAGTAGGAGAGAGATAGCGCAAGAGTACAGAGCTTGGCTTATGCAATTCCTAGCGGGATTTATTGCGAGTCATGCAACATAAAACATCCAGAACCTAAAACTATCTGTTTGAAGAACAAAACCTACAACTTTAATGGCTTCCTATTGAAATCAAACTATCCTATTCCAATTGATTTGGATGAAGTGATAACAACACTTTGCACAAGATGGATATGTGGCTTCCTAACAACAAAACAACACTAACTAGGCATGCAATGAATGAAACTAAGAATTCTAAGCAAAATGAAAGACTAATCTATTGCAATGAGAAATTCAGAGGTAAATTTGAGGGGCCATTTGCTTGAGCACAAGCCAATTATTTATAGCATTTGCATTTACCCAAGGTAAAAACCAAATTGATCTCTTAAACTATAAACAATGGCAAAACACTATTCTAGGGAACCATAATCATTAATGCAAGCCCAAAGCATAAAAAAATCTGGTAAACATTGAAATTTACGTGAGTCATGTTAAAAGAGCATTTTGGAAAATGTGTGAAGGACCGCTACCCTTAGTAGGGTGATTATTCTGAGACCTCCGCCTGTCAGGGCGGCGGTCATGAGGCTGCTACCCGACAGGGTGGCGGTTTCATAACTGAAGAGAAAAAGGCAAAGAAAAGAGGGAAAAAGGGAAAAACAAAGCACGTGGGGGCTAAGCGGGGCATGTGGGATGATAACGCATACTTGGAGAGATTTTCCGGATCCCGAACACCTTGTGAGGAGACCTGTATCATCATTGGGGCACGTGTTACATTGTTCTAGTGGTACGAACCCTACAATTTCAGGTAAGTACATATTGCCCCCTCGGAGAAGCATTTTAGCCATGAAGAGGCGTAAAACAGTGGATTCGAGTATGGCGGTCCTGAAATGGGAAGTTGGAAGTTATACCTAATACATCCATGTGTCGAAATGACGCCATCCAAAATTCCCACCACCTGCAAAATGAAAAGAGGAATCAAGTGCAGATAGACAAAATAGATCGGAAAATAAATGCTAAAATAACGTGAAATGAGGACGTACCATTTGTGTGGGGGTAAGAACTTACCTCCATCGGTGCTTCAAACCTGTGAAAAGGGAATTTAAGACAAGTCAGCTGCTATATATATGAAAGTGGGCCCATTTTCCTATTCATTTGTGCATGTTGATTTGATTGATTCTGAGCTCTGGGACCCACGGTGACATTTTCTTACGAGAGTAGAGTCAAAACGTTTGTGACGAGATAGTGATCATGCCTCCGCGAGCAGATCATTGACCTGTGAGATCACAGGTTAGTTTTCCTCAATTTATCGTTTTACCTCCAAACTTTTCAAATGCTGAAATCTTTGTCGTAGGGGGGTTATTTTTGAAAATGTTAGGTTCAAAAGGTCCATCTAGGGGGGGCACCTACTGGGTAGACTTTGTTTTTAGTTAAAATGGTCCTTTTTGTGTTTTTTGGCCTTTTAAAGTTATAAAACCCGAGTGGGTTTCGGGACACGACCGCCGCCACAGACAGGGTGGCGGTCACATGACCGCCGCCACTGTTTAGGGTGGCGCTTACATGACCGCTGCCTTTAAGGCGGTGGTTCTGGCTCACCTCCCTACTCGGGCGTCGGTTCTTCTGCAGAATGCCAAAAGAACACTTGTTTGAATTTATTTTTGCATTTCTAGCATCTTTATGTGTTTTCATGATTTTCTAATGTCACTTGGATGCTAACTTGCTTTATTTTGTGTGTTTTTGGGTGTATGAAAGCGAGAGAGGAGTACATTTGGTGGAGCTAAGAGAGAGGAGTGTGATTGGCTCCCGGCGAGTGCTGACGCCCTTTCTCGGGGCGAGCGAGGATACTCTTTAGAGGGCTGGTATACTACGTATATCGTGGGTTCCACACGTTGCACCATCCATCACATACTGTGACTTATTTTACTATTGGGATGCTGATCGAACACCTTGGATTACCGGGGTCCGAGGTGAGTGGACCATCACTTTAGAGGATGTTTATCGTATATTGGGGTCCCGATCATCGAAACTTCTTACTCTTGAGACAAGAGTTCACGAGGCCCGAGATAAGCGCGGTGGGCCTCTTACATGGAGATGCAGTCATCTCCACCGGTTTGAAGAATGGGGTGAGAGTTCGATCTATTCTAGCTTTCCCATCCCCTTGATTCGCCAGGCCATTATGGGGATCCTTTCCTCAAGATTGATCGAGGACAAGGGGGGAGATACACTATTATACTGTTGGTCCCCCATCATTGCATAGATCGAGGGACATGGCTAGATTTATGCCTGGGGAGAAGATATAATTGGGACTACCTACCATGACTTGTATAGGGTAGTCCATTTACAGGGGCAGTCTTTGAGCCACCCGACCCTGGTTATGAGTTGGGTTTACGAGTGCTTCATCCCTTATGGTAGAGGTGTAGAGGTGACAGATCTCGAAGCTGTGAGAGCAGCCAGATGGATAGAAATGTCGGTGCTTAGAGCACCTCATCAGCCAATTTCTTCTCAGACCACCGATGATATGGAGGCCACACCATATCAGGCCATGGAAGGTTTATGGGGCAAGGAGGCTCTTACTTTGATCTCCTGATCCACCAGAGGGCAGCTCATTGACAGAGTAGGGTGAGTGGAGATACACCCCTTTGGCTGAGTTCCTCAGTAGTTTGGCCTACTTTACATGGGCATGCTTCCCCCGATAGTGCCAGCATACATGTCAGTTTGAGAGCCCAGAGGGGGTCCTAGGGGCCGGGGTTAGAAAGTTGTTACCCCTGGAATTCCTATTGCAGCTAGGCAGGTAGTACGTGCTTGAGGGAGAGCCAGTGCTCCTTAGGCACCCTTACTTTAGATTGCCGTGGGTCCTTGCCATAGTAGCGATGACCCCATCGACGTAGAATCGAGTCAGGGAGTTCACGAGGGGAGAGACAAAGGAGGAGACTGAGGAGGACATGATCCTAAGTGGCATGACACTCGGGATATTATGCGGAGTAGAGAGGCGAGAACAAAGTGTAGAGAGGGTGACTGCGGTTTCGGAGGAGCCACTCTCCCGAGGGCCATGGTGGGGAGGATGAGTCCGTTGTGGGATGCTACGTAGCTCCAGGCCATGGGGGAGCACCTTAGTCGGCGGCGACATCTGTGGTAGGTGCTTGACCACTGAGATCCATCCTGGAGGCTTGGTGATCCGAGTAAGTTACTATCCTCCCTTTTAATGTTTGTTTTTAATTAGGATTTCCTTAGTTACTATCTCTCCTTTTGTTTATACTTGTGTTTTATCTCTTCTTTTATGTCTAATTCATTTTCTCCTTTGTTTGCAGAGACCGCTGATGAGTGGTGAGACTTGATTCGTAGGGTATGCACCGATACCCTGATGATCCCCATGGAGAGGACCCATGCAGAGCTGTCTATGGATGCGGGGGAACCCTCGGCCCGGTGGCAGAGACATGCGACATCTTTTCCCCCATCTGGCATGTGGCTAGGATGGTATCTACCCTTCGTACTGAGCTGGTAGGGTATAGGACAGCCGAGTGCCTGATGAGGAGTCATTCTCATGGCGAGACCGTAGCTGCCCCTCGGGATCGTGAGCCCTCCGTGCATTCAGAGCGCCGGCATAGCCGGAGTCCTAGGCATGGGCGTGCACCTTCAGAGGGATCTCATAGGGGTTGAGAAGCCACTTGGCTCTCTTAGATTTTTGCATGACATTTTTGTACTTCCCGGGCTCTTTGAGCGTTTTGACCATGCTTAGCGCATGATGGCATTGTACAGGAATTTTGACCATTTATATATATATATATATTCTTTTTGGATCAGACTCTTGGCATTTATGGCTTTGCTTCCATTTCCGTTTCCTCATGTGAACTATGATGTTATGCTTATATGTTTTTTTAGAATGTATGCAATGGAGAACAAATGATACAAGTGTCTACTTTCTTTTTGTATTTCATGATGCTGATATATGATAATGTAGATATAACGTGATTTTGAATTTTTAGCTTCTTTAAGCAATTTTGATACTTCATATCTATTTTGGCAAAGTGGTGAAGATAAGCCGGTATGATGAGCAGATAAACCTGCCCCTACTCCTAACTCCACGCAACTAGTAAGATGCGAGGGCTCATCACCGAGAGTTGGAAAGGGCACAAGTTATGAAATGTGTTGAAATGATAGTGATGAAAGATAGACAAAGCTTTGGTGGAACCAAATTAGGATGCTACAAGCCTACTCTACTTGAGTGACTCCATAGTTTGGGATGTAACTTGCTTTGCGGTTTATCTAGACTTAGATCCGTAGATGGCCACATGGTAGACAAAATCTGGGTTTTTAGGATTTTTAATTCTCTTTGGAATTTTAGACATCCGATTCATTTGTTTTTGACTCAAGACTTCAGGATTTTATGACCTTTCATGTTTGTTTGTCAAGAGGACCCCCACACCTTGCCCCATGCTACTAGTAAGAAGCGTGGGTTTATCACCTTAGGCAAGGAATAGGCGAGTAAGGGCATTTCCATCCTTTCCCAACCCTACGTCACTTTGTAAGAGACACCTGAAGCTCATCACCAAAGGTTGGTGGGGCAAGGAAATGTGTAAATTTAAAATTTTTGTTTGATTTATACTTGACTTGTTTGTTTGAGTAAAATGTCGGCATGCTCTTACTTCCAAAGAGATATTCATATGGGATAGATGTGACACGATGATGATTCTAGAAACGAGACCATAGGAAAGACACCTATCCTAAGAAGAAACCAAAAGTGAGAACAAGCATGCAGATCTTGGTATGGTTACCGTTAAGACTTTGTCATATCTAGCTTTATTTGATGAAATGATTCCAAAATAGTTGATGATATCTTGAAAATGAAGAAGTATGATTAGAGCGTTTATGCCAATACCATCAGAAGTTTGTAATGAATTGCTTTTAAGAATAAATTCCTCGATCACAAAGTTGTACAAAACAAGTGGACAAAATGATCCTAACTATATGAAGATGCAATGTAGCTATAATTATACAAGTAGTGCTGGTTGCTTATGCATAGAATCGTTTAAGGTGTAGGGAATTGACCGTTTCACCAAATTCCTCACCTTCTAGTGTGCATAAGAGATATGCACCATTTCCATAGTCCTTCATGACTCGGTATGGGCCCAACCATTTAGGTCGGAACTTCCTTCCTTCGCCGGTCTTTTTGTCGATCCAGCTATCTAGCCTTAGAACTATATCACCTTCATATATGTCGCATTCATAGACCTTCTTGTCATATTGCCAACACATCCGATCAGCATAGACTCTGTGCCGTTTGTTCAACATCTAACCTAGCTTCATCTAGGCTTTCTAGTTGGGAGAGATGTGCTTCTCTGTAAGCGTCTTCATCTAGAATTCCTTGTAATGAGATACGGAGTGGTATTTCAACCTCAAGCGGGAGAACCTTACCACCCCGAATACTAGTGAGAAAGGAGTCACCCCTGTTGGTGCTCTTACTCGGGTTCGGTGGGCCCATAAGGCCGGATATAACTTCAAATGCCAATCTCGTTTGTTTTCTTTCACCATTTTAAGGAGAATGGATTTTAATGTTTTGTTTGTTGCTTCAGCTTGTCCATTGGCTTAGGGGTAATACAAGGAGGCTGTATGATGGCTTATTTTAAATTTATTGCACAATTCGTGAACTTCATCATTCTTAAAAGAAGTCCCATTATTCGAGATAATGATTTGCAGGACACCGTACCTGCAAATGATTTGGTTCAAAATGAACTTGGCAATTATAGAACTGAGTACGAGTGGTAAGAGGCATGGCCTTTATCCACTTGGTAAAATATTTGGTGACCGCGATTATGAAATTATGGTATGCAGTAGATGAGGAGAGAATTTCCCTATTAAATCGAGGCCCCACATAGAAACGGGCCATGGAGTAGTAATTGGTTGCGAGAGCTTGTCTTGGCATGTGGATCTCATGGGAGAATTCTAGGCACTTATGACACCTTCGTATAAAATCTCTTTGCGTCGTGTTCAAAAGTAGGCTAGAAATATCCCATTTGATGTATTTTACAAATAATGGCATGGCCACCGAAGTGGCCTCCACACATTCCACGGTGAGATTCGTGGAGAATCCTCTTGGATTCTTTTGTGTCGACACATCTTAGAAGCATTCCATCGAATGCTTTTCGATAGAGCACTTGCTCTATAACGACGTATTTGGCTACAATAATATGTAACCACCTTCTTTGTTGTGATGTAACACCTTCCGGATACGTATGATCCATGATGTAATTAATAATATCAGTATACCAAGGACACTCAGAGATGGGAGGTCTGTTTTTGATGTAGTATACACATTCATCCGGAAAGTCCAGATCTACTAGATTGCCTCCGTCTAGTGGGTTATCAGCTAACCAATCTGTGATGATTTGTCCTTTAATGGAATTTTGATTTACAAACGTTAGTTTGAACTCCCCCATTAAGGTTATAAAGCGTCCAGCCTTTTTAGACAAGGACCCTTGCGTGAGGAAAGTTCGTAAATGCTCTGTCTTTACAATGACCTTTGTTTCTTGATTTAGCATGTAATGTCTTAAGCATTTGGTTGCAAAGACTATGGCAAGGCATTCCCGTTCTGCCTATGTATAACATGTTTCATAGTCAAGCAATGTTTGGCTAATGAAATAGATCGCACGTTCTCTCATGTCATCATCTTCTTGAGCCAGCATACAGGCTAGCGAGACATTGGTAGCTCGCGAATACAAAATTAACGGGTGATCTGGATTAGGTGGCATTAACGTAGGTGGTGATAACAAGAAACGCTTGACGTGTCCGAAAGCTTCATTGCAATCTTGATCCAATCGAGTACTATAATCTCTCTTGAGTAGATTGTTGATTGGATGAATGGTGAAACTTAAGTCGGGATGAATCTCCAGTTACACCAAGCTTTTTGAGAAATGATCGATTCGAGATTCATCCGAAGGTGGGACCATTTCGAGAACAACTTTAATTTTGGTTGGGTCAACATCGATCCCACGTGATGATATAATGTAACCTAGGAGCTTCCCTACTGTCACACCAAAGATGCATTTTTATGGATTTAACGTGACTCTGTGTTCTATCAGACATGAAAGAATGACGCGAAGCACTTTCGAATGGTCACAATGCTTCTTGGCCTTGGCCAACAAGTCATCTACGTAGGATTCCAAATTTTATGAATAAGATCATGAAATATATACGTCATAGCTCACTGGTATGTAGCGCCAACGTTCTTGAGTCCGAATGGCATAACAACATAGCAATAGGTTCCCCAAGGAGTTATAAACATGGTTTTAGCTTGATCTTGTTTGGATATTTTGATCTGATTGTATCTTGAGAATCCATCCATGAGAGACAACAGATCAAATCCAACAGTTGCATTAAAAATGATGTCTATGGACGGTAATAGGAAGTCGTCTTTAGGACATGCCTTGTTAATGTCTCGGAAGTCTATGCGAGATGCGTATCTTCCCATTCTTTTTGAGAACAAGAACGATATTAGATATCCATTGAGAGTAATCGGCGGCAGATGAATCCTACTTGGAGGAGTTTCATTACCTCCTCTTTTACCATGAGAGCTACCTTAGGTTTCATTGGTCTTGATTTTTGTTTAATCGACTTTGCATATGATTTAGTGATGAGGTTATGTACCATAATGTGTGGTGTAACCCCTATCATTTCCTTATAATTAAATGCAAAAGCCTTGATGTTATTTGAGGATTTGAGTGTGTATTTCTACTTCCGATGGAGTTAACGAGGATCCTAACTTTAATATCCTTGGTTCGTCTTCGATTCCGATATTAATATTGATTGTTTCCTCGATTAGAGAAGCGTTACATTCTTCAAACTTAGGCGAAATGGAGGTAATTCCAGATCATCTCTATTTTTGATTGTGTATATGCTAAGTTCCTTTTGTGGGGAAGGCTATGTCATGGGATTTCCGAAGTAGGAGGATGAATGCGGGATTAAGGATAAATCTACCACGTGATGGGTGAGATGTAACACTACATAGGTGTTTAAGAAATCAAGAGTGGTTGTATCACTATCGATGTGGTCTAGGATAGTAGATTTGTTTTCATTTCCATTTAAAAGAGGATTTGACATTGTTTTTATCAGTGGTTCAGTACGAAGGGATACCATGAAATGGGTATCCTCTAACTTACTGTTTGGAGTAAAGCGCAATGCTGAGGTTGCTATTGAATCGGTGAGAAGATTTTGTTCTCGTGGGATTGCTTCAATTGATATGAAGTCAAACTCCTTACTTAAATTCAGTACAGCTGTTTTGTAGAGTTGTAAGTGCTCACTCTGGTTTCATACATCTTAGCAACTTGGTTTTCTACCAATTGTGAGTCTCCTAACACTCTGATATTATCAACACTGATTCTCTTAGCTAAGATGAGGCCAAGGAGGAGGGATTCATACTCATCGCTGTTGTTTGTACATTTGAAATTTAGTTTAAAGGCAAACGGTAGGACTCTTCCCTCGGGAGAAGTAATGATTACACCTTTTGACTCTCGTAACGACATTTAGCTCCATCGAAATGGAGAGTCCAATACTTAGTTGGGAATATGGGCACTGGGATATTTGTTGTGTTAACATCTTCTACCTCTACCATGCAGAGATCTACTGGGAGAGAAATGACACCTAGGGTGCATCCCATGCCTACCGAATCAAATGGTAAGAACATTGGTAGATCCTGTTCTAGAAATTCAACAATTTTTGTAGTAGTTTCTAATGATACTATTTCTACAATCTTAGCCTCATCTTTGAGGGTTGGGATTGTCTTAGCTAGGCTCATGGTTTCAAGATCTGTCGTAGGTACCAAATTTTCTTCCGGTTTCGGGCCGGTAGGTTTATTAAGTTGGTTTGTTGGGAGTTCAAACTCCGAGTGCATGCCTGGTCTTTTCTTTAGGTTAGCCATGTGTATATCAAATGGTTTTGGATCACCTTTGGCTACGAACACCTTTTCTAAATGCAAGAATCTTACTTCCTGAAATAACGTAGAAGGGATAGCCTTCATACGGTGTATCCATGGTTGGCTGAGGATCATATTATAGTTAGTGTCTTGATCTATAATATAAAACTCGAGTCGAGGATTGTTTTGGGTCCTAAGGTGACCGGGATAGTATTATAGTTCCAATCGAGGTGGCTTTAAGGCTATCATAGCCTCTTAGTGTATTTTGCGTCATGGAACAATTCATTTCTCCATACCCTAGCTTTTGAATAAAAGAAAAAGGGACTATGTTAACTCTTGTCCCATCATCAACCATCGCTCATTTTACATAATTGTTATAAACCCATACTTGCAAATGTAAGTCTGGATCACCTCGGCATGCAATCTCAACGTCTGTTGGTATTTTTTTATTTCGAATATGAATTCAATGTCCCTATCTAGCTTCCCCAGGGTGGATATCAAAGTCTATATGGTTTACCCGTGTTTGGGAGGTGGAGTGATGTTAATTAGATGGCCTAAGCCTAATGCCTCTAAAAGCGAAGCCCTTTGGGTAGGAGAGTTCTTCAATAAATACAAAAAGGAGATGTGCGAGAAGGTTTTCGTTAGATCATTCATTAAATGATAAGCACCCACGGGTTTTATTAATACTTGTTGGATATTGTCTGTCTCTAGCGGGTAGCTTGGACTTAGCCGAGAGGAATACTCTCGTGTCCTTATTCTGACTTCTATGGGTAGTTAGGCATCTAACTCCACTAAAATGAATATCTTAGGTCATGGCTGACTTCCTAATTGTGGCGCAACTAATGGATTCAGTGAAGTTGAGGCTTCATGATCATTATTTCCTGTAATTACACCTTTTTTTGTCCCATTTGGATTTAACTTGTTATTGTTGTGATTTGGGAGCGGATCATTAAAGATTTTGAGGGTGCATTTGTAGGGAAACTACCCCTGTAAAAGTATTTAGTCTGCAGGTGACGTAGGATCTGCCAAGAACATATCTATAAAAAGTTGTCTTTGTTCCTCTGGAAAACGTTGCATGAATTTATTATAGTCACGACACGTTCTAGTGTCATGGCCTCAGATTTTGTGAAAACCACAATACAAGTTAGCATTGTAATTCTAGTTTGTTGACTTGGTATATATTGTGGCCTAAAACTCGATCAAACCGTTGCCTATTAGGATTAAAGTTTTGCATTTGTTGTTTCTAGTTTTGGCTTTGGTTTTGATATCCGATTGAGTTTTGAATTGGACCCTGTGTAGGGTTTTGCCGTTGTTGTTGTTGTGGATGATTAAAATCCACTATATTGACTGTTGGGGTAAAATTTTTGTTTCGTTGGTGTTTATTAGTGATGGAGTATTAACAACATTTACCCCTTTGGCCTGATCAGTTACTCCATCTGTTGTCACTCTGTGATTTCTATTAAGGATTTTAGGTCCTTGATTGATGCTTTTGGTAGTGGAATAAGACGTAGTATTCTGGTTCGTGGTGATTAACCTCCCGTTTGTTCTATACGTCTTATGACCACTATCTATTGCCACTTGATCTATTTGGAGAGAAATTTCAAGTACTTCATCGTAAGTCCTTAGTGGGAACTTTTGGACTTCTTCCTTCACTTCTTTGCTGAGAGAATGAAGGAATAAATCACAGTTCCATTTGGTCCATATTTGGAGCACTGGTTGAAGAATAAAGAACTATATGCCACCTCTGGATGAAATGGGTGACAGATTCATTGTGTTCTTGCTTAATGTGCAAGAATTCCTTGATTCCTGTTCTTAATAGTTTGTTCATGTCAAATGCCTTGATGAACTCTAAAACGAGTTGTTTGAATGAATGGATGGAAGCCTCAGGTATTCTATAATATCAATCGAGAGCGATACCTTCTAAGGTCTTGGGAAATATTTTAGCAACACCCCCATCCCAAGGGAATAGTTCTCGGATGGCTATGGCGTAAGCCTTGATATGTGCATTCAAATCTCCCTCACCTTTGTATTTGGGTAAATCAAGAAGAGGTCTTGGAAGCATGACACTTCATATGGTGAAATCGAAGGGCTCTTTCAAGTATTCTGAATATGTCCCTATCGCATAGGTTTTGACCATTGATGGTGCCTGTTGAGGGAGTGGGGGTGGAATGGGTTGTTGATATGGCATAGCGTACACGTTGGTGGGGGCATAAGGAGACCCTTGTGTTTAAGGAATCATGCCGGGAGAGAGAGAACATACCCCTTGTGGTGATTTGGAGTACATGTTTAAGTATGAAGGGGTATTGTCCAGAATGGATTATTTTGTACTAGACCGGGAGGTGTCGAATGGTGTTAGAAATGGTGGTTCTTGTTGGCACTTGTTGTGAATACTAAGGATGCATCCAACATGCCTATTCTTGTGAGGAGGTCTACTTGGCTAGGATGGTGTGGAGGATTAGAATTTCCTGCCTGCATGGACTGAGAATGGTGATTTGCTTGAGCAAGCTCTAACCCCCTAAATTTTTCTACTAAAGTTGAAATGACCTCATTTGGTGAAGTCACGATATTTTTCCTTAGTGGTGTTTGTTGTATATCTTGATGTTGCATAGGCATGTGATATCCTACTATGAATTGATCGCCCTTTTGCCAAGTTTCCTCGAGGGCATTTCCTATATGTAATGGCATAGAGGTATTTTCTTGAAAAGAGACCTTGGGTTGTGTTTTTAAACTCCCTATAGGTGGGTACATACTTTGAGAATGTTGTTCATTCTTGGCATAACGTATCGAATGTTCATCATCTAAAACCAGGTATGGGTCAAAACTACTAATTTGTGGTCTAAGTAGTACTTGAGGAGATGAACTAGATTCTCCTATGAGTGTCATATTGTTCGAGCCTGAAGGATTTGTTTGTTGTGTTTGAGAGAATTGATCCAACTCCTCTATTTTGAAAGATGAGTTATATCTGACCCTTGGCGATGGATTTTGTGTTGATAATTGGTTATCTGAATAGTTGTCACCCCATACCGAGAGCGAGGGTGATGATTGTCTATTCAGTTGAGCGTAGTATGCCTCAAGACCTAAGAGAGGCCTGCCATATGCATCGAATCCTGACATATTCGGGGGGTATATGAATACCTACAGAATAATGGGAAAAGGCGAAGGTGATGGTGAAAGCCGATGAGGTAGATAAGATGAAATAAATGTTAGTAGAAATATGACTCCGAATCAGAAAGTAGGAAGGTTCACTTCGGGTTCACCAATTTTGTACGATGGAAAAGTGACAAGTGAGCGTGGGAATCTACAAGTAACTGTTATCCAAAATTCACCCCTCAAGGTAATTTTGATAACATGCATCAAATTCTTTAGTCCCAAGCAAATAGATTGATTAAAGGCCCGAAATCATGTTTTTGGGGCCCCCTCAGCTTCCTTCTAACTCTCCCATCCAAGAAGAAAACCCAACGAGTTAGAAAAGGTGAAAAAATTGCAAAAACCAAGCTTGGGGCCGAAAAATGAAGAAAATCGGCTAAGTCCTAGTCCAGGCGGTCTGCGGGACAGTTGGGACGTCGGGGCGCGAATCGGCTGAAAATCCGCCAGGCGGTCCACACAGCAATTGGGACATCTGGGCCGTAGGTACGCGCGGGACGCAAAAAGGTGAACCGGCCGAAAGTGGAAAAAATCACCAAGTCTTTGTTTCACACAGTTGGGACATTCGGGATAAAAGTACGCGGAGGACGCGAATCGGCGGTGAAAAGGCGACAGCGACCATTTGAGCGTCCGGAGATATTTGTCCTAGGTAGTCAGGGATAGTTGGGAAAAAAGTACGTGGAAGATGCGAACCGGTGATTCGGTGAAACGGAGACAGACAGGTTTGGGACTTCCGGGCCAAAGATGCGCGAGGGACGCGAAAAGCCAAAAGAGCCAAGAGCGAATGGGATCTTGCCACGTGTCTTCACGTCAAGCAGGAACAAGGAAGCCCGAATCAGGCGGTTCGAGAGAAATTTGTGCTAAGCGGTTTGGGACATCCGAGGCCAAAAGTACGTGAGGGACGTGAAAAGCTGAAAGAGCCGCCAACGAATCGAACGTGCCACATGTCGGAAGGTTGAAAAGTTCTTTAAGTGTTTTCGCGCAAGGTAAAAATGCCCCTCGAGGCCCGAACCAATAAAGTATTGCCACGTGTCCAAGTTTAAAGGCACGAAAGGAATTGTTAGAGGATGAACCCACAAATGAATCAGATCCCGACACGTGTCATCCAAGTGGTAGAGCGCGAAAATTTTTCAAATATTTTCTCGCTGATCCGTTTTGGCTTTTTTTACCCTAAATCTTCAAGTCGCCATATCTTTCGATCGAGCTCGGATTTTCACGTTATTTATATCAATATAAAGTGGTAAAATTCTCTACATGATTAAGGTTCAATCTTGAATTTTGGTTTAGTTTAGAGAGATAAAATCAAGAAACGTCTTTGGCGTGTGGTAATGGCTAGAACTGACATTTCAACAACCAGCTTTAATGCAAAATATAGTTTGCACGCTCTTGCCGGGGTTCTCATCCACCGCCATAATGAGATAAACTAAATGTGACCTAGAAGTGGTTGGGATAGATCGACTTTCCTCTCTTTCCCCTCTCTCATTCTTCCTATATATTGTAAAGAGGGCTTCTTTCTAAGTGTGGAACATTCCTATTTTGCCCATCCCTTCTTCTCTTCGGTAGGTGAATTTGTGGAGTTTGAACCTCCCATTTGAAACCCCATGTAATATAACTCTACCTCTTGGCATTTTGTAGTGTATTATATCAATCTTTGGAGTAAGTAATGCATGTCTGTGGATGATTCTCAACCCTCGCTTTGTGTTCATTTTGCATCCTCCTGGTCTTTCACCGCAAATTTTGTTATACAGTGCATGATCTTGCATCACATTTGAATGGTTTGTGTTTATTGGCAAGATAGGTGTTCTTCATTCCTCGGTGCATCACCTCTGTTAGCTTAGGTTTATTTTTATGCATCTTCTTACCCTGTCTCCTTGGCAAGTTAGATTAGGTTTTGAGTAAACCCTTTGCATTTTTGTGTGCATCAGACAGGAGGAATAGGAACCAGCCTTCTCTAGAGATTCCTTTCTCATTTTTGCAAGTCCCACACTTGGAGAAAGGATTCCATGTTGTGCAATCACACTGGATGCTAGTATGATCAAACTAGAAATCTGATCAACATCCAGGGGTGCTGTGATTTTTCACTAACAGTAACTTTTCCTCTCACCTGACCTCCCGAGGTTATGCCGAGACAACCGGTGGGGATTGAATATACGTTGGATGCAGACAAAATAGTTAGGTAATCTGATGTCTTCAACGCACACTAGTGGAAATTGTGAATATAAGGCAAAGAAGGCCCTCCTAACTCCGAATTGGTGTGATATATCAATCAATGAGGATGACTACTCGAAGGCTCCAATCAATATCGAGCTCGCAGCGTGATTCGGTCATGGGTTGTGGAATACATGGAAAATGACCTAGGATAGTTTCATGTATGTCTCCGAGATAAGGTCATGGGTTGGATGGTAAATGTTATTGACTCTATAAGCTATTCTCTAGCCTAGTCTAGAACTACTTAGCTTCGTTAGCTGCTATGTCCAATAAGGATAACTGTTTGATGATGATAGGTGGAAGTGGAGTAGATATGAATACTAATGTACGTAGGCCAACATCTATATCTGTGAGAGTGTCTCCTGCATCTGGCTATGGGACCAAAGGATCACAACCGAATGTTTTCTCTCTTTCAAACCCTTCCACAGTCATGCGGGTATATATCTAGGGTAATCTGTAGTTTGATTGATTTGACCAAAACGTATGCGCTTTGTCGTCTTTTATGTTTAACTCCTTAATCGGAGGTTGATCTTTGTAAATTTACCGTTGTTTGGAAGACTTGGATCGTAAGATTCTGATCTATGTCAGTTATTACTGTGACGAGATCAGGCTGGGGCACGATTGGCTCAAATACGTATTCTCTGGGCTCTTCAGGTCCCGTGATTGTCATACAAAAGCAACAACGTAAAATTAACTATGTGAAGTATATCTATAGCATATATGAATTCTCTATTTTTTTGTATTTTTTGATGAATTTATATGAATGAAATTGACCAGAGCAGCTATTTTAATATATCTAGAAATTGACAATTAATCTATTGATGAATTTAAAACAAACAAAGCAATCGCGTATAGCTACTTGCACATGCGGTTGTAAATCTATTCTAAACAATGAAATAACTGATCTAATCTATTTGAAAGACTCTCGATCCTACCTTAGAAGTGAGGAATGAATCATAGTATCTCGAAAAATATCAATCCACACAAACTTCCTTGGCAATATCGAAAGTAAAATTGGTTGAAATAAAGTGATTAGCTACTCTATTTGATATGCTCTAATTAGAATTTTGAAAGCTAGAACACAGATTACTGCGAACAATGGCGAATCGATGATGCGTGTGGTTTTGTCCCCTTAGTGTGATCTCCTCACTCCTTCATGCTCACGTGGATCTAGAAAAGCATGTAATGCTAGCATCAACAAAAGTAGATATTGGTTAGGATACGAGGATACGAAATACAATGCGAGTAGGAGAGAGATAACGCAAGAGTACGAGCTTGGCTTATGCAATTCTTAGCAGGATTTATTGCGAGTCATGCAACATAAAACATTCCAGAACCTGAAACTATCCTATTTGAAGAACAAACCTTGTAACTTTAATGGCTTCCTATTGAAAACAAACTATCCTATTCCAATTGATTTGGATGAAGTGATAACAACAATTACACAAGATGGATATGTGGCTTCCTAAGAACAAAACAACACTAACTAGGCAGGCAATGAATGAAACTAAGAATTCTAAGCAAAATGAAAGACTAATCTATTGCAATGAGAAATTCAAATGAAAATTTGAGGGGCCATTTGCTTGAGCACAAGCCAACTATTTATAGCATTTGAATTTACCCAAGGTAAAAACCAAATTGATCTCTTAAACTATAAACAATGGCAAAACACTATTCCAGGGAACCAGAATCATTAATGCAACCCCAAGGTGGTAAAAAAAGCTGGTAAATGTTGAAATTTATGTGAGTCATGTTAAAAGAGCATTCTAGATAATGCGTGAAGGACCGCCACCCTGAGCAGGGTGGTGGTTACTGAGACTGCCGCCTGTCCGGGCGGCGGTTTCGTAACTGAAGAGAAAAAGGAAAAGAAAAGAGGGAAAAATGGAAAAACAAAGCACGTGGGGGCTAAGCGGGGCATGCAGGATGATAACGCATACTTGGAGAGATTTTCCGGATCTTGAGCACCTTATGAGGAGACTGTATTATCATTAGGGCACGTGTTACATTGTTCCGCGGTGTAGTACCCTACAATTTCGGAGTGCGTACGGTTCCTCTACCTAATCCCAATGCTAAACTATTCCTAAGTAAGGAAATGTAACTATCTAACTCTACTCTAACAATCCAAGGGACCAAGGAGAGAGGGAAATGCATAAAAAGGGAAAATCCTAAGCTAAAGAGAGGTGATAACACAAAAAGAGGGGAAAGACACTCTAAAATGAGTGAAAATGGGAGGAAAACAAAGGAGGAGAGGGTAGACATGAGTGCCACATTCCAAAACCACATTGAAACCATCATTTCCATGGAGAATAATAGATTCAAACCCTCAAAGAGAATAAAACAAGCACAATATACTTGCAAATGTAGTGAGAGGCAAGAAATTGCAATAAACACAAGCTTGGGTAGAGAATAGCCACAAAACATGAATTTTATTGTTTAAAATAGATGAAAAGTCTATTAAAATGAAGGAGGAAGGAAATAATCATCCTGTAAATGTCTAAATCTTAGGCGTGAAATTCAAAATACACATGCAACACTTGTAGAAGGATGAACTAACATTATAAGAGGGTACAACCTTTTTAATTGAGCATACTTTTAAAATATATATAAAATGGGAGAGGAAGGGGAGAAAAGAGAAGGAAACTTGTATTTCCACCTTTAACCACCAATAATATGCATTAAATGTATGAAAAAAATCATGGGCACCCTAAGAAGACCATTTCCCTATGATACTTTTCTTGTGGGAGAAGGAATGGGTATCGTACTTCATCAAATTGGGTGGTTGAGCTACCTAGAGCTATATCTTTTAATGATGTGAAGTATTTCCTCTTTTTTAACCTCCTACACTCACCTAAATTATGAAATACAATTTTCATGGTGTAGTACATGCCGAGAGCTTTCCAATGGTACTAAGATTGTGAAATTTGGAGTTACAGGGTGAAATTTATGGCCCTCAAAAGTTCATAGGTCGGGATAGTCGCGACAAGTTCCATGTGGGTCTCCACGGTCTGCATTAATTTGTGTTGTTCTTGGTGTAGGTGGATTGAATGATTAGAGAACTCATAGAATTGTGGTACTGTTCCCTTTGTTCCCTCTAGGCCCAATTTATTTGCAATGCTCACTATCTTGTGATTTGGTTGGTGAATCGGGTCTAAGGTGGAACTGTGGAATAGTTCCACCTGCTCCCTCTATGCCCACAATTCTGCTTTACTTGCAACATTGTCTCATCCCTTGCTTCATTATCCTATTCCATTAGTTATTTGTGTGGCTGATTCGAGAACTAACACCCGATGAAATGTTCCATCGGGATATGCTTCACCCACAATACTCTATCTCTCGATTAACTCATCGGTCAAACATCTATGCGGGGAACTCAAAGCCCGAGAAACTATTCCTCCAAAACCTGATTTTCAAAATTTTGTTCCAAATGACCTAATTTTATTGGTTTTTTCTAAGTATGGAAATGAAGAGCTTGGCAGGAGGAAAGGAATGCCTACAAAACTAATTTTCTTCATTTTTGACCAATTTATACCTACCCAAGTCCAAATGAATATGTAAGTTATTAAAATGACCTTAAGAGGGGTATTTTGGATAACAATTTAGCGACCCAACGGGGCTATCTGCCTGCCAAATAAAGAGATCAATGGCCTTGAAACATCCATTAGGCATGGAGTCAACTTGATAATCTGTAGAATTGATCGAAACTTGAATCTCTCACCCAGAATCTACTTGAAGTCTTGCATGGAATTGGAGATGATCTAGGACTACTTGAATTGATCATTCTCATTATAAAATTGTTTTAAATTAAGTTTTATGAGAGTGGAAAATTTTCTTGATTCAAAAATTTCACCACATCTCCTGAAACATATCTTCTTCAAATTCCTCCATGAAGCACTATAATAACTATACAGTGCCATCCAAAGCAATAAAACATTATGCAGAGCACTTAGGGAAAATGAAAATACATCACTAACAAGACAATGTGTTAAGAGCATTTGGAGGAATTAAAACTAAACTAATATGTAAAAGGAGAGTCTTGTCCTTAATAACAATGCTTGAGATAGATCCTATTGACCGGAATATGCAACTTTTCTAATTTTGAAAATTGGAAAGCATTGTTTGACTTGTAACTCTGAAATCATATATGGGACACTCCATATTGCATCAAATTTTGAGTGCCTACCTAGTTTAGCTTTGTCTTGGTCCCATTTTAGGACTAGATCTCCTTCCTAGAAACTCTTGGCTTTTCTTTCTTATCAAAACTCCTCTTGATATGAGCTTGATTTTTCCATTGTTTATATTGCTTGGTTTCTTAACTCTTCTAGCTCCATGAGCTATGCATACTTGACTTCCATGGATTCAAAATAAAACAATTTCAATTATTTGATGAGTTATAAGGCTCAAAATTAAAGAGATATTGATAAGCTTGCTTCTTTATTATAAACTATCTTGTAGGGGGAACCACCAATTGATCTTTTAGGAGTGATTCTATCATCCCACAAGGCTGATTTTAACTTTGTATGCCAAGTCCTTTGATTTTCATCCAAGGTCCTCCTTATGATTCTCAAAAGGTTCTTGTTTGTGGACTCATCCTACCCATTACCTTGGGGATAATAATTTGAAGAGGTGCTCAAGTATATTCCATTCTTGACAGCCCAATCAAAGATCTTTGTGCTAAGGAATGCCAAAGCATTATAGAAATGATTGTGGAAGGAACACCAAATATGGTCACAATACCTTCGTATAAGTCTACAACGCTAGCCTTATTTTCCTCCTTCAACGCATGTGCCTCTATTCACTTGGTGAAATAGCTAGTGGCTATTAGGATCCACTTGTGACCCACTATTTAATGTGGATTAATCACTCTAACGAAGTTCAATCCCTATTACAAAAATGAATCATATACATAGATGGGGTAGAGTGAAAGGGATGTTAACCTTTCTTTTCCTATAAATAAGGAACATTTCTTACATTTCTTGACCCATGCATATCAGTCACTAAAGAGGTTGGGCCAATAATATCAAGCTTTCATGATCTTGAGAGTTTTCATCCTTAGAGAAAAGTGACCTCCTGCTTCTCCATTATGGAACTCATGTGACACTTTCTCTATCTCGATATGTTTTGATGTATCTCAAGAGAACACCATTCATGTCCTTTTTAAATAAAATTGTACTAATTGTTCTCTTTCCCGTCATTTTCATTATAATTAGTGTTTTCCCACTAATTAGTTAACATTCCCCTTAATTTCAGTAATTAACTAGCCTTTACCCCATTCCGGATGTCAATTAAGGAAACTTAGTTAGTTATAATCCTTCGTAATAAGTTAATTAACTATGATTAGCTAATTAAGCCTTTTCAACCTTGTATTTAATTAAAAAACCTTCTTATTAATTAAATTTTAAAATCCTATATATCCTACATATTTCCTCCAAATCACCTCTAAATAGATTTTAAAGCTTATCCTAGCCTATTAATTAATCCTAGTTGATTAATTAAATCATCTCCAACTCCCATGAGTTGTTAATTCTATTTAATTCTTTCTAATAATGCTTATCCCTTCTAATTCTACTTTACCTTTATCCCACATTCACTAGGTTTCTAGCTTCTCCCAAATTGGAAAGCTATATAAAGAACCTACATCCTTCTTTCACACCTTACAATCACTTTTGCTAGTGATTTCATTATACACATGATAAGGACATTTCTATTGGAATAGCTCTGCATTATTACATCCATTATTCTCATATGTGAGTAGTAACGGAAGATCACAACATGTCCATTAAGACATTTTTGTGAGATTATTTCCTCACTTGTAGATAACATATAATTGATAGATTATTATCTAGATAGATTCATGTTAGATATCAAGCATACATTACAAAGCACATCCAATTTCAAAGGGATGGTTTAGCATTTGATGTTTTATTCATGTTGGATGCATTAGATTAGAGATTTATTTAAGCTTTGTTGGTGAAATTTTTTTGTCTTGTGGAAAAATTGGTGGGTTTCAAGCCAACACTATGGGAATCTAAGTCCCTCTACTTGAACAGTGCAGCTTCCGTAGGTGCATGCATAAAAGATGGGTTTCAATGGTGGCCTTTCGACCAAAGATCCAATAGGGGCACTCCACTGACCCTGTGGAAAAGCTAGCAATGTATCGCTAGAGAAGAAAATTTGTCTTGGAAAGGGGAAGGGGAGTGTAAATGGAGGTAGGAGAAAACTAATGTTGTGAGTAGAATATCGATGCCTACACACACATTAATAAGAAATTTCATTTACATGCATTTATAGTTAGAAGAAAAAAATCCACAGGAGAAGCTACAAGACCGAATGAAATTCATTGGTCACAAGGTACCAATCAATCCCTCAATCAAAAAGGAAAAAATTCCTTCTTTTATTATTGAAGCTAAAGCAAAATTTATACAGAGCTTTGAGAATAGAGGAAAATCTAAGGAGAAGGGAAAATAGAAGAAGTATGGCATTTTCTATCTTTTCTAGGTACAGAGCACTCTGGTATTTTTGAAATCAATCACCAGCCCTTAGAATGGCTCTGAGGAGCCATTATATCTCATGCCAAAATGGTTACAACTTTACAAATCATTTACGCCTCTTCAAATTCCTCCATTACGAAGAAAACACTCATGGTGGGTTAAAAACCAAATCTTGCAACGCTTGACGTTACATTTGGTTTTCCAGTTTGAATACAGACCATTTGATTTTCTCTTATAACTTTGAAATCAGACCACCCACGTGGTAGGAAGAGATTGGAGTGGGTATGGGGAAAGCCCTTTGCGTTTTGCAATTTTTTTGAGATTTGACAATTTGGAACAAATTGGCCCGCACCCCCACTTCAACTTTTTAACTTAGGCACGTGGCACATTTTCATTGGAAATGGGGTCGCGGCCCTTTTCTCAACATTTTAACCTTTTTTTGGAAAAAAAGGCTCAAAAACTTAAAGTTATCCACCGCTTGTTCGCTCTCCCGCTTTGACTTTTCAACGGTAGGTTTCACCTTTGACTTTCTCCCTATGGGCTTCAACTTTGACTTTTCCTTTATAGCTTGATTGGGGCTGCGGGTCACTTTTTAAATTTTTGCCTTTTTACAAAGAGGCTCAAAAACAAAAATTTCTCCACCGACCCATTCCTCCGATTGAACTCTTGACACGTGGCATCTTCTGATTGGAAATGGGGCTGCGACCCTTTTCTCAACATTTTAACCCTTTTTTGGAAAAAGGCTAAAAAACTCAAAGTTCTCCATCATTCCACTCTCCTGCTTTGACTTTTTGATGGTGGGCCCAAGACCTTGGTGGAGCCGTAGAGCATTCTAAGACTTTTACTTCACTTTTGGGAATTTGGTTAAATTTCCAAAAGTTCCCCGATGGCCTGTTCTTCTGCTTTGACTTTTCAACGGCGGGCTTTAACTTTGAATTTTTGTTTTATAGCTTGATTAGGGCTGTGGGTCACTTTTTAACTTTTCACCTTTTTAAAAAAGAGGCTTAAAAACAAAAATTTCTCTGCCAACCCGCTTCCATTATGTATGCATGTACTCATGAATGATGGGGCCAAAATTTGTGGGAAGAAAATGCCCATCGTTCTGACGTGGGAAAAATACACAAGGAAGAGAAATTCATCATTTTCAGTCTAATTTTTGAATTTCCTTCACAAGCTAGAGGCATGAAGGAAAAACAATGATTTGATGGCCTAGGCCATAGAAGAAGCAAACAATTTTGATCAAAAAGGAGCAAGGAGGATATTACGTGCACGGGGGGAGATGGAGAATTTCTCAAAATGAGAAAAAAAGATTTAAACAACACTAGGGAAAGGATTTTCCTATTTCTTTGAACTTTCAACTTGGCTTAAATACTTTAAGATGGTGAGAGCTTGAAAATTTGAATTTAACTTGGAAAACAAAAGCAATTTTCGGGAGAAAACAACAAGCGGCTCTAGCTTGGGGACATGGCATGGACTGAACTTGACTAAGACATGGTACGAGGATCTAGAATCTCAATTTTTAAAACAGTATAACTTTGACCAGTGCCTTATCCATTAGGCCTTGCAGAGTCATGTATAATTTCAAGAAACAATGGAAGAAGGAGGAAACACACAAGCCAAACCACACACAACAAAAACCAAACAAAACTAAACCAAAACCACACAACAGAAAAGGAAAAACACACCTACGAAATCACCTATGGTACAAGGTAGGGGACAACCCGCTTTCATTGATGATACAATTTCAAGTATTTCCCACTTCGAGGCAATTCCAATGGCGTTCCATCCAAGTATGAGAGGAGAAAAACATTCTCACCATAAGCTCCATGAATTTGGAATGGGCCGAGCCATAATGAATCAAACTTTCCATGGCTGCCTTTTGGTTCTCTTCTCTTGTCCCATAGCAAGAAAAAGTCTCCAACCTTGAATTCTCTTGCCTTTTCCCTCTTTTCAAAGATATTCTTCACTTTTAATTGGTGTTCTTTAATTCTATCCACCACTTGGCATCTTCTTTCTTCCAGCTTTTCCAGGAAGAGGATCCTCTTGTCAATGGAGTCTTTGTATTGACCATCTTCTATTTCTTTCAAATGACTTGAGAGTGGCATCTCAATTTTTAGGGGAGTCTCGCCTTAACTCCATACAACATTTGGAAAGGTGACATACCTATTGACTTCTTAGGAGTGATCCTATCAGCCCACAATGCATCATATAACTTCTTGTGCCAGTTCCTTTGATTCTCATCTACTAGCTTGCAAACAATGGTCGCAATGTTCTTGTTGCTTGACTCAGCTTTCCCATTTCCCTATGGGTAGTAGTTAGAAGAGTGAGATAGGGAGATTCCAAAGCCAAAACAAAACTCTGTGGGCTCGTTAGAAGAGAAATAGGTGGAATTTTCTACAACAATTTTATCTGGTATTCCAAAACAAACAATGATATTCTCCTTGATGAAGTTGCAAACTATTTCAGAGCTGGCTTGCTTGGTTGGGATGGCTTCCACCCATTTAGTGAAGTAATCAGTTGCAGTGAGTACATAAGTATGCCTTGCACTAGAATGAGGATTCATAACACCAATAAAATCTAGCCCCCATTACTGAAATGGTTCTTTAATCACCACAGGCTTGAGTGGCAATGCAACTAGTTGTGGCTTTCCAACAAATTGTTGGCATGCTTTGCATTTGGAAACCCAATCCTGAGTGTCTGCAAAGATGGAGGGCCAATAATATCTCCCTCTAAGGATCTTATGTGTGGTGAAAATTGCTGAGAAATGTCCACCACAAGCTTGATCATGATATGCCCTGAGAAACTTTTCTTGTTTCTCCTTATCTACACACCTGAGGAAACAACCATCTAGGCCTCTCTTGTAAAGTGCATGATTCCAGATCACAAAATTGGTTGCCTTTAGCTTGAGTGTCCTTCTTTTTTGTAATCAAGATGAGGAGGGAATTATCCATAAGTGAGGTAGTAAGCAATGTCAGCATACCACTCATTAGTAGTGGTGACAAAGAGCACCTATGGATGGTCTCTCTTGAATAGGTTGAGAAAACACCATATTTTTCTCCTGCTAAGCCTTGAGAGCTTCATCTTCAGCAATTATCTTGCACAAACCATTTCCTCTTACCAGATTAGAGGGTCTAATCTCCAAGTCATACTCTTGGGTATTTGCAATCCAACTTCCTCTCTTAGCCCCAAGATCTTGTTGAGTCAAAATGGACTTGATTGCACTTCCAGGGACCATCACCACTATATGGGAATTGAGAATGTAGAATTTGAAAATTTTAACAACTTTGACCACTGCGTAGGCATGTTTCTCCAATTGGATGTACTTTAGCTCATGATTTTTCAAAGGACAATGCATGAAAGCAATGGGTGCTTCCAAACCTTCATCATTTTTCTAAACAAGGACAACAAAGAGTGTATATTCTGATGCATAGCAATACATGAAGAACTCCTTGTTGAAATCGGAGATAAAGAGTTGGAGCTTTGCAATGGCTTTCTTGATCTCCTCAAATGTTGTTTTTCCTTCCTTATTCCACTTGAAACTTTCTTGATGTTTCATCATGAAAATTATATGCTTAGTCAGTTCGAGAAAAATTAGGCACAAAACAAAGAAGGAATTTTACCATTACAAAAAATGAATGAAATCCCTTCTTGCTGGTTGGTAAGGCTAGTGCTTGGATAGCTCTGATCCTCTCAAGATATAGGTGTGCTCCATGTTTGTTCACAATGTGTCCCAACATATTACCTTATGTGACTCCAAAAAGCATTTCTTTGGATTTAGATAAATGCCATGTTTCCTACACCTTATAAGGACTTGCTCCAAATGATAGATATGATCTCCCCTCCTCTTTGAAAAAACCGCAAGGTCATCAAGGTAAATGATAATGCAATGTTTCAAGTCTTTGAAGACCAAGTCCATTACTCTCTCTGGAAAGTGGCTCCAACATCGATTAATCCAAAAGGAATTATCTCAGTAGGAAAAAAGCTCCCCAAGGTGTTGTGAAGGCTATTTTGCTGAAATCCTCTTCTTCCACCTTGATTTGGTTATACCACGAGAATCCATCAAGCAAAGAGAGTATTTCAGATCCAGGTGACTATTTACAAAACATGATCCATGATTGGAAGAGGGTAGTTGTCCTTGGGAGATACCTGATTGATTTTGGAAGTCTACACAAATCCTTATTTCCCCATTCTTCTTCCTTATCGGCACAATGTTATCCACCCATGTTGAATGGTGGATGGGGAAGATGATTCTATAATTAAGCATCTTTGTCACCTCTTCTTTTATAACACTAAAAATCTTTGGATTATAGGGAATTTGTTTTTTCCTGAAGGGCTTAACTCCTTGCTTCAAAGGAATGGAGTGATGCATTTCCCTTGGCTACAAATATTTGAGTTCATCATAGGAATAGGCCAAGACATCTGAGTACTTTTTTAGTAGAGAAACAAACTTTATCTTCTCTTCTGGTGAGCAACATTTACCAATGTTAACCATCCTTGGATTCTCTGAAGTGCTAATGTTTTCTTGATCAAAATCAGATGGACACCGAGAAGACTATTTTTCTTTCTCTTAGATGAACCTGTCATGCTTGTCAAAGAGGTCTTCAAAAGAAACTAGGCCTTTGGATATTTTGTTTCCTTTCAGTTTGATTACTCCCTCTTCATCAATTCCCTCAATTCCTTCCTTCTCTTCTTTGGGGACTGATTCACGGTGTGGGTTTTCACTTCCTTCAAAGAAAAGATTATTGAAGTTATCCCTTTTTTCTAAGAAGGCTAGGATATGATTTTCATTATTGAAGACCTGCCAGTGATTTGCATTGTCTGGTACATTAGGTTTGAACACCATCTCAATGGTCACTTTATCCTTTCAAAAAGAAGGATGAGGTGTCACTAAGGAAACTGAAACTGCTAGAGAATCAACCTTTACATTCTGCTCCCTAGGGATAACTTCAATGAAGAATGCATAAAATTATTCAATGCAGTCCCACACTCTATTTCTATAGTGCCTGAGTTTGGGGAATTTCACCTAATATTGCTGGTGGACATACTTTACCACAACCTCTACATCACCTTTTCATCTCAACTTCTTGATTCCCATGTCATCTATTGCATTCATGCCTAAGAGTAATGCTTCATACTCTGCTTTGTATTATTTGTATTATCAAATTGCAGCTTGTAGGCAAAAGGATATACCTCATTGGAGGGAGAGTATAATACTACACCAGCTCCTGAACCTGCTCTGGAATGACTGTCATTAAACTCCATTGTCCAGATTCGGTATTCTTCTTCCTCCATGAGAAGTGGAAAATCCTCTTCCTTCTGTGATGTAAGGAGGTAATTTCCAAGCCCACAATCTTGAAAAAGGATATCAGCTCTTGGATCATCATACTTCCTTATTGTGAACTTCATTTTTCTCGATTGGCGTGAAACTTTTTCATTTCTCCTTTCATTGGTATAGTTGCGGATGAAAAATCCATTTTTATTTCTCCACCTAGATCTCTACAAAAACTTCTACTCAACAGCATACAAAAATATGTTGGGATGTCTACCACCAAAATGGTTAGGAGTATCTTCTTGTTAGGGTAATCAACTAGTGCAACATGAGCATCCTTAATCCTTCCTACCAATGGAACTTATTTGGATTCCATTGAGTAGCATGTGCCATTTACCCAGTCAAAGTTAGGCCAAGAGAATTTGTAAATTTTGCTTTGCATCACATTATATGAGGCGCCATAATATATAATGTAATTATTCAACTAGAAACCTTTGATGAGATGTGACAGGTAAAAAGCTCAACTCTATTGGTGGTAGAGGCACTGAGGGCTAGCATGTTTTGAGAATATGGTGTGGATGGTGTGGGAAGTAAGCCTTTAGAATTAGATATTGGGGATGAAGGGTTACCACCCTAGACTACCTTGATGAATCTGTCAAATTGTGTAGGATGTGTTTGTAGGTATTCAATTTTAGAGAGTTGGACTTTGGTTTTGCTAGCATGCTCTACAAAGTCAAATGAAGTTATGGTAGATGAGGAAGAGGTTTCAACAAAGGGATGAAGACTTAAATGGTATATGTGTAGTAACTTTTCTTTGTTGGGTTCTAATTTTCAAATGTAGCCATTGGCTTGGAAGGAGATGGGGGTATAGCCTTTGATTGAAATTTATATGCTGTTGTAGAACCAACATTTAGAAGAGAATTTCTCTTAACAACTTTTTAGATGAGAGGAAAATCAAATGACTTACTTAGCACAACAACAACAGGTGATCCTGAAAGGAATGATAACCGATCGTACCAAGCTAAGAACATAGATGCTAATCAAACACCACGATCAATAAGATGAAAGCAATTTTCCAGAATAACTTTACATAAACCTTTGCAAACAAATGAGAAATAATATCATATATTATTATGGAACTCAATGAAATACAACGAGAATGGGCCTTGCTTATACAGGCAAGGAATAACAATATAAGAACCATTTAAGGTCATAGATCAAGCCATAAACCATGGAAAGAACTAGTCATCAAAGAACTAGTCAAGTCCATAGATTTATGAGAGAACTAGACATCAAGGATCTAGTCAATACCATAAATCAAGGAAAGAACTAGTCAATACCATAGATCAAGGAAAGAACTATACCTAACAACTAGATAATATATCCTAATATCTAAATAAGACCAAAGAAATATCCACACACATAAGTGGGTGAGGATAAATACAATAAAGGTAAATAAAGTACCTAGGTGAACATGAGCTAAGGTAAATACCCACTCTAACGAGATCCTTGACAACTAGTGAATCTGGTTTCTCTTTAGCTGATTCCATGGAAGGTGGTAATGGTGATCATCTTCGATGATCTTGTTTTGTGGAGGATTTGAAGAGCTATCTTATTTGTTCTTCCTACTCTCGATTCTGTTGTAGAGGCTGAAACACCATTCTTGGATTGTGCAAAAGTGAAAAAAACACATGAAAAACTTGGATCTCCTTCATCACCTTCCTCCTCATCATCAACATATTCAATCGTGGCCATTGTGCATGCTGACCTATTCAATTTTAAGATAGTTTTTGTAGTCATCCATGCTTTCTTCTTCAATTTCCTCAAGGTCTGCTCCTTTTTATGATTCTCTAGTGTCACAGAGATGGCATTAATCGGTGGTTCTTAAAGAGTAAGAATACGAGGAGGTGGAGCAATTATTGGTCTATCAGGAAGATTTGGTCTCCTTGGAGCATTCCTCATTGTGATTTGTGATAGCTATTTCTTCAAAGAAACTAGGTCATTTGCCATTTTTTGGAACATTGGATCAGTGGTGACTGAATTTGAACTCTGAAATTTTTACTTCCCATTTGGTCCTTTCACTTTGCCAGAAATAATTACATCATCATCAATCTCAATTGCAAAGTCTTGAGCTTCCCTTAATGTTCTTGGTTAGGCTCTTCTGAGGAAGAAAAAAACTTCTGACGGAAAATCACTGATGAATAACCTTTTCAAGTTGTTTCTAGAGGGTATCAAATCTTCCGGGGATCCTTCTTGTCAACCTATCATACATTACTACAAAATATCTCATTGATTCTAAGGTCTCCTTCTTCATCTCGAACCAATTGGACTAGCAAATCCTAACAATCTTCTATGCTCTTGAACCTATGTTCAAATGCACTTATTATATATTCCCATCATGTGACAAATCTTGGGGGAACATTTATAACCATTCAATTTTTTTTTCTTGGAGTGAATCCATAAAGAGCCTAACTAAAACATCTTAATTTTCAACTCCCAACAATCCAAAAGCAATGATGAATGTTGCTACATATTATTCGGGGAGTTGAGAAGCATCCCCTTTGAATTTTGGGAAGTTTTTCTCGAGCCTCTCGGTAGCTCATGGAGTGCTTGAGCAAGATCCAGATGGATCGGTGTTTCTTCCCATGGTACATTATCCCTAAGGGCTTCACGATCACGATCCCGATCCCCACCCCGTGTCTGCTTTCTATCTTCTAGCCTTGCTAAGGCTGCGGCTTCTACTACTTTGCTCTTTCATCTGCCTCGGCTTGAAGTCTCTCGATTTCTTCGAGTTGAGATCTTATTTCTTCGTCAGGTCTTGCTTCTCTTTCTCTAGCTTCTTCTTCGGTCTTCACGTCAGTGAAGTCTACAAGGTTCTCATTTATGTATGAAAATTCACCATCTAAAGGATTGGCAACACTCAAGTTCCCAACGTGACTGGTTGCTTGAAAAGGAAGCCTCTAGATTCCGAGTAGCTCTTGTCTCCTTTAAATTTCCTCAAAAATGGGATCAATTTGTCCTCCTTGTCTCTATTTCCAAGTGAATCTTCTATCTCACCCACTTGAAAATCTATGCTCTTCTTTAGGGTGCTAGAATTTGTCTCTGCCTTTCCAATTCGACAACACGTTCCTCTTCCAGGTCCAAAATCCTTATGGCAATGAAGTAATGATTGAAACTTCATCTATTATGCCAAATAACTTCTCTCAGATCAGAAGCAATGTCTTCTTAGATGTGAAAGAGTAAATCAAGTCTCTCAATAGGAGGATTTCCTAGAATAGCCATGATTTACATCCATGTAGTTTTTGTGATTATTTCAATCTCAAGAACTTTTCTTCTAGAATATTTTTTTGTATTTTATGACCTTGAGGTCATTTTTAGGTGCAGATGCTACAAAATCTGCCCCACGGTGGGCACCAAAAACTGTTGGCGAGAAAATTTGTCTTGTGGACAAATTGGTGGGTTTCAAGCCAACGCTATGGGAATCTAAGTCCCTTTACTTGAATGGTGTAGCTTCTGTAGGTGCATGCATAAAATATGGGTTTCAATGGTGGCCTTTCGACCAAAGATCCAACATGGGCACTCCACTAACCCTGTGGAAAAGCTAGCAATGTATCGCTAGAGAAGAAAGTTTGTCTTGGAAAGGGGAAGGGGAGTGGAAATGGAGGTAGGAGAAAACTAATGTTGTGAGTAGAATATTAGATGCCCACACACATTAATTAGAAATTTCATTTACATGCATTTATAGTTAGAAGAAAAACAAATCCATAGGAGAAGCTACAAGACCGAATGAAATTCATTGGTCACAAGGTACCAATCAATCCCTCAATCAAAAAGGAAAAATTCCTTCTTTTATTATTGAAGCTAAATCATAATTTGTACAGAGCTTTGAGAATAGAGGAAAATCTAAGGAGAAGGGAAAAAAGAAGAAGTATGTCATTTTCTATCTTTTTCAGGTAAAGAGGACTCTGGTCTTTTTGAAATCAATTGTCATCCCTTAGAATGGCTCTGAGGAGCCATTATATCTCATGAAAAAATGGTTACAACTTTACAAATCATTTATGCCTCTTCAAATTCCTCCATTGCGAAGAAAACACTCATGGTGGGTTAAAAACCAAATCTTGCAACGTGAACGTTACATTTGATTTTCCAGTTTGAATACAAACCATTTGATTTTCTCTTATAACTTTGAAATCAGGCCATCCACGTGGTAGGAAGAGATTGGAGTGGGTACGGGGAAAGCCCTTTGCATTTTGCAATTTTTTAGAGATTTGGCAATTTGGAACAAATTGGCCCGCACCCCCGCTTCAACTTTTTAACTTAGGCACGTGGCACATTTTCATTGGAAATGGGGTCATGGCCCTTTTCTCAACATTTTAACCTTTTTTGGAAAAAAGGCTCAAAAAATCAAAGTTCTCCGCCATTCCGCTCTCCTGCTTTGACTTTTCAATGGCAGGCTTCAACTTTGACTTTTTCCTTTATAGCCTGATCGGGGTTGCGGGTCACTTTTTAACTTTTCACCTTTTTTGTAAAGAGGCTCAAAAACACAAATTTCTCCACCGACCCACTACTCCGATTGAACTCTTGACACGTGGCATCTTCTGATTGGAAATGGGGTCGCAGCCCTTTTCTCAACATTTTAACCTTTTTTAAAAAAGGCTAAAAAAATCAAAGTTCTCCGCCGTTCCGCTCTCCCGCTTTGACTTTTCAATGGCGGCAGGCCCGAGACCTTGGTGGAGCCACGGAGCATTCTAGAAATTTTACTTCACTTTTGGGAATTTGGTTAAATTTCCAAAAGTCCCCCGATGGCCCACTCTTTTGCTTTGAATTTTCAACGGCGGGCTTCAACTTTGAATTTTTCCTTTATAGTCTGATCGGGGCTGCGAGTCACTTTTTAACTTTTTGCCTTTTTTACAAAGAGGCTTAAAAATAAAGTTTCCACCGACCCGCTTCCATTAGGTATGTCCACGTACTGAGTGGATGATGGGGCCAAAATTTGATGGGGAAGAAAACGCCCATCATTCCTGACTGTGGGAAAATTACACAAAGGAAGAGAACTTCATCATTTTGAGTCCAATTTTTGAATTTCCTTGATGAGCCTGGAGGCATGGAGGAAAAACAATGATTTGACAACCCAAGCCATAGAACAAGTAAACAATTTTGATCAAAAAAGGAGATTGCAAGGAGGATATTACGTGCACAGAATGGGAGATGGAGAATTTCTCAAAACGAGAAAAACAAAGATTTAAATAGCACTAGGGCACAAATTTTTGCTATTTCTTCAAACTTTCAACTTGGCTTAAATACTTTAAGAGGGTGAGAGCTTGAAATTTCAAATTTAACTTGGAAAACGAAAAGTGATTTTTGGGAGACAACAAGCTTTATCATGATGTTTATATTAGATTATATTTGTCATTTGAAAATACTTGGTGTTAGTCTCTCTTAATTATACTTATCTTCTTTGATATGCATACATTTGGCATGCCCGGTGGGACATACTCCATTGTCTCATGGCATTTATTTTCAAGTTTTATAGTTTAGTTTTATTTTTGTTGTATTAACCCTCTTTTAAATTTTTAGATAAATCTTGTATTTCTTAACTTGTTTTGTTGAGTTTGCATGATTTTATTGCTCTTTGCATGTATAAGGGAGGTGAGGTGCTGCCAAAATTGAAGCTAATTGGAAAATATTTGAGATTTTTGACATTATTTTTTTCAAATCCCATGTTTTTGAAGTTGCACAAGTGCCTTGCATTAGCATTTAAACCTCCACATCAACGTTGAAACTCATGTGCTACCGTTGTATCTCGTGCGCTACCATGAAACTAGTTGTGCTACTATCGATAGCCCCACGCTACCATTCTCTGGAAATTCCACCTCTATGTAGCTCACACACTAATGTTTCAAAACTCTAGCATTTATGTTATTACCCATGTGTTAACATTGACTCGCTTTTCTTCTTTGTCTATAAAGAGAACTACCTTACGTTCTTGTTGAATTATCCTTGCACTACCATTGATTGCCCTACGCCCATTGATATCATTTATCTACTGTTGATAGCCTTGCCTCAATGTTTATATCCTTGTGCTACCATTGATAGCTGTACATTACCATTAAAACCCTTGCTTGTGCTAGCATTATGTGTCAAATTTTGGCTTGGATTTCAAGAAATTCCAAAATCTAATTTTTGGTGTTTGATGTTATTTTGTAGGTTTTTATTTGAATCAATTTTCTAACATGTCTAATGCTTTGATGAATGTTGTATTTCCATGATTTTCTTAAGTTAGGCTAAAGTTTGTGTATGCTCTTTTCTTGCACCTTTTGGTGATCTTGAGAATCAAAAGCAACTTTAGTCTTCTTTTTCTAACATTTGGATTAACTTGGAAATTTCATTATTCATTTTGCTTAAGGGAATGAACCTTTTTACAAAGCATTTTAATGGTCCTTTGATTTTAAAGTTTTCCATTTCTATTTATTTGGGTTAATTTTTGTGTCTTCTTTCTCTTGCATCTTTGGACGATCTTGAGAATCAAAAGCAACCTTTAATCCTCTTTCATAATATTGTGGATTTCTTGGAAAACTATTAGGTCTTGAGTGTAAGACCTAATTCGATTGTCAAAGAATCAGGATTTAAACAAATACTAACTACAATGTGTTGCAGTTTTCTAATGGTGTACAAAACCACATTTTTAATTCAAGATAAAAGACACCCAATTTATTCAAAACATTGTATTTACAGTTCGATAAGGGTAAAAACATGTCTCGCTTTGAGATGTGGGAAGTATCTTGGCATAAAACTCATTATGAGGATTACCAAAGGAACCCCGAAGTAGTCTAAAACTACAGGAAGTGCCCCACTACCTACTTAAATAGAATAAAAACCTGTGAGGAAATGCTTTAAGTTACCCGTATGAGGCCCCATTAATTAATTTGATTGTGGGGTAATGATCCTTTGTCTAGGATTTATTATAGAAAAGTGTACCTCTCTTAGGTAAGTATTGGTGAGTGTTGAGAATAAAATATTAGATAACCATTTAGCATTGGGGCCAACTTGACTTTATCCACCTTGTTCTAAAGAGCCTTCACAAAGCAATGACTTTCTTGGAGTTAAAACATTTTTATTTAAATAAGGGAGATTCCGTTAAAGTTGGAGCCGCATGTTATTCATCACAAAAATTACAAGGCATGATTTTTCTTAGTTTCTACCTTGTTTTTAAACAAGGTAAAACTATGCTAAAGTTAGGTTAAGAATTTTTCATCACCACTTGTTCTATCTCCTTTGTTTTCTTGTTGACCCGATTGGTCAAAAGAGAGCATTACATGTCGAACTACCAAAATAATCATGTCCACCACTTACATGACCATATTACAGCAAGAATGTTAAGTGTTGAAAGTGTGCTGGTATGTCCTCATGTTTTGGTAAGCCTTTGTCTTGATACCCACATCAATATGCTCTCATTGTAGTTTTAGGTTATCTCATCAATGATTTCCTTGGGTTGTTACGCTTTCTCGCATCATATCAATACATTTTGATACTTAAATCTTATTTTTATAAAACTTGATATAAATTTCTAAATTGTATTGTTACACTGATCACATAATACCAACTCCTTGTTATACCTAGACCTTGTTTTTGTCCAAACATTTCCTTGAGTTTTGAAAGGTGCTATCGCTACATGTGTTCACATTGTGTCAATACCATTTTGATACTAATATCTTGATTTCACTAAAATCTTGACTAACGTATCCAAGTTGTAATGTTGTGTTTTTCACATTTGTAGCCTCCATTGTTAAATACTTGGACTTTGTTTGTACTTAAACTCATTTGAGTATACCTTTAATCAAAATCACTTCAACACCATTTTAATACTTAAGTATTGTTTATCCCAAACTTGATTGAAGCATTGACATTGTGTTGTCATCATTAAACAAAACCATCTTTGAGACATAGGAGTAGATATTTTTGTGATTAGATCCTTGTTCGGAACTTGCTTGAATTTTCCTTGGTTATTATCATCATACAATTTCATATCCTTGGGATACTATTTGATTCGTTGACTCCTTGATTTAATTTACTTTTATTCTTTGGGATTATTTTCCTTGATTATTTGACATCCATTGTGGCATTTACAACCATCACACCGCTATTTTTCCTAGGGTCCTTTTAGTCTTTGTACACGTTTATCAAAATCTAGCTAAAAATTTCCCATTATGCCAATTATTATAAGAATGGGGCACCAAAAATTAGGGTCAAATCCTTTCGTAAATGAAAAATGAAACCCCTTATTTGAAGAAGAAAAATGGTTGACCATAGTGGCGATGAGGGGAAATCTCCTCAAGATGACTTCAAATTTGACCCTACCCACATGGATAAATTTCTATTCCAAAAATAAACAATGTCTTAGTGCATGTCATAGAATTAGGGGATAAAATTCCACCTAAATTTGACCACACTCTCCTCATGAACATGGTTAATGGAGAAGAAGAAGTAGAACGTCCCTTTCAATCCACTGATGATATATTAAATCAGGGGATTGCTTGTACTTCTAGTAAAAGGAATGAGGAAGAGGCACCTTCTAAAAACATTTGTAGTTATCACATACCCATTGTTTGAATTAACCGTGATGGTAACGAAGAACATGAAGAGCATGAAAAATCACCACCTCAACGTGAAACTAAATAAGAAACCCAAAATGATGAGGTCATAGTTAAAAAAAAACTACAAGCCCTTAACCACTAATTGACGAGCTTAACTTCACATGTTTACAAAGACTATGCTAAAAATCCACTTAATGAGAAACCTAGGGCTATATGCCAAGATTTTTATACTAAGAATCTGCGTAAATAAAAACCTAAGGATACATATCATGAGATATACAATGATAACCATGGTAATGAAACATCCAAATATAACCATGTATATATGCATGCTTCACCTACACGTGGAAAAATTTGATCAAGAATGACAATCTATGAAGAATTCCCTCGCCAATTTACAAGAAATTAACATGGGCCATAGTAAAAGTACCAATTTTAAGAACTATGCCCATATCCTTTTTGATAGAGCGATGTTAAGAATACCCTTTCCTCCTCATTTCGACTACCCTAAATTTGAAAAATACAAGGGTACATGTGATCCATGGTATCACTTTAAATAATTCTTTATGGCTTGTCAAGAAGTTTCCTATAGTGACAACTATCTTATCCACATATACCCACTTAGTCTTGGGGGCCAAAGATTGAATGGTTCTCCATATACCTAAAGGGTCTATCTTTGCATTCACTAAATTGGTAGAAAATCTTGTGCACCAATTTTCATTCAATATGGAAAGTGACATTACCATGTTAGACTTATGTAATGTCAAACAACGTAACAATGAGAACTTTGTTGGTTTCTTACAAAGATGGTGAGGGTTATCTAGTCGCTTCCCTTGCTCAATACCGGAGAAATAACTTGTTAGAATTTTTGTGCCAAATTTACATCCCGAAATTGCTTTCCAATTGTAAATGCACTATGTTAACACTTTTGAGGAGGTCATAGAAAAGGAAGTCAAATCATAAAAATTTTATTGGCTAAAGGGACATTGAAACCCTTTTCAAGAGAAAATCATGAGTCCAAACCTATAGAAAAACCTAAATTATTTGAAAAAAAGAATAAAAATGTTATAGGTGATTATATAAACGATTCAAAATATGTGCAAGTAGTCTAGAGTAGTACTCCTTTGAAGCTTACTTCAAATTACCAACCGCACTTAAGTCAAACATCGTGTGTTCACTCCTCTCACAGCTTTCTTTGTCATGGATATTAAAAAATTAGACATACCGAACATGATCAAATTACCTAACACTAAACCCTTCATAGATGATGTGCTAAAAGTGACATGGTACATAGACCATGAATACTGTGAATATCATTATGTTAAGGGTCATAACACCAACACATGTTTTAAATTAAAACACTTCATACAAGACCTTATTGATAGTGTAGAGGTTGAAAAGGAATCACATGGACCTAACAAATATTCTAATCAACAATTGGGAATTTACAAAAATCCATTTCCTAAGCATAACAAGGGGGAGAAAAATATGGATCAAGGTCAACCTTCCCAGACTAAAAGTGCCATTCATGTTTCCGAATCCAATAATCCATTTTATTCTCTTATTGGTTGTGTTTATCCAACTATTGAGCATGTAAATATTATAAAGATTAAATTAAGAGAGTGCGTTAAGGAAACAAGATGTACTCAACTTGTTATTATAGAACCTCCTTTTCCCACCCCTCAAGTATAGTCACTATGATATTTTAGAACAACTTAAGAATACTGATGCTAAGATTTAAATGTTAGATCTTCTTAAAATATTCAATGTTCATAAGGACATCCTTTGTAAAACACTTCAGGGGTCAATATTTTTAACTAATATTTATCCTATACGCTTCTAAGCCTTGGTTGTGTAAATTGCTCCTTCCAAAACATTAACTTCAGCCAACATGAGATTCCTATTGATGATTATACACACAATTTACCCTTGTATATCAAAGTCATTGATATATTAAATAGATATAAAGGGTGCTTGTAGACAATGGAAATATTTGTACTTTGAAAATTGTCAGACAATTAGGATGCACTGACATTGATTTGGAGCATAACATTATCACTATCAAGGCTTATGATAATGAGGAACGATAGTCACATGGTACAATCAACTTGCCTATGGAAGTTGGGCCTACTAGTCACGATACTCAGTTCTATGTATTTGACTTGGAACTACCATACAACATGCTTCTCGGTCACCCATGGATTCATGCCATGTAGACCATGCCTTCCACTTTCCATAAATGTCTTGAATTGTAACATGAAGGAAAAATTATTACCATTCTTGGGGATCCCCAACCCTTTTCCCATTGCAGAGCGTTGTCGGGTTATTTTACCACTACATACAACTTTCCTTCAACTGAAATAACTATTCAAATTTAGTCATAGACTCTTGCCTCATGTATTGATCTAGATACATTATGCTCACAGGATAATGGTGCTTCTATCTCTATATATCCCTTTTATTAATGGGATATGAAATTCCTTGCAACTTGCTGCAAAGAATATAATCTCTAACATGACCCCTTATTTCTAACCTCCTCTATCACCTAGAATGCAAGGTATGCCTTGCTACAAATATCAATGGTCTCGGGAACATGATTAAATTCACACTTTCACTCCCGGTGGAATTTTGTCGATGATAAATTTCTCCAAACTTCTATACCTCTATCTCGTGATAATGAGATGGATTCATGATATGAAGTGCCAAAATATTCCATCTCAAAAAAATGATGTATGCCATGGGATATCAAAGATATGGATGTGGCATAGATGAGTAAGGTATGCGGGAGCCTCTTCCAACACCACATCACAAGGTAGATAAATATGGTATTGGAATTTGACCATACAGTCCCGTCCTTTGGAGATCGAAGCTACCTCTTTTGAATGAGAAGATAGTTCGTCTGATTATGAAAGAAAACCAAATTCTCATTGTAGTATTGATGAAGACATTGCCTCTACGAACCTATTTCCTAACATGGCTATCCTAACCATATCCCCTACCCCTCATGAATTGAATCTTGTCCATCCTTCTCTCATCAACTAGGACAAAAAAACACATACCAACTAATTTATTTGAGAACGATGAAGCAATTGGTGAGTTTATGGGTCTCTGTGACGACATTCCAGTTGGCGACCATAAGAAGGGCTTCTCCATCAACCTAGATGTATTCACATAATTTAGGGAGGAGGCTAAGTTGTGTGGTCACAAAAAAAAAAACATGGGAAAGATATCCTCTGAAAATCCTTTTCAAAATAAAAAGTCTAGGTTCTATAGTGAAAACCTCTTTGAGGCACTAGTGGATAAACAAATGGAAAATCAATGGTCATAAAGAATGACCAGTCTAAGGGTGAAAATATTGTTAAGATACCCTTAGAAGAAGATATCAATCTCCACCCCGATCTTATGTGCATGGAAGATGAATCCAAACCGCTCGTGGTGGAGACTAGTTGTCATACAAATGTGCAATAAGAAAATTCTCAATTTTTGATCATGACAACCATACCCTACCTGAAATTTTTTATCCAAAGGTAAAAATGAGCCCTCCTTCCTATCACCCTAATCCACGAGTTAGTTCCATCCCTTCTCTTTGAAGTAGTTCAAGTGTCATGTAAGTGTGTTCTTAGGTGATCTAGGGGTATTCATTCATTCCATGTTCTTCCCAAGCCATATCCACCAAGACAAACTTCTCAACAAGCTTGGGAAGGGATGTTCTCAAGACATCTCAAGGTCGGTGTACACCCCTCGAAATAGAACAGGAACTAAAACCCATAAAAAGGAAAATTTCTCAATCAGTTTTGGATGGTTCAGGGAAGTTTTACAAGTTTTGGAGTAGTTTAAACAACATTGAGTCTCGAGGCTTAGGAAATACACAATGAAAAAACAACCCTTGAGCTTTAGGAAATGATTCCAAGATCTCGGAAGGAGTTAAGAGTCAAAAATATATTTGGAAAGGTATTTTAGAGCCCTAGAGGATGGAAAAATCAGATTCTTCATAACACCTAGGTGAAATATGTCCACAACTAGTTTTTGCATGCACAACCTTGGAGATTGAGAAAAATCACAAATATAAAGTGTTAAATGGGAATCAAGATTGAATAACCCCTCAATTGGATTAATAAGGTCACTTTCAGTCAAGATCATATAAAATTTCATCAAAAAACTCCACCGGAAGGTTCACATATGATCTTGACAAGTCACTCCCAAGGTACATCTCCAGTGGTTAGTCAAATTTTGGGTTGGAAATCCAACCAATGGGAGAGTGACGCACTTTTTTCACCAAGTGCACAAAATATTTGGTGTAATAGGTGCAAGAAAATTCACCCCTACCCTATTTGGGCCCTTGGACCCTCCACATGACCACAATTCAACTCTTTTCGCAAGGTTAAGCCCCCTAGGCTCCATTTCCTAGCCCTCACTCCATGCAATCAAACTCCACCAATTTTCAAGCCAGGGCAAGGGAAATTTTTGTGTCCCATGTGCACCAAATATTTGGAAAATATGGGACACATAACTCCCAACCCTCCCATTTAGGCCATTGGTTCCCCATATGACCCAGTCTCAACCCCCATGGAGAAGGTAGTCAAAACAAGTACATGATCTTCGGCGGAAGATTACGAGAGCTATGTAAGGAGTTATGAGGCAAAAAAATACTCATTAGAAATATAATATAATCCTATACAAGGTGGAATCATCATATTTTTCACAAACCCTTGGCACTTTTCAAGGGAGCTCATTCTTTGTAAGGACAATGGGGAAATATCTAGGATTTTAAGGAATAATAAAGGTATAAGAACATCACCATTGTGTTAAAAATTCATTTTCCATGCAATTTCATATAAATAAGCATGTGAAAAGATGTCTGGGAGCTCAAGTTATGTGCCCGACAAGTTACTCCACAAGGTGAAGGAGTTAGCCATTTTTGGTGAAAATTTGGACCAATGGGAGAGTGGCACAATTTTGTGCACCAAGTGCACCAAGGCCTTGGTGCACATGGTGAAATAAAATTCACCACCCTTCCATTTAAGCCCCTAAACCCCAATGTGACCTCCTCTAAGCCCCTTTTTGCAATCTAAGCCCATGTGCACATTTTCCTAGCCCTCGTTACGCTCTAATCGGAATCCGCAAAGTGGCCTAATAGGGATGAGGCATACTTTTTATACCAAATTAACCAATCCTTTAGTGAAATTGGTGCAAAAAAGTGTGCTCCTTCCCATCCATTAAAATTATAGAAAGTTTTCTTCTTTGTCGTCTTGCTTCCACTGCTTCTTTTTTTTCCTACAAACACATCCGTGAAAGCTTTAACAATAAATCCTTCCTCTCCTCCATTGTTGCTACATAAAAGCCATTTATAGGATCTAAATCATCCTTTTTCCACCATTCCTTGTTTTTGTAACCTAAAAAAGAAAGATTTTGAGAAAAAACCATGCCCATGTGTTACAAGAAACCCTCATAGGCAAAAATGGTAAAATGTTCATATCTCATGATCCTGAGCATAGATTGAGATGAAATTTTTGTAGACCTCCTAATTTTCAAAGGACATAAATAATAAATTTAAGGAATCTAAAATAATTCCATTTATTATTTAATTCAACAAAAACTTCATTTTGTGTCATAGCTCCCATTTTTCAGATTTCCCATCAATCTGCAATCGGATGAAGAAGAAATTATGAACATAAACTCCAAACGAAAAACCTATCCCAATGGAGTTAATTTCATCGCAATCAGAGGTGAAATTAAAACTTGTAAAAATCTCCACAAATCCATTAATTTCTACCCTAGTAGCTCCGTGCCCGAAACCCATGTTAGGAATTTTTTTGTATTTTTATTTCTCGAGCTTTCAAGAGAGTGAAACACAATGAAATTTAGAGTCCGTGATCATGACAAAGAGCTGAATCCAAGAAACATTTCCCATTGCAAACTGAGGCTTTTTCACCATTTAATAGAAATAACATATTATTTGATTCCCTACATGCTAAAAATGATAAATTCCCACTAAATTTAAAGTTTGATCACTCAAGGAAAGTTAGGAAATATTTCAAAACGAGAAGTAACACAAAAACATCAATTTTCCCAAAATAGTAGGTCCCCAAAAAGTAACCTAATAAAAATAGAAATATGCTAAAAATAACAATGCCTCGAAATGGAAGAGGATGGAATGTGCCAGAAGGTTCAGAAGGTGAAATTGGGGCAAAATATGGTGATATGTCCCAAAATGGCAAGTCATGATCCCATATTCTAAAAATAGAAAGTTTCAAATGTTAAGGGCGAAGAAAGTTACGAGATGGTCTCATTCTCACTCATATTTCCAATTTTTGGACTTTACATGGGGTTGTAATATGGTTTCATGGGTAAAAAAAAAAGGAACTAGATCTTCACGAGAGGTCTTATAAGCATCATCATGAGTGCAATAATATACAAAGGCAAAATAGGGCATCGTAAGGTGTAACATGTGAATTCATCTTCATAACTTGGGAGTCAAATATTCAAAATAGATCAGTTAGGGTGTGTTTAATGTGTCAAGGAGGATCTATGTGAACATTTCCTATGTTCATTCTTGAACATTGTTTTTCAACACTCATTCCATAGTCCAGGGTATCTTTGCATCATGCGAAGGAAGAGGCTATGATCATCATCGACAAGATCTCCATCAATCGCAGGGTACCTTCATCTATGGGAGCATTTCTTCCTTTCTCTCCTTAATTATTTCTTCTCTTATCTCCCCATTTTTTCCTAATTATTCTTTGTGAGAAATCATGACATTCGTCTTATTCATTAAAGTGACTATAGTCTAAAATGTAATAAGTTTCCCTTAATTTATAAAAGGGAACTTAATGTTCTTCCTAAGAATGCAAAAATTCACGAATGGAAAAAAAAATGAAAGGTAACATGGGGGTAGATAAAGATTCATTTTTGTCCTATATAATGTAATGACATAATTTTGCTCGAGGGTTGTCAATTTTGTACTCAAGAGAGAGATCTATTGAGCAAATACAAGAGATAACATTCTTCTACTTTCCTTCACCATTTTTCCTCCATTCCTAGCATTGTACAACTTGATATAAAAATGTCAATCAAGAAAGGGATTGTTTCTTTTCATGACTTATGAATGTGTGCAACTTTGTGTGCATGGTTTCCTCTAGGTCGTTGGCATAGTAAACTTGTTGTTTCCTTCTAATTAATTATGAATGTGAACTTTCTAATCAACCCTAGCGAGAATCTGATTTTCTACTCACAGATTTGGTTTTCCTTATCTAATTTCCCACTCCCCTTTCCCCACATTTCAGCAAATTCCTCCCTTACACCTCATTGTAAGCATTTTCCATGGGTACAGTGGAGTGTACCTATTGGATCCTCGGCCTCTTGGCCAATCAAAATTTCCCATTTTTGCCATTCACAATAAAGTGGAGTCTGTATCACCCAAGAAAAAGAACTTGGAGTTCCGAACGTTGGCTAGAAACCCACCAATTTTTCCCTTGAAATTTTTCATCATCACCGACGTTTTGTCACCCACTGTGGGATAGACTTGGCAGAATTTACACCCAAAATATGATCACAAGATCAAGAAAATACAAAAATAAAATATTGAAAAAAATCAAAAAATTGAAAAAATAAAAATAAAAGTTCATGGAAATCCATTGCTGAAAGGCACACTGCTGATTTCTGCACGTGACCTTTCACATTCCACATAGTGTCCTTTCATATTCCCATTACAAAATTTTCTCAAAGACTGGATGAAGGAAGATAAACTAGGTTGAGCAGGTTGAGAGGTGTTGTTGATTCCAATTTTGAGGCTTTGCAAAATAAACAAGAAAAAATCAGAGATAATCCCTACTATTTTTCTCAAGCCTCATCCCCATCCGGGTCTTCAATAAATTCACCTAGAAATCCCATCCAAAATCCTAGTGATACTCCCCCTTTAAAATATCCTATTTTTCAACCATCATTGAGCATTGAGTTCCTGGAGGAAGAAGAAATACCAGAAGAAGAATTGGAAGAAGAATTTGTAGAAGAAAGAGAGCCGAAGCAGAAAAAAACAAATGGTGTATGAAGCGGAAAGACCTCAACCCATTGTTCCATGGGAAGAAATACATGTTCACTTTCTCTTGAACCACCTCTTCATGATCTAGAAATAGACTCCCACAAGAACTTTCTAAAGTTTTAAGGAGATGACATAAAAATCCTAAGAACACACATTTCCACTTTCACCACATCATGCCTAATTCTTGGAGTTGCACATGAAGATGTTACAAGTAAGGTTGTTCATGGAATATCTCCAAGAAAAAAAAGAAGAATGGTTCTACCTCTTTCCCACTAGATCAATCACTCATTGGAATGATATCAAAACCAAGTTTGAGGAAAGATTCAAATTTTTTGAGGGCTATTAGGATCTCCTTAATCAATTGGCACAAATGAAGAAAGGTGAAAATGAAACTATGAGAGAATTCATGGCTCATTTTGACTGGTTACTCCATAGGATACCGGAAGAGGATTCACCATCTGAAAATAATGTCAAGAGATTCTTCATCAATGCTCAATCACCAGAGGTAGGATTCTTCCTATGAAGGTTTCAACCAAGGAATCTAATAAAAGTGCAAATAATGGTCATTGAACTTGATGATGATCTCATCCTATTTGGAAATATCAAGAATACCTCAAAGGGAAAGGCCCAACATCCTGAGACAAGAGAACTTATCCATTTTTACAAAATATGGAAAAAAATGTCATCACTAAAGAGGGAAATTTTTGACCAATTATATCCTCAAAGAAACAATAGAAATAAGATTGCATGATCACCCCGAAGGCTTGCCTTGGAGGCCCCACCTATCAATGAAAGTTGTAGGAGTCAAGAAGATGAAGGAGAGCTCGAACAAGAAAGTAGAGATGATGATCTAATAGAGGTTGAAGATGTAGATAACAACACACAAATAAGATTTTGTGAGTACTCTGGAGGCAATAGTGAAGATGAACCTAGTCTCTCATGTGTAGTGTTCATCCATTCCCAGCTTGAAAAAGAGATTCTTCCTCCACTGCTGCTAAAAATAAGAAGACTAAAGATCCTCCTGTGGTGACTCCACAAAACAAAATAATAAGTCAAGGATATCCACTTCCACCTTACATGGAGTCAACATCAAAGAATCCCAATTATAGCAAAGGAGAGGACCCCCTTAATTCCAAGTCTTCTAATGCCCCTTCTCAATCTAAATCCATTCCTAAAATCTAGTGATTTAAAATCTTCCACTTTACCTTTTAAAAAACATTTGTTCCCCAAACATCTACCCCTACTTCCAAACCTATCCCAACTCCAAAATCAGTCCCTTCACCCCCTTGTCCTCATCTTATCCTTTTGACATTATAGAATACACGAACATAACCGAAGTCCAGATTACTGAAACTGAATATTTGTAGACTCATCCCAAAATATTTGAGAGATTCATTCAATATATTAAGAGTGGTAGTTTAAAACCCAATGTTATAACTCTCTGTTCTAAATAAATACTACCAAACCCACCTACACCTCCATCACAGAATATGCTTGCATTGTGTGCATTAAAGACTGACAAGGTCTATCATTTCTACATCTCCCTTCTTGTTGGAGAATATGTATTTAACAACTACATAATATATTCTAGTGCCTCTAACAACGTGATGCCCACAAAGGTTTCCAAGGATCTAAAAATCACCATGACCCCACCCGGTGGCTCTTGTTACTCCTTAGAGTCAAAAGAGGTCCCACTTGTAGGGAAGGTCAAAGATGCACAGGTGGCTCTCACCAAATTTCTTGATAAGAAGGTTTCAACAATGATTTTGGTAGTAGACATTCTAGATTTGTTTAGAATGTTTCTAAGTAGGATTTTTGTCAATAGTTGGGGGTAAGATCCAGATGAACTGGTCTTCCACAACCATCTTGGTTAAGGGAGACATGGAAAAATTGCTTCCAGAAAATAAGATGAGGTACACGGTGCAAAAAGTAACAAATTTAGGAGCTAAAATTTTGTACCAAAATACCAGGAGGATAAATATTTTCATAATGAATGAGGAGGAAGAGGATATTCCCATCTTGATAAGACCGAAGATTCATTCTTAGAGGGGTGTAGAACTTGAAGAAGAATTGAGGAAGTTTTAGATGTAAGAGGGTAGCGTGAGTTTCTAGAAGATGTGAGCTATGAAGAAGAGGAAATGGTTCTTGGTGAATCTCAAATGGAGAAACCAATTTGTATGCCTACCCATGATGAGGAAATATTTTCATTCCCATTTGGAGATGAAGATGATCTTGAAGAGACAAGATCAGCTTGTGATGAATCCACAATAGTTTTGAAAGAATGGTCTATGCAATAATTGCTAAGAGCCGCAAAAGAGATAGAAGAACCTGAGCTCATTCTCGAACTTATGATGCAAGCTATGGATCTACAAGACAAGCGTGAATCTGATCTAGGATGGTCAATTGATGCAAATCATGGTGAAATTGAAATATATCAAGGTTAAGAACCTAACATCCATCCCGAGGTAATGGTTGATGATTACAACAATGAAATGGAATTATTTCATTTCCCATTTGAAGAAAAATACTCTTCCCATGATGAAAAATATGAAATAGAGGGTGTTGAAGTCATTAAAGGTGAAGATCCCCTTAAAAAGGAGTAGTGGAATGTAATAAGCTTCAGGGAAATGAAGTAATCCCTCTAGATAGTTTCCTTGAGCTTCAAAATGAAGATTCTTCAAAGACGTACAAAGATGAGCCACATGAAGCAACAAAGGAGAACTATGTGCAAGAAATTCTAGATACGTGGTAGAAAGTGTGGAAGATCCTGAGCTAATTATTGATCTCTTAGCTCGTGTCATGGCCATATAGGACAAGTATGAGGTTACTTATGATCCTCCATTCAATCTTCAAGCACCTAATAGTATAGTAGAGATAAAAGATAGGTCCGAGGTTTCTCATGGAAAAGAGGTTGATGAGCATAGACCTAGGAAAGATAAGAACTCAAAATATTCAAGAAATTTAAATGAAAATCAGCCCTAGGCTAGTGATGGGATTCTAAATGAATAATAAGTGATGTGGGTAAGCACAAAAAACAACTGGCACTATGAAACTGATTTCAAAGGGAATGAAAGAAATGGAATTTTTGAGTGAAGGCCGGAGAAACAAGAAGCTCATGTAAACTCACTCCTACCAATTAAACATATAATCATGAAAGCACCTGCATTTCATAAACAGTTAAGGAGAGGATGCTACTTTCTTGAACCGGTCAATGGATTTGTGGAACAACATCACTCAGTGTTTCCCACTCAGGGGTAAGCTCGAGAGAAGAGAAGCATGCTATAGTGAAAGTGGGTTGTCCCCTATTTTTTACTATAGGTGGTTTAGGTTTGTTTCCCCTTTCCCATTTGTGTGCGTTTTCCCCTTTGTTGTGTTTGTGTGTGTTGTCCCTTTTTGTCTATCTCTTGCAAGTTGTGCATGTTCTACAAGGCCTAATGGATAATGAATTGGTCAACGTTATGGGTTGTATTGAGATTCTAGATTTCTCATGTGATTTCCTCATTAATATCGATCCATTACATGTCCCCAAGATAGAGCTAGTTGTTGTCATGTAAATGCATAACAAGAAAATTCTCAATTTTTGAGCATGACAACCAAAGCCTACCCAAAATGTTTTATTCAAAGGTCATTATGAGCCCTCCTTCCTATCACTCTAATCCCCAAGTCATTCCTATCCCTTCTCTCTAAAGTAGTCTAAAGTGTCATGTTAGTGTGTTCTTAGGTGATTTAGGGGTATCCAGTCATTCCTTGTTCTTCCTAAGCCAAATTTACCAAGACAAACTTCTCAACAAGCTTGCGAAGGGCTATTTTCAAGACTTCTCAAGGCCGATGTACACCCCTTAGAATATAATGAGGATAAAATACCCATAAAGAAGGCAGAAAAGAGATCCAAGAGCATTTTTAATAAGTTTTAGAAGGTTCTAGGAAGTTTTTCAAGTTTTGGAGTAGTTTCAACAACAATGAGTCTTGAAGGCTTAGGCAGTGCACAATGTGAAAACATGCCATGAGCTTTAGGAAGTGATTTTGAGAGCTCTGAAAGGAGTTAGAAGTCAAAAAATATATTCGTAAATGTATTTCATATCCCTAGATGATGAAAATATCACATTCTTCACAAAACCTAGGCGCACTATGTGCACTACATGTTTTTGCATGCATAACCTTGGATCCTGAGAAAAAATCCTAAATTTTAGGGGGTAAATGGTGGAATAAATCTCTAATAACCTCACCATTTGATTCAAAAGTCCATTTTGAGTCAAGTTCATATAAAATTTCATCAAAAACTCCATAAGAAGCTCTAGATATAATCTTGACAAGTCGCTCCCTAAGGTACATCTCCGAGTTAGTCAAATTTTAGGTTGGAAATCCAACCAATGGGAGAGCAGTGCAATTTTTTACACCAAGTGAATAAAATATTTAGTGAAAAAGTGCAAGAAAATTTACCCCTACCCTATTTGGGCCCCTGGACCCTCCACATGACCGCAGTTCAACTCTTTTCACAAGGCTAAGCGCCCTAGGTTCCATTTCCCGAGTCCTTGCTCCGTGCAATCACACTCCGAAACTTGTCAAGCTAAGGTGAGGGTGAATTTTTTTATACCATGTGCACCAAATATTTTGGACATTTGGGACACATAACTCCCTAGCCATTCCATTTAGGCCATTGGTCCCCCATGTGACCCAATCTCAACGCCTAGGGAGAAGGTAGTGAAAACAAGTACACGATTTTTGGTGGAAGATCCTAGGAGCTATGTAAGGAGCTATGAAGCAAAAATACTCATTGGAAAGATAAAATAATCATATATAATTTGGAATCATTAGATGTTTCACAAACCCTTTGATATTTTCAAGGGAGCTCATTCTTTACAAGGAAAGCTAGAAATCCTGATCAAAACAGGAAACTTTAAGGCATAATCAATGTATAATACCATCACCATTGTGTTAAAAATTAATTTTCAATGAAATTTAATTTAAATAAGTGTGCAAAAATATGTTTGGGAGCTCAAGTTATGTGCCCGAGAAGATCCTCCACAAGGTGAAGGAGTTAACCATTTTTTGGTGAAAATTTGGACCTATGGAAGAGTGGGGAAATTTTGTGCACCAAGTACACAAAGAACTTGGTGCACATGGTGCAAGAAAATTCTCCACCCTTCCTTTTAATCCCCTGAACCACAATGTGACCTCCTCTAAGCCCCTTTTTACAATCTAAGCCCATGTGCACATTTTCCTAGCCCCCTCTCTGTCCAGCGGGAATGTACCGCTAAGTGGCCCAATAGGGGTGGGGCACACTTTTTGACACAAAATTCACCAAGCCTTTGGTGAAATTAGTACACAAAAGTGTGCTCCTTCCCATCCATTAAAATTACACAAAATTTTCTAACGTCGTGTTGCTTCCACTCGCTTCTCTTTTTCCTGCACACACATCCGTGAAAGCTTAAAATGGTGGCAATCCTTCCTCTCCTCCATTATTTCTACATCAAGACCATTTATATCATCTCAATCATAATTTTTCCACCATTCCTCACTTTTACAACCTAAAAAACCAATATTTCTGAGTAAAAACAATGCCCATGTGTTCTTTAGAAACCCTCATAGGCAAAAACGGTAAAATGCTCATATCTCATGATCCAGAGCATGGATTGAGATGAAATTTTTGCAGACCTCCTCATTTTCAAAGGCTATCAAATTTTTTTAGGGAATTTAAAATAATACCTTAGATTATTTAATTCAACAAAATTTTTATTTTGTGCCTTAGCTCCCATTCATCAGATTTCCCATCAATTTGGTAGTTGGATGAAGAAGAAATTATGAACATAAACTCTAAAAAAACCTATCCCAATGGAGTTGATTTCATAACAATAGGAGGTGAAATTAAACTTATAAAAAATCTCCGCAACTCCATTAATGGCTTCCCTAGTAGCTCGTGCCCAAAACCCGTGCCAAGTGAATTTTTATTTTTTTATTTCTGAGCTTTCAAGTGAGTGAAACACAGTGAAATTTGGAGCATGTGATCACGACAAAGAGATGAATCCAAAAATGTTGTCCCGTCGCAAAATAAGGCCATTTTCACCACTTACTAAAAATATCATATTCTATGTTTCTCACATGCTAAAAATAGTAAGTCCCCCTAAATTGTAAGTTTGATCACTCGGGACAATTAAAAAATTACAAAATGAGAAGCATGAAAAAAACAATTTTTTTCCTAAAGTAGCATGTCCCAAAAAAGTAACCTAGTAAAAGAAGAAATATGCTAAAAATTACAATGCCTCGAAATTGGAAGAGGAAGGAATGTAATGGAAGGTTCATAAGGTGAAATTGGGGCAAAATATGGTGATATGTCCCAAAATGGCAGGTCATGATCTCATATTCTAAAAATAGAAAGTTTTAGTGTTGAGGGAAGAAAGTTATACATGGCCTCATTCTCACTCATATTTATGCTTTTTGAACTCTCCATGTGGTTGTAAGATGGTTTTATGGGTCAAATGGAGGAATGAGAAATTCACAGAGGTCTTAGAAGCATCATCATGAGTGTAATGGTATATAAAGGAAAAACATGGCATTGCGAGGCACAACATGTGAATTCATCTTCATCACTCGGGAGCTGGGTGATTCAAAGAAGATTAGTTGGGGTGTGTTTAATGTGTCAAGTAGGATATTTGTAATCACATCCTGTGTTCATTCTTGAACAATTTTTTTAAACACTCATTCCATAGTCTAGGGTATTCGTGCATCATGTAAATCAAAAGGCTATGATTGTCATCGACAAGATATCCATAAATCATGGGGTACCTTCATCTATGGGAGCATTTCTTCCTTTCTCTCTTTCTTCATTCTTTCTCCTCTTCTCTCCCCATTTTTTCTAATTCTTCATTTTGAGCAATCATGACATTTGTCTTATTCATTAAAGTGACTATAGTCTAAAAGGTAATAATTTGCCCTTATTTTATAAAAGGGGACTTAATGTTGTTCCTAAGAATGCCAAAATTCAAGAATGGAAAGGAAAAATGAAAGGTCACCATGGGGGGTAGATGAAGAGTCCTTCTTGTCTTATATAATGTAATGACATACTCTTACTCAAGGGTTGTCAATTTTGTACTCAAGATAGAGATTTATTGAGAAATACAAGAGAGATAATATTATTCTACTTTCCTTCAACATTTTCACTCCATTCCCAACATTGTACAACTCAATATAAAAATGTCAATCAAGAAAGGGATTATTTACTTTCATGAGTTATGAATGTGTGCATGGTTTTCTCTGGAAGTTGGCATAATAGACTTATTTTTTCCTTCTAATTAATTGTGAATGTGAATTTTCTAATCAACCATGGTGACAATATAATTTTCTACTCACAGAGTTGGTTTTCCTTATCTAATTTCCCACTCCCCTTTCCCCACATTTCATCAAATTCCTCCCTTACACCTCGTTGTAAGCATTTTCCGTGGGTATTGTAGAGTGTACCTGTTGGATCCCCAACCTCTTGACTTATAACAAAATTTCCCTTTTTTTTTCACAATAAAGTGGAGTTACACCACCCAAGCAAAGGAACCTAGAGTTCCAGAGTGTTGGCTAGAAACCCACCAATTTATCCCCTGACAAATTTTATTTCCAACAAGACCATATATGTGAATATTGTAACAAAGGATCAACCTAGAATGGTTAAATTGGGAGTTTCACTCTCAAGATAGGAGCATAAAAGTTTTTCCATGCTTCTTCGAGAGTTTTTAGGCATATTTTCTTGGTCATATGCACACATGCCAATCTTAGATCCCTCATCGGCGTGTATAACCTAGTTATACATGAAGAAACAAAGCCCATTAAGAAAAAAATTTGAAAGATGCATCCTCACGTCGCACTTTTAGTCAAAGAAGAACTTGAGAAATTACTGCAACAAGATTTATTCAGCCTTTTAACTATTCGAGTGGATTTCTAATATAGTGCCTATACAAAATAAACCCATTGACATCATCATTTGTATATATTTTTGAGGTATTAATAAAGCATGTCCTAAGGATGACTTTCCTCTTCCAAAAATCAACATGATTGTCAATTCAACTGTAGGATATGAGATGTTATCCCTCATGGATGGATTTTCAGGATATAATCAGATTAAGATTACAAAAGAGGATCAACATAAGACTACTTTTACTACCCCTTGGGAAATTTTGTTACCAAGTCATGCCCTTTGGCCTCAAGAATGTAGGCACAACCTATCAAAGGGCCATGATTGTCATCTTCCATGACATGTTGAATGATATTATGGAGGATTATGTTGATGACATCTTGGGAAAGTATAGGACTAGAGAGGACCATCCAAAATCCTATGATGCATCTTCCAATGTCGTCTTAGAGACTACAAGGTCAGGATTAACCCAAATAAATGTGTCTTTGGGGTGCTATCAGGAAATATTTTTAGGTTTTATTGTTTTAAGAAGAGGAATTGAGGTGGACCCAAAAAGGTCTTAAATATCACATAAATGCCTCCTCCTAAGAACCTAAAAAAACTATGTAGTTTAAAGGAAAATACAAGCTATCCACTTATTCATTTCTCAAATCACGAGATAAGTGTCATTCCTTCACCCATATTTTTAAGAAAGATGTTGTTTTTCATTGGGGTCTTGAATGCCAACAAACACTTTCCTTGCTTAAAGAATTGTTTTCTAAACCCCTTGTCCCTATGCCACCCACTCCAGGTGAACTATTGCTTCTCTATATCTTAGCACCTAATTTTCTATAGGGCACACTTCAAGCTCACTATGATATAAATAAAAAAGAGAAATCCATCTACTACCTAGGTCCAATTTGATTTCTTATGAGATTAACTACCTAAAAATTAAAAAATCTTACTTGGCCATTGTTTTTAATTTCCAAAATCTCCAAAATTATCTATTGAATAAAAGACCAAGATTAATAAAAAATTTCCCCACTTAAGTACTAATTGTATAAAACAACACTTATGGAGAGGATGGCTAATTGGATCATCTTACTCAGTGAGTTTGATATTGAGTATGTTAACCAAAAATCAGTCAAAGGAAAGTACTTGCATATTAACTAGCTAAAGCCCCTTTACCAGGAACTAAACCATTGAGTCTGGAACTTCCAAATGATTCTATGATGTATATTGAGGAATCCATCACATGGAAAATGTACTTTGATGGATCATTTACCTTTCATGGATTAGGAGTAGTTGTGCTTATCACTCCTACATGATATTTGATTCCTTAAGCATTTAGACTTGGTTTCCCCTGTACAAAAATACACAACTGAATATGAAGCCCTCATTTTAAGACTCGAAAATTGATATAATATGGGATATCAGATAGGTCAATGTTATAGATGATTCTCAGCTAATCATAAAACAAGTAAATGATGAATATAAGGTTAAGGATGAGAATCTCATCCCTTACAAGAAATTATTTGATACTTTGAAAGAATTATTTGTACATAACACTTTCCAATAGATACCCAGAGGAAAAAATATCTCAGTGGATGTCATGGCTACCATTGGGTCTTTTGTACTCATCCCACCTAGAAACAATTCCATGATTTTCTTTGTGGATAATTTGACAACACCTACATATGACATGCCAAAATCTTGCTTGGTATGTGAAGTTGTTGGTCCCTTATCCCCCTAGTATCTTGACATCTATAATTACCTACATGACATAATATTTCCTCCTAACATTTCTCATTCTAAAAAATGTAACCTTATCTAGTGCATATCACACGATACCCTACTTAGAGGCACACTCCACCATTGGGGCTATGATGGGAATCTATTATGATGTCTTAACTGAGAAGAATCTATCTTAGCAGTCAAAGAGGTGCAAGAAGGCATCTGTGGGGCTCATACAAGTGGAATGGTTCTTTCTATGAAGCTATTAAGAGTAGACTATTATTGGCCTACCATGGAAATTTATTACTGTGAGTATGTCAAAAAAATACTTGCTATGTCAAAAGTACGAAAATTTAATACATGATCTAGTGTAATCATTACAACCCATCACAACATTTTTTCCTTTTTCAAAGTGGGGACTTGATCTCATTTGTAAACCTACTCCCACTTATTCTAATGGCTAGTACCACATTATAACTTCCCCTAAGTATTTCAAAAATGGGCGAGGTTGTTCCTCTTTCCTATGTCATTGGTACACAAATTTCCAAATTAATAATGGACCACAATATCTGTTCTTATGAAATTCCCGCTATCATCATATTTGATAATGGAAAGTCTTTTAAGAATAAGAATGAGAAGGCACTATGCCAACACTTCCAAATAAAAAAATGGTTAACTCCCTATTACCCTTAAGGTAATGGACATGATGAAGCCTCAAACAAGACTCTTTTTTACATCATGGAGAAGATGGTTAACAAAACTAGCCGTAATTAACACTTACAAATCCATCCTACTCTCTAGGCTTAGCGAATATCCATCCGCACACCCTACTTGGTGCTACTCCATATTCAATTGTTTTAGGCACATAGGCTAGTTTTCCCCTTGAGATCTATCTCCCTTCTTTGTGCATATCCTGAGAGATTATCTCGACAAAGAGGAATACTATAAAGTGGTAAGACTCATAGAATTAGAGCTACTAGATGAGAAGCAACTTCATGCATTAGATATCCTCAAAGTGTATTATAATTAAGTGAATAAGAGCTACAAAAATGGATCATACCTCACCGAGTTCACCGTGGGAGACCTTTCCTTACAAGATAATTAGTTCAACATTACTAAAGATTGAGAAAAGAAAGATAATTTTGAATATAACAGTTGGGGCCATATGTTGTGGTCACTAAATTTGGTTTAAGGGCATATAAAATTGGTGAATCTGATGGTGATGAACTTTGGGAACCCATGAATACCATGCATCTCAAGCATTTCTATGCCTAAACAACAGGTCCTATCATAAAACCACAAGTCAAAAAAAAAAAAAAAAAAAAAAAAAAAAAAGTAAAGAGAAATAAATCCGTCCAAGTGTGAAAACCATATAATTGTGGCACTTTGGACAAGTCCTTTGGTGAAAACTAGTTTCTGGTGTCATTAGAGGATTTGTTGTTCACAAGCATCTCATACCTGGGGTACAATGGCTTTATCCTAGGCTAGTTTTTTCCTATGGTTTAGATCCTTTTGAGCCTATCCTTCGTGGCCTTGATCCGATTGATCCTACACTTATATGAAATGAGTTTTCCTTTGTACATTCCCATCTAATGCTTTGGGGTCATCCTTTGCATCTTCACTTTCTTGTACATATGCATGATTTTTCCCTTATACATTCCCATCTATCGTTGGGGGCATCCATGTTTCTTTGTTTTCTTACTCGGTTTCAAAAACTCTTAGAAAATCCCAAAACATTCAAATACACTTTCAAAAAACATAAAAATAGGTTTTTCCCAAAATCAACTAAAAATAATATACCATTGTCTCACAAGAAGACAAAAAAATCATGTGAAATGTTTCAAAACTATCCCACAAAAATAAAGTAGTGTTTTCTTACTTAGTTATTTGTTTGTACATAGTTTTGTTGGCTTGTTTGTACATATTGTATGTTGTCTTACATGATTTTCTAGATTAATTTGTTCTTTTCTTACTTAGATTAGGTCTTGCTTTTATTTTTGGGAATTTCATTAGTTGTTTATGTTTGTACATAGCTGTGTTGTTGTGTTTATTAGAATGTGTATATAGCAGATTTGATTAACTTTTCTTTGTGTTTGTGTTCTTTTCTTGTACATTGTGTGTTTTCATTGCATCATTCATATTCATATCATCCAACATCTAAACATCATATTTTATCAATAAAAATGTTAACCTACATATTTCTAAAAATGAAAATCAACATGTATGCTAGGATAACATCATTTAACATCATGAATGGGGTAATAGGGATTATTTTTATCCCCCTCATCATAGACCATAATAAAAACATGGGCTAAACATGCTATCTCATAAAAAAAAATGCGATAATATCAAAGTCCATCATCATATCCATGTCAAAATAATCAATTTCCACATACATAAGTGGTTCTCGATATAAATCATATACAAAATAAGCCACTATGGGCATGGATAAAAATGTGCACCTTCATCTAAAAGAATAATAAAAAACATATATATACAACCGATCAAAAATGTTCCTTCATATCAAGGCATATACCAAAAAGAATACATGTAAATCCATATCACAAAAGAGTAAACCTTGACTCTCTCTGGTACCAAGAATACCTGGCCTATGACTAGTTGGTGGCATTTGGCTAGGGGGAGGCATATGAAATTATATAATAGATCGTGATGGTTTGTGCGATGTGGACCTAGACCAGTTTCTTGAAATATGACCGTATGGAGCTGACCTCTATGCCTCTGGTATTGTAAAATGATACAAAGATACAAATCCACTGTGTCTGCGCACCTCACTCAAATTTTACGTAAAATCATATACTAAATCTAGGCCTCCCCCGAATAATGTTGCATGATGAAGAGAATCATGCTATGCTCAGTAAGTATGGAAACATGTGCCTAAAGATGAGTCCTCTCAGCTCCCCATTGTTCTCTCTCTATCACAAGATGATCTCGCATAGCGGTGGAATGCTATCTCTCTATAGTGGCCCACCTTTGTACCTCCGCCTCAAATAATCCTAATCAAAAAAACTTTTCTCAACCTATCTCTGTAGAGTCTGAACTGTAATGGAGGCCACAACTCCCCGTAACATGGCCATGTCTATATACACTGTAAAAAAACCATTGATGGCCCACCTACTCCTAAAATAATCCTATATTTAGGCACCTATATCTATGGTGGCCCTTGTGTGGTCCCTACTCCATCCCCATCTCCACGACCCCCATCTATTGCAATGTGTGGATTACCTCCTCTAGGGGCTGATGGTGGAACATGTATCATTGACACATGCTATGCCAAAGCCTATCGTAATAGTGGCCCTTGAGCCACTCACTACTTTAAGACACATACATGTACATCTTGAATGATGGGCACATGCTATGCCTCTGCACGGGTTACACGTGTGGAGCCTCTGAATTGGATTTTTCCCTTGTGGCTGTATCTAAACACGAGGCTATACTTGTGGAACTTCCTTTACCAAACCTTATAGATGTGTTGGTCCCTATCCTTGAGCTCCTTGTAACTTGGCCTCAGCCTCTGGCTGGCTTAATCGAGATCTATCTTGCAAAAAACATGACCCTAAAGTCCTACTACCCCTGTAGATATATTGACAGATATGTCAGCCTACGAAATAGTAATACATCTAGGAAACACTATTACATACCAATCCCCATAGTATGTAGTGGTCCGCGAATCAACAATATGTTATCTCCAATCCCATATCTATGGGATGACATACCGAAATACTGTCGATTGATATTCGTAATCCGACGTGGGGTCTAAAATAAAAAGTTTCGCATGCTCTTCGCACATAGAACATCTCATCCCGAGAATTCCTGGATGAATCGAAGTTTCCACTAAACCCTAGCAATGTGGTACTACTCCAAGATGTACTGTTCATCGCTATCAAAAAGTAATCAACCTTAATAATGATAAGATCAACAACATCCTCACACAACTGGTATAAATGGTATGATTGCCAGGTCACCATCCGTAGTTATAAATAGTTGACTAATCATCTATAATATGCAATATCTTATAGATGGGATATGATGTCCTTACCTACTGGCTCCCATCCCATACAAGATGGCTCATCTACATCTCTAACTTGCATCACTCCAAGAGAGCGTCCAATGACAATGTGATCCCATGCCCAAACTTGTAAAGAGTCGAAGGACTTGGTATCCTCATCCCTCTATATGTAATCAGATGTATATCCCTATATAATTGAGCCATCATGAATTGACCTCAGGTAAATACCTCCCCATCCATTAGTCTATGAACAACTCTTATCAATCTGAGTGGAAAATTTCTACCAGTCTTGTGAGGAAGTAAGTAGCTACTAATAAGAGCCATAAGATAAATTGGTATGTGTGTAATCCTCCAGATCTCAAAACACTTGTAAAAATGCATGGCCATACTCTGTCAAGGTATATCCTCTAGCTGAAACAAATCCCATATGGGCTCTAAAATACGGTCGCATGCCCATCATATGCAACCAACCTACCTGTATAGGTACTCTAAGAATTCGATATACATCCTCTAGGGTCATTGTCATCTAGCCAATAGGTAGTCAAAATGTCTGACACTCACTATGCCACCTCTCTATTAAGGCATTCAGGAATATATGGTCTAGCATAATGTGTGGTAGTTGTGTAATATAAGATAAACCCATCACCTCAAACATGACACTCAATCCTCGTTGCTCTCGTCGAGTAAAATTCATCTCAAATGCTCATAGATGTCTATAATGCTTGTGCACATCCAAATTGAGTAATCTCATTTGTAAGATCACCCAAAATACAATCAATAACATCATTTCTTATAATAAAATATTCCTAAGGTGTTCTAAATCATTCCTACGTTCCTCTACTCACTTCTTAACATCTTCAAAATTCCTCTAAAAACCTTCTAAAGGTTGGAGTCTGAGCTAGTGCATCCCTTATGACATTAGCACATGAATTTGCAAACTAACCCATTTCATGACAAAATAGGTTTTTTCACACTCACGCTCTCATTTTAATGCTAGTGCATGCCATGCTAGCACACATGTTTTCATGCACATGCTACTATTTTCATGCTAGTGTGTGAGCTACCCTAATTCAAACCTAGTTTAACACTAACACTATAATTTTAATGCTAGCGCATATCATTTTATGTTAGCGCATCGAAAGAATAAAACACCTAAAATATTACGCTAGTTTTAACCCACTAACTTCCCTAGCTAAAACAAGTAATAAATGCACTAAAAATTCAATTTTTTTGTGTAACTTACCGGGACACCATCTCGTAGGAAGCCTAAAAACTCTCTAACTTGGTCACATGATGCTTGCAGTTTGGAATTCATGCCATAGCTATCAAAGGTAAGAGTGAAGTCTCTCAATAAAGCAATATAGTATAATAGCTCAAAATGGGTTGCAGATGGATTTTACTTCTCCCACCCTAATATTTATATTCTCCCCACCCTTTATTCTTCAATTTTCTCATTCCTTAGAGGTAAGATCACTAAAATGTTCTTCTATATTCCTCTCACCATGTGATGGCACTCCATTGAGATGATTTATTGCCTTAAATTGTCATTTTTTTAAATGTTTTTATTATTGGTAAATGGTATTAAAGGGGACCATACCCTATGGTACAAGGATTAGAAACTAGATACAAAAATAGAGCACCGGAGAGTATAAAAAGGATAAGAATCAAACTACAATAATAAATCCCCATTGGTTTTTAGACCAGCAGGGACAACATCTTAGGATTCAAATTCCAAAAACAACAAGATAAAACATTGGAAAAAGACACGAGTAGTGTGCTAGTGTGAAGTCGAAACACACCCGACAACAACAACACAACATTTGTTTAGACGCAAAATAGCAACCCAAAAATTAAAATTGAAGGTTGTCATTTGAGATAGTTATTGAAGGCTTTCTTAACTTCCTCCATAGCTATAAAAAGATTTAGAGTTTTTTTGTTTAGAGGGGTCTTTATTACTGGAGGTGATAGCCTTCTTTATTTCTTTACCATATTTCTAGATATTTTCAGAGATGTCACTCAGCTCACAAAATTGCTTTACATGAACTTGAATAAATTCAAGTAGGGATTTATGCATGGAAAAGTGATCTAACTTCTTGTTGATAACTTGTTTTAGGGTTCCCTCCATGGTCTACTACTTCTTAACCAATTCATCAAGTTTCTTCTCCAACCTAGAGTAGTTCTCTGAATCATGATCATCTTTACTACCCTCATTGAGTAGAAATTCAACATCCTCCCCTAGGGCCTTAATCATTTCTTCATGTGTCTTGATCTGGGCCTTCAAAATATTTTTGCGAGGGGTTACGATCGGTTTGGCTGATTGATAATAGGATTTATGTGACCACCAAATCCTTACCCTTTTCATGACTGTGAAGAACCATTTTAGCCAGGAGGTTGGGAAGGAGGAGGAAGGTTTTTGGTCCTTACTTTATGTTGTTGAGGAGGTTGGGTAGAGGCTATAGGATGAGAAGGAGCATTGAAAACCACATCATGACAATATTGGTGTAGAAGAGGTATGACACCTTGGTGGAGAGGTAAAACTCTTTGATGGGAATGGACTTCTAGAATATACTTCTCCAAGGAATGAAAGATGTAGTAAGAAAGGCTCACCTTGGGGGTCCTATAGAAGTGGTTAAGCAAGACAAGGTGGTGCGGGGAATGGTAGAGAAACTATCTTCCAAAGTGATGTAGAGAACAACCATTCTAGAAACATCATCATATAGGGAGTGTGATGCCCATAAAAACAACCCACTTGAGACCCAAGAAACAACCTTGGACTAGTTAGGAAAATTATGGATTTTTTTTTTTGATTAGAAGTGTCTACAACCAGGTTGCAAGACAAAAATTATCACTAATAGGTTCCATAACAAACTTAATCTATTAGAACAAAATTTTCTTTTATTAAAAATTATCAGAGGTCACAAGGTCTAAATTTTAGGGTTAGAAGTTTTAGTTAGGTTCAGGGGGTAATTTATCCCCATACCCACTCTCTAATAGGCTCAAAGTTTCAACTTGATTTTTCTCACATTTAACGCATTCAAAATTTCCCTAAATCATTTCCATTGGATAGGAAATTTTCTCACCTTTCCAATGATATAAAGAATTCCTAACTCCTTGTAAAACTCCAGTTGTGGACCGACAAGCCTTGGGAGTTAAATTTTCCCAAAAGGGCACATGTCAAGTGGGGGTAAAATCTACTTTTTGGGTTGGTGGGTCACGGGAAGGTTTAGAAATTTTTTTCTCTATGTGGGGAAGAAAATCCAAATTACGCCCATGCCTTTGCTACACCGAGGACATGTGTCGAGCTCTAAGGCAAAGTGTAACATCCTCATTTTAGTACATTAGAACAAGATTTTTTTTTAATTAGTGTTTTCTAGTTCTAAATACATAATTTAGAACTCACAGATCATAACAATCATTCTTATAATAGATAACCATATGCAGCTGTAATGACTCGGTGTACAACCGATCTATTCATTCCATGACTCGGTGAACTACCGATCTATTCATGTGTATCATAGAGTTGGCATTTTACTCAGAACACTTCACCCTTGTGGTTCTCTTCCCTAATATGGGATTTTAGAATGCTCTGTCCAAGGAACCTATCTGAATAATTGTTACCATTATTCATCGAAATCACGTCCCTTAGACTAGGTGACATAGGACAATGTAATCAGCCGCTTGCGATACTTTGGCCAAAGATTTGAAACATACTAATCATGTCTTATATTCCTTGACGACATACTTGTCAATCCGAATACATCCTTCACCCCACCATGAAGATTGTTCAACTTTACGGCTATCCCACCATGAAGATGCTTCATGAGAAAGCTGATAGGCTCCCCAAATAGTTTTGGTTTCCTTCGAGAAGTTTCTTATTGCAAAGTACTTCTCCATTTCACTGAGCCAATTCTCAGCTCCATCTCCTAATGTGGTGCCATCAAATTTAGGTGGACTTATCCTTTTTATATCATTAGTGAGTTCCGCTGCCAACCTGGCCTTTTTGTTTTCTAGTTGGACAGGTACATTTCCAGTGTTATTACCAACACCCATATCGGGGTTGTCCTCAGGAGGTAGCTGATTATTGTTACTAGCTTCATCATCCTCCTCATTTCCCATTACTTGATGTTCAAGTACACCTAAACGATCTCTTGTGTCAATAGGGCAGCAAGGATCTTATCCGATTTTGGGTTGTTGCCGCCCCCCTTCCTCGTGTGGAGCATTATTTGCAACGTTCCCCTTGTTCTAACCATTTTCTGTTACAAGAAAATTCAGGTTTTTATCAGATTATGGACACAATAGGTCCAAGAGTTGCAACCTTCAGCTCTGATACCAAGATGTAACATCCTCATTTTAATACATTAGAACAATTTTTTTTTTTTGATTAGTGTATTCTAGTTCTAAATACATAATTTATAACTCATGGATCATAACAATTATTCTTATAATAGATAACCATATGCAAATTTGTAATGACTCGGTGTACCAACCGATCTATTCATTCCATGACTCGGTGAACTACCGATCTATTCATGTGTATCATAGAGTTGGTGTTTTCATCTAGAACACTTCACTCTTGTGGTTCTCTTCCCTAATCTAGGATTTTAGAATGCTCTGTCCAAGGAACCTATCTGAATAATTGTTACCATTATTCATCGACATCACGTCCCTTAGACTAGGTGACATAGGACAACACAATCAACCACTTATACTTTGGCCAAAGATTTGAAACATACTAATCATGTCTTATATTCCTTGACGGCATACTCGTCAATCCGGAATACGTCCTTCACCCCACTCCGATGTTATATAGATCGTCTTATACTGACTTCTGTCAGTCCCCTTGTCCCTAGTTTTCACTCCGGAATGGGTTAATATCATACACATGTTATAAGGATGCCCTTGGAGACTAGGGTAAGCTGACATACAGGATCAACCACTATTAACCCCATGTGTCAAGGTACCCTAAGTCCCAAAGGGCTACCTCATAACATGTCTATGGTCCTAACCAGTCCCAAAGGAAAATCTAGATCAAGTTTCGGTGTAAATCTTAACGATCAATGCAAAAGGGTGTTTCCATACGTCACTTGCATTGTTGTATCCTCGAGAAGATCCTAATCTTCTCGAAGGTACAACCCTGCAGTTGACATGTGTCAACATCCTACAATACTTCCTCGATAAGATTTACATAACTTCAAGAAGTTACATAAGTTGAGTTCAATTAGAATTACATGACCTCCTAATTGGGTAGCCTTTTTCCCAACCCATGGATCCACACCTTTGAGTTTCCCTACGTAATTAAGTTCAATTTCACAGAGAGAAGTTTAATAAGATTTGAGACCTCATCAAGGTGTCCATCGGTTCCTAATAATCCTTGATTCCTCATAAAAGGACAACAGCCCTATGTTCTCTCATAAGGAAGCTAACTTAACCCGTAAGGGTTTATATCAACTCCAAAGACTAAAATATATCATACTTATTGCTATTAAGACATGGTGATTTAAAACCATCAATTACATTGCCTTGACTTAGATCATTGTTAGGGAGTAATAGAAAACTCTTCCTGTTTTAGCTACATATCAGGGCATAGTTTAACCTCAACTTCCCTAAAAATGTAGTGGTCTAATTTCCAATTTAGCCTTATTTATAATATATAAGAACTACTAGCCAAACATGAAGTATTCAGTCACATAATTTTACAAGGCTTACTTAGGGAATCCATCTAGACCCCATGGCTTTTAATAATAAGAATGTACTCTCATTCAGTCAGACATAAGAAGTTCAATTCAACAAATAAAAATGCAGCCACGTAAGTAACAATTCCTCATTTCATTTATTTCCAAGCCATACAATTACAACTTATGCACTTCGGCATATTTAAATACAATAATCATCAACAAAAGAGTAACTTTCTTCTTATAGTAAAATTAGAGAGATCATGTTGGAATTCATCATAAAAATCAGATTAAACAATTTGTACATCATATCGATCGTGTGCCTTTACCACTTACGATGTCCATCTCGCAAAATTGCTAGCACGGGTCGGTTCGGTGAACGAGCATGATAAGCACTAATTTTTAAAACAATTGCATTCCACCAATGTTTCCATTAAACAACATGTTTAAATGAAACCATAACATCAAATCCATAAACATGAATCACACCAATTATCTTTCTACCATTCTAACATGACTTTATAACATAACTCATATTATAGCCACCATTTCAAATCAAATCTTTTCGTATGGTTCATCTTATATTAGAGAATAAGAAGAAACAAAATGAATCACAAATATCTAGCCATCCAAAAACCAAGAGCAGTGCTCAATCCTAATGTAATTACTCTTTTCAAGAGATGAAATCTTATCAAGACATGTAACCAATGTGATTTGCATATAAAAATTCAAGCAAAAATATAGATTACTTGCCTCAAGAAAGTTCAACTAACGGATATCCTCTAAACTTTTTGTATCAATTCATAAGCATTGATAAGTATTCAAACTTTTACTACCATACTACTTTTATACTAGAAGATAATAACTGAATTTCTCGATCAGGGTAATAATAACGCTAAAGAGAAGGAAAGGAGACTTCTGTTAAGATTCAGCACTTGCCACTCTTTCCTCCTAAATTTAACAGTCTATTCATCTTAAACCCATACTGTAGGGTTCTTATAGAGATTCAAAAGAAGGGAGCATTCATAATTTCCAGAAAGGGAGAGAATACCTTCGTATTCCAAAAATCCTATAACAACTTATACTTTACAACTAAGAGGGAGAAACAGAGGAAATCAGATCTCCATTTCAAACAAGTTCAGGACTGCACCAACTTTCCAGGAGTAATGCATATATAAAAATCTTAAATTCAATCAGGGAAAAAGAGAAGGCAAGAAAATCAACACCTAAGTTTACCATTAGCTCCAATAAGATAGAACTGTTTAAAAGGTTGCCCTTAGATCCCTAGGGTCTTGCAATTGCACATTAAACAAAAGCCACAGATTGTTACAAAACGATATACATATACGTTCAAATATCAGACCACAATCCTGATCCAAATAAATAGTCTACACTTCACCCAGGACTCAAATCATTTTAGACTAAGAGTTAGGGTAATTGTTATCATTACTTACCAATAGATTAAACTAATTATTTCTAGCCATTACACTTTGAATTTCTCGATCGGGGTAATAATAACGCTAAAGAGAAGGAAAGGAGACTTGTTAAGATTCGAACTTGCCACTCTTTCCTCCTAAATTTAACAATCTATTCATCTTAAACCCATACTTAGGGTTCTTATAGAGATTCAAAAGAAGGGTGCATTCAAAATTTCCAAAAGGGAGAGAATACCTTCCTATTCCAAAAATCCTATAACAACTTATACTTTACAACTAATAGAGAGAAACAGAGGGAAATCGGACCTCTATTTCAAACAAGTTTAGGACTGCACCAACTTTCCAGGAGTAATGCATATATAAAATCTTAATTTCAATCAGGGAAAAAGAGAAGGCAAGAAAATCAACACCTAAGTTTACCATTAGCTCCAATCAGGTAGAACTATTTAAAAGGTTGCCCTTAGATCCCTCGGGTCTTGCAATTACACATTAAACAAAAGCCACAGATTGTTACAAACGATATACATATACGTTCAAATAACAAACCAAAATCCTGATCCAAATAAACAGTCTACACTTCACCCAGGACTCGAATCATTTTAGACTAAGAGTTAGGGTAACTGTTATCATTACTTACCAATAGATTAAACTAATTATTTCCAGCCATTACACTGGATAGTTTGTTGTTACGTTCAAAGATACCAAAACAAATAGCACTTCCAGTGTTAATAGATGAATTCTAATGATAGATTTCAAGGTCACTTCAGGTAACATCAAACACAGTCCATTCCCTTCCAAATATAAAACCTAATTTCCATTCATGCAGATCTAGGATCACCCACAAATTGTTAGGGGACAGAGTTCATCAAAGTAAGTTTTCTCTCGGTCACAACTGTGTTCCAATTATCCAAGTAAAATCGTAAAGAAAACAACAGCTACACCAAATATTTCATTACTTACAGAACCTATAATTATAGAAACATCCAGACTCTTTTCAAACAAAGGTAAATGCTTAGTATTCAAACATGTTTCCTACTCATGCGGCGAACCAGTTGAGCTTTATAGAAGGAACTAAAAATTTGACCACAATTTAAATTTATATTCACTTGAAGCTATCAAGTAATAGTAGAGCTCATACAACTAAGCAACAATCAAATAAACCAACCAAATTTGACACAACAGTTCATTCTGTGGTATTCTTCAAACACGAAATCATCAAGCACGATGTCTATCATGGTACCAGTTTGGAAACTCAATACCTCAGTCAGACAAAGAGACATAAAACACGTCTACAGAAGTTGATACCCATATAGTATTCACAGCAAGGCGAGAAGATAAAAGAAGTAGATTCATCAGGGTCTACGTAAAATCAGGGATTCCTAAATCAACAAGAAAAGAAGAAAACCAATACATTGCTACCGCCAAGCCAACTGTACAAAATCATCGATCGAGTTGTTCTAATGAAAGCATTTAAAAGAAAGAAAGAATTTTAAAAGTTAGGGCCTATCATGCCTAATAGTGTCACTTAAAAATTCGAAGAAGACCTCTGAATGTGCTCGCACGTTCTCTTCCTCTTCCACAAAAGATTAAACAACAATATATTGTTACCTCCATGCCTTATATATTTTCCCCGACAGAAGTAAGCTAGACACTCTCAAGGTTGCCATGCAACGAAGAGTATATGGCTGGTTCGAAGAACCAGTGCTCAAGCAGTGAAAAAACGGAATGCATGGAAAACAAAACAACCAAACAAAATTCCACTTGCATGCCTTCCTGAAGAAATCCACGCTCGGGAACCAAAGTTCATTAATTGCATTTACTTCCATTCTCCCACCTATTTTTGATTGCCACCTACCGCCAAAGTTGGTGATCACCATAAGAAAACAAACAAACATTCCCATCCTTGGAGATACCGCTGCCACGTCGAGTTATATTAGTAGTTTTTATCCTCTCACCAAACATGACAGAGATCCCAAGTCCTTCAACCTTATCCCCCTCTTAAATTCCATGGAAACCACCACCCATGACTCGCGACCCTTCTTAGGTCCCCATCCCTTCTTAGCATTATTTAAGATAGGTTAGTGACTTAGGTTAAATCATAGGGTAAGACATTAGTCTCACTTCCATAGCGCTAGGTGTAGTTAACCCTTGAGTATTAAGCTCATAGTTTAGGGCTAGGTTAGATTAGCAATTCTTTTAACCATAAGGTTATAGTTTAGGTTAAGACTATTAACCTTAACGAATCTAGTCTAGGTCCCCAAAATAGGACCAATCAGTGTTAGAGTCCATACTGGATAAAACATTCCTGTAAAGGATTCCATTAGGCATCAATAAATTAAGCTTAAGATATAAAACATAAACATCTTACCTAGCTTAAGGTCCAGGCCTTTCCTGATGTTACAATATCTGGAACCAAATTCCATTTATCATGATCAGCCTGAGTTAACCTCCGGGTTTGATCATTCAAAGCTCAGTCATACTTTGAAAGTTTCGTAAAGTCAATAAAATTTGTTCATCCTGAATAAACTTAAAACATTCCTTGGATCAATGCAACTGATCCAAGGCTGAGTCATAAAGGTGGATAAATCCACAATTCACGTAGAAATCAAGTTGAACTTAAGTGCAAGAATGAAAGAAATGAAAGCGTCCAATCATATTCCGGTTCAATCAAAGATCTTCAAGAGTAGAGAGGATACAATCCATATCAAGCATGACTTCCCAAAACCAAAGGAACATGTCCTTATACAGAAGAAATCATTTATCAATACTTGAATGCTCTGGAGAAAGTAACAACAGTTCAGGGTGTTACATGCTTCCCTCCTAAAAGATTCATCGTCTTGATGATTACATCCTTTGATTTACCTTCAGGCCAATCAATTCATTGGTTCACAAAACAAATTACTATTTTCAACTTGAATAATTCCAGAAATCAATATTATGGTACAATTTATTCAACTTGAATAATGTTTTCCCAAAGTCAAACTTACATACGGACATGAAAAAGGTAAATTCATAATAATTTTTTTTTCCAGTCAATAGATTCCATTCTGTTAAAAAAGAAAGTGAAAATCAATTTTAATCTCTTCCAGATTTTCCCAAGTTGCACTTTCTTCGTTAAACTGGTCCCACTGGACCTTACATTATTGTATTTCACGATTTCTCAAATGCAATTGGTGAGTTTCCAGCACTCGTGTGGGTTTAACCACGATTATTCCTGGGTCTTGGACCTGCAAGGAATTCCAATTTAAAACATGTGACAAGTCTGAAACGTATTTCTTAAGCAAATAAATATGAAAAACATCATGCATGCGAGACAAAGCAGGTGGTAATGCTAATCGGTAAGCTACGGGATTGATTACTTCAACAATTTCGAAAGGTCCCACATAATGAGGTGATAACTTGGTAGCCTTGCCAAAAGTTATAGAACTCTTTCTTGGTTTAACACGAAGAAAAAACTTTTCACCAAGTTCAAATTTTTGATCAACCCACTTTAGGTCAGCATAGCTCTTCTGCCTATCTGCCACTTCTTTCAATCGTTCACGAATCATTTTAACTTGCTTTATTCTATTTCGGTAAGGATTTCTTGTCCAATTACCACTCTATCCTCAATACTATCCCAACTAATAGGGGTTCTGTAATTTCTTCCATAAAGTGCCTCGAAAGGTGCCATTTTAAGAGAAGAGTGATATGTGTTGTTGTTGTGACGCAAACTCTACTAATGGGAGATACTCTTCCCATTTATATCTTTGTTGGTCCATGCAATACATTCGTAACATATCTTCCAACACCTGATTAAATCTCTTAGTTTGTCCATCCGTTTCTGGATGATATGCATAACTGAAGTTTAGTTTAGTTCCAAGAGATGCATTAAGCATTTGCCAAAATCTTGATGTCATTCTAGGATGCCTGTCAGATATAATCAATTCTAGTACTCCATGTAACCTGAAAATTTCGTGCACAAATCTTTTAGCTAACACAGAATAATCATCCTTTAGATTTCCAGCAATGAAATGAGCTACCTTTGTTAGTTTGTGTACAACTACCAAGATAACATCATGTTTATTTCTCGACATAGGCAACCCTTGTACAAAGTCCGTGCTTATTACTTGCCATTTATACTGCGGTATGCTATGGGGATATAATAAACCAGCAGGGTGCATGTGTTCTGCCTTAACCCGCTGACATTCCAGACAATGAGTCATAAAATTAATAACCTCCTTTTTCATTCCCTTCCGTAAGTATTGCTGTTTTAGATCAACAAGCATTTTAGTAATACTCGGGTGTCCGTAAAAGGTGAATTATGAAATTCAACTAAAAATTTCTTTCTCGAATCATTTAGCAAATGTATGTATACTTTGTTTTCATAATGTAATATTCCTTCATTATCAAAATGAAAACCTTTATACGTTTCATCTTTTGGTTCTGCAGCAAGTGCTACTTTTACTTAGCTTGATAGTATATAGGAGATTCTAAGGCACTTTTCACCTCATCTTTAAACCGAGTTCTTAATGTTATAAGAGCAGTAAATGTGCTTCCTATGACTTAGAGCATCTACTACTCTATTCTCTTTTCCTTTGATGTAACTAATATCAAAGTCATATTGAGACAAAAACTCTAACCACCTTCACTATCTTGCATTTAGATTAGCCGAGTGAAAATATATTTCAGCCCTGAATGATCGGTTTTCAACTCAAAAGGTTTCCCAAGTAAATAGTGTCTCCAAACATGAAGTGCATGAACAATTGCAGTAAGCTCTAAATCATGAGGGGCATAATTCAGCTCATGTAACTTAAGTTTTCTACTTTCATATGCTACGACATGATCATTTTGTAACAAAACACCTCCAAGGCCTTCCCCAGAAGCATCCGTTACAACGGTAAAGTCCCCATTAGGGTCCGGTACAGCTAATATAGGTGCTGAAGTCAACTGAATTTTCAAAATTTTAAAAGCAGATTCACACTTTTCATCCCAAATAAATTTCTTATCCTTCTTCTGCAATGAAGTTATCGGTGCAGCCACTTTAGAAAAATCTTTAACAAATTTTCTATAATAACCAGCAAGGCCCATGAAGCTTCTTACTTCATGTACATTCTTTGGTAAAGGCCACTCGGTTATTGCCACTATTTTTGAAGGATCTACTACAATTCCTTCTTTACTAATGACATGACCCAAATAGTGAACTTCAATATCAAAGAAAGAACATTTGGATAACTTACCGTATAACTTTCTTTTTCTCAAAATTTCCAAAACTATCTTCAAATGCTCATTGTGCTCCTCAACACTTTTAGAATATATGAGAATATCGTCTAAGAATACAAGCACAAACTTGTCCAAATATTCTTGAAATATATTATTCATTAAGTTCATAAAAGCTTTGTGGATGCATTAGTTAATCCAAAGGGTAGAACCGTGAATTCATAATGTCCGTACCTTGGTTGGAAAGTTGTTTTATGAATATCTTCTTCTTTAATTCTTAATTGATGATACCCAGATCGAAGATCTATCTTGGAATAAACTGATGCTCCATGCATCTAATCAAATAGATCGTCAATTCTTGGAAGTGGGTATCTATTCTTGATTGTTGCTTTGTTTAACATCCGATAATCAATACACAGTCTAAGTGTTCCATCTTTCTTTTTCACAAATATTACTGGCGCTCCCCAAGGTGAAACACTTGGTCTAATCAAACCCTTAGACAAAAGTTCTTACAATTGTGCCTTAAGCTCGACTAACTCTATAGTAGTCATCCGATAAGGTGCTTTAGAAATAGGTTCCGTCCCTGGTTTGATTTCAATGGTGAAGTCAAATTCCCTTTTGGGTGGTAAACCTGGTAATTCCTCCGGAAATACATCCTTGAAACTTTGTAACAGTGGGTATCATTTCATGGAATCACCGTCTTCTTCTGCAGATTCAGATATCTTTACTGCATATAAGGTACATCCTTTGTTTTTAGCCTTTTTAAGTTGCATAGCTGACAGTTTCCTAACTGAAATTTCCCATTTTACACCTTGAATCTCTACTATTTTCAGCCGATCATCTAAACATCTTATATATTTTTCAAAGTAGTCTACTTTTGCTTTATGGTCAGCTAACCAATTAATGTTGATGACAACGTCATAGGATCCCAAAGGTGTAACGTAGAGGTCAACTTCTGTGGAAAAGTTAGGTAAGTCAAGGACTGCCCCAAAAAGACACATACTCATTGTATGAACAGAGTTATTACCATACTGTACAGTCCAAGATTTATCTATTTTTCCAGCTTTTATTTTAAGTTTAGAAGTGATTTTACTAGAAATAAAACATTCAGTAGCTCCTGTATCAAAAAGAATAGTGATAGGTATGCCAAATAACTTACCCAGAACTTCTATAGGTGTCACTTGCTTTTCAGCTTGCTTGTGCACTGCTCTTGCAAAGATGTAACTTATGCTTTGTTGATTACGATCATCCTTCTTCAAAGGGCACTGATTTACATAGTGATCTTTGCCACAATTATAACAGCCTCCTACAGGTCCCTTTTTAGGCTCAAAATTACTTCCAGCCTTAAAATTATCATGTTTTCCTCCATAGGGCTTCTGCCCATTGTTATAATTCTTGGCAAAACTATCCCTTACATTTCCAGCAGGCTTATTCGTTGTCGTTTTCTTATTATTATCCACTGAAAACTTACTTCTATTTCCAAAATTTTTCCATGGCCCCTTCTTAGGTGCAAGAGAAGTTGAAGAAGGGTTTGCAATCTTCTTCCGCACTTCCTCTTTATGAGTAGAAATAGCCTTTAATTTCTGTTCTTGCCTTATGGCTTTTTCAACAACCCCTTCCATAGTGGTTGGGCTGTGAACATCAACCTCTCCTCCTATCACGGGATTTAGTCCCATGATAAATTTTTGTATTCTGAACTTCTCGTCAGTTTGATACTACAGTACGTACTTGAGGAGTTTCGTAAACCGCTCCCAGTATTCAGTTACAGTTAGCTTTCCTTGAACTAAGTTATGGAATTCTGTCATTTTCTGATCATAGAAAAGTTGTGGCAGCCAACATTGCCTAAAATAGCCTTTAAATTGATCCCAAGTGATGTTGGTCTCATCAATATTTAGCTCAGCTTTACGGCTATCCCACCATGAAGATGCTTCATGAGAAAGCTGATAGGCTCCCCAAATAGCTTTGGTTTCCTCCGAGAAGTTTCTTATTGCAAAGTACTTCTCCATTTCACTGAGCCAATTCTCAGCTCCATCTCCTAATGTGGTGCCATCAAATTTAGGTGGACTTATCCTTTTTATATCATTAGTGAGTTCCGCTGCCAACCTGGCCTTTTTGTTTTCTAGTTGGACAGGTACATTTCCGTGTTATTACCAACACCCATATCGGGGTTATCCTCAGGAGGTAGCTGATTTTTGTTACTAGCTTCATCATCCTCCTCATTTCCCATTACTTGATGTTCAAGTACAGCCAAACGATCTCTTGTGTCCAATAGGGCAGCAAGGATCTTATCCAGTTTTTGGGTTGTTGCCGCCTTCCTCAGGTGGAGCATTATTTGCAACGTTCCCCCTTGTTCTAACCATTTTCTGTTACAAGAAAATTCAGGTTTATATCAGATTATGGACACAATAGGTCCAAGAGCTGCAACCTTCAGCTCTGATACCAAGATGTAACATCCTCATTTTAGTACATTAGAACAATTTTTTTTTTTGATTAGTGTTTTCTAGTTCTAAATACATAATTTAGAACTCATGGATCATAACAATCATTCTTATAACAGATAACCATATGCAGTTGTAATGACTCGGTGTACCACCGATCTATTCATTCCATGACTCGGTGAACTACCGATCTATTCATGTGTATCATAGAGTTGGTGTTTTCATCTGAACACTTCACTCTTGTGGTTCTCTTCCCTAATCTAGGATTTTAGAATGCTCTGTCCAAGGAACCTATCTGAATAATTGTTACCATTATTCATCAACATCACGTCCCTTAGACTAGGTGACATAGGACAACACAATCAGCCACTTGCGATACTTTGGCCAAATATTTGAAACATACTAATCATGTCTTATATTCCTTGACGGCATACTCGTCAATCCGGAATATGTCCTTCACCCCATTCCGATGTTATATAGATCGTCTTATACTGACTTCTGTCAGTCCTCTTGTCCCTAGTTTTCACTCCGGAATGGGTTAATATCATACACATGTTATAAGGATGCCCTCGGAGACTAGGTAAGGTGACATACTGAGATCAACCACTTTGTTAACCCCATGTGTCAAGGTACCCTAAGTCCCAAAGGGCTACCTCATAACTTTGTCTATGGTCCTAACCAGGGCCCCAAAGGAAAATCTAGATCAAGTTTCGTGTAAATCTTAACGATCAATGCAAAAGTGTGTTTCCATACGTCACTGCATTGTTGTATCCTCGAGAAGATCCTAATCTTCTCGAAGGTACAACCTGCAAAGAGTGGACATGTGTCAACATCCTAAAATACTTCCTCGATAAGATTTACATAACTTCAAGAAGTTACATAAGTTGAGTTCAATTAGAATTACATGACCTCCTAATTGGGTAGCCTTTTTCCCAACCCATGGATCCACACCTTTGAGTTGCCCTACGTAATTAAGTTCAATTTCACGAGATAAGTTTAATAAGATTTGAGACCTTGTCAAGGTGTCCATCGGTTCTTAATAATCCTTGATTCCTCATAAAAATACAACAGCCCTATGTTCTCTCATAAGGAAGCTAACTTAACCCATAAGGGTTTATATCAACTCCGAAGACTAAAATATATCAGACTTATTGCTATTAAGACATGGTGATTTAAAACCATCAATTACATTGCCTTGAATTAGATCATTATTAGGGAGTAATAGAATACTCTTCCTGTTTTAGCTACATATCAGGGCATAGTTTAACCTCAACTTCCCTAAAAATGTAGTGGTCTAATTTCTAATTTAGCCTTATTCATAATATATAAGAATTACTAGCCAAACATGAAGTATTCAGTCACATATTTTTACAAGGCTTACTTAGGGAATCTATCTAGACCCCATGGCTTTTAATAATAAGAATGTACTCTCATTCAGTCAGACATAAGAAGTTCAATTCAACAAATAAAAATGCAGCCACGTAAGTAACAATTCCTCATTTCATTTATTTCCAAGCCATACAATTACAACTTATGCACTTCGGCATATTTAAATACAATAATCATCAGCAAAAGAGTAACTTTCTTCCTATAGTACAATTAGAGAGATCATGTTGGAATTCATCATAAAAATCAGATTAAACAATCTGTGCATCATATCAGATCTGCATGCCTTTACCACTTATGATGACCATCTGCAAAAATTGCTAGCACGGGTCAGTTCAGTGAACTGAGCATGATAAGCACTAATTCTTAAAACAATTACATTCCACCAAATGTTTCCATTAAACAACCTGTTTAAATGAAATCATTACATCAAATCCATAAACATGAATCACGCTAATTATCTTTCTACCATTCTAATATGACTTTATAACATAACTCATATTATAGCCACCATTTCAACTCAAATCTTTTCGATGGTTCATCTTATATTAGAGAATAAGAAGAAACAAAATGAATCATAAATATCTAGCCATCTGAAAACCAAGAGTAGTATCAATCCTAATGTAATTACTCTATTCAAGGAATGAAATCTTATCAAGACATGTAACCAACAGATTTGCATATAAACAATTCAAGCAAAAACAGATTACTGCCTCAAGAAAGTTCAACTAACGGATATCCTCTAAACTTTTTGTATCAATTCATAAGCATTGATAAGTATTCAAACTTTTACTACCATACTACTTTTATACTAGAAGATAATAACCGAATTTCTCGATCAGGGTAATAATAACGCTAAAGAGAAGGAAAGGAGACTTCTGTTAAGATTCAGCACTTGCCACTCTTTCCTCCTAAATTTAACAGTCTATTCATCTTAAACCCATACTGTAGGGTTCTTATAGAGATTCAAAAGAAGGGAGCATTCAAAATTTCCGAAAGGAGAGAATACCTTCCTATTCCAAAATCCTATAACAACTTATACTTTACAACTAATAGAGAGAAACAGAGGAAATCAGACCTCCATTTCAAACAAGTTCAGGACTACACCAACTTTCTAGGATTAATGCATATATAAAAATCTTAAATTCAATCAGGGAAAAAGAGAAGGCAAGAAAATCAACACCTAAGTTTACCATTAGCTCCAATCAGGTAGAACTGTTTAAAAGGTTTCCCTTAGATCCCTAGGGTCTTGCAATTGCACATTAAACAAAAGCCACAGATTGTTACAAACGATATACATATACGTTCAAATATCAGACCACAATCCTGATCCAAATAAACAGTCTACACTTCACCCAGGACTCGAATCATTTTAGACTAAGAGTTAGGGTAACTGTTATCATTACTTACCAATAGATTAAACTAATTATTTCTAGCCATTACACTGGATAGTTTGTTGTTACGTTCAAAGATACCAAAACAAATAGCACTTCCAGTGTTAATAGATGAATTCTAATGATAGATTTCAAGGTCACTTCAGGTAACATAAAACATAGTCCATTCCCTTCCAAATATAAAACCTAATTTCCATTCATGCAGATCTGGGATCACCCATAAATTTTTAGGGGACAGAGTTCATCAAAGTAAGTTTTCTCTCGGTCACAATTGTGTTCCAATTATCCAAGTAAAATCATAAATAAAACAATAGCTACACCAAATATTTCATTACTTACAGAACCTATAATCATAGAAACATCCAGACCCTTTTCAAACAAAGGTACAGGCTTAGTATTCAAACATATTTCCAACTCATGCATGATTGAACCAAATCAAGCTTTATAGAAGGAACTAAAAATTTCACCAAAATCCAACTTTATATTCACCTGGCTATTCGCATCAAGTAATAGTAGAGCTCATACAACTAAGCAACAATCAAATAAACCAACCAAATTTAACGCAACACCATTCCATGGTATTCCTCAAACACAAAATCATCAAGCACGACGTCCATCATGGTACCATTTGGAAACTCAATACCTCAATCAGACAAAGAGACATAAAACACGTCTACATAAGTCGATACCCATATAGTATTCACAGCAAGGCGAGAAGATAAAAGAAGCAGATTCATCAGGGTCTATGTAAAATCAGGGATTCCTAAATCAACAAGAAAAGAAGAAAACCAATACATTGCTACCAGCCAAGCCAACTATACAAAATCATCTAAACAGAGTTGTTCTAATGAAAGCATTTAAAAGAAAGAAAGATTTTTAAAAGTTAGGGCCTATCATGCCTGATAGTGTCACTTAAAAATTCAAAGAAGACCTCTGAATGTGCTCGCACCTTCTCTTCTTCTTCCACGAAAGATTAAACAACAATATATTGTTACCTCCATGCCTTATATATTTTCCCCGATAGAGAAGTAAGCTAGAAACTCTCAAGGTTGCCATGCAACGAAGAGTAGATGGCTGGTTCGAAGAACCAGTGCTCAAGCAGAGTGAAAAAAATGGAATGCATGGAAAACAAAACAACCAAACAAAATTCCACTTGCATGCCTTCCCAAGCAATCCGCACTCGGGAACCAAAGCTCATTAATTGCATTTACTTCCATTCTCCCACCTATTTTCCATTGCCATTTCGCCAAAGTTGGTGATCGCCACAAGAAAAAAAAACAAACATTCCCATCCTTGAGATACTCGCCACGTCAAAGTTATATTAGTAATTTTTATCCTCCACCAAACATGACAAAGATCCCAAGTCCTTCAACCTTATCCCCTCTTAAATGCAATGGAAACCACCACCCATGACTCGTGACCCTTCTTAGGTCCCCATCCCTTCTTAGCATTAGTTAAGATAGGTTAGTGACTTAGGTTAAATCATAGGATAAGACATTAGTCTCACTTCCATAGCGCTAGGTGTAGTTAACCCTTGAGTATTAAGCTCATAGTTTAGGGCTAGGTTAGATTAGCAATTGTTTTAACCATAAGGTTATAGTTTAGGTTAAGACTATTAACCTTAACGAATCTAGTCTAGGTCCCCAAAATAGGACCAATCAGTGTTAGAGTCCATACTGGATAAAACATTCCTGTAAAGGATTCCATTAGGCATCAATAAATTAAGCTTAAGATATAAAACATAAACATCTTACTTGGCTTAAGGTCCAGGCCTTTCCTGATGTTACGATATCTGGAATCAAATTGCATTTATCATGATCGGCTGAGTTAACCTCTGGGGTTTGATCATTCAAAGCTCATCATAGTTTGAAAGTTTCATAAAGTCAATAAAATTTGTTGATCTGAATAAAATTAAAACATTCCTTGGATCAATGTAATCTGATCCAAGGTCGAGTCATAAAGGTGGATAAATCCACAATTCATGCAGAAATCAAAGTTGAACTTAAGTGCAAGAATGAAAGAAATGAAAGCGTCCAATCATATTCCAGTTCAATCAAAGATCTTCAAGAGTAGAGAGGATACAATCCATATAAATCATGAATTCCCAAAACCAAAGGAACATGTCCTCGATACGAAGAAATCATTTATCAATACTTGAATGCTTTGGAGAAAGTAACAATGATTCAGGGGGTGTTACATGCTTCATGGGGAAAGAATGAGGGAAGGGCGGGGTGGCGGAGGTGATTGGAAAATTTTGCCAAAGGGGAGGGGAAAGGGAGAAGTTTGATGCATAGTTATGCATGTCCGCGGAGGGGTTTAAAAAGGACAGGGGCGGGAGTACGGGGCCACGGGAAATTTCAGAGAAAATTTCATAAACAAAATATCAAAAAATAAAGGCTGCGTGGTCGCCCTCCCCGTTGTCACCCCCATGGTGCCGAGATGGCACCCTCTCAGTTGGGCAGGGCCGGTAGGGGAAATTTCTAAAATTTTCCCCAAAATTTTTTCTAAGGATTTTCAACGGGAAAATTTCAGGCCGCTGGCCCACTAGGGGAAATATTCCCAAATTTTCCCACCAAGGAAGAAAAACTTCTAAGGGCCATAATGTTTTCTAGAGAGATTAGTTTTGCGAAAATGAGGACTTTATGGAAAGATCTCGATGCCCTCTTTTCACAAGAATCATAAATTTTAGATTTTGATAAAGTTTAAGGGGTAAATTTCATGAAAACATTATGTAGGATTTTTAAAAAGCCAACTGGTAATTTTAACTTATAAGTTTTATTCAATTTGGTCTCCTCCTTCACTCTACATGCCAAATGTATACATGGAGGATTGCTCTAAGAAGGATTTAGGATGTTTAGGAAAGTAATTTTGCTTTTTGATTTCCAATTTTCTTTTTTTTATCCACCAAGTGACAAAAAAGATTGTAAATTAACTGTGAGTGGTTTGGGCCTGATTTTACAATGTTTTTAATTATTCCGTTAAGTTTATTTGTCAAAATGAGTTCATTGATATTACAGCATGCTAAATTTTAAGGTTTCAATGTTGATTATAGTTTTCAAGTTCGAACTGTGCATTTTAAATAAATTATTTGCTAGTTTTAAATTTACAATGACAAGGATCAATTCTTGAGAGATATATTTGCCCTTTCTTCTTCCAAGTATGAAATTTCATTTCTCATCCAGTCTAATACATTTAAGTGAATTAAACAAACCTTTCCAAATCAAAATGCAATACTGAATTCAATTTTATACATTTCCAAAAGATATAAAATACAATATTATGTCCACATACATTTCTTCCTTTTCCATTTTTCTAAAAAGGGATTTCAATCACAATCTGATATTCCATTTTAAATCAACAATGTAATGAGGAAAGTTCTTGCAATCCTTTATTAATTCTAAAAGAAATACATCTTTACATTTTTCCATTCCTTGAATGCAATTAGCATATTTCACTTTCTTTCTTTCAAATGTACAGAAAAGAATATAAATATCTTTCTCATTTCAATATGCAACTTTCATAGCCAATTACAAACATCTTCTCTTCACAAAATACATTACAATTTCATCCACTTCAAAGTGGGAAAGGTTACAATTAAATATATTTCACAAGGGAATGGAAAAACTATCTTCTTCTGCTCCAGAACAACAACATGCAAGTTTTTTTTTTCTTCCAATTTGATCACAACAAAAGTGGGGGAAAGGCAACACTCTCCACCCAACCAAGACATCCAATGAAAGGAGAATCCTTCCTTCATCATTGGCCCCCAATCCCCAACCAAAATGCAATAGGAAATGATTTTGAACCCATGACAACTACATGCTTCCACAAAACATACACACAACATTCCTTCACAATGCACATTTGAAAATTAAAACATAGTTCAACATAAGACATTAGTTTACAACTACATTGAGAACATTAAAAACATAACTTAGGCTTCATCATGCAAGCCAAAGGAGCAAGGAATATGGGGAAGCTTCTTATGCCTCCCAATGGGAATTGGTCATCCACCCGTAACAAATCGGCAATAAAATTTACCACACATACCCTTATGCCCCCAAAATTTTTTTCTTATGCCCCCACAAAGTAAGAAATGCAAGCTATTTTCTTCCATGGTGGATCCCAAACCCAAACTCCTCCACAAAATCTGATGCCACCGACATTCCCTTATTTCCCCACATGGATTCCCAAAAGCCTTCTCCTACACCATTCATATGGCAGTCTACCCACACAACCAACAAATACACAAAACATACACCATTCACACAACCACAAAAGAAAAAAACAACATAAAAGAAGAGCTAAGCTCCTACCTCTCCATGGTAGAATTTGTTTCCAAACAACAAGCTTTCAATGCCAAAACACAGTCCCAAAATCAGCAACCAAAAAGCATGCAAGTTTCTCCAAACTCCTTCCAAAAGCAAGAGCTCCAATCACAAGAAAATTCGCCCCAAGGAAGCATGCAAAATGTTTCAACAACCCAAAACAAAGAAAAGAGTTTGAATTTTATAGAAGAGGGAAGAGAAGAGGATGATGTGGATCCATGTAGGATGCCACATCACACATCCTCAACTCCAACACAAAATTCCAAATTTCATTCTCCAAGGCACAATAAAGAGGTGGGTGAAAATATGACAAATTTACTTGCACACTCCAAAAACCCACACCCCAAAGGACTGAATTAAATAAAATGTAAGAAGAGTGCAATTAAAACAATGCAACATGATTAATAAAAATGCATTAAAAATGTATAAAAAAAACCTTCCAACCATAGGTATGGTTGGTAAATAAACTTAAGAGGCATGAGACAAGTTTTACTTGTCCCACAAGCCTCCAAAAACAACCTCCAAGGAAAAATTCAAGTTTCCAAGAGGGTGGAGTGTTTCACACTCCAAAATTTGACTTACACAACTCTTACAAATACTTACACATCACTTACATATTTAATACAAAATCCAACAATTCTTATAATTAATTTATCATATCCCAATTTGATTTATTTAACTTTTAACCACATGTTTTCTCACATTTAATCTACCACAATTTAATTAAATAAAAGAACAAAACACACCACTAATAAAACACATAATAAATAAAAGTAACACATTAATAAAATACACAAAGCCCATGGTCACATTTAAAGGTGATCCCCCCATGGGAATCCCTAACAATAATCAAACACAAACATAAAAAACATGTTGCAATGGTGACCTTGTTGAATTCATCTATAATTCCATTGTGGTTGGTCTCCAATCCCCGATGTTTGTTGTGATAGTTTAACCTGTAAAACACAAATTCCTCCTTCAGCCTCATGGCCATATCAGCACATCCAACATGATATAAATATAATAAAAAAATCATCTATACATATGAATCACAACAACACCAAGGTAATCAATAATATCACTTACAACTTATATCAACAACTATATCGTCATCATATAATGTCCATTTTTAAAGTCTACCGACAATATCCAAAAATCACATGTTTGAACAACATTCACAATATATCCATGTCAAATATTATATCATCATCCACATATGAAGTGTCTCTAATAATCATCATGCATCATAACCAAATCAAGATAAAAAAATAATCCATGATCAATTATCTAACATCATACTAAATCAAAATCATAATCATGTCCATAATGTAATCAATAGTATCAAGATTAGTATCAAAAGGTGTCAAAGGAAAGTGGGCACTACAGGGGGGGAATGGAAGAACACACTATACCTGCCTTGACAATTTTGAGGGTTTTCTTCCCCTTCTAAAAACTTTTTCTCTTCAGCTTCCCTATACAAATTGTTCGTAAATTTTTTTTTCCTTCCATGCCCGCACTCCATGAAAAAGGAGAAGAGATTCACATTAATAGGAAATACCTTACCCTTTTATGTAATGAATCTGTTCTTCCAATGCCTGGAAAATGTGATGGAGATATTCTTATCATGTCCTTTAATCCTTTTCAAGAAATTTGTGAATCCATCGACATCGAGAGACTTCTATAAATCCTCCTTCTAATTCCCCAGAGGGTCTAATTTCCATGACATGGAGGGCCACCCATGATGAAATCTATATAAAATAAGGGATATGTAGACTAGAATTTGATAAATAAGATCTTCAATGATACTTAATGAAAAAGAGACCAAGTTATAAGCCCTTGATTAATCATTTGAGAGGGGGAATGGTCAACACAAAGCACCCTTCATCACATTCACCTAAGATAATAGCCATGACCCCACTTTCACAACCCAAAGCGTCGTGGAATTTATCACCTTCTTTATAGGAATGCCAAATTTTAACATTAATTTAATTAAATTAATGCATTATCCTCACTATATTTATTATTTAAATATCTTATTTTAAATAATATCCACACATATAGTTCACTTAGACACCTCACCAAGCCAACTCAACCTAAGACCTGTTCTTAGTAAGTTGCCATAACTAACTGAGTCTTACCCAAACCCTAAAAATCAATGCCTACATTCCCTCTAACCACATTCCCGCATGCTCACAAGAAGCTCCCAGTCTAATCCATGGGTTAATGACACAAGATCCGAGGAAATCAAGAGGATCTCCCTAGTTTAGTAAACCTAGGAAATCCACCTTGACCGACACGCAGTTACCCCTAACCATCACCGGTTAAGCCGAACCATCGTCGATTACCCTTTTAACCCCAAAACAACTTTATTCTCAAGGTTGGAAGTTGGAAGAAAAGAGGTTGGTGAGCATTATCACATCTCAGAGAGATAACACATCTTCAGAGAGTGAATTCCAATGAGACCACACATGCAAGGAAGGAGACCAAACATCTTTTCTTGCACAACCATCCCAACCATGATCTGATCTAACCAAGCAAAGAGGAATGCACATGCAGCCCATGTAGAATCTTTCCTTCAGCTAGTGATCACTTGCAACCTTCAAACCTCTCATCAACACCTCCATCCCTCACTCACAGGCATTCAGACCGAATCCAAGTAAGTATAACGTCATACTTTTTTGGTTTATTTCATTTCATCATCATTTTATCATCTATTGTTTACCTAGCCACCTATTGACCTTCTCCAACATTTCCACCTCCATATACCCATTAAAGCCTCACCAAGCCTACCCCAGTCACCCAATACCTCATCCCGACCAACCAAAGTCCTTTGTGCAATCACAAAGGAGACCTAAAGCTTGTTCTGTGACATTTCCAGATTTCACAAGAACAATGAAGGCACACAGGTCACACACCACCACGCCACCGTCGACCTACCCCGACATCGACATCGGTCTCTATATTTTCCCACATAGCCCAAAATAGAGACCTACCCACTTAATTTCATCTCACCCTCATCCACCTGTGATCTACCCGAGACCTCTGTCAAACCTGCAGAACCCAGAACCAATCATTTGACCTTTGGATTCTATTCTAGCTTAGCCTGTTAGATTAGATCTATTTCTTATTGTGTTTTAAGTGAGATACCTAAATCATTTCAAATTACAATAGGATTTACTTTGTTTACAACATTAAATTGTTTAAAATAGTGGACTGACAACCATCTAGGAAGTATCACACTTCTCGGATCTAGCATACGCTAGGCAGTTCACTACCCATATTGTTTAATTCCTTCTTGTGGTCTTGCTTTTGCATTACAGGTAGTTCCTCCTAGCCAAAAGGAAGCTCTCATGATCAGTTATGGATTCAAAGTCATACAAACGTGCAACAACCCATCAACCAACATTTGAATAGGTATTCCTCCTATGCCTCGTTACCCTATTTGTTTCATCAACACTTCAAAGAAAAATCTAAGAAAAAGGTGAAACATTTTGGCACACCTGGTGGGACCCATCCGGGGTTCCTTGCATTTCATTCATTCCTAGGAAAATTGTGTGTTTTTTCCCTTCTGAAAAGCATGTACACACTAATTTTCTTCCTTGGTAACCCACCTCTTCTTTCTATTTTCTCTAAAGGAAACTTTTCTTTTGGTGTAATTAAAAAGAATCATTTCTTCATGTTTTCTGCATTATAGTGAAAGAGCATCCCTCTTCCTCTTCATTTTATTGTGTCATCCAATTTCACATTTCGATTTGGGCTTAAAAATAAGTGCATTCCATTCTGATTTATTGCATTAGCTCACATTAATTGAGGGCAACCTATACGCTAGAAGTCATGCCCAGCTGATGGTTGACAAATGAATCATAGAAAAGCACTTCTTTCCTTTTCTCTTTCTCTGAGTCTTACCAAACCTCACAAAAATTCAAAATACATACATTCTTAAACAACATCCTACCTAGAAGAAGTTGTAGGTGATCACATGATCATGGCACAGTGGGCACCCAGCTCATTGCTCTGTCGAGTCATACTTCAGAGCAAAGCCCGCCCCCACCATAACATACCTAAAACCTCACCTTTTAGATCTCCTTCTTTGTAGGAAGCCATCCTCACCAAAAACTCTATTTCACAATTCATGTGTTAGTCCCTAAATAGCATAAGCTAAACAAACATAATAGAAAAGGCACTCCTAGGATCACATTTTCTTAGTGTTTCTGCTTGGCTTGCATTTTGAGGTGAGAGATCACGTTCTTCACTTTTTTTTTTCATCCTTGCATGCTCCTCATCATAGCTGGTGTATTCTCAGCTTCACCTTGAGTGTGCTTGGGCCATATCATCATCATTCTTAGAATTCTGGGTCTTGATTCTACATCAGATTTTAATTCACAACCACTTTTCTTTCATCATTGTTTCAATTTCACAGTAATCATCGTTGGTTGCCTCTAACCATCATTGGTTATACCCAACCGACGTCGGTTCTAGGTCCTTTTGCTAACCTACTCAAAAGGACATTTTCATTCATTTTTTCCACTTTTCATAGTCCCTATCACTATCATCATTCCCATTGACATTGTAAACATCATCAGATTTGGCATACCTATCATATTTTACCTTCTACCTTGTTTTCACTCACTGTCCATTTTCTACAATGTGCAAGCAACGGTTACCCCGACCGTGTGTCGGTTTTCCCTAACCGCATCGGTTAGCCTTTGTTTCACATTCTAGCCACCATTTGGTACTTAATCTACTTTTTTCACTAGATTCACCTATTCCTATTGTTCTCTGTGTCATTTACAAGAAAGCGCAGCCCTACTGATCGATCGTCTCTTGGTTCACATGGTGTTGACCCGAAGACAAGCAAGTGCACTCATATTTCACACCAATTGTCAACCACTCCCACCTAGTCCTTCACCACCTTCCATTTTATCACCATCCATGGATCCCATCCAGCCTATTACTATCGCTACCGGAGATGAAGAGTTCACATGACTCCTTGACCAAAACCCTGCCACCTTGCAGTTTTACCTTTCCCACTCATCCACTCGAGATGCCTCGGGTCAGTTGATATATGACATGCCCGTATCTATCCCCCCGACTCTCACACCCACTCCCGCATCGGCCCCATCTAGCTCCGTGCTTTCCCACATCTACCTTACCCCCAGTCATTTCATAGTTAGGTCCTATACCCATTATGACTTGCCACATTTGTTACCCCTCGTGGCACCCGTTACATCCACCATACCCTCGAAAACTACCCCAAACACAATCTCATCCACCCCTAATGTCTCACACATACCCATAGCTACATTACCACCTCTAGTGTCGGTGACCCCTACCCCATTTCAGAATGTGGTCCTTTCCATTCCACAATCATTAGCCCCTATTTCCACTAGGGTTACCATGACCCTTCCACCCCCATATACATACTATCAACAACCTCCCATTTCATCCATTATTCACTCAGGGTACATACCCCCTATTTCACTTCCTTCTTCCCAATCAACCTACATGGCAGCACCATACACTGGAGTGCCACCCCCATTATATGCCCAAAACCAACCTTCTCATGCTACAGGAGGCATCCAATCATCACAACCCACCAACAACCTAATTAAATTGATGTTGGACAAAATGTAGACATTGGAGGCATCGGTTTCCAAGCTCCCATAACACTCTCACCTACGATGAGATTTGCAATGAGCCCATTCACCCATCCATTCCTATCCGTTCATACCCCATGCATTGGGAAATGCCTAAATTCAATCATTTCAATAGCAAAGAAGACCCGTAGCAACATTTGCGGTCATTCAAACATGGGTGTTATCTGATCACTCATGATGATGCCTTGCTCTTGAGAACCTTTCCCATGTCCCTCACTGGACCTGCATTAGATTGGTATAGTGGGTTACCTAAACACTCTATATTCTCATTCAATCAGGTAGCCCAAGCCTTCTTGGATCATTTCTCTATCAATATCATCAAGAAGGTTACCATGACCGATCTATATTCCACATGTCAGTATGAGGATGAATCTATCATAGATTTTGTCACTCACTGGCGCAACCTGATCAACCAACTTACCTTCCAACTACCACAAATAAACTCATCGAGCTCTTCACATGGGCTTGTGCCAGGCATATCTCACTAACCTTGCAGGTCCAAACCTTCCAAACATTCTGATGAAGCATTCACTATGGCACAAAAGTTAGAGATTCGGGCCATCAAGAGAAGAAAATCCAATTACGCAATAAGAATTCGGCATTCAAGTCGAATGATACCTCTTCTTCTTCCAAACCACAAACCAATTATTCAAAAGCTAAGGGCACTGCTAACGCAGTGGTACTTAAGGCCGCCCATCTCATCCGTAAAATCAAGCTACCCCTCATCTAATCTCTCACCTATCTAGACTTTTCAATTCAGATGAGAGCAATGAAATATACCCCAATCAGGGAGCCTTACTCTTCTATCTTAGAAAATCTTATCAAAGTCGAGCCATCACCCTTCCACCTATAAAACCACACACTGGTTTTGACCCTACTCACCCCATGCCCGCATGGTATAAAGAACATGATTTCTGTAACTATCATCGAGTAAAGGGTCATAGTGATGGCAAACTACATCACTTTCAAAAATATTGTCCAAGAAATGCTCGAGAAAGGTGAGTTAACCATGGATAATCCTAATGCACCTACCAACCAAAACCTACATATCTTCAAGAAACCATTTCCTAACCATGCCCCTTCATCTGATCAAACCGGTGAGACCTCCACTCACGATACCCATACCCACGAGGTTCACACTATCTTTAATGATGCACCTGTCACCTCCCAATTACCCCATATTCCTTCCATAGAGGAGATCCTAGCCCAAATCCTCCTTCCACGTGTCGAACCAACCTCCCTATTCCTTCACCAATAGAGGAACACCTTTCATCTCCTTCATCACCTACGGAGGAATCTTTCACTAACATTGAGACCATCTCACCCCTGGCTTCACCACTTAGAGAGCCTTTAGCTACAATACCTCCTCCACCCATAGAGGAGCACCCATTACCTCCTCCACCCATAGAGGAGCACCCATCATCTCCACCACCTATCATAGACCCAGTTGAGATACCTTTTCCTCTTGGCGAGCATTCTCCATCAGCCACCCAAAATCCTATAGACCTACTTTTGGCTCTCTTACCCACGGAAGCTGAAGCTAGCCAATTCCCCATCTCTAAGACACATTTTACAGGGAATTTCCATTAGGTCCTCACCAACTCCACCTACAGATGTTTCCATTCTCACGTTTGGCTGATCACTTAGATTATGTGGATAGGGCTCTACTATGGGGGCACCTTTTACTCCCCATCTCAACATAGATGCAGAGATCCCTTGCTGATACCTCCACAATCTACCCAAAAACATTTCGACCAATCAAACCAAACCCAACCACCTCTATCACAACCCCTTCCATGACACCTATTATAGCTCAAACCACACCCTTACCCATAACTCAACCTACACCTAAACCCAAACCCATACCTACAACATTTTCTTTGACTAAACCCATTACCACTTTAGGGGTCACCCCGACCACCAGCCTTACTCATCCACCTATCAAACTAGATTTAGCTACATCCTCCAAAGTCAACACCATACCTACTCCGACACCCAAACAAAAGCACCAAACCCATAGAACTCATACCCGGCTACAATCACACCTGCACCTATCTCATCCATCTTAGGATCTCAGCTTCCCCACATGGTCAAGAAACCTCCACCCATCAATAAACCAAAAACACAACAGCCCATTCCTTCCTCACAAACCTCTGACCTACCCAGATGCCCAACCCAACTTACACCTACACCTACCGCAACCTCTTTACCACCCATACCTCCGATACCCTCAGCTATTTCTTCACTACCCACTACACTTCAGTCATTGTCTCACACACCTCAAGCACGACCCACGTCATCTACCTTCATAGCACCCCCGTTATCCCCATGGGTAACTCACCCTCTTCCTCCATCTTTTTCCTTCTAGACCTCATACACCCACATCACCTTTACCCAAGAAGGTGCAACCCAAAACAAAACTCCACTACCCCACAATAAGGTAGTCAAAATGACCACACACCCTCCTACCCATCCATCTACTATACCCATACCTAAACAAACACGACCGACACCTAAAACCACACTAGCACCCAAACCCATGGCTCAACCCCCTCCTCTTCTAAAGACCATTCCTCAACAATCACCTACACCTACACCCAAACCCACATTTACTTCCCATTGTGATCCACTAGCAGGGTCTTATGCCAAAATTTTAACCAACCTCCTGAGACCTCTGTCATCACATTACCACCACTCAGACCTTACGACCCCCTCAAACCCAAGCCAAAAGGGTTTGATGATACTAAAATTTGTGCATACCATCATGTGCCAGACACGATGTGGAGAACTACAAGGCCTTGAAAACCATCCTTATCCAATTGTGTCCACTAGAAACCAACTTTGATGATGACAACCTTCTCGATGAGGATCCTGCTTCACCAACACCCATTCCCACACTGCCCACTCAATGACCACAACCTCCACCCTCACCTCTCCTAGAGCCATCCCCAAGATTTCAAATTAACATGGTTCACATCAGAGAACTTTCCATGCCACCACCCAAATGTCATTGCACCCAACTCGACCTCACAGGGTTTTCTCCTCTGGTAGGTTTTTTCCCGTCATGTGTCATTATACCACTCACCCTACACCTTCTCCATTTTCCAACTCCCCTCAGATCAACATGATACACATCACTACACATGCTTAGAAGGATAAGGGAAAAGAAAAGGCAACTGACCCACCAACCAATCCTATACCCAACATACCATCTACACCCATACCTAAAATAACTATCCACGGCCCCACGTACCCCATTTCTAATGGCATCACACATCACACCATGCTCAAACAATTACACCAATCACCCCTCAAAATGTCCTTATATGACCTCATCCAAACCTCAGAATCCCATCGTCAAGCTCTCATGGAGGTTCTTCAATCAATTGAGGTTTTACCTAATGACCCTACACCCGTAGCCTCCATTATCACACCCCATCATGTAGCCTCTCTCACCAAATTACCACCTTCATCTTCACCCCACCTTGTTCACCAAGTGGCCTCCCTTAGCTTCTCAGAGGAAGAGATCATGCCACACCAAAATGATGACCTGACCTAGCCCTCTTCATCTCTATCCACATCGATGACATATGGGTACGCCATGTGATGATTGATGGGGGCACTAGCATTAACATCATTTCATCCCATGCATTCACTCAAATGCACATACCTAACAATTACATGCATGCATAAACACCTGTCATGTTGTGTTCATTCAATGATGCTATCACCTCTACACTAGGCACCATCATCCTCCACATTCATGTGGGCCCCCACACTGTTCCCGAATTGTTTTACATTTTGGAGGGGGAATTCCAATATAACCTATTGCTTGGTAGACCCTGGATCCATGTCATGGGTTGTGCATTCCTTCCACTTTGCATCATTGTGTAAAGTTTGAACATGAAGGACACACCTATACCATTCCAACTGACCCATCACCTTTTAAAACATGCAACATGCTTTACTAACCCAATGATGTGCTCATACCTATCAAGCCATCTACCTCCACGACCACTACCGCTTCACCTACACCTCCACCTACCAGTATAACCACTGATGCTTCTACCACACATACCTCCTCCATTCCTACCACTACCATAACCTCCATGGCTGACCCATCAGCTTCCCAATCTGTTAACCCCACCTCCACATCGACCTCCGATACATTATCCATACCAGCTACCTACATACCAACCACTGATCCCTTGGAAGGTGTTTTTCAATGCCTCACTCTAGGGGAGTACCACCTATATAGTGTCAACACATTTCTTACTCCACAAGAGTATGGAAGCCTTCACCAACACCCTCGCTATGATCACCATATAGGAGAACATCTCCTTTATGGTCCTCCCCACCTTCGTACTAGTCTCACCTATGGGGACTTGATACAACCACTTACACACCTGAACCACCATCACAAACCCACCCATTTTCCACTAACTTCCAATCACTTACCAATCACCATTTCACCCACACCTTCCTGCACCGATGTGTGCATGGAAGGGTTTTGGTTTTGGATTTTATGAGCAAGGCTGCCATACCATTATTCCATGTACCACCCGCAAACATAATGACCATAGTGGTATCGGCTTCCCTAAACCACCTACCAAATAGGCCCGCATTGAACTCATTAAGGACACTAGCCCTTCTCCACCTTCTTCACCCACTCCACCTTCATCACCACCTTCACCGACGAGTCGATGGATCCTAAATCTATCCCTCCTAACTTTTTTTTTCATAAACACCATTTCCTTGGGGCCTCTAACTTATCAATGCGAGGGCGAGGCCCCTTCCACTCTTCCCTTCCTGTATATCTGAAATGATCAATGATGACACACCTTTAATTAACATCATTCAATGTCAGGATGATGAATCCATACTCACCTACCTTGGTGCAGAAGACTCATATATTCATCGGTCATTACCCTCTGAGATGCAAACCATGTTGAATGAATCACTATCGAGATCAACATTCATACTTAGGATGACCCGCACATCCTAAAGATCGGACAATCTTTAGATGTTGCTGAACAAGAAGCCATCACTTCTTTTCTCAGAGATCATAACCACGCTTTCACTTGGTCTTACGCAGACATGCCTGGTATTGACCCCACCATAGTGGTCCACAATATCGTAACCATTCCCGATGCCAAACCCATCAAACAAAAGCTAAGGAAAATGCACCCTCGTATTGCTCTTCTCATCAAAGAAGAACTTCAATGCCTTCTTTCTGTTTCCTTCATCTTACCCATTGATTATCCTCATTGGATTTCTAACATTGTCCCTATTACTAAAGCAACAGGGGACTCCACATTTCATTTGCATGGACTTCCATGACCTCAACCTAGCCTACCCAGAAAGATGACTTTCCCTTACCCGGTATTGATCAGTTGGTTGACCTCACCACTAGTCATGAGATGCTATCACTCATGGATGGCTTCTCGGGTTATAACCAAATTTTTCTTGCCCCAAAAGATCAACACAAAACCTCATTCATCACCCCATGGGGACCTTCTGCTATATCGAGTCATGCCTTTTGGCCTTAAAATGCTGGTGCCACATATCAGTGGGCTATGACTTACATCTTCCATGACATCATGCATCACATATTGAAGATTACATGGATGATCTCTTGGCCAAATCTAAACATCACTCCGAGCACCTTGCCATCCTCAAAACCATCTTTGACCACCTCATTAAATATTGTGTTCCACCTTCAGCCTAAGAAGTGTGTCTTCATGGTTCTCTCAGGAAAGCTCCTGGGATTTATCATTTCCCTCCATGGTATAGAAGTTGACCTTGCTAAAGTCAAGGCCATTCTAGAAATGCCTCCACCCACTAACCTTAAACAACTTCATAGCCTACAAGGTAAGTTGTAGTCTATTCACCATTTCATTTCACAATTATCGGATCGGTGCCAACCATTTCATCATCTACTCAAGAAGGATGTCTCCTTTAAATGGGATGATGACTATCACAAAGCTTTTGAGGCCTTAAAAAATACCTTCTCCAACCACCCATACTTATCCCACCTAAAGACATCAACCTTTTTATCTATACATATCCACTACCGATCACTCCTTGGGAGCCATGCTCACTCATCATGATGAACAACACAGGGAGCAGGTGGTTTATTATATCAGCCATACTCTTTTGGACTACAAAACCCAATACACCCATCCTAAAAAAAATTTTCTTAGCCTTAGTTTTCATTGCCACCAAACTCCATCATTACCTACTCAACCACAAAACCTATGTTGTGACCAACACCGACCCCTTACACTTCATGTATGCCAAACCTTATCAAAATCAGCATGCCACACGATGGCTTATGCTTTTAGCTGATCTTGACCTTGAATTCATTCATCAAAATTCCATCAAGGGCCAAGCTATCACCAACCAATTGGCCGACACCTATTTCTAGGGATCAACCCTCTAATTTTGACTTTCCAGATGAGTCGATTGCTACCCTTTCCCTGGATGAACCTCCTTATCAAATGACACTCTTTTTTATGGTTCCAAGTGTCAACATGGGGGTGGGGCTGGTATTATCCTCATTCCTCTTGATGGAGAACCCATGCCTTTGTCTTTCAAACTAGATTTTGAATGCACCAACAATATTTCTGAATACAAGCACTCGTACTAGGTCTCCAAGCCACCTATTCCCTAGATGTCAAATCAATCAACATCTTTGGTGATTCTCAATTGGTCATAAACCAAGTCAATGGTATGTACCAATGTCATAATGAGATACTTCAAAAGTATAAACATCATGTAGACATACTTTTGACCACCTTTGATCGTTACACCCTTCAAACCATCCCACGTTCCACCAACAAATTTGTAGATACCATGGCCTACTTAGCTTCCCAAATACCCACTTCACCACCGATTCCAAAATATTTGTCACCGTATAACAACCTCCATTCACCTTCTTATTTACCTCACGATGTTTACTCGATTGGAACCAATACCCCTGACCTGAGTGACCTTTGGTATAAACAATATTCCAACTACCTTTCTCTCTCCATCTTACCTCCTGATCTCACCCATAATGGACAACGTGCCTTCCTTAAAAAGGTCTCTCATTATGTTATCCTAGGGAGGACTCCTCTATAAGCATGGCTTTGATGGTATTCTCTTACGATGCCTCACAAGTTCTGAAATTCCTTATACCATTAAGGAGGTTCATGATGGCATATGTGGAGGTCACTTTAGTGGCCTTACTTGTTGCTAAGCGTATTCTTCATCTAGGCTATTATTGGCCGAACCTTAACCATGATTGTTGTGACTACATCAAATGTTGTGTAAAATGCCAACAACATTCCAATCTTCATCATACACCCAGTCATGCCTTACAGGTCACTCGTGACCTTTGGCCCTTCTCTCAATGGGGTTTGGATCTTGTCGAGAAATCAATCCTCATTCTTCCCAATGCCATCAATGGATCATCACTACTACCGAATACTACACAAAATGGGTAGAATCCATCCCACTCATTTCCACGAAAGCTGAGAAAATATGTGAGTTCATTAACCACCACATCATTTTTGCTTTGGTGTTCCTCATCACCTCATCACTAACAATGGAAAACAATTCAAAAACAAAACATTGCAAAAACTTTGACGATGCCTTCGGCATTCAACTTAGTTTCTCATCACCCTACTACCCACAAACCAATGGCCAAGCCGAATCCACTAACAAAACCCTCAACAAAATTCTCATGAAAGTGGTTGACGATACTGGGAAGGATTGGCATACACATTCCTTTTTCCCTATGGGCATACCACACTAGTATTCACACTTCCACTACGGCCACACCCTTTTCTCTGGTCTACGGTATAGAGGTTGTTCTACCTCAAAGTCTAGATCCCCTCACTCCATATTTCTCTCCATGACATGCTCACTGATGATGACTTTCATCAAGACCATTTAACACAAATATAGAGTTATTAGATGAACATCATCTTAACATGCTCTAGATCACCTTCAAGTTTACCAACAACGTATCAAACGTGCCTATGACAAATGTGTTCACGAACGAACCTTCCAAGTCGGTGACCTTGTCTTGAAATAAAATCAACACGTAACCAAAGCAGAAAAAAGTAAATGGGGAAAATTTTCTCCTAATTGGCTTGGACCATACATCGTGACTCATACCTATGGATCAGGTGCTTATCATTTATCTTCTCTCGATGGTAAACCCAAGCCTGAGCCCCTAAATGCCTTGCATCTTCAACCATTCTATTGTTGACTCATTTGTCCTACCTCACCCTTTGTCTCTCTCTAGGCTCATCCCTTGAGTGCTACCTACTCCATACACCTCCCTAATGATTAAACCAGAATCATGTGAGTACCCATCACTTGTTATCTTCCCTTGAATATGTGTACCATGGTGCTGCACATAGCATGATTCTCATGGATACTTTTTGTCTACCTTTAGATGAGATCCCATGGTCATTTCACCTTGACCTTTGAACAAGAGTCCTATCTTTCACCTTGGTCTTGTCCATGACTGCAAAGACCCACAATGGGACCAAACTCCTTGAGTCAAACTTCAAATAAAAAGATGACTCCCTCAAAAGGACATCTTCCTCTCGACCAATTGCTTGCTATAAATAGACTGCTCCCACGAAGGAAAACTATGTAAAATCTCTTCAAAAAAAAATGAGAGCAACCAAGCTTCCCGCATCGATCAGCTTCAAAAGACCTCAAGGAGTTCAATTTTTCCCATATAGACTTCCCGCATCGATCAGTCTATCTCAACTATAAGTCAAAACAAAAAAAAAATTAGTCATGGACTTTCCCATTGTGACCTAGGACCTCTTGCCCAAAGGGCCTACTACCTCATACCATATAAAAATTAAAAATTACCTACTCTTCACCCTATGTGAACCATGCCCACTCTCATTTCCTACTACCTCAAGGGACTTCTTGGAACTTAGACATTTGGTGATCATGTGACTACTTTTCATCATAGAACATGTCAATCATGTAATGTCTTTAGGGTCTTATGTTCATCACCTCCTCCAAGGTATGATCTACTCGGTATGATCCTACCCAATCAGGTGGCTTTATTGCCCCCTTTTATCTTTTAACCATCTTTGTTTACATTTTGATTACCTTATACAGGACTTGGTCCTCGACGCTTACTTTTGGGGTAATCTCCTTCTTTCACCTATAATCCACCCACACCTAACAAACCTAAACCCACAACATGCCCAAACACCTACCGACTCATTTTCACACCTTCTCATTTTCTTCCCTAGCTTATGGGAGAACTACATCAACCTGAGGTCCCTTTTCACGACTATGTAGGCAGCACTCCGAGGGCATGGGGCCCTTGGAGGTTAGCTCAGCCATTCTCTACCCTAAAAATTCATCAACCATGCCTAACTCACCATTTACACCATATCTCACTTAGTCTCCCTTTTATATACAAAATTGGAAATTAAGTCACATACATAACAATTTGCTACATATCCATGCCTAACCAACTCATCACTCAATCCATCCTATGCCAACTAACTCAACCATGCCTAAATCTCAACCCTAACCATCGAACTTAATCCATGCCTATAATTTTGACTCAACCATGCCTATAACTCCACTCAACCATGCCTAAATAACTCGACTCAACCATGCCTATAACCTGACTCAACCATGCCTAAATCGACCTGACTCGATCCATGCCTAAACCAACCTAACTCCACCATGCCTAACTCACCTAATTTCCATCCATATCAAAACAATAAATCCATATCTCATCTAACACAAGCCATAAATCCAATATCTCATAAACACATCAACACATCACAAAATACCATGTATCTCATCATATAAATCAATAAATGTGTATCTCAATATACATGCCTATCTCATCATGACCATCATCTCAAAATGTTAGCACGCAGCCGATATATAATACAAAATGTCATCGGCACGTAGGCCGGTCTCATATATACAAAAAGAATGAATCAATACAAAATCTCTTCACACACAGCCGACATATATATCAAAACATACAAATCACTAATATCCTCACTATCTTTTCAAAAAATTGATAAAAATACAACTATCTTCAGCATATCAGAATATATATCAAAACATAACTAATGTACATCCAAAATCTAGTGTGATACATATCACATCTCTCGGATGTCCTCCATCTCTGTGTCCCTCGCCTCTTGTGTCCCTCAAACCTCACCTAGAGCTAGTCACTATGCATTGGTGGCCTCTCCCTGATCGGGCCTCGAGCTCACTGACCTCCTGTGCTCTCCACACTATGAGTGTGGGATCTCATCCTCTCACTGGATGCTGTGCCCTATACTCAGCATAGGATATGAAATCTATCCTAACCCATAAGTTAGTCTTGATAGTATCTCACCTCACCTAGGGCATCTCGTAACCTAGATATAGGCATGGTCTGTGGTGGTCCCATAGGTCTCGGCCCCTATACCTACCCTACAACAACCTTCCCTGCACTGCCCTATGAACTGGGACCTACTCTGTGCCTGTGGTGGTGCCCCCTACCCCTATGCCTATATCTGGGCCTATAAGGCCCCAATCTATGCCTAGGCTATGGCCAAATGGCCCTATAAACCTACCACCTGAGCCTGTAAGGTTGCCACTTGACCATCCCCCTGACCATCTCCATCTCCTCCATCTCCTCCATCACCATCTGAGCCTGCAGGCTAGCTAATTGTATGTGTAGCTCTACTACCTCCACCTCAGAGCCCTCTAGTTGGTCTCGCAGTATACCTAACTAGGTAATCAATGTAGCTACCTGCCCTTTGTAGGGCATATCTCTACACTATAATGGTCGATAGGTCTAGCTGCCTTTGATCAGGGTGGTATGGCTCGTAATCGCACCACCCACCATTACCTATATCTATCTATACATCTGGCATCATCTATCCACTGATCCAATGAATCTACTCCTCCTCCCCTGTGGGCACTGTAGGCTGTGGTAGAGGTAAGGGCCTCTCTACGTCATCTCTTCGATACTATGGGAAGGGCAGAGGAATGTCTGTAAGAGCCCAAATGTCCATAAACTCTCGATCTCTCAGGATCATCTCATCCTCCCTAGAATGGCGACCCTATATCCACCTCTCTAGTTGGAGGTTAGCTAGCTCCTCATGCATATGCCTATATGAGGGGAATCCACATATGGCCTCTAGAAAATGTTCACTCTAGATAACCCCTCCAAGAATTAAAAAAATGGGCCACATCATGTGTCGGCCTATCTGATCTCTCTCTCTCCTATCACTGGAACCCATCTCCTGTATCCCACCCACACAAATATAGGTGGGAATGCATCTTCTCGGGCATCCCTATAGGTCACACACACACTATGTGATCGTATGCCCAACAGTGTAGTATAAATGTACAACACATGCTAAACCTGCACAACTACCCATATGCCCACAAGCTCTTTGTATAGCTATACTAAGAATGCTTGGTGCCCAGGAAAGCATGTCTCATGCACCATCATATCATGGAGTACCCCCATCAGTGATCAAGGAAAGCATCCACCCTCTACATCTGTAGTGCATAGCAGCACACTACCTCCATCAACAAAACCACTAGCCTCATCTCATCCAGATGGGCTAGGTACATCTCTCCATAGCTCAAACTGGCACTATGGAATCTCAATCAGCCGCTCCCTCACCAAAAATAGTCCCAATCAACTCCTCTGAGGCCTTGAGGAGATAGAATACACCTGGGCACCCAATATGGGTAGCCGCAAAATCTAGAACACGTCCTCAAGGTGATAGTCATCTCACCCATCGGAAGGTGGAACATGTTGGTCGCGGGATCCCATCTATCGAATGAGCACAACCATCAGGATGGGCTGCCGAAACAACATGTCAGTAGCGACAAATCCCACTCAATCCCACTTGCCTCCACATGCTGGAGCTCCAAAGGGGTCACTATGCCATGTAATGTCACCAGTAGAGGCGGAACCTTGTCCCACATATGTAACTACACTCTCCCTTGCATCCAATCCAAGCACATGACATTAATCCACATTTACCATGACCATATTCACCAATTATCATTACCCTCCACCCTATTTTCACTCTACCCATCTCAACTACCTAGCCCACATCACTTTTGGACCCTTGTGCCTAAAATCCTAACCGGTGCCGGTTCATCCTAACTAACTCCGGTCACCCTTAAACCGCATTAGTCACCTATTTGGTGACCAATACCGGTTCACCTTTACCGACCACGGTTACCATGTAACCAACATCGGTCACCTATTTGGTGACCACTACTGGTTTTACCTAACTAATGCCGACCATCCTTGACCGACAATGTCATCATTGTCATCAGGAAAATCCCAACTTCCCAAAACCCCCATTTTCTAAAATCACCCCCTTTCCCTTTTACCCCACCTACAATGACCTAAAACTACTCCCGACCTCTACCCACCCCACCTATACCATTTACTACCCTTCCCCTCCCTCTTTTAGCCTATTATTCCCCATACCCAAATTTTATTTTTACCCACCCACACAAAAACAAAAACCCACAAAAACCTAAAATAACAATTATCCAAACCTCTAATCTATCCAATTAACAATGTAGAGTTGGGCGCTTACCTCATCACATCCCACCATCATCTTGGTGGCACATCTATGGACATTGCATGTGGCCTGGCCCACGATCCCTCTTCGACCTCTTCCATACCCAAATAACTACTCGCAACCTCCGCCCAATCAAATCTCTCACCCTGATCCCATGGACCCGCTGCTCACCAACCCAACCCTCATCCAATCACACTGCCAACTCACTGTCCCATTTCCTTTGGACACTTTTCTCTCTTTTCTCTCCTTTTTGTCATTTTCTCACTTTGCAAATAACAAATGAATAATAAAAATGTGGATTTTTTGTTTTTATAACCAACCCGACCTAACCAACATTGGTTACCCTTGACCGGCATCGGTCACGTGCCCTACCTCACCGTCATCAATTTTCCTATACCGACATCAGTTTTCCATGACCACCATCGGTCATCCTCACCTACACATTGCCCTCAATTAAGCCCCTTTTACCCCACCCCTCACCCTGATCCTTTACCCAACCCATTTACCTTACCTTTCCTGACCTCCTCATTTACTACCTCCATTTTCCTCCTTTGGGGACTCATTATTTTACCCCTACCTTGGCCTTACCCACGCCGTGACCTCAATATTTGGACTTGGACCATCGCTAGTGACCTTTGACCTCATGTGTTCACTATACCTTGTGGCACTATTACCTATGTTGATTGACCTAATGACCCTACCTAGCCTATTTCTGTGACCGTTTATCCTGACCCTACCTTTGGTGTACCGCAACATACATAAACGTCCCTACACCTAACCTACATTGTGTTTCCTGACCATATCTTATACCTTGGATACCGAATTCACTTCAACCTTGTTTGGATAAACCTATCGACCTTAGACGATGTAGAGTTTGCCTACTCTTCAACCCGGTAGCATGTTGCAGTTTATTCGTGTGTGTGCATTTAACTATTGCTACCTTTGACCCTGACCCATTACCTAGAATGGCCCAAGTAGACCTTTTACCCTTTTTCCCTGAGCCCACCTGCCTTTTCCTCACATTTACCTTTTATCAAACCACTCACCGATTCTTCCTGCTACCTCATCAGTTCCTAGTTTGAGGGGGATCACCTTCACCTGCACACATGGGGCAACCACATCTTATTTTTGTTAGCGTCGCTTACCAATACAAGCTACGCAAAAAAAGGGGGAAAATGTAGACACTAAAATTAGGTCACACTCCCCTTTGGTCCCTCGAAAATAAGCACCCTTCATCACATTCACCTAGCCATGACCCCTTTCACCCCAAAAATATTAATTTAATTAAATTAATGCATTATCCTCACTATATTTATTATTTAAATATCTTATTTTAAATAATATCCACACATACAGTTCACTTAGACACCTCACTAAGCCAACTCAACCTAAGACCTGTTCTTAGTAAGTTGCCATAACTAACTGAGTCTTACCCAAACCCTAAAAATCAATGCCTACATTCCCTCTAACCACATTCCCGCATGCTCACAAGAAGAATCACAAGAGATCCGAGGAAATCAAGAGGATATCCCTAGTTTAGTAAACCTAGGAAATCCCACCTTGATCGATGCCGGTTACCCCTAACTATCGTCGATTAAGCCGAACCGTCCGTCGGTTACCCTTTTAACCCCAAAAAACTTTATTCTCAAGGTTGGAAGTTGGAAGCAAAGAGGTTGGTGAGCATTATCACATCTCAAAGAGATAACACATCTTCAGAGAGAGAATTCTAGTAAGACCACACATGCAAGGAAGGAGACCAAACATCTTTTCCTACACAGCCATCCCAGCCACGATCTGATCTAACCAAGCAAAGAGGAATGTACATGCAGCCCATACAGAAGTTTTCCTTCAGCTGGTGATCACTTGCAGCCTTCAAACCTCTCATCAGCACCTCCATCCCTCACTCACGCATACATTCTAGACCAGAATCCAAGTAAGTGTAATGTCATACTTTTTGGTTTATTTTATTTCATCATCATTTTATCATCTATTGTTTACCTAGCCACCTATTGACCTTATCCAACATTTCCACCTCCATATATCCATTAAAGCCTCACCGAAGCCTACCCCAGTCATCCAATACCTCATCCTAACCAACCAAATTCCTTTGTGTAATCACAAAGGAGACCTAAAGCTTGTTCTACGTGATATTCGGAGATTTCACAGTAACCAGCCCCTGGTCACACCTAATCACCGTCGGTTACCCTTGACCGACATCGGTCTCTGTATTTTCCCACACAGCCTAGAATAGAGACCTACCCACTTAATTTCATTTCACCCTCATCCACCTGTGATCTACCTGAGACCTCTGTCAAACCTGCAGAACCCAGAACCAATCATTTGACCTTTGGATTCTATTCTAGCTTAGCCTATTAGATTAGATCTATTTCTTATTGTGTTTTAAGTGAGATACCTAAATCATTTCAAATTACAATAGGATTTACTTTGTTTATAACATTAAATTGTTTAAAATAGTGGACTGACAACCATCTAGGAAGTATCACACTTCCCAGATCTAGCATACGCTAGGTAGTTCACTTGCCCATATTGTTTAATTCCTTCTTGTGGTCTTGCTTTGCATTACAGGTAGTTCCTTCTAGCAAAAAGGAATCTATCACGATCAGCTATGGATTCGAAGTAATACACGTGTAACAACCCATCAACCATCATTTGAACAGGTATTCCTCCTATGCCCATTACCCTATTTGTTTCATCAACATTTCAAAGAAACAATCTAAGAAAAAGGTGAAACATCTTGAATAAAGTTCTTGATGATCCAACTTGAGGTATGTGAGCCTTTGAGGTGATTAATGATATTAAGTGAGTCTCATTCTATAATTAGTTTATTAACCTTATGATCTTTAGAAGCTCTTAAACCCCAAAGAGTAACAAGAGTCTCGAAATAGTTTTTTCTAATGTTTTCGCTCTACTGGGAATATTTTTATTCCCCACAACCTTTTCTTCTACTTTGGGGTAATATTTTTGTTTCCTAGTGATTTTTCTGGTGTACCATGTATGCCATCATTCTTCTATATTACATTCTTCCTAAAATTTCAAAAATCCAAACAAATTGGTAAAATTTCAAAAAGACCCTAAACATTAAAATCCAAAACATTAGTAAAATTCAAAAATACCAAAAATTGGTAAAATATAGAAAAACACCATAAAAATTGGTACAAAGAATTCACACATATGAATATTTTACTAGAAACAACATCCTCAAACATAAAAAAATGTCCTACAAAACATCTTTCTATGGTCCTTATTTGTTCTCGTGCATGACTTACAACTCATTTTGATCTAACTTCCATTAACAAAAGCTTGTTTGCTTGCTATGGTTGTATTCCCTTACACAAGAAGTTTCTTGGGGCAGTTTCATAGTGCATGCTTTATTTTTCATGGGACTTCTCTATCCTCTGTTTACTCACTTCGCATGTATCCTTGCTTGGGGTGCTATTTTTAACCCTTGTCGTTAAATCAAACATTTGGAAACTGAAGCTCGATAATAAAAACATTAGTACAACTGTCTTGAACATTGTTTGTTTGAGTACATTTGTTTGTGCTTGTTTCTTTGTTGGTCTGCTTGTTTAATTTCTCATATTACATTACGTTATGTATGTTTCTTTAATTTGCTTATTTAATTTTTCGTATAACATTACGTTATGTATGTTTCTTTAAGTCGGTCCTTGCATGCTTGTATTCAATAAAGAACCGATGACCTTGATCATGTAAGCAATATGATGATAAAAATATGTTATTAAGCCAATTGCTATGATTATTATCTTATGTGTGAGTTTCATTCTATATCACTTTCTACCTATCATCTTCCACATCTTCTCGATTCTACCAATGGCCAACTGAGCCCATTTAGGATCTCTTTCATCACTATCAACTTTTTCTTCTACACACACATAGGGAAATAGGGATTATATTTATCTTCCCTCCCCCTTATTTCTTTTATCCATTGAAACACCGAATTTTATTTCCCACTCACTCACATTGAACACTTGCCTACTAGGTTTATGTTGACTCTTCTTTTTCCTTCTTCTTTTTGATCGTCGATCAACCTCTTTTATCGCCCCATCGATGCTCGAGGGGTATACTTCATTCTACTAATTTTTCTTCCATTCATTTAAAATTTACTTATTTGTAATTGTCTACTATCTTTGAAGTGGCGTCACTTGCATTACACCACCCCAAAGAGTGGAAAATGTACACCTAAAATCCATCTACACAATTTTAATACTAAAATTTTACTAATTATCCTCTTTCCCATCATTTCCATTATAATTAGTGATTCCCCGCTAATTAGTTAACATTACCCTCCATTTCGGTCAATTAACAACACTTTGTTAATTAACTAGATTTTACCCCATTCCATTCCAATTAATGACAATTCATTAATAATAATCCTTCTCTAATCAATTAATTAACTATTATTAGTTAATTATGCCTTTTTAGTCTTGTATTTATTTAATAAACATTCTCATTAATTAAGTCCCCATTTTAAATCCTCTAAATCCTACCTATTCCCCTCTAAATCACCTCTAAATAGCTTTATAAGCTTATCCTAGCCTATTAATTAATCCTAGTTGATTAATAAATCATCTCAAACTCCCATGAGTTGCTAATTCTACTTAATTATTTATAATCATGCTTATCCCTTCTAATTATACTTTACCATTATCCCACGTTCAATAGGTTTCTAGCTTTTCCCAAATTGGAAAGCTATATAAAGAACCTACCTCCTTCACACCTTACACCATACTTTTTATAGTGATTTCATTATACACATGATAAGGGCATTTCTATTGGAATAACTCCTTCATTCTTACATCCATTCTTCTCATATGTGAGTAGTAAAGGAAGATCCAAACATGGCCATTAAGCCATTTTTGTGAGATTATTTCCTCACTTGGAGATAACATACAATTGATTTCTTATGATCTAGATAGGTTCATGTTAGATAGTAATCATACACTACAAAAAAATCTAATTTCAAAGGAATGGCTTAAAATTTGATGTTTTATTCATGTTCGATGCATTAGATTAGCTATTTCTTTAAACTTTATCATGATGTTCATATTGTATTATCTTTGTCATTTGAAAATACTTGGTGTTAGTTTCTCTTAATTATGCTTAGCTTCTTTGATATGCATACAACCATAAATAAGCACAAATGGGATGGACTTAAGTCTAAAATACCTCCTTTTGGCTTTTCTCAATCCTTGAGGGAATTGGATCATTTGGAGAAAATTTACTACATCATGAGTCCAAAAAGGGTTGGGTAAGGCATCCGTTGATTTATCTTGGTCATGTTAAATCACGAGGATGGATTCTTCATCAATATGCTGGTCTAAAACTAGTTGCTCACATAGTCATTTGCCTATAACCAACTTAGTCAATTTGATGTCAACATCATATTCCATTGCATTGGTTAGCCAACCAAATATTTTCTTGTTTAGATCCTTTTTCAAAAGGAAGTATTTCACACCAACATTTGAAACTAATAGATGGATCTTTTTGTTGGATACCAAGTTCCTAAATTTATTAAATCTTATTATGAAAAAATGGCATGTTTCTCAACCAATGAGTACCTCACCTCATAATCCTCTATAATTTGGCTGAAAATTTAATAGGTTGTTACAATACTTCTTCATTCAGCCATACCAGTATGGTAGATATTGTCTCTGTGCCACCAAAAGCATACAAGATGAAATATTTGGAGAAGTTGTGATTAAAGAGAGTTGGGGCTTGTGTAATTACTTGCTTGATGGACTAAAAGTTTCTTTTCCTTTTAGTGGTCCATTTGAAGGCCATACTCTTCTTTAGCATTAGTGTTAATGGTTTGACAAGGTTGGAAAAATTTGGAACAAACCTTTTGAAAAATTATATTATCCCTAAGAAAATTTGGAGTGAATTCTTATGATTTGGTAATGAAAACACAGGATGACACTAAATCTTTCTAGATCAATGGTTAACCCTTCTTTAAAAACAACATGGCAAATGATCTTACCTTCATGAGCTAGGAATATGAAATTTATAGGATTGAGAGAAAGACTAAATTTCATACACCTTTAAAACACTTGTCACAAATGGAATACATGATATTTTCATCCTTAGAGAATAATGTGATATCATCTAGATACAAAAGAACAATGTTGTTTATTAGCCCTTTGAATGTCATGTCCATGGCTCTTTAGAAGGTTGCCCCGCATTTGATAAAATAAAAGCCATTTTTATGTAGGCATAGGTTCCCCATTATGTGGTAAAATAAGTCTTAAATTGACCCTATTATTTCACCATTATATGATTATACCCTAAATAACCATCTAAGAGAGAAAACATTTCAGAACCTACTACCATTTATAAAATTTGTTCCATGGAGGGAAGTGCGTAATAATATTTTAGGGAAGCCTTGTTCAAATCCTGAATTTAAAACACACTATGATTTCTCCATTTATTTTCTATACTGGAACTAGATGATAAACCCATGATGAATGCTTGATGGGAAATATGATGTTTACCTCAATCAACTTATTCAATTCCTTCTTCATTAGGGGCTCAATATGTGGATTGACATGTCTCTATTTTTGTCTGATAGGCTTGGTAGTTGAATCCAACTCAATGGTGTGTTGAGATAAATTAGGATCAAAACTTTAAGGTATTCATATCTCCATGTTAAAATATCATAAAATTATTGGCAAAGTTCTACAAAAGCATGATTTTCATGTGGAATGCTTACCTTACCAAACTGAAGTAATTTTACTTGTCCAAATAATATTTGAGTCTTCACCCTTGACCATCATGTTCACCTTTTATTTTGTAAATAAGTCATTGAGGTTAAAAATGGATTCCAAGGTCACTAGGCCCTTAGGTAACTTATTTGATATGAGTTGAACAATTTGGTCTCCATACTTGCTTTTCACACTTATATTTATTTATTGAAGAAAACTCATCTTTTTTTAATAAAATTGAAAATCTATTGATCATTCTCAAACACTTGCCAATTTGTGTCATTGTTTGGTATAGTAGGTCTCACTACTACCCTGATATGTGGTTGTACTTTATCTCTCATGATGTTCTCAACAATGTCAAACTTTTCCCCAACTACAGCTAGCTTGTCAACAACGTCATTTTATTTTCTTGGAATGGCATGGATGGTAAAAGCTTAAAAATATTATAAAATATCCCATACCATGTGTTTTTAGGATTTTAACAGGTCATTCTTGGATGCATTTGATCCTTTTATTTGATTCACAATCAACTCAATATCCCCAAAATTCTACAATTTTTTTATGTTCTTCTTTTTTTCCCATTGCAAGCCATGAATGATGGACTCATATTATGTCACATTGTTAGAGCGGTTGAATTGGAATATGAAAGAGGAGTAATATTTCACACTAGTAGGAGAGACAATGAATATACCTCCTCCTAATCTTTATCTGCTTCTTGATCCGTTAAAAACATTTGCCAAACGTTATTTTCCTCTGAATCACCTATTTTTAAAATACTAGGCAAAGGTGAACTCTCCTCATATAGGAAATAGATACCAAGGTGACGCTATTCAATAAGTTGATATGGGTTACAACCATGGTATTCATTTCCCCATTCATCAAGTAGAAAATCATGAATGCCTTAAATTTGAGTATCTACATCTTGGGAATTTGGAAAATCTTCTTGATCAAAGATGTAACAATTTACATTGATGGGGCTAGGCACATAAGGTTCTATATGATATGTAGAAATAGGTTCAAATTTTATGGTATCCTTAGTGTCATACCTTATTTTGAAGAATATATGAGACCAGTCAAAATAGATACCCTCCAATCTTGGCAGTGAAGTTTTGGATAGACATAGAGAAAATAGTGGAGGTAGATCAATTATGAAGATATATTAGGGAATAGAAAATTTGGGGCATGCATGAAATGTGAGACTTAGACCTTTGGTAACTCAACAGTTCCCACTTATTTTCTCTCTAGCTGCACCACACCCTTAGAAAGAGATTCATACTTGAGACCCAAATGGTCTGTGATCATTTAGGCATGACATAATTACTTTCCACTGAAATCAATCATACAATTATGCACTAAATGATTGCCAATGATCAAGGATACATAGAAGAATGGATGTTTCATGTTCCTTCTTGGATGATCCTTCATTTATTGCATTGCATTAGTAAGAACAAACTTGACATGTTCCTTGTATGACTCACTTGGAACAAAGATATTGACCATGGCTGCTTGCAAGAGATCCCTTTGTCCTAGAATTTCTAAAGATTCCCACATTGATATGCTCACACTAGTTTTATTCATTTTCCTAAGGATGTTGAAAGGATAAAAATTATATTTCATCTGTTCCGTACTTGGAACAAACTTTTCTTGCACTTGAGCTAATATGGAAGGACCCTTAGGTGGATTCAACACATTTGGAACTATGTTTTAATTTCCACCTCCTTGGAGTGTCAAAGAAGGTTGAGGAGGGCCTACATTTTCTGACTTCCCTTCTTTCATAGCTCTCTTCTTAGATCTAGTATTTGTAGCCACAACTTAAGGAACATTATGATTTATTCCAAAAAAATAATCCATTTTCCAATTCACAAGTGAAATATCACTTGGTGGTGTCTTTTGAGTGACTATCTATTGCCGATTTTCCTTTGCTACTACATCTGGAGGAAAAAATGCACTTTGCACCATCGAGATATTTATTTAGAATTCCATTGAGGCATGTTTCTGGTTATGTGGAAGACGATAAGGGAAATACCACTCATAATATTATAGAAGGTTATTTTAAACAAGAACCAAAGCTTGAGATGAACTAGCCACATTTGGGTTATATGGTTGAAATGGTCTTGCAGGAGGAAATCGATTTAGAATTTGAGGAGAAAATTAGAAGGATGACTTATTTGGTTGGTAAGGGGAATTATTGGGTTGGTATGAAGGTTGATAAGGTATAAAAATTTAGGCTTGCTACATTTTAATGGATACTAACTCATTCCTAAAATTCAAGCTAATGGTGCAGGATGGTGGTGGTATATCACCTCACTCTTTGTTTTTTCATGTTGTTTGATAGTTAATTCTCTCTTGTCATGGCCTTTCTTGGTATCCCATTTTTCTTTCTAAGGAGTTATGTTCCTGATGAAGCTTCTACCCATGACATTGATAGAGATTGTCTCTCTAAAATATTTCACTACTCTTCCCATGAAGAAGTTGTTGCCATCAAAACCATACTAGGTGATGCTTACCATTTCAGGTCTAGGCACACCCGCTCCAATACTGAAATTTCCCCAACTTTTGTTTCATTCTACTTACTGTTGCATAGGGACATTGTTGTAGTTGAGTTTGTATAAAATGATGAGATTTATCCTGCGTACAACGTTGGTATTCTCAATGAACTAACAAATTTCTCCTCCCCGACCCACTCCTGTGGGTTGATGAAATGGACGAGCTCGCTGTTAGTTCTGGGTGTAACATTCAATGGCTCTGTGGCCAATATTGGGACCTCCACCGCTATACTCAGCATGCATAGTCAATGTTTTTGGTAGGACATCTCGACCATAGGCTCCTCCCCGAAGTGCACATTGATGAAGCTCGGTATCTTGTTCAAGCCGTGACAGAAAAATGGCAGGAACTTAAAACCAGGGCTAATGGAGCTTTCCACCTCCTTCTACGGGAGGCCAACAGGCGAGTGGGCACTTAGATTGGTTGATTTCTTGGCTTTGGCTTTGTTTACTGGTTCGCTGGTTTTGTTTATGTTCTTGTGCTTTGGTGCTTCCTCTCTTCCCTTCCTCTTGCTTCTTTCAATGTCTTTCTTCATCTCCCCCTTCCTTTCTTCTTTTTCTTCCCATCTTCCTCCTTTCCTTTGTATGGTTGGGGCCTAACCCCTAGGTTCATAGCTCTGGTCAAAAGCATTTATCAATCAAAACAATAAATTCATTCCTAATTTTTTAAAATTATTTCATCACTTCTTATGACTCGGTGGAAGTGATCGAGGAAGTAGATGCTTCACTAGAAATTTGATTTATTAGATATGGAATAGGTGTTAACTTAGGGGTTGATGAGAAGGAGGTGTCTCAATATTTGGGAATATCTAGGCATTGAGGTGCAGGGAGCAAGTTTCCCATCTTGGATAAGAATATTCTCAGCTCTAATAGAAATTTCATAAGCACTTGGTAATGTTATACCCCCATGGACTGAATCATGACTGAAATATCACTATTCAAATCCTTTAGATAATAGATAAATACATGTTGGGGTGTAGGTCTTACCACTTGAGGAATTTGATCCCAAATCCTTTGAAATCTGATGTTAAAATCAATCATATTCTCATTAGGGGATCTCTTTGTTGTTTTTCTAGCAAGACAAGTGATCTGATTTATCCTCAAAATGATTGTATAGGGATGTTCCAAGTTCATACCAATTATGAATTATGGATGGTCTCAAAATTCTGTACCATTTAAGAGATTTTCCTTTGAACGAAGAAGCCAAGAGTTTGACTGCAACATCATCTTCAGTAATAAAATGGACTGAGTAAACATTAGCAACATCTTGAATATGATCAAGTATGGTAGTATGGTTTTCACTAGCAAAGAAAGGCATACTTTTAAGGACAAAAACTGGTAAATCATATTGTGCATCGAGAGATAAAGGACTACCATAGTTGAAATAGAAAAATGACAATTCCTTTGATGTTCTATGATTGAGATAGGTCTTAAAAATATAGAAGACAACAAGAAGGGCCTACCAAGATTAGTAGAGAGGAATCTGTTTGGTGGTGATAGTGATCTCTGAACTGATATTCCTCTTCTTCTTATCCTTGGAGACAACTACAATTAATCAAAATATCATTCTTCTTCTGTTCTTAACCTTGTCTCAATAATTCACATAAAACTTAGGCATTGTCACCACTGAAACCAATATATAGAGTATTTGGAGTCGCCATATGTGTTGCTGCAAATCCTCCAAAAGGATGAAATTCACCAAGATACACACCAAAAATTAGTGAAATTACAAGAAAATATCAAAGATTCCCACCGGCATGCCGGACCTATTATCTTCAAAAAAACACCCTTTGATTTGTCAATAATGAATGGAGGAACAATCAATGTTTTTGGGTAACATGGGATTGTATCTCAAGTTATAGGACTTGCTAGTTGAGACAAACATCCAAAAAGGCACGTTCCTCTACCTAATCCTAATGCTAAATTACTCCTAAAGAAGGAAATGCAACTATCTAACTCTACTCTAACAATCCAAGGGGCAAATGATAGAGGAAAATGCATAAAAAGGGAAACTACTAAGCTAGATAACACCAAGAATATGGGAAAGGAAATCTTAGATGAGTGAAAATGGGAGGAAAATGAAGGAGGATAGGGAAGACATGAGTGCCACATTCCAATACAACATTGAAATCACCATTTCCATGGAGCACAATAGATTCAAACCATGCAAAGAGAATAAAACATGCACAATATACTTGCAAATGTAATGAAAGGAAAGAAAATGCAATAAACACAAGATAGGGAAGATAATAGCCATATAATATGAATTTTATTATTTCAAATAGATGCATAATCCATCAAAATGAAGGAAGGAAGGAGAGAATAATCCTGTAAATGTCCAAATATGAGGCGTGTAACTCAAAATACACACACATCACTTGTAGAAGGATTCACTAGAATTACAAGAGGGTATAACCTTTTTAAATGAGAATATTTTTATAATATATAGAAAATGGGAGAGAGAGGAGAGGGAACATAGAGGGAAACTTATATTTCCACCTTCAACCACTAAAAACATGCATTAAATGTCTAAAAATAGGCATGAGCACCCTTACAAGACCATTCCCCTATGATACTTTGCTTGTGGGAGAAGGAATGGGCACCATACTTCATCAAATTGGGTGGTTAAGCTACTCTGGAACTGTATCTTTTAATTCTAGGAAGTATTTCCTCTTTTTCACCCACCTACCCTCACCTAAATTAAGAAATCTAGTTTTTGTGGTGTATTACATGATGAGAGCTTTCAACGGTACCAAGATTGTGAAATTTAGAGTTATAGGAGAATGTTATGGCCCTCAAAATTTCAGAGGTCAAGATGGTCATGAATGGTTCCACACTAGTCTCCACAGATGAATTAGTCATTTTATTCTGATGCAGGTGGATCACTTGATAAGAGAACTCGTAGAACTATGGAACTATTACCTTTGTTCCCTCCAGGGCTGTTTTATCCGCTATGATTGTTGTCTCATGTTTTGGTTAGTGAATCATGTATGATGTGGAACCGTGGAATAATTCCACCCACTCCCTCTGTGATTTCAATTCCTACTTTTTCGCAACACCGTCTCATCCCCTGCTTCATTCCCCTATTCCATTAGTCATACGCGTTGCTGATTCGAGAACCAATGCCGTAATGGAATGTTCTTTTAGTTCTGTTAGGATCCCCTTCACTGTAATAACGTGTCTCTATTTCACTCGTCGTCTAAACATCTATACAAGGAACTCAAAGCCTCGAGGAACTATTCCTCCAAAATATGATTTTACTAATTTAGCTCTAAATGACCCAATTTTCTTGGTTTTTGGCTTAGTATGGAAATGAGGAGCTTGGAAAGGAGGCAAGGAATGTCCACAAAACTGATTTTCTCCATTTTTGATCAATTTATACTTGCACATGTCTTTATGAATATGTAAGTCATCAAAATGACTTGAAGAGGGGTATTTTGGATAACAAGTACTCGAAATGTAGTACCCACGAAAAGTTATAGGTTAGAAGCCATGAACATCTCAAATCTGGAAGTGTAAAATTATCTAGTATAACCACCACACCCAAGGCCACTAAGGTGATATCAAGAGTGATGTTTTAAAGGAGATTGGATGATTAACCGTATTATGAAAAATAGTATTAGACGATGACGTGAAAAAAACCTTGGTAGATGTTGGGGTCTTATAGTTATTTGAGTTACCATTTTTGGTAAGAACACACACATATTCCAGTGGTTAGTGTCAAGAGTCCACAAGGACTACTTATATTTCACAGTAGAATGATACACATCACCACGTAGTTGATTAGTAGAGTAATATGGATGCACAAATAGTGGAGAAGAAATTTCTCTAGTTATACATGATGAAGCTACCATAGAAGATACATAAACCAAGTTGTAGATCATAGAGGAGGCTGCGCATTTAGTATTACCAAAATTATGGACCCTAGGAAAATAGCAGCCACATGCTTAGTAAGTTGTAAGTTAGGTACATTCGAGTGATGGTTTGAAGTGAATGAGAAATTCTTGCACATTATGTATAAGATGGTTTAGGGGACAATGTACAACATCACCTTGTACATTGCAAAGTGCATCATTGAAGAGGAAAACACCCATCATGATAAAGGAGAGGATATTACATGGGGGTAAATCTTTCTTCTCATATTGTTTTGAGAGATTAAAGTGCACGGGGCTAGATGGGAGAGAATGGGAAAATGCCCTAGTGCATTATCACCGAAAAGGTTTGACAAGTATACTTCATGACATTGTTACAAAATTTTATAAGGGATCCTTGGATAAATGGTATAATATGTTGCATGATGCCTTTGAAAATGAATGGCACGTACCTAGAGAGTTACCAACAAAACTAGGAGTGGAGTTAGAGTTTGAAATGATGCAACATTTTAGCCTTGGAAGGTTTCTACTCTTTGGATGGAGGGATGGGCCCTTGGTGTAAACTGATGTTTTTATTCACCACCAAATATTTTAAAAGCACAATAAAAAGATCAAGGAAACAAAACCGTTCAATTTTAACATGGAGAGGGTATATGTTGAATACCACACCTTGCATAAGACATATGGATATGAGACCAAGAAACCCTACATGTAGACAATGTAGTCGATCGATGGACCTTAATCCCATCAGAAATTGGTGTTAGGGAAGGAGGAATATTTGGTCTACATCTACTTAAAGCCTAAGCTAAGGGATTTTAAGGTGGTTGAAGTACATGACACCAATCTTGCACCAACCCCATCAAAGAAGACAATTGTGAGAATACCAAAGTGCAAGCACGAGACCACCCCAGAAGAAGAATAAGAAGAGGAAGAAAGTAAGTTGGACTAAAGCACATGGAAAAGGATGCAAGTGTGGAGATAGGAAGAAATCACTTCACACACTCCTCAAGTTTATCCAATAGTCCTAGAGAGAAGTATGTGAAGCCCTATCCACACAAAAGAGGAATAAGAGAATCCAATGGAGCATCCTAGGAAGGAACTCTTCGAACAAGTGAAGCATACAAGAGAAAATAAGATCTCATGTTATAAACATTTTCAATGAAGAAGATGATCAACATAATCAGGAGTATTAACAAGAAAGGTTGTTTCATTATGAGGAGCACACACACAGGAAGAACATGAAGAGGAATGTGAAGAGGTGCATAAAGAGGATCAAGATAAAGAACACGAGGAAGAATAATAGGGATCATTAATTTTAGGTGAAAATGAGTAAGAGGGCATTAGTCATGTGTGACAAAAACTATGTAGGAAGCGTAAAAATCAACACCAAGATGAAGGAAAAATTCATAATATGCTCCACCTAAGTCACCTCCTTGCTCAATCTCTTATGATTTAACAAAGATTATCGAGGCATATTTCAATGCTCCATGGAAAGTGAAAAGCTATATGGTTGGGATATGTTTAATAATAATGAACTCGCATACTCACATGTGCAAGATGATTTCCTTCGCAATGCAGACACACATTGAGGTACTAGAGTTATAGGTGAAGAAAGATTCATTCATTGAATTACATGGAAAGAAGGATCTATAAAAGGTTTTCACCATTATGGACTCGAATCAATTGTCGGATGAATAGAGAGTAATGTCTTGAATAAAATAGCTACCAAATTAGGATGGAGATACATCAATAGAGGAGAAGCATTACATGACGTGCAAGAGAGACTAGAGGCTGTAAGAAAAAATAATAGGAAGATATCTATATAATTGAAAAATATAAGATCTAACTAAGTTTTGTAAATACCAAAGTGGCATAGCTGATTACACACATCACAAACTCATGCCTAGATGTAGCCTCGGAGGTTGAGATGAATCAAAGTAGGGAGATTGAAACCTTGGAAAAATTGGTTGACTTATTAATTGAGAAGGAAAATAAGGGACAAGGGTCAAAAAGGAGGACTTAAAGTAAGCACACAAGGAAAAGGTGGACCAAAGACTCAAGGTGTATGAAGACTCGGGAGCTATAATGAAGGAATTTGCATAGAGGGCTAAGAATATTTTTGACAGTTCAAAGATGCCACAATAATAAGCATATGGATCAAAGAATATGAATTAGAATTAGATCACATGTAGGCTACATTATACACTAGAGATAGGGTCGTATGCAAAACATTTTGTAAGAAATAATATAATAAGTCCAATCACAATAAGATAAGATAGAAGGAGGTGCAGACCATGGTAATAAGGATGGTAGATAACCTAGAAGGTATGGCTATAGAATGCAACTTATTATTTTGAAAGAGATACAAGAGAAGGCTAAAGAGATGTCACTAGAGAATATTCCAAATTTTTTTGAATTAGGACCGGGAAAGGTCGGAGGTTGCTACTGGAAGAATGGAAGAAGCTAGAGACATCAATCAACCTAAAATGTCTCAAACTATTACCAATGTCTTGAACCTAGCTTTGGAGTGCGGGGTGAAGATAATATTTATTCCTTACAATCATTATGGTTTTCCTAGATTCTTCATTCAAACATGATTCTTTTTTTTTTTTCCATTATTTGATTCTTGTATTGCCAAGGATGGACAATAACCCTAGCATGGGGTAATGTTGGACTAAAGAAATGAATAAGCATGGAGACATACATAAAGGATAAGTACAATGCATAAGGGTACACACAAATATATTTGAAGATGTAAGTCAAAATGATACACAAGAAGGTGTGCGCGAGAAAAAAGGAAGAAATACCATAAGGACAAAGCGAGTTCATGAAGGTGCATGTGGAGGCATGGATAATGTACACATGAAGGGTTGTGCATAAGGATAGTCGAGACCAGGAGATATCCAGAATTACATAGGAAGGATAAAAATAGGAAAAAAGCACGTGTTGGCATGTAGATCAAGTTAGGGATATAATTAGACAAAAAACATGCATAAGGCAGCGAAAAAGAAGGATAAAGCACATGTAGAGTGTTAGATAAATATTTAATACACATAGAAAAAAATAACTAAATATAACATAGTGTGAGGGCCAATTTTTTAGGAAATAAGGGATAAAATATGTGGAACAATCCCTCATAGAATCACAACAATAGAAACTAATATGCATAAAATATTACAGATCTCAAATAAAAGTGTAGAATAAAATAACACAACACAAAGAGACAATATTTAACGTGGTTCACCCAATTTGGGATACGTCCACCAAGAATCACTTGCTCGATTTTATTACAAGCCATCATTCTCTCAATACAATACCCAGATCTATCTAGAGATATGCTCAAAAAACTTTACAAAATTCAAACCTGAATTCGAGACACATCTGTAATGTTACATAATACCTACCATATGCACAAAACCACATAAATAGACAACTTGCTTAAGCAATTTTGTAAAACCGTGGGTATCAAAACCATGGGCCAAAGCCGTCCCATTAACCTATGGGTCAAAATCCCACCCATATGAGAAAAATCACATTTATCAGAATATTGGGCATGTTTTTTTTAGGCCAATTTTTTTCTCGGGGGTTGTGCCCCTCAACCCCCGCTACCATGGGTTGCCACCCATTGCAGACCCATGTGGGCCTAGCCTAGCCCCAAACCCTCCTGAGACAATTGTGGAAAGTGTACAATACTCTTAGTGTATAGTCTTCAACATTTTCACACATGAAAGCAAGCTCCACAACCTAACACAAGTAAGTTATTAATAACATCATACAAAAATAGAACAACTAGATGAGAATTACAAAACAAGTTAAAGATGAATGGAGGCTAAGTATAGGATAGTCTAATACTAGATTAAAGCAGGAAAATGGTGTAGGACAAGGTTACCACCATATATATAGTTGTAATGTCTATGTAATTGAGAGGTAGAGATGCAAGAGGTCAATGTATGAGAGTTTTGTATGTGGTTATAATGTTTTGTCGAGCTTAATATTTGTAATGGAGTAGCTGATATGGATTTCCAAAATAAGGAGAGATGGGCATGGTATTATTGGCATTTAGATCTTGTTATTGTTTATATATGTTGAATAATGAATGAACAAAGCTCTTTTTGTCAAATTTTCTTGTTATGATCTCTTGTCACATTATATGTCTTCTATTTTATGATGCATAATGTTAAATAATGGTTAAACATCTTGACTGATCTAAACAAAGAGGGACATGGTAACACATGTTTCAGGTGATAAATTTGACCTCTATCAAAGTGATGTTCCATTGTGCTTGACTAAGTGGTGTTAAATTTTAAAGACTATAGAGAGTTAATTGAAATTATATACAAGCACATTTAAGATTATCTTTCTCAGAATTTAGATGTAAATATCAATAACAATAAGCCTCCTCCAAATGGAGAAAATTAATTTAGATGTAGATATCGATCAACTCTATGGGTAACATGGCTTCAGACTATACACAAGTGAAGAGGGGGTGGATCATGTTAGATTTGATCATTTGATTTGATTTAATTTATTATTTTGGATGAAAATATCAATCACACTAAACCTCCTCCAAATGGAGCGAGTATTTAAAGTTTTTCTTTATAGTTTTTAGACCAATGAGTCTGGTTTAAATAAAATTCCCTCTTGGACTCTATATTTTGATGGATCTTGTAACATCCACGGATTAGGAGCAAGAATTTTAATACTCACATAGAACATTGATTTCATTCCTAAATATTTTCACATCTTTTTCCTCTTGTAATAACAATGTGGTAGAATATGAAGCTCTTATAGCTGGTATGAAGTTTTCTATCTCATGGGATCTTAAAAATTGATGGTTTATGATGATTCCCTCTTATTAGTCAATCAATTCAATGGTGAATATCAATTAAAAGATGACAAATTGATCCCCTATAAATGTATGGTTGATATCTTAAAAGGTTATATTCAAATTATCACATTTGAACAAGTTCCTTGCATACAAAACAAGTCAATTTTTTAATGGAAACAATCAAATCCCTTCTTGAGTTTGGGCCAAACCAGACACACAATTATTTTCTCGAAGAACATATTTTTATTCCATCTTACAATTTTCCTGAGTCCACTATGATATGTGAAATGTTTGGTTCTGATAACCCCTAGTATCATGACATTTATACCTTCATCCATGAAAAAAAAAATTCCGTGATAATATGGCTTATCAAAACAAACGATCCCTAGCACAACGTGCTTCATGATACACTATCCTTTCTGATACCTCATATAGAAGAGACTATAATGGAACTCTCCTAAAATGTCTCAATCAAGAGGAGGAAAACCAAACCCTAGTCAAAGTACATGTTGCTATATGTAGAGCACACACAAGTGGCATGGTTCCATCTAACAAGATTCTACATGTGGGTTATTATTGGCCTAATATGGATTCAATTTTTGTAACTTTTTCAAAAAATTCTCAACATATCAAAAACACAATAATCTAATTAATGCACCATCACAAGATCTTCATACTATCACTACACCTTGGCCTTTCTCCCGACGGTACTCAACCTAATAGGAAAAATTAAACCTACCTCTTTTGATGGCCATACATTCATAATTACAGCTACTCAATATTTTACTAAGTGAGTAGAGGCCATGCCTTTTACTTAAGTTACTGTAGTAATATTTCCAAATTCATATTTAACTATCTAATTTATTGTTTTGGAATCCCTTCCTCCCTTGTTATAGAAAATGACACATCCTTGAAAAATAAAACTTTAAAAGAGTTAGCCAAACACTTTCACACTTTCCTCAAATGGTCCACTCCATACTAACCCAGCAAAGTAATGGACAAACGAAAGTATCCAATATAATGATCAAATGCATTTTGGAGAAAATTGTTGAAAACATGGTCACAATTGGCAAACAAAAATCTATCCAACCCTTTAGGCCTATCATACATCCTTCCCCGTTGGTGTCCATTTTGATCCTCTATTATTTTCCCACCTTTCCTCTTTCTTCTACATGCTCAAAAATGTTTTTCTTCAAGTTTGGTGGTCTGCAAGTTTCCCCATCCAGATTGAATGCTTTAAATGGCTCATAAACCTATTATTTTGCCCCAACTTGAAATAAAAATACATGTATGCTCTATTTTATGCCCTAAATTTCCAAATCCACGGGCCTCTGTCATTTTTTCCATTTTTCTGGCCTATGGAGCTCGAATTTGCTCATTTTGTACTTATTTGCCCTAAAAATCCTTCCCCATGGTCGAAAATTGCTTAAAATCACTTCCCATATGTTTTTGACCAAAAAATCCTTTACCCACAATGAAAATTTGAATTCAGGTGTCCTTAGCAAATTATGTGTTTTTTGACGAGTCATACAGGTGTCATTTGATCACAAAATTAAGCTCAGAACTCCCATCATACATGGCCGCTTCTAGTTGGACAAGGATCGGCGGGTTTTTTTTGAAGAACTTAGCATTTTTTGGCTTTGAGAAAAATTCAAAATTACCCCCGCAACTCCGCAAGAGGACACGTGTCATGCTCTAATGCAAAGGCGAGAATGGAAGGTGGGCGGGAACTTAGGCATTTTTTTCCTTTTTGTGAAAAAGGAGAAAGGTTGAAGAAGGGGCCATGGGTCCACAATGGAGCAAGGGGTGGACACGTGGTAGGTGCAAAGGAAGGAGTGGGGAAGTGTAGGCTGCAGAGGAAAAGGGGAATTTTTTCCCTTTTAGCAAAAGGAGTTAAAATGCAAATTAGAACCGTGGGTCCGTAATGGTGCAAAAGGAGACACATGGTAGACATAGAAGGAATTGCGGGCTTGGGGGGCAAAGGGGAAATTATTCCTTTTTTGCAAAAGTACTTAGAACAAAAAATTAAGCCGTGGGTCCGAATGAACCATAGGGAGACATGTGGCGGGTAGAGCGGATCGGCAGGCGACAGAGGTAAAAGGGAATTTTGCCCTTTTTGCAAAAAGTCTTAGAATGAAAATTTGAGGTGTGGCTCCATGACGAACCAATGAACGATACGTGGCAAGGAAGGAACAAGAGGCACGGGCCCGTGGAGGAAAAATTGAAAAATTCCCTTAACAAAAATGGGGTTAAAACATGAAATAAGCCTGCATATTTTTTAGCGATAGAGAGGATGACACATGTCAAGGACAGAGGTAGAGGTGCGGGCCCATGGGGAAAAAAGTGAATTTTTTCCAAATTCCAAAAAAAGGTCAAAATGCGCAGAATTGAGCCGTGATCCCAATGGGACCCACCATATGCCACGTGTCATCACCAAATTTCAAAGGTGGAGGGGCAGAGAAAAAATTAATTTTTTCCATTTTCCAAAATGTTAAAAAGTCAAAAAGTGAGCCCAAATTCATTCCCAATCATAGTTTGACATGTGGAGGGCCCAGATTGAAGGAGAAAGAGAAAATCAATGGTAACTGTACATTCTTCAATTTGGCCACCATTTTTTTCTCCAGGAAGTGTGGAAATGTGAATTTTGCATCAATTTTGATCAAATCTTTGGTGAATTCATGTTGTTTGTGCCTGCAAAGACCAATGCAAGTGGTTTTAGGGATTAATTTGTAGATTTGAGGTGTTTTTGAAATAAATTTTTACTCAGGCCCGTGCAAAACGTGAAATATCAAATTATAAAGTTACAGAATCAAATTTTGGAATGATAAGGATGAAATGATGAAATGAAAGGGGTCTGCATGCTTGGAGAATGAAAAACATGCCTCCAAAATGGATAATGATGAAGGATTTGTAATGATTCGCCATTTTAGAAACACCTGACAACTCTTGTTGCAAATTTGTTAAATGTCCCTATCTGCAAATCATGTTGGAATTTTGTAACAAACTTGATGCTAGGCATATTATTTTCTTGGGAAAGAAGGATCAAATGTAATTGAAAGTTATATAATGCATGTTTTGAGACATGCAAAAGGTTGGAGAAACTTAGAAATTCACGGAAAATATGGGAAGAAGCCCATTCTCTGAGAAACCGCCTGAGAACCATTTTTAATTCCTTTTTGCATTAGATTTGTATCATGTTGAGTTGGTTTCAGTTTTAAAGCCATCAACAGGCTCTGATATTGTTCTTATAACATTCCCTTGCTGATAAATTTGGTCATTCTGGATTATTTTGTGTTATCTCTTGGCAAAATTTGCATGCACTTATGTTTCAAAATGTTTTCAATTTGTGTTTCTTGCTCCTATTGCAGTCTTGTGTTTAAAATCTCTCTTGATCATACATGGTCTCATTTCTTGTTGATAGTTTAGTGGCATCTGCAGTCTCACATTTAGAAGAGATTTCATTTGATAAAGAGATAAATAGATTTAAAATCACTTTACCTTCCTTGAATTATGAGATTGTTTGTAAACCTTTGGGTGCACCTTAGGTCATGATAAAATAGAGATTTTGGATACTTTGCTTTGGAGAGATTTATGGAAAGTTGTCAAAGATTGTGTGGAAGAGTGCAGATCTGGGCCTCCATTTGGTGCACATATCCTGGTTGAAGGAGTACCTTAACCCCTTTGAAGCATTCTGTTGTTTAGGTGTTACAAATTTCTTGCAAAGGTCCTCAAAGAATTTGGAAAATTCTGGTTAGTCTTGTCTAAAATCTCCCACCAAAATTCATTCGAATAACTAAAGCTACCCCATTTACCACTTTATTGCATTGTGTGTCAACAAAAGAACACAATCCATTTACAAAAATGCACAAAGCAAATCAGGATCATACCATGTCTCTAGCAGCCTCAGCCTTGTCTTGAAAGCATTTCCATCATTTAGTAGTGACAACTCTGTTGAGTTTGAATAATGGAAAATTGATCATGTTTTCCCAAGGCCATCTCCATACAATATGCACAGTATAAGGATATCTCCACCTCCTTCACAAAACAAAGGCTGCAATATAGGTTCTCTTACCTTGGTTGAAAGGAAAAACCTAAAATAATGAGGATTAGATCAAAATCCTTTCAAGGTGCTACCCACTTCTTTAAAGCCTTAGTGCTAACAAGTCAAATAAATTGTTTCCCAGTTCTACAAAATGAAATATAAATAATTTATCTTCCTCTGAGTGTCTTGTAAAATCCATGATGTTGCTCAAGTTGTGAAGGAGATCAAATCTGGGTACTAACACTAAAATGGCGCCGTTACCGGGGACTTGTTTTGAACTCCTGGGAAATAATTTGCATTGTTGAGATTGATTTGTTGATTCTATTTCTATTCCATGTCTATTTAGCCCATCAAAAACTCCAAAATGGCACCGTTGCTTAAGGGAAATTATTTGGTATTTCAATATTCCAAATCCTTGGTAATAATTCTTCCGTGATTTATGTGTAATTACAAATGGTATCATTTTTGATCATATTTGTAAGGATTAAGTGAAGATATAAGTTCTGCCTACAATTTTATTAGTTTCTAGCAGTTATTGCACTTCATTTGCATTTGTAATTGATAAATTCAAGAAAAGGAAGGTCTGATCTATAAATTTTTGCAAGGTTCTCGGTCTTTGATAGATATTTGACAGAGTATTTTAGTGCATCCGAACAACTAGGGTGAAAATCCTTAGTGTTGATTCCATTCTATTTTAATCTTGATAGATACCAACGTCTTAAGCTTTCTATTATTTATTTTTGTGTTGCTAATCTCTGCAAAACTGGAAGGAAGAAGATCTCTCTTCATTAGAGACTTTGCTAAGAAGTTGCTTACAGATTCAAGAAACTCAGAGTTGGAAGGGACAAGAGTTTGGAAGGTTGTTAAAAGTCAGACATCGGAAAAGATATATCCATTGGTGAGAGAGATCAGCCTTTGGTAGAGGATTATCACTCTTCTTCAATTGATTCTGATTCAAGCAATCCTCTCATAAACCAATTTTCCTTAGCTAGTGAAGGTCCTTATACTGTACTGGTAAGTTCCTTCTCCAATCTGCACCTCTGTGTTTCAATTCAAATAAAACTTTCCAAGAAAATCAGCACTTAGAGAATAAAATTCTTGTGAATCACATTCTTGAGCCCAAAAGACATTGCACTCCTAATCAGCTTGTGTCACCCCAATATCAACTCCACAAAACAATATGGCTCATCCTAGACCTCCATTTGTTGTTAACACCTTTGGTCCTATAGAATTTAAGGGAATGGATGGTTACCCAAATGCTTTCCCATAAAATTTCAGCAATAGGTTGCCAAAGTTAAAAGGTAACAATGCTATAACTGGTGATCAACATCTCAATATTTTTATTAACATGATGGAGGATTTTGAGATAGAGTTTGAAGATGTGTATATTAAACTATTCATTCATACACTAGAAGAGGATGTTAGGGATTGGTACAAGGCTGATTCATGGACTGAAATGAAGAATGAATTTAGGTTGCAATATGGTGACAAGATTGATCCTAGATTTCTATTGTCTGAATTTGAAAGTATCAAGAAGAACCCCAATGAATCAGTCCATGAATTTAACACAAGGTTTCAACTAAAGTGATAAGTGCAAGGACAGCTGCAACCTTTTGGGATTACATCAAATGGGTACAAGTTTTCCTTTCCCCTCATACTCTTGAATTTGATGTAGTGCAAGATTTTGAAATTCCTAACAATGACTTTGAATACTTAAGAGATTTGATGATTAAGAAGTATGATGGTGGTATTCCTTCAGAGGATGATAGACAATTGTTGATGAATGTTGTTGTATCTCAAGAGAAAGACTATAACACTAGAAGCAAAGTTGTTAAGGGAGTTAGGCCTTAAGCCAAACCTAAAATACCCTTGCTCACAAGCATTCCCAAAGAATCTCCTAGGAGAGAAACACTTGCCAAAAGCTCTGCTGTCCCAAACAAAAATTATAGTCCTCCTCATGCCCAAGCTGCCAAGAATCCCTTGCCATCAAATGAATCTTCTTATCTCCCTTCAATGCTACTTTTCCAAAGAGTGTTCCTATGACATAACCCAAGTATTGAGCCAAATAAATGTCAGTTTTCCAATCATTGAGTTGCTTAGGATCCATGAGCATAATAAGAGGGCATTGGAGTACTTGGGATTAAAGGAGGAGAAGACTACTCTGAGTAGAAATATAAATATTATTGAAACTCCTCCTCAGATCATTGTTGACCTTGAAACACCACCAACAAGATAGGATTTTTGAGAGACACCGAGGTACATATTTGGAGACATATTTTTTTGATTCCAAATTGAATGTTGATCTGTTCTTCACAACTTTGATCATAAAGGATAGGCTACTTCACAATTGTATGTTTGATTCTGGTGAATCATGTAATGTCATGCCTCTATAATTCATGAATGAGTTAGATATAAGAGTGACAACAGCCTATGGAAAGTGTACAGCCATGGACTCAAGAGAAGTTCCAGTTGTTGGTTGTGTGAAGGGTTTGGTTGTGCAGCTCGCATCTTATCCCGGGAGGAATTTAAAAATGGATGTTGTGATTGTTGATTTCCCGCCAAATGGGGTATGTTATTGTCAAGAAGAAAGTTGGCTGCAAGTGTTGAAGGGAGTGTCTAAATGGATATGTCTTTTTCCACCATTCCCATTCAGGGGCAGCCTTGTAAAGCTCTATGGAGAAAATAAAATGTTACATCTAATTGAGGACCCAAAAATGCTTCTTATGAAGTATTATTTGTTGATGTTGATGCTGATAATTTTATTGGTTATGCTGATGGTAAAGAACACAAGATGGATCAGTCAAAGTGACTTGAACAGGTGAGTTCTCCTTGGACCTTTCTATTTGATGGAGCTTGCTCCAAATTTGGAAATGGTGCTAGTTTAATTCTTATTTCTCCTAGCTTGGAAGAATTTGTTTTTTCCTTTAAGCTTAATTTTGAATGTAATAACAACATTGTTGAGTATGAAGCCTTGTTGCTGGGTCTAAGAATTTCATGGAAGTATGGTGTCAAGGACATCATTACAAAGGAGATTCGAGCTAGTTATCAATCAAATAAGAAAACGTATGCTACAAAAAGTTAGCGGATGAAACAAAGATAAGCATGCAGTTTGGGATCTAAGTGAGATGTTTGATTCCTTCAATATTGTGCACCATGAAAGAAGTTTGAATGCTACTACTGACAAGTTGGCAGTGCTGGGGTCAAGATTTGAAGATTGCATCATTTCACCTTATTGTGAGTATAATGTTGAAGTGTTAACTAGGCCAGCTTTCCCTGACAACATTAAACATTGGCAAGAGTTTAATGATGATGCTCAAGTGAAAAGGTTCTTATAAAATCAAGGTGTGTTTGTAGATCAACATATTGATTGGGATTAAATGAAATGTATGATCAAGGGAGAGAGACTTTGTTTGGAAATGATAATATCCAATTGAAAACTAACACCATTCCTAGAGGTCTTGTTGCTCTTGAGTCAAATTTTAGCAATTTTGATTGCATAATCAATAGAAACATATCTTCCTCAAGGGATGTGGAAGAGCATGACTTGGGAACCGATCTGAAAACGTGTGTTGTATTTTTTTCACTTTTAAAAGTTTCCAAAGATCGTGATTTTCTTAACCAATTTTAAGTATTCTAAACTCCAAAAATTTATTAAATTTTGATTATTATGCATCCATAGAAGTGTGGAAAACTTGTGTAGCAAATAAATAATCAAAAAACTGAAAACATTCAGATAACAAACAAGATTGTTTACGGGGTTCGAAATTCCTATGTCCCCTGGGTTCGATTGAACCGATCCATTAATAATATTGAAATGTAAGTACAATAACTCTTACAAACAACCAATAATGAATCAAAACCTGAAAATGAGCTGATCAATGTCCCAAGAACTCTGAAAAATAGCAGAAACTGTCCCAAGAACGATCCGTGGCTCCTACAGTGTTTTCACAATGTGATCTCCCTACAACTGTGTTAGAAAAACACCTAAAAATGGAGATTTAAAAACATTCTATGAAAAAAATCATATATCTGAGATCATCTCTGAATTTTGAACACTTTTCATGTTTACACCAAGTCACAATTCGACCAGAAGTGCATTGAAATTTGTGTTTTCCAACTAGTTGTCTTGTAGATCCCTGTTAAAAACTGCATTCAAAGCTTCCAAAAAAGGTTAAAAATCAACAAAAATATCAAAATCTTATATTGTTGGAATCTTCTCAGAATTTCCTTCATTTCATCTTTTTACTCCGAGTGCCCAATCTGAGTGCAAGGCCTTCAAAAATGGCGTTTTCTGAAAACTACCTCCTTATGGCTTTTACACAGACCTCCACCCCTTATATAAGTTGAAGCGCCCCATTTTATAATCCGCCCAAGCCTCTAGGTGAGTTGGTCAGTGGATTGGTCTTGGGCAGCGGAGGTTATGGGTTCAAGACCCGGTGGCATGCATTATGGCGGAGTTTGTTTTGCATGTGGGTGAGATATCCCACATTGAGCGGAGGTAGTCATGGTTGGAGGTTTAAATGTAAAATGACCCACCTTTTTAAACATGGCTTAGGCCACACCTGTTCACCTTTTGTTTGGCCACATAATAGTGGCGAGCTGGCTGTTTGTTTACCCATGTTGCAAAGGTTATGGGTTTGCTTGTATTGCCCACAATGTGGGCCGAATAATGTGCATTCTAATCCCAACCGAGTTGGGCGGTTTGTTGGATAAGTTACTGAATACATGGGCCAGATGTTGATATTAAATGACCCAAACAATATGAATCTGACCCAATAAATGTGGGTAATCCTCCGAGTTCTTAGGTCTATCCCGGTTTGTGTGGAAATAACACCGAGCAAACATAGTAATGAACTCGGTCAATCCAAAACGTATGACTTGGAACCATATGGAAATACATGATGAATAATTACCAAAGCACTATGAAATTCCACAACACAATAATATGATATTTCAATAAATACCACTTTTTGACCCTCGAAAGGCAAATCGAACTTATGGTGGCAAGCCATGTGGTGGTTTGAGGACCCACCACGTCGGCGATGATATAATCGTCCTCACGGCGGTCGGGCTCCCCTCCGTAACAAAAGTTGAGCCTCTTATTCCCGTGCACCATTTTTACGCTCGTCGAAGACCAGTGATCGAAAACCAACAAACAACTCCCTTTTGCCTTTTCGCCACGTGTCACAGTGCCATTGGTCCAATATTGACTAGTTGACCAGTTGACTTTCTCGTTGTCCAAACTTTGACCGGACATAACTAGAGCTCCCGATGTCCGTTTGTCGCGTTCTCATAGTCGTTGGAAATATCTCGAGATGATCTTCTACACAGGCATGGTTTTGGGAAGTTTAGGGAACATTTGACACTAAAATTGATCCCCTGATCACTCCTCCCTACTAAGAAGGCTTTTTGTCCACAAAAATTTGTGTATCAACCCACAAATAATGCTATCTCTTCCTGCATTGCACAAACACATACAAGAACCAAAAATAACATTATAGGTTAAATAAATGTAAATATTTGATTAGCTAGTCACATAACCGATCAGATAATAACACCCAATAAAGCTAGTGTTCAACTTTGAAATGCTGCACCCCCGTTAACGCTTACGCACAACCGTGAACCTGTCATACCCCACTGTAATGCCATCAAAAATAAATGACTAGATAATAACACCCATTCTATTACGGAAAGATAGTGTTTAACTGTCACTTTGTGATACAGCCGATTACCAAAATTACAATTCCATAACACAGATCAGTATACAAGACATCTAAACTACCCACAATTAGGCTAGTGCCCACTGCCCATCTGAAACTGTAACAACTGCAAGTATTCACTATTAGAATATAATAGACTATCAACACCCAAAAATAGCTATAGTCAACAACTGAATCAACATGAATATGCCAAAACACTGTATCGCCATCACAAATAATAAGTCATATAATAACACCCATCAATAACAGAAGCTAGTGTTCAACTGACACTTTGTGATTATGTTGATTACAACTGTAAGTTTCAAATTTAGACATGCTACTGATGCCTATCCCTGTATACTATTTTCAATAATGGAACTACCAACCAATATGATAAAACAAAACATGAGTATGATGAACCTAACACTCAAATCTTCTCTTTAGTTGTTTCCATTCATTGTCAAAACTTAATTATTAACTTAGGAACAAATCCTTGTCAATCAACAGGAATCCCTAAAATATAGCTCTAATTTTTTTTTTGCTTGCCTACTATCAACAATTTACTGTAGTGCAAATATAAAGTTGAGGAGTGTTTTTCCCAACCAATCACTTGGGTTTTTCCGTTTTGGTTGTTTTACCTTCTCAATACCAAAATGAGTTTTAGTTAGGTTTAGCACTGTTGGTTTTACAATATTGTTCTTTTTAACAACTTTCCAATTTTGTTGTTTAGAAACAAACCAACAAACCTTAACATCATGACCATTCCTATTACAATGGGAACAAAATTTAACTTCCCTATTTTTAGGAGTCTTACCCATTTTACCATTCTTAGAACTCTGTCTATGAGAATGATTCCCCTGTTTAGGAGAGGTAACATTCTTGCCATTTCTCACCTTTCCTTGGTGAGATTGGTCTTTAGCACCTGCCTTATCATTCACAAAAGGCATTAAATTCTTAATCAATTTTTTTCTCTTCCAACAATATGCAACAAAATGATTAGTACCTTCACAAAATGTGCAAGGGAAAGCATATTTCTGCCTACCAAAGCTATATTGTTCCAACTGAAAGAGTGTATTAGAAGTTTTAGGATTTGATTTTCCCTTAGTGCTATTTTTAGTGTAAGTGGGAGGAGGTGGAATCTGATTACCTCTTTTACCTATTTTCTTACACCTATCATTGTTCCTCCTGATGGCGGAATCCTGCAATTCTAGTGGTGTAGATCCTTGGCTATTGGAAGCTTGTCTTCCTTCAGCTGATTTGGAACTTTCTCCAATTTCCATTTTCCCACTAGAATAACCCAAACCTACAAACCGAGGCTGATCCTCTACCTATATTGGGTTAGCATCACCTTGTCCATTTTTACCAAGGCCCTTTCCGTTAAATCCCATCTTAACCATTAGCTTAGACCCAATTCCCTTAGTGTGTTTTTCAAACTGACCCAAAGGAATATCTGAAACTGAATGAGAGGAAGAATTAAAATGTGAACAACTTACAGTGCATTCTTCTGTCATAGTACCTGCATCTTCTTTGGAAGGCATTTCCTTCTTATGTTCACCTTGTTGCAGCTTTTCCAAGAGGGCATCCTTGGTTCGTATTTCTTCCTACAACTCTTTAACAAATCCCATCAACTTCTTGCTCTCTTCAAGCATCTTGTTAACATACTCCTCTTTCTTGGTTATAGAGGATTGTGGCTCAGATTTTAACCACACTATTTCCTCTTCCAAGGAATAAAAATTATCTCTCAAGAAAGATTTTTCTTCTTGGAGTTGGCGGTTTATGGCTTCAAGCTCATCCAGTTGCTCCTATTTGGATGACTTGCCCATGATTCCCGGTTCCTGCAAACACAACCTGTACTTCCAAAACTACACACTGCAAAAGAAGATTAACAAGCCCCAAAATGTCTACACACTGAAGACTGAAATCAATATTGAAACTAAAGCCAAATTTCCAAACACAATTAGAAGCTAATCCGGCAATCTAACTGCTCTGATACCAAACTTGATCTGAAAACGTGTGTTGTATTTTTTTCACTTTTAAAAGTTTCCAAAGATCGTGATTTTCTTAACCAATTTTAAGTATTCTAAACTCCAAAAATTGATTAAATTATGATTATTATGCATCCATAGAAGTGCGGAAAACTTGTGTAGCAAATAAATAATCAGAAAATTGAAAACATTCAGATAACAAACAAGATTATTTACGGGGTTCAGAAATTCCTACGTCCCCGGGTTCAGATTGAACCGATCCATTAATAATATTGAAATGTAAGTATAATAACTCTTACAAACAACCAATAATGAATCAAAACCTGAAAATGAGCTGATCAATGTCCCAAGAACTCTGAAAAATAGCAGAAATTGTCCCAAGAATGATCCATGGCTCCTACAATGTTTTCACAATGTGATCTCCCTGAATGTGTTATAAAAACACCTAAAAATGGAGATTTAAAAACATTCTATGAAAAAAAATCATATATCTGAGATCATCTCTCAATTTTGAACACTTTTCATGTTTACACCAAGTCACAATTCGGACCAGAAGTGCATTGAAATTTGTGTTTTCCAACTAGTTGTTTTGTAGATCCTTGTTAAAAACTGCATTCAGAGCTTCCAAAAAAAGGTTAAAACTCAACAAAAAATATCAAATCTTACATCGTTAGAATTTTCTCAGAATTTTCTTCATTTTATATTTTTACTCCGAGTGCCCAATCTGAGTGCAAGGCCTTCAAAAATGGCGTTTTCTGAAAACTACCTCCTTATGGCTTTTACAAAGACCTCCACCCTCAGTATAAGTTGGGCGCCCCATTTTATAGTCCGCCGAAGCCTTTAGGCAAGTTGGTCGCTGGATTGGTCTTGGGCAACGAAGGTTATGGGTTCAAGACCCGGGGGCATGCATTATGGTGGAGTTTGTTTTGCATGTGGGTGAGATATCCCACATTGAGCGGAGGTAGTCATGATTGGAGCTTAAATGTAAAATGAACCACCTTTTTAAACATGGCTTAGGCCACACCTGTTCACCTTTTGTTTGGCCACATAATAGTGGCGAGTTGGCTATTTGTTTACCCATGTTGCAAAGGTTATGGGTTTGCTTGTATTGCCCACAATGTGGGCCGAATAATGTGCATTCTAATCCCAACCGAGTTGGGCGGTTTGTTGGATAAGTTACCGAATACATGGGCCGAGCTGTTGGATATTAAATGACCCAAACAATATGAAGCTGACCCAATAAATGTGGGTAATCCTCCGAGTTCTTAGGTCTATCCCAGTTTGTGTGGAAATAACACCGAGCAAACATAGTAATGAACTCGGTCAATCCAAAACGTATGACTTGGAACCATATGGCAATACATGATGAATAATTACCAAAGCACTATGAAATTCGACCACACAATAATATGATATTTCAATAATGAAATATGGCAATAAATACCACTTGTCGACCCTCGAAAGGCAAATCAAACTTGTGGTGGCAAGCCACGTGGTGGTTTGAGGACCCACCACATCGGCGATGATATAATCGTCCTCACGGCGACCGGGCTCCCCTCCGTAACAAAAATTGAGCCTCTTGTTCCCGTGCACCATTTTTACGCTCGTCAAGACCAATGATCAAAACCAAAAAAAACTCCCTTTTTCCTTTTCACCACGTTTCGTAGTGTCATTGGTCCAATATTGACCAGTTGACGAGTTGACTTTCTCACTGTTCGAACTTTGACCGGACATAACTAGAGCTCCCGATGTCCGTTTGTCACGTTCTCAAAGTCGTTAGAAAGATCTCAAGATGATATTCTACACATGCATGGTATTGGGAAGTTTAGGGAATATTTGACACTAAAATTGATGCCCGATCAGGAAAAAGGATAAACCAAGAAAATTTTGGTTGGGTAGTAGTTTAAACAAAGAAGAAAAATAGTCCTACCTCCAATTGTTGAAACAATATCAAGACTGCCTTGCCTAGTCATATTCAAAGCTAAAAGCATATAGAGAAGACTTATTTCAGCATGAGATCCCTCTTGAAACAAATTCCAAACCATTTAGACAGAAGAAAAGGCCAATTAATCCACTCCTCTCCATGAAAATGCAAGATGAATTGAAGAAACTAAAGGAGGGAGGGATCATTCAGCCCACAAGGTATTCATCTTGGGTTGCAAACCTTGTGCCAGTCATAGAAAGAAGAATGGAGATATCAGAATTTGTGTAGAATTCAAAAATATGAATAGAGCTTCATTGAAAGACAATTATCATTTGCCAAACATGGAGAACATGCTGCATTTAGTGATTGGATCTGAATTGTTGTCCACCTTGGATGGTTTCTCTGGCTACAATCAGGTTGTTGTCAAGTAGTCGAAAGATTTAAAACTTCCTTTACCACTCCTTGGGGAACATATGTTTAAGTGAGAATACCTTTTGGTCTCATGAATGCTGGAGCTACTTTCCAAAGAGCAATAGATGTTGCTTTTGCTGGTTATATAAATGACTTAATTGTAGTTTATCAGGATGATGTGACTATATTTTCAAGGAGCAGAAAAAGATCACTTGTAGCATTTGGAAAGAATGTTGATCAGATGTAGAGAATTTGGAATCTCTCTCAATCTAAAGAAGTGTCACTTTGGGGTGAAAAAGGCCAAGCTGCTTGGTCATATTGTTTCAAAGGCTGGTGTCATGATTGATCCAGAGAGAGTAGAAGTAATCAGCAGGGTACCAATTCCAAGAACGAAGAAGGGCATCCAATCTTTCTTTGGGAAAATAAATTTCATTATAATGTTTGTGTCCAATTTTGCTGAGTTGACTCTTCCTATCACATGCATGTTAAAGAAAGATCAAGTTATCAAATGGGAGGAGGTTGTTATTCAGGATTTTGAAGGAATCAAGGAAGCACTTAAACATGCACCTATCTTGGTAGCTCTAAATTACAAGAAGCCTTTCCAAATATTCTCCTTTTCCTCTGAAAATACTATTGCATCTGTTTTGCTCCAAAAGGATGAAGATGGGGCTGAGAGGCCTATTGCCTTCTTTAGCAAGGCTTTACAAGTTGTTGAGTTAAAATATAAAATCATGGAAAAACAAGCATTTGCCTTGGTGAAAGTAACAAAGGTTTTCAGGCCTTATATTTTAAGTTCAAAAGTTGTTGCTTATGTTCCCCACACCATGGTAAAAGACATCTTATCAAAGATGGAGATCTCAAGTAAAAGATGTAGATGGGTGAACAAATTATAGGAGTATGATATGGACATCCAAACCACAAATTTGGTAAGAGGTTTGGGTCTTGCTAAGCTCATGGTTGAGAGTAACTTGCAGACTATGGAAGTGAATGAAGTAGAGGAAGAAAGGGAAGATGTTCTTGGAAAATTGGTAAGTTCTAAATGGTACAAGGATATAATCTTTTACCTCAGACACCTATGTTGTCCTAATCATTTAAATAAAAATTAGAAAAGATCCCTCAAACTGGCTTCTCAAAAATACATCATCACTAACTTTGGGATGGTTTGGAAGAACCCTAAAGGTGTCCTCTTGAAGTGTGTAACTGAAGATGAAGCTCCTAAAGTGATTGCTGATTTCCATGGGGGAGTTTGTGGAGGAAACTTTGCTAGAAGGGTTACAGCATAAAAAGTTTTGAGAGCTGGTTATTGGTGGCCTACTCAAAATATGTAGCCATTATGATCAAAAATGTGAAAGCTACCACTGTTTCTCTTGAAGAATGAAAGCTTCAGGATCCCTTCCTTTTTAGCCTATATTAATTGAAGCTCCTCTCAAACAAAGTGGGGATGGACTTCATTGGTGAGATTTTAGAGCCTTACGGTGTTGGGCATAAATGGATCCTTGTAGCCATAGATTACTTCACCAAGTGGGTAGAGGCAATCCCCACCAAGAAAGCAACACACCAAGTTGTTATAGACTTCTTGTTGAATAATATCATATGCAGATTTGGTGTGCCAGTCAAGATTGTGGCTGATAATGCCATGTGTTTCAGAGCTAAACCTTTGATGGCAATGTGCAAGGAGTATGGAACCAATCTGACTTATTCTTCAAACTATAACCCCCAAGGGAATGGACAAGTTGAGTCCAGCAATAAGAACTTATTGAAGATCATTAGGAGGACCTTGGAGTTGAACAAGAGAAAATGGGGTGAACAACTGAAATTTACAGTTTGGGCTGATAGAATCACTACCAAGAGAGCTACTAGTAAGAGCCCATTTGAGTTGGTGTATGGAACTCAAGCTCTGTTGCCCTTACATCTACAGATTATCTTCATTTCAGTTTGTTCAACAGCTTGAGGATCAAGAGGTCAGTCCATATGAAGCAAGGATTAATCAAATTGTGGAGCTAGATGAAGAGAGAAGAGCATCCCACCAAAGGCATATTAGATTTAGAGAGAAGTTGAAAAGATTGTTTGACAAGAAGGTCACTCCTAGGGCCTTTAGTATTGGAGATCTGGTGTTGTTGTGGGATATCAGAAATGAAGATAAGGGTAAACATGGAAAATTTGATGCATTATGGATGGGCCCTTACTCCAATGATATCAAGATTGGTGAGAATACCTTTTTTTCAAATATTTAGATGGGGAATTGCTTGAACTTCCTATTAATGGTAGGAATTTGAAGCAATTCTTGGATTAATCCCAAAATTTGAGGTATGCACCACTTTTACAGTGTATAGTGTTTGGTTTTTCACTCTGTTTTTGGTGTTTTGTCAGTTTGTGGTTTTCCTTGGTTTGTGGCAGCCATTTTTGTCATGTTCTCACTAGTTTTTGGTGGTTTTGGCTCATGGCTCCTTTGCCCAATGGATTTTTTTAGCACTTGGTCTACTTATTGTTCTTGTGGCACTCACTGGGAGTACCCATCCCCGAGCAAGAGCCGATGTTGGTGTCCATTTTGATCCTTTGTTATTTTCCCACCTTTCCTCTTTCTTCTACATGCTCAAAAATGTTTTTCTTCAAGTTTGGTGGTCTACAAGTTTCCCCATCCAGATTGAATGCTTTAAATGGCTCATAAACCTATCATTTTTCACCAACTTGAAAGAAAAATACATTTATGCCTCACATTGTGTCCTAAATTTCCAAATCCACGGGCCTTTGTCATTTTTTCCATTTTTCTACCCCTGTGGAGCTCGAATTTTCTCATTTTGTACTTATTTTCCCTAAAAATCCTTCCCCATGGTCGAAAATTGCTTAAAACCACTTCCCATATGTTTTTTGACCAAAAAATCCTTTACCCATGATGAAAAATTTGAATTTGGGCATCCTTAGCAAATTCTATGTTTTTGACGGTCGTACAGGTGTCATTTGACCATCAAAATTAAGCTTAGGCCTCCCCTCATACGTGGTCGCTTCTGGTTGGACAAGGATCGACAGATTTTTTTTTGAAGAACTTAGCATTTTTGGCTTTGGGAAAAATTTCAAAATTGCCCCCACAACTCCGTAGGAGGACATGTGTCACGCTCTAATGCAAAGGTGGAATGGAAGGCGGGTGGGAACTTAGGCATTTTTGCCTTTTTGGCAAAAAAGGAGAAAGGTTGAAGGGGCCATGGGTCCACAGTGGAGCAAGGGGTGGAAACATGGTAGGTGCAGAGGAAGGTGTGGGGAAGTGTAGGCTGCAGAGGAAAAGGGGAATTTTTTCCCTTTTAGCAAAAGGAGTTAGAATGCAAATTAGAACCATGGGTCCACAATGGCATAAAAGGAGACACGTGGCGGGCGTAGAAGGAAGTGCGGGCCGATGGGGGAAAAGGGGAAATTATTCCTTTTTTGCAAAAGGACTTAGAACAAAAAATTAAGCCGTGGGTTTGAATGAACCACAGGGAGACACGTGGTGGGTAGAGTGGATCGGCGGGCCGACGGAGGTAAAAGGAATTTTTTTCCATTTTTGCAAAAAGACTTATAATGAAAATTTGAGGTGTGGCTCCGTGATGAACCAACGACCGATATGTGGCAAGGAAGGAATAAGAGGCACGGGCCTCGGAGGAAAAATTAAAATTTTTCCCTTAACGAAAAATGGGGTTAAAACATGAAATAAGCCCACGATTTTTTAGTAACAGACAGGATGACACATGTCAAGGATAGAGACGGAGGTGCGGGCCACGGGGAAAAAAGTGAATTTTTCCAAATTCCAAAAAAATGGTCAAAATGCGTAGAATTGAGTCGCGATCCCAATAGGACCCACCATATGCCACATGTCATCACCAAATTTCAAAGGCGGAGGGGTGGAGAAAAAGTAATTTTTTTCCATTTTCCAAAAATGTTAAAAATTCAAAAAGTGAGCTGAATTCATTCCCAATCATAGTTTGACACGTGGAGGGCCCAGATTGAAGGAGAAAGAGCAAATCAATGGTAATTGTACATTCTTCAATTTGGCCACCATTTTTGCTCCAAGAAGCTTGGAGATGTGAATTTTGCATCATTTTTCATCGAATCTTTGGTGAATTCATGTTGTTTGTGCCTATAAAGACCAATGCAAGTGGTTTTAGGGATTAATTTGTAGATTTGAGGTGTTTTTGAAATAAATTTTTACTCAGGCCCATGCAAAACGTGAAATATCAAATTATAAAGTTGCAGAATCAAATTTTGGAATGATAAGGATGAAATGATGAAATGAAAGGGGTCTACATGCTTGGAGAATGAAAAACGTGCCTCCACAATGGATAATGATGAAGGATTTGTAATGATTCGCCATTTTAGAAACACCTGGCAACTCTTGTTGCAAATTTGTTAAATGTCCCTATCTGCGAATCATGTTGGAATTTTGTAACAAACTTGATGTTGGGCATATTCTTTTCTTGGGAAAGAAGGATAAAATGTAATTGAAATTTATATAATGCATGTTTTGAGACATGCAAAAGGTTGGAGAAACTTAGAAATTCACGGGAAAATATGGGAAGAAGCCCATTCTCTGAGAAACCACCTGAGTACCATTTATAATTCTGTTTTGCATCAGATTTGTATCATGTTGAGTTGGTTTCAGTTGTAAATCCATCAACAAGATTTGAGATTGTTCTTATAACATTCCCCTACTGATAAATTTTGTCATTCTGGATTATTTTGTGTTATCTCTTGGCAAAATTTGCAAGCACTTATGTTTTAGAATGTTTTCAATTTGTGTTTCTTGCTCTGTTGCAGTCTTGTGTTTAAAATCTCTCTTGATCATACATGGTCTCATTTCTTATTGATAGTTTAGTGGCATCTGTAGTCTCACATTCAAAGAGATTTCATTTGATAAAGAGATAAATAGATTTAAAATCACTTTACCTTCCTTGAATTATGAGATTGTTTGTAAACCTTTGGGTGCACCTTAGGTCATGATAAAATAGAGATTTCTAGATACTTTGTTGGTTCATCTGCTTCAAGATTTTGTGGCAAGTTGTCAAATATTGTGTGGAAGAGTGCAGATCTGGGCCTCCATTTGGTGCACATATCCTGGTTGAAGGATTACCTTAACCCCTTTGAATCATTCTGATGTTTAGGTGTTACAAATTTCTTGCAAAGGTCCTCAAAGAATTTGGAAAATTCTAGTTAGTCTTGTCTAAAATCTCCCACCAAAAATTCATTCAGAATAACTAATCCTGCCCCATACTACCCCATGCATTGCATTGCATTGTGTGTCAACAAAAGAACACAATCCATTTACAAAAATGCTCAAAGTAAATCAAGATCATACCATTTCTCTAAGAGCCTCACCTTGTCTTGAAAGCATTTCCATCATTTAGTAGTGATACTCTGTTGAGTTTGAATAATAAAAAATTGATCATGTTTTCCCAAGGCCATCTCCATGCAATATGCATAGTATAAGGATATCTCCATCTCCTTCAAAAAACAGAAGCTACAATATAGGTTCTCTTATCTTGGTTGAAAGGCACAACCTAATATAGTGAGGATTAGATCAAAATCCTTTCAAGGTGCTACCACTTCTTCAAGCTTCGAGTGTCTTGTAAAATCCATGATGCTGCTTAAGTTTTAAAGGAGATTAAATCACAGGTACCAACTCCAAAATGGCGCCATTGTTGTGGACTTGTTTTGAACTCCTGGGAAATAATTTGCATTGCTGAGATTGATTTGTTGATTCATTTTCCAGTCCATGTCTATTTAGCCCATCAACAACACCAAAATGGCACCGTTTCGGGACATTATTTAGTATTTTAGTATTTCAGATCCCTGGTAATACTTCTTATATGATTTATGTGTAATTACAAATATGAGTATCATTTTCTGATCATATTTGTAAGGATTGAGTGAAGATATAAGTTTTTCTGCAATTTTATTAGTTTTTAGTAGTTATTGCACTTCATTTGCATTTTTGGTTGATAAATTCAAGAAAGGAAGGTCTGATCTATAAATTTTTGCAAGGTTCTCAAGTTTGATAGATATTTGACAGAGTATTTTAGTGCATCTGCACAACTAGGGTGAAAATCCTTAGTGGCAAATCCATGTTGTTTTGATCTTGATAAATACCAGTGTATTAAGCTTTCTATCATTTATTTTTGTGTTGCTAATCTCTGCAAAACTGGAAGGAAGAAGATCTCTCATCATTAGAGACTCTGCTAAGAAGTTGTTTACTGATTCAAGAAACTTAGATTTGGAAGGAAGAAGAATTTGGAAGGTTTTTAAAGGTCGACATCGGAAAATATATATCCATTGGTGAGAGAGATCAGCCTTTGGTAGAGGATTATCACTCTTCTTTAAGTGATTTTGATTCAAGAAATCCTCTCATAAATTTTTTTCCTTAGCTAGTGAAGGTCCTTCTATTGTACTGGGTAAGTTCCTTCTCCAATCTGCACCTCTGTGTTTCAATTCAAATAAAACTTTCCAAGAAAATCAGCACTTAGAGAATACCAATCTTGTGAATCACATTCTTGAGCCCCAAAGACCTTGCACTCCTCATTAGCTTGTGTCACCCCCAATATCACCTCCACCAAACAATATGGCTCAGCCTAGACCTCCATTTTTGTTAACACCTTTGGTCCTATAGAATTTAGAGGAATGGATGGTTACCCAAATGTTGTCCCACAAGATGTCAGAAATAGGTTGCCAAAGTTACAAGGTAATGCAATGCTATAATTGGTGATCAACATCTCAAGATTTTTGTTAACATGATGGAATATTTTTGTTAACATGATGGAGGATTTTGAGATAGATTTTGAATATGTGTATATTAAATTGTTCATTCATACACTAGAAGAGGATGCTAGGGATTGGTACAAGGCTCTGCTGATAATTCTATTGATTCATGGACTGAAATGAAGAATGCATTTAGGTTGCAATATGGTGACAAGATTGATCCTAGATTTCTATTGTTTGAATTTGAAAATATCAAGAAGAACCCCAATGAATCATTCCATAACTTTAACACAAGGTTTAAATTTTTTTTGAGAAGGCTTCTTGTTAGTCTGAGGCCTTGTGATGAGTCTTATTTAATCAAATATGCATATGCATTTGATAAAAAGGAAGCCTATTACCTAAGAGACAAGAACCCTACTAATATAAGACAAGCTTTCGCCATGGCACTTCAAATTGAAAAAATATCAAAGCAATTGGAAACCTCTCAAGAGAGAGGGTGTAAAGTTGATAAACACTGAAAATCCTCAAGCTAGTAACGGTGCTGATTTAGAGGAGGTTGTGAAAACTTTGGTAAGGGATGTCAAAGAAATCTCATATAAGTTGGTAAGAGCTGAGAAAGGAATTGGGTAAACTTCACAAGGTCATCCAAGAGCACAAAACCATGAAATATTTTCCAATCATCCTAGAGGTGATCAAAGGGTAGATGATAGAGGAAAAGGACCCATGGGGTCTGCAAATAGACATCCTTAAGCATGTGAAGGAAGAGTGTTACCTAATCTCCTAACTGCTAGGGTTGCTGTTGTTGAAGAAGTTGCTAATATTGATTGGTGTGATAGGTGTTTTATGCCCCATCCTCCATGTGAAGTGGACCAACAAGAAGGTGAAGCTAATAATGATGATGGTATTGATGATGATATTTGCATGGTGGGTTATTCTTCAAGCTCACAAGGAGGATCAACATCTACTGAAGTGATAAGTGCAAGGATAGCTGCAACCTTTTGGGATTACATCAAATGGGTACAAGTTTTCCTTCCCCCTCATACTCTTGAAGTTGATATAGTGTAATCTTTTGAAATTCCCAACAATGACTTTGAATACTTAAGAGCTTTGATGATTAAAAAGTATGATGGTGGTATTCCTTTGGAGGAAGATAGAAATTTTTGATGAATGTTGTTGTAGCTCAAGAGAAAGACTATAGCACTAGAAGAAAAGTTGTGAAGGGGTGGGCCTCAAGACAAACATAAAACACCCTTTCTCATAAGCATTCACAAATAATCTCTTAGGAGAGAAACACTTGCCAAAAGCTCTGCTGTCCCAAGAAAAAATTAAAGTCCTCCTCATGTCTAAGCTGCCAAGAATCCCTTGCCATCAAATGAATCTTCTTGTCTCCCTTCCAATGCTATTTTTCCAAAGAGTGTTCCCTATGACATAGCCCAAGTATTGAGCCAAATAAAAGTGAGTGTTCCAAGCATTGAGTTGCTTAGGATCCCTGAGCATAAGAAGAGAGCATTTGAGTACTTGGGATTAAAGGAGGAGAAGACTACTCTAAGTAGAAATATAAATATTATTGAAACTCCTCCTCAGATCATTGTTGACCTTGAAACACCACCAGCAGTAGAGGATTTTTGAGATACACCTGAGGTATATTTGGGGACATCTTTGGTTGATTCTCAATTGAATGTTGATCCATTCTTCACAACTTTGATCATAAAGGATAGGGTACTTCACAATTGTATGTTTGATTCCGGTGCATCATGTAATTTCATGCCTCTAAAATTCATGAATGAGTTAGATATAAGAGTGACAACATCCTATGGAAAGTGTATGACCATGGACTCAAGAGAAGTGTCAGTTGTTGGTTGTGTGAAGGGTTTGGTTGTCCAGCTCGCCTCTTATCCCGGGAGGAATTTAAAATTGGATGTTGTGATTGTTGATTGCCCTGCCAAAATGGGGTATGTTATTGTCAATAAAGTGGGCTGCAAGTGTTGGAGGGAGTGTCCAAATGGATATGTATTTTACCACCATTCCCATTCGGGGAAGCCTTGTCAATATCTATGGAGAAAATAAAATGTTGCATCAAATTTAAGACCCAAACAATGCTTCTTATGAAGTATTATTTGCTGATGTTGATGCTGATAATTTTATTGGTTTTGTTGATGGTAAAGAACACAAGATGGATCAGTCAAAGTCACTTGAACAGGTGAGTTCTCCTTGGACCTTTCTATTTGATGGAGTTTGATTCAAATTTAGAAATCGTGCTGGTGTAATTCTTATTTCTCCTAGCTTGGAAGAATTTGTTTCTTCCTTCAAGCTTAATTTTGAATGTACTAACAATATTGTTGAGTATGAAGCCTTGTTTTTGGGTCTGATAATTTCATGGAAGTATGGTGTCAAGGACATCATTGCAAAGGGAGATTCAGAGCTAGTTGTCAAACAAATAAGAAAACTGTATGCTACAAAAAATTAGCGGATGAAACAATATAAGCATGCAGTTTGGGATCTAATTGAGATGTTTGATTCCTTCAATATTGTGCACCATGAAAGAAGTTTGAATTTTTACTAAAAGTTGGTAGTGTTGGGGTCAAGATTTGAAGATTGCACCATTTCACCTTATTGTGATTATAATGTTGAAGTGTTTACTAGGCCAGCTGTCCCTGACAACATCAAACATTGGCAAGTGTTTAATGATGATTCTCAAGTGAAAAGGTTCATATAGAATCAAGGTGAGTTTGTAGATCAACATATTTATTGGGATTAAATGGTATGTATGACTGAAGGAAGAGAGACTTTGTTTGGAAAAGATATTATCCAATTGAAAACTAACACCATTCTTAGAGGTCTTGTTGTTCTTGAGTCAAATTTAGCAATGCTAATTGTATCATCAATAGAAACATATCTGTCTCTCAAGGGATGTGGAAGAGCATGAATTGCGAACAAAGGAAAACCAAGAAAAGTTTGGTTGGGTAGCAGTTTAAACAAAGAAGAAAAAAATTCCTACCTCTAATTATTGAAACAATATCAAGACTTTTGGTCATATTCAGAGCTGAAAGCATATATAGAAGACTTATTTCAGCATGAGATGCCTCTTGAAACAAATGGAAAACCATTCGAATCAGAAGCAAAGGCAAATTAATCCAATCCTCTCCATGAAAATGCAAGATGAATTGAATAAATAAGAGGGAGGGATCATTCAGCCCATAAGGTATTCATCTTGGGTTGCAAACCTTTACCAAAAAAAAGAATGGAGATATCAGACTTTGTGTAGACTTCAGAAATTTGAATAGAGATTCATTGAAAGACAATTATCCTTTGCCAAACATGGAGAACATGTTGCAGTTAGTGACTAGATCTGAATTGTTGTCCACCTTGGATGATTTCTCTGGCTACAATCAGGTTGTTATCAAGGAGTTAGAAAGATTTAAAACTGCCTTTACCACTCCTTAGGGAACATATGTTTATGTGAGAATGCCTTTTGGTCTCATGAATGCTGGAGCTACTTTCCAAAGAGAAATGGATGTTGCTTTTGCTGGTTATATAAATGACTTCATTGCAGTTTATCAGGATGATGTGACTGTATTTTCAAGGAGCAGAAAATATCACTTGCAACATTTGGAAAGAATGTTGATCAGATGTAGAGAATTTGGAATCTCTCTCAATCCAAAGAAGTGTCACTTTGGGGTGTAAAAGTCCAAGCTACTTGGTCATATTGTTTCAAAGGCTGGTGTCATGATTGATCCGAAGAGAGTAGAAGCAATCAACAGGGTGCCAATTCCAAGAACGAAGAAGGGCATCCAATCTTTCTTTGGGAAAATAAATTTCATTAGAATGTTTGTGTCCAATTTTGTTGAGTTGACTCTTCCCATCACATGCATGTTAAATAAAGATGGTGTTATTAAATGGGAAGAGGTTGTTATTCAGGCTTTTGAAGGAATCAAGGAAGCACTTAAATATGCACCTGTCTTGGCAGCTCCAAATTATAAGAATCCTTTCCAAATCTTCTCCTTTGCCTCTCAAAAATAATATTGCATCTTTTTGCTCCAATAGAATGAAATATGGGGCCAAGAGGCCTATTTCATTCTTTAGCAAGGCTTTATAAGATGCTGAGTTAAAATATACAATCATGGAAAAACAAGCATTTGCCTTGGTGAAAGTAACAAAGATTTTCAGGCCTTATATTTTAAGTTCAAAAGTTGTTGCTTATGTTCCCCACACCATGGTAAAAGATCTCTTATCAGAGATGGAGATCTCAAGTAAAAGATGTAGATGGGTGAAAAAATTGTAGGAGTATGATATGGACATCCAAACAACAAAGTTGGTAAGAGGTTTAGGTCTTGCTTAAGCTCATGATTGAAATCAACTTGCAGATTAGGGAAGTGAATGAAGTAGAGGAAGAAAGGGAAGATGTTCTTGGAAAATTGGTAAGTTCTGAATGGTATAAGGATATAATCTTTTACCTCAGACACCTATGTTGTCCTGATCATTTAAATAAAAATTAGAAAAGATCCCTCAAGATGGCTTCTCAAAAATACATCATCACTGTGGTCGACTTTGGGATGGTTTGGAAGAACCACGAGGTGTCCTTTTGAAGTGTGTAATCAAGAAGATGAAGCTCCTAAAGTGATTGCTGATTTCCATGGGGGATTTTGTGGAGGACACTTTGTTGGAAGGGTTACAACACACAAAGTTTTGAGAGCTGGTTATTGGTGGCCTACTCTCTTAAAATATGTAACCATTCTGATTAGAAAATGTGAAAGCTACTAGTGTTTCTCTTGAAGAATGAAAGCTTCAAGATCCCTTCCTTTTTAGCCTGTATTAATTGAAGCTCCTCTCAAATAGTGGGGGATGGACTTCATTGGTGAGATTTTAGACCCTTATAGTGCTGGGCATAAATGGATCCTTGTAGCCATAGATTACTTCACCAAGTGGGTAGAGGCAATCCCCACCAAGAAAGCAACACACCAAGTTGTTATGGACTTCTTGTTGAATAATATCATATGAAGATTTGGTGTGCCAGTCAATATTGTGGCTGATAATGCCATGTGTTTCAAGCTAAACCTTTGATGGCAATGTGCAAGGAGTGTGGAACCAATTTGACTTATTCTTCAAACTATAACCCCTAAGGGAATGTACAAGCCGAGTCCAGCAATAAGAACTTATTGAAGATCATTAGGAGGAACTTGGAGTTGAACAAGAGAAAATGGGGTGATCAACTCAAATTTGCGGTTTGGGCTGATAGAATCACCGCCAGGAGCTACTAGTAAGAGCCCATTTGTGTTGGTGTATGGAACTCAAGCTCTGCCCCCTTACATCTGTAGTTATCTTCATTTCAGTTTGTTCAACAGTTTGAGGATCAAGAGGTCAGTCCATATGAAGCAAGGATTAATAAAATTGTGGATCTAGATGAAGAGAGAAGATCATCCCACCAAAGGCATATTAGATTTAGAGAGAAGTTGAAAAGATTGTTTGACAAGAAGGTCACTCCTAGGGCCTTTAGTATTGGAGATCTCGGTGTTGTTGTGGGATATCGAGAGATGAAGATAAGGGTAAACATGGAAAATTTGATGCATTATGGATGGGCCCTTACTCCAATGATATCGGAATTGGTGAGAATACCTTTTTCTCAAAGATTTAGATGGGAATTTCTTGAAATGCCTATTAATGGTAGGCATCGAAGCATTTCTTGAATTTGGACGCCATTTTTGCTCCAGGAAGTGTGAATTTTACATCAATTTTGATCAAATATTTTTTGAATTCATGTTTTTATACCTGGAAAGACAAATGCAAGTGATTTTAGGGATTAGTTTGTAGATTTCTGGTGTTTTTGAAATAAATTTTTACTCAGGCCTGTGAAAAATGTGAAATATCAAATTATAAAGTTACAGAATCAAATTTTGGAATGATAAGGATGAAATGATGAAATGAAAGGGGTTTCCATGCTTGGAGAATGAAAAACATGCCTCCAAAATGGATAATGATGAAGGATTTTTAATGATTCACAATTTTAGAAAAACACTGAAAAACTCTTGTTGCAAATTTGTTAAATGTCCCTATCTATTAATCATGTTGGATTTTTTAACAAAATTGATGTTGGGCATATTATTTTCTTGGGAGAGAAGGATAAAATGTAATTTAAAGTTTTATAATGCATGTTTTGAGACATGCAAAAGGTTGAGAAACTTAGAAATTCACGGGAAAATGCGGGAAGAAGCCCATTCTCTCGAGAAACCGCTTTGAGTACCATTTCTAATTCCATTTTGCATCAGATTTGTATCATGTTGAGTTAGTTTTAGTTGTAAATCCGTCAACAAGATCTCGAGATTGTTCTTATAACATTCCCCTGCTGATAAATTTGGTCATTCGGATTATTTTGTGTCTCTTGGCAAAATTTACAAGCACTTATGTTTCAGAATTTTTTCAATTTGTGTTTCTTGCTCCTGTTGCAGTCTTGTGTTTAAAATATCTCTTGATCATACATGGTCTCATTTCTTGTTGATAGTTTAGTGGCATCTGCAGTCTCACATTCAGAATATATTTCATTTGATAAAGAGATAAATAGATTTAAAATCACTTTACCTTCCTTGAATTATGAGATTGTTTGTAAACCTTTGGGTGCACCTTAGGTCATGATAAAATAGAGATTTCTGGATACTTTGTTGGTTCATCTACTTCAATATTTTGTGGCAAGTTGTCAAAGATTGTGTGGAAGAGTGCAGATTTGGGCCTCCATTTGGTGCACATATCCTAGTTGAAGGAGTACCTTAACCCCTTTGAAGCATTCTGTTATTTAGGTGTTACAAATTTCTTGCAAAGGTCCTCAAAGAATCTAGAAAATTTTGGTTAGTCTTGTCTAAAATCTCCCACCAAAAATTCATTTAGAATAACTAATCCTACCCCATCTACCACTGTATTACATTGTGTGTCAACAAAAGAACACAATCCATTTACAAAAATGAACAAAGCAAATCAGGATCATACCATGTCTCTAGCAGCCTCAACCTTATCTTGAAAGCATTTCCATCATTTAGTAGTGATAGCTCTATTGAGTTTGAATAATGGAAAACTCAGATCATGTTTTCCGAAGGCCATCTCCATAAAATATGCACAAGGTATAAGGATATCTCCACCTCCTTCACAAAAAAAAGGCTGCAATATAGGTTCTCTTACCTTGGTTGAAAGGCACAACCTAAAATAATGAGGATTAGATCAAAATACTTTCAAGGTGATACCCACTTCTTCAAAGCCTCAGTGCTAACAAGTCAGATAAATTTCTTCCCCGGCTATAAAACGACATATAAATCATTTATCTACCTCTGAGTGTCTTGTAAAATCCATGATGCTACTCAAGTTGTGAAGGAGATTAAATCTGGGTACCAACACGTCCATACTCCAACAAGAGCCACCCTCTTTCACTTGTGTATGACAAGAAAGCCATGTTACCTATATAGGTCTAGCTCCATCACTCTAGAAGAATTGATCAACAAAGATGAATATATATAATCACATCTTGCAAAACTTCACATCCTAAATGAAAAGAGGATTAATGCCTTGGATCTTTTGAAAGTGTATTAGAATTGAGTCCGAAGTAGCTACAACAAGTAGATAAAACCACGGCAATTTTAAATTAGTGACCTTTTTCTAAAATATAATTAGAAAAATACTACAAAATATTGAGAAAATAATGGAAAATTTGAACCTAACAGGTTAGTTCCTTATATCATCACTACAAAATATAGACCTGGTGCATACAAGCTATCCTCTGAATATGGCCAAGAGCTTAAAGAACCCATGAATGTGGTTCATTTGAAGAGATTATACTCTGAATCAGCTATATCTAATCTTTTGTACTAGGGGCATTTAAGAACATCCAATTACATAGTTCCTAACCCTATTCCTCTAATTGTTTCATACTAATCCATTTTTTTGCTTATTCCTTGTAATTAGGACATAACACTTGTTTATATTCTATATCCCCTCATGTTCATCGCTTGATATTATAAGAGTTCTTGTGTTCTTTACACATGCTTAGATGGGTCATAGTTCACCTAAGGTATCTAAAAAATACAAAACATTCAAAACAATATAAATCCAAAAACATTTTAAAAATGTTTCAAAAACCTTGACAACTATCAAAACAACTCAATAATATTGAACTTTCAATTCCTATCCTAGTGATCGTTCTAACTATTCTATGACTATCAAAAATCCTCTTACCCATAAAATGTATCCTTTCTTGGGGAAAGTCAAATCAAACCCTTGCGTGTATCCTCACTTGGGAAATCTTGGCTCTCATGTTCTTCCTTGCATGTATCCTTTCTTAGAGGCACTAACCCATTAAATATCATATTAATATTCAATGTGGATGTAATAAGAGTATCATTAAGTGTCGCTTGAATCTAGTCATAAGTTTGATCCAATCCCCTTGCATGTATCTTTTCCCATGACATCCATATCTACTTAATCTTCACCATGGAACACATTAGGGGCATAGTTAAATGTTTTTATTTAAAGTTGTGTTACATGGTTGTTGTTATTGACCAATTACAAGTAGTTTTATAACATATTTGTTTATTCATAGTCATGGTGTATCTTAATTACTATGTATATTAATTTTTTTAATGTTAAGTCTTTTGTTTTTGACTAATTACAAGTATTTTATTATAATCTTGGCTTATTCATAGCTATGTTGCATAATTACGGTGTATATTGTGGTTTCTTTATGTTTAGTCTTTTTTTTTTTTTTTTCTATTTGACAAATTGTAAGTATTTTTTTAGCATCTTGGTTCATTCCTAACCTTGGTGTAATCATCTTACTATGTGTATAGGGTTTGTTTTACTTTTACTACATTATTTTCTATTTGTTTTTTTACATGAATATGGGTTTCTCATCACGCTTTCTCAATAATCATGGTGCTAACTCTCTTTGTGTAACAACAAAGTAGGTTGTTCTCAATATACAAAATCTAAATAAAAGGTCAACTATGAGCACAATAAATCATGTCATCATATATATCATATCACCGAGACAAAATAAGGAAATGGAAATCAATAAACATATATCAAAGATATTATAAATAAGTGGTACAAAAATCATAATCTATATAAGTCGATAAAATTCCATATACATGTCAACACAAGCATTCTTACATCATACAAATTGTACTTCTTCCTATCAAATTTTTTTCCAACAATTTATTTTATCACCCACCCACTTGAGGGGCATTCCCTTAGTATCATCTAGACTCGTTAGGGCACCCAAATGCTTAACCAGGGTAAACCAGAAGTCTATCACAAGTCATCATCATTTGTTCACAAATCTACATATGTCTACTATCTTTAAAACATTATTACTTTGCAATAAAAATTTAAAGAGGGGGAAATGTAGACACCATAAAATATTACATTACACATTCTAAACCTAAAAATCATCTTGTAATGGCGTCATAGTGCATTAATACCTCTTACGACTACTTTCGATCATTTATGAATTATTTTTGTAGTATTATGCTATTTTACACCCTTTAATGATTGGTCTACAACATTGTCCCTAATTAATTCATATAATTCTTGCAATGTTCCTAATCACACCTATCACCCATGTATGGTCTTGAATAATTAAAAATTCACACTAGGGACCTTATTACACCTGTACCTCACTTCTTAGGATTTATTAATTAATCCAATTAATTAATTATTCATCCCTATCATTATTAATAATTCCTTTTCCATTAGTTAATTATGTTAGCTAATATTTAGTATCAAAATAATTAAATAATTCATCCATTATCCATTTACATCTTTCACCCTCATCCAATTAATTAATATTAATTCACTAGTAAAAACCTCAAGTTAACTAGAGTAGAAGGGCTTAATTAAAAGCTAAATAGATTAAATACATGTGCAAGAGGATAGAATTAGATTAAATTAAACATGCATTTGATTTAACTAAAGACATCTCATAAATCATGTCATGCTAAGAATGAATCAAATCAATGCAAATGATTAAAAGTAACACCACTTTTTTGGGTGGATAAAACAAAAGACATGGAATTAATATTTAAATTCAAAAAACTAAAAATAAATCATGTGCAAACTTAGCCAAATCAAGAATAACTCATCCATGCAAGCTCAAACAAGAGTTCAAACTCCTCAAATAGATTAGAAACTCAATTAAACAATCCAATATTGCTTTAGTAAACATTATATCAAACAAGCTAATTATACAAATCAAGGAATCCTCCTTCATTTATAAGTAATCACTCATTCTTCTTAAATTATCATCTTTGGAAGATTTGAGATTTACATTATCATTGTGTCGATTAGCATTCAATCTTGCACACCATTACGTTGTCCAATGATCGTGAATTTACTATCAAATCAATCATTTTTCTCATAGCTAAATCTACTCCCCTTTGGAACACTTTTGGAGCATCCACAAGTAAATTTGATTAGGATATTCAACAAATCGGTGCTTTATTACAAGCTTTAACACTCTCTTTCGAGGTTGTAAGGAGATACAAAAGAAGGAATTGGTTTAATTTTATTTGCGTTGTTTCGTCATTATGTAGTTCTTCTTTGTTTACATTTCTGGCATGCCAGGTGGGATATTACAAGTGATGGGAGCTTGACCTCTATGGGTAATATGACTTAAGTTCCATACACAAGTGAAAAGGAGGTGGATCCTGTTGGAGTATAGAAGGATGTACAATAGGTCTAAAGGGTAGGATAGAGCTGCGTGTGTCAATTGTGACCATGTTTATAAATTTTTAATCAAAAATGAAATTGATCAGTTTATTGGACACGTTTTCTTGGCCATTGCATAGTGGATAGTATGGAGCGGACCATTTGAGGAAGATAAGAAATCATTCCGCTAACTCTTTTACAATTTTATTTTTGAAGGATGTGCCATTTTCTATAACAAAAGAGGAAGGGATACCAAAATGAAAAATGAGTTGGTTAAATATGAACTTGGAAATATTGCTACCAAGAATGTAATTAAGAGGCATGGAATCTATCAAATTGGTAAAATAATCGGTAGCTATAATTATGAATGTATGGCCATAGAAAGAAGTAGGTTTTATTTTGTCTATTAGGTCGAGTCTCCATCAGGAGAAAGTCCAAGGTGTAGTGATCAGCTGAAGAGCTTGTGATGGTGCATGAATTATATTACCATGTTGTTGACATGCCAAGCACTTTTTGAAAAACTTGCATGAATCTGATTCCATATTGGGCCAATAATAAACCATGTGTAGAATCTGGTTAGCTAAAAACTATGTCACTTGTGTGTGCTCCACATATACCAACATGTATTTTGATTAAGGTTTGGTTTTCCTCCTCTTGATTGAGAAATATTAGGAGAGTTCCATCATATCCTCTTCGATATAATTTATCAACAAGGATAGTGTAACGCAAAGCACGTTGTGCTAGGGCTCACTTGTTTTGACATGTCATATTGTCAAGGAATTTTTTTTCATGGATGAAGGCATAAATGTCATGATACGAGGGGTTATTAGGACCAAAAATTTCAAATATCATACTAGACTCAAACAAATCGTAAGCCAAAATAAAAAGATGTTGTACGAGAAACTCATTGTGTGTTTGGTTTGGAACCAAACTCAAGAAGGGATATGATTATTACCATATCATCTTCTGATTTTTTTTTTATATGTGAGAAACTTGTTCAAATGTGATAAGTTAAAAATAACCTTTTAATCTATCAACCATACGTTTATAGGGGATCAATTTTTCATGTTTTACTTGATATTTACCATTGAATTAATTGATGAATAAGAGGAAATCATCTTAAACCATAAATTACTTGATATTACATGAGATAACAAAATTTAGACTATATAGAAGAGATTCATATTGTACTACATTTTAATTACCAAGGAAATTGATGTGAAAATATATAGGAGTGAAATCACCATTAGGTGTGAGTAGTATAATTTCTACTCCTAATCCATGGATGTTACAAGATCCATCAAAATATAGAGTCCAAGAGGGAATTGTATCAACAAGATTCATTGGTATGAAAATATACAAAGAAAAACATTAAAGACTTGTTCCATTTGGAGGAGGCTTAGTGTGATTGGTATTTACATCCAAACTAACAAATTAAATCAAATAAAATGATTAAATCCAACAAGAGCTCCCCCTTTTCACTTCTAAATGGCACTAAATTTTTGTTACCCATAGAGGTGATTGATATATACATCCAAAATGAATTTTCTCCATTTGGAGGAGGTTTACTTGTGATTGATATCTACATCCATGAAACGCCCTAAAATTTTCTACGAAAACCAAGAAAATTTATCTTTTGTTTTGCACATCGACGCGACATTGAGTGGGCCATCTACCGATACATGAGGGGACTAGACCTCTCAATTTATGTGTGTCATTATTGGGCGGGGCCATGATAATCTTCTTCATATTGTTCCAATTTATCGATGTCTCCGAAGAGACATTTAATTACAATAAATCACTATGAGCCAAATATACAATTATATTATACTTTATGAGTTTAATCAAATATTAATCGCAATAGGAGTTATTTTAAATATTATGATAGAATTATAATATAACACTATAAATGTTATAAATACGACCATTATAAACATTATGAATATTATATAATTTTAATATTAAGGTGGCATTATAACAATTTTAGTATTATTATACTATATATAACAACAATATTATATATAATATTATAATCTAACTTTAACTACATATGATAATTTTATATGATATTTAGTATATCTATAATATATATTTTAACTACTAAAAACATTATTATAAACCTTATAGTATTATTTATATATGATATATTATATTATATAATATATATAGCTTAATATATATTATATAATATAATATATTGAGACTTATGTTATACTTATACAATACATTTATTTATATATTTTTCATAAATTACATATATTTATATATATTAATATCTATTATACTTTGTGATATACATTATATATAATTTTAATGATTGTAATTCTATTCATCATAGTAAATATTAATTTATTATATAAGCTATATTCTATTCCATGTAATATAAACTATTTACACTAATTTATCTAATAGTATTTTCTTTTTAAAATCCCCTAACCTTAATCCTATACATAAAGATTTGGTTTATGTTTTAGTTTTTTTAGGTTTGTTATTTTGGTTTTTGTATTTTTTTGTTTTGTTCATGATGTGAGGAATGGAGGAAGTGGTTGGGAGGAAAGGAGGAGAGAAGAGGGGATGGAAGGGAGGATTGAGAAGGGAGGAAGAGGGAAAGGTATGGCCGGGAGGTGATTGGGAGGTGCGGGTTAACTGGTGGGAGGCGGAAATGGTGAGTGGAGGTGGAGTGAGTTGGCCTAACCACCCACTCAACGTTTAATTTTTTTTTTTAACTTTCCCTCCCATAATATGTTGAACACACTAATTTTTGCAAGGGGTGGGTCGATTGGGTCGTCCACCCTGTAATTTTTTGTTAAAATTAATTTTTAATATACACACACACACACATTTAACTTGGTCATAGGTGATTTAAAGTAAATTGAATTATTAAATCTGATTACAAATTAACTACTACAATAAATGATGTACAAATGCTAATATACAAAGAAGATGTAAATAATAAAGCATATGAAATATGAAACCGTAAGCAAGAGGGAGAGATAAGAGGACTTAGTTTCTTTCTGAGAAAAAATAAGGGATTTGGGAAAATGAAATATTGAAACAAAGTGTAAACAAAATCGTCACTTTGTAAACTAGAGGTTCTCGAGATTTGGAACTGTGTTGGAAAGGAGTTCTTGGGATAGGACAAGAGTGCCTAGAATTAGTGTCCGGATCTCGTGTTGGTGTTGAGGTTGATGCTATGGATCTAGATATTTTAGGGCTTGATAAGATTCGTTGTTGGTCTCTATTTGTTAATTCAGATTCACCGTTTGATCTTCGACTATACTTGTAACATGCAAGAAAGAAGTTCACCTACACATACCCACAAACCACATCAAACCTAAAAAGGAAAATGTATAATGGGGAGTCGACTAACCCCGGTGGTCACCCGAAGAGTGAACTTATGACTAAGCACTACACTACATCTCAGAATCCATGTAGTTCTTGTGTGTGTGTAGAAATGATTCCCTATGATTCCCTTGTACAAGTTACGTAGTGATAATGGGCTACATATAGAATGTAGCAATGTATAAAATATGCTTGATGGAATAAAATGAACTTACCCTTCCTATGTTGTGTATGCATAAGTGATGTAGTGCTTGTCCCTTGAATGGGTGCTAGATGGATTATTTTTATGCTCTTTGTGCCTTTAGATGCAAGCTTAGGTGGTAATATGTAATGCTTAGTGTTTGGTCCCTCATTTTGAAAGCATAACTATGTATTTATATGATTCCCTTGTTTGAATTTCATAATTGACAACTAAAAGGCTGACCCATAACAATAAAAAGTAATTGAGAAAAAGGGGCCCAAAGGGGTAGGAAAAAGATAAAGAGGGACAAGAGCACCTAGGAGGACAAGAGTGCCTGATGCTACTATCTGAATTGGGAACTAGTGTTCGAAGCCATAGAAAAATAAAATAGTCAAATGTTGGTAGGAGTAACAGATGCATAAAGCCAATAAAATTTCATAAGACAAAAAAAAAAAAACTAAAGAGAGCTATCAATTACTAGTTTTCTTGCTTAAGAAACATGTACATTCTAGCATGCTTTGTTAGGACCTATAAATGTACCCAAGTGCATAGATTTTGTGTCTACAACATGATATGCACAAAATGGGTTTGTAGGAGGGTTTGCAAAAAGTTGAAGTAAGGTAAATCTGGTAGGTTGATAAATTTTTTGGGTTAAATGATGTTTCTACACTTGATAAAACTATGATACGGTAACTTGATTATTATGGGCAACAATGATTAAATTATTGATAAGATCTCAAATGCTATAGAAAATCAAACTAATATACTCAACACATATTTATAATGGTTTCAACCTCATGTCCGATTTAAGAATGGTAATTTCTAAATGTATACAAGGCACTTATAATGACAAAGACTTGGAATGAAATTGTTTAAGATTTTGAAAGGTTCATAATCTAAGAAAGAAATGAGAATTTCCTCTATTCTAATAGCATTCAGAATTTATAATCCATAAATTTATTCACATATCTAATGGAAATATTTCATTCTATTCTCCATAATGCAAAGGGGTACAAAACAACAAGGTGTAACTTGACAAAGTATCAACATCAATGTTTCAAGTTTATTATGATGTAAACAACAAGGTTACAAGTTTTCAAAGATGCAAAATACAAGATACAATTTCATTGCAATGTAAATCACCAAGATAAGGGAATGCAATAATGGTGCACCATGGATATGGTCACCATTTGATGTATTTATGCATGAAAGGATGGCCATACCCATGTGTATCCCATATAGTAAGAGTTCACCATCCATGGAAGTACACTCTTACTAGTTTAGATGTACCAAATGAAACATTTGAACCTTATATTGATTTACTAATATAACAATATTTTAAAATCATTCCAATAACCATGTTCAATATATACAAAGACAAAAACACTCCTTACATGACATATTCATCGCTAAATTTAACACTAGTTTCCACTTCAAATTTTACAACAATATTCCAAAATAACCTTTCTTTTTACAAAATCCTTTATTTACAACTATACAAATCTTTCAAAATAAAAAAATGGATGATTACATAGTTTTTATATCACATTACATTTCCCCTTCTAATGGTAACAAGCTTAAATCAACTTACTAATAATAAAGGTAAAGATAGATATAAAAATGGAGTCAATGTCTTCACAAGATGTCTAAGAACACACAAGGGGGATCCAAACAACGCTCACCGCCAAACCGTATCCAATGGGGAAGGGGAGAACTTCCCAATTGGCCCCCAAGCCCCAACACATGAACCATGAAAGAGATAAAAACAAATTGAACAACACTAATTTTTTTTCCTGGCTCCAATAGAACCAAAAACAAGCACAACCAACAAGAATGCAATCAAAACAAATAAGTAAAAAAATGACTTAAAATCAATCTAAATTAGAGAGGGAGAGATGAAGGTTGGTATCCTTATCACTCCAAGTGGGTAGTGAATTAGGCCTTGAAACCTCCATTATACCAACCCTCTTTATTCCTCCACTACACCTTATACCTCCAAAACCACCCCTTTTCTCTCCACCAAAGGCCTAATTCCCATCTACCCCAAACTCCTTTCAACAAAATCACAATAAACATCCACATCCATAACAAGAACCTTGTATCCTTTTCCCTCCACCAAACCAACCATTCACACTCCCCTCCAACATCCAACCTAGGGGTTACTACCCTTCCCAAACATAACTCATTACAAAAATAAAATAAAAACCATAAGAGGGATAACACTAGAATCAACCAAAGAAACACTCAAATCAAAACAACACATATATCAAGAAGTAAAAAAATGAAATATTTTAATAAATACAACAAAAATGCAATTACAAGAAGACTCAAGACTCTACCTTGGAGTCATGGCAATAAACTTCACTTGCTCTAAGTTTCCAATCTACTCCAAGCTATCCTCCAAGTACCAAGAACTCCAAAATAAGTAAGATAGTGGGTGTAGCCAACCCCATTTACAAAACATACAACTTATTTATAGAATTTGTAAGCGAAGAGGGTGAGTTGGCTCCACATGGATGCCAACTAGGTGTACTCACTCCACCTCACCCAAGGGTACACACCATTCTCCAAGGAAATTGATTTCCTCCAAAATTTGAGTCAAACAACCATTACTCCCCAAATCAAGAGTACACAACAAAATCCAATAAAAATAAAGAGCCCAAAAGGATAAATTAAGAAAGAAAGCTTACTTTTCAACTATCACTCCAAAAATTCACACCAACCATAAAATTAATAAATTATCTACAACCATAAAGCAATGAATCACCTTAGGGAAGGTAAAATGTCAAATTTTTATTCTCCATTCCCTCGAGAATTCTATGGAACAAGTAAAAAGATTAAAACGTGTCTATCCTCTTCATCATGCTATTATTTTTCTACTTTACAAATATTTTGATTCTATTATCCTTCATCCTCCTCCTCTAAGCCTTTCTTATGCTCCTAGATCCTCCATTTATCCTGCCGACACCTCCACCTCTCCCCTTCCCAGCACTTCCTCCCCAACCTCCATTTATATCCCCATTTCTTCAGCTAAAATCTCTCTTCCAATGCCACCCCCTCCCTTCCTCTATCTTTCCTACCATTTCCTCTCTTCCTGGTCCCTCTTTTGGCAAGCGTCAAAGTGACCCCACCTTCTTCCGACCCATCAAGAGTAAGAGGGCTAATGTTTCTATGAAGGACACCCTCATTTGTCTTTCAATTCTGATGGGGAAGGGGATGCTACTATTAGTCTCATGACTATGGGGAACAAAGGTATATATACCAGGTCAAAGCTTGATCATCAATTAGACCAAATGAGGAATTTGAAAGTAATATTGAAAAAATTGGTGGTGAGAAATTGGATGGCAAGAAATCAATGATTGATTTACTCATTATGGTCAATCAAATAGAAAAAGAGGTGGAAGGAATGAAAAACAAACAATGTTATTTTCTAAGTATGCACAAAAGTAATCTTGATTTTCTTACCCTCCTAACTTCACAAGCGGACATAATAAGTAGGAAAAGAACACAAAAATTACAACCTTCAGGGGACATGAACAAGATCCTGAGAACGTCAAAAAGAGTTTTTAGAAGATTTTGAAGTAGTTTGGTTGGAGTTACAACCGTGACGTTAATGTACATTGACTTTGTGTTGATTTCTTGCTTGACTTCCAACGGATTTTGATTTGTATTCTAGCCGACTCCATTTTTTTATCCCATCTTGGGAGTTGATGTATTTTCTCCGATAGCTTGTTATTTTTGTGATGTTTTGGTCTAGTTTATTTCCCAAGACTTGTTTTTCTATTGATACTTCATGGTAAATTTGGGTGTTGGATTTTTTGTACATGGGTAAGATCCTAGTCAAAAACCTTTACCCTTTATAAAAATAAATTATCTAACAATTTAATTCAAACTAGAAACTCAAGTATAATAAATATCAAGGGTAAAATGAGTAATAAAGAGGTTAAAATTGCAATTTTAGCTTAAAAACACTCCACCCTTGATGGGTTTGGGGTATGGGCTCAATTAAAGTGGTAAGGAAAAGGTTAGGTGGTCTTTAGGTTTCCCAAACACATGCCCAAATCTAAAATCCGAGCCCTCATAATATCCTTGAGTTTAAGGATCCATTGATATGATTTTCACCTTTAAAAAGGGTCATAACAAGTGTCACATTAACACATGGGATAAAAATAAATTAGATAAATATTAAATTACAAAATTCAAGGGTAAATTTTCAAATGGGGCCAACAACATAGGATAAGTAAAATAAATCCAAACAACCACAAAATAAAAAAGGCTTAGCCACTTTTCCTAACCCACAACCAATGTTGCTCAAGGTGGCCATGAGGTTTTGGCCCATGCATCCTTTGTGTGTTGGTCCCTTGGTCCCCATGTGTGTTAATTTAATTGAATTTTTCATCACTGCACAATTCATGCACACATCAAATCCATCCAAGAAATATTACTAAATCATGCATACATTCACATATATAATTAACATCATAACTCAATGTATCAATTTAATAACAAAACATCATCATAACTAACATCCATATACACAATCTGAGAAAAATTCATTAGTATAAGAATTCAGCATCTAAAAATTTCACAAAAGATATAATGTTAGAACGTCATCATTATCATCATATAGTCACATCCATGAATAATAAAAATAATATAAATGCTACAAATCCTTGCACCACAAACGTCAATACCATCCACACACACACACACACACACACACACACACACACACACACACACACACACACACATCAATACTATCCAAAATGAGTCTTTCATGAAGTGCCAAAATAATAGTATCGAAATTTCAATATGTCAAGTATCATAGTCCATGTTAGAATGTCTTAGGAGATAGATAAAATATCTACAACAACTAATCTAGTGAAGTAAAATAGTATAAAGGAAGTGGGAATTACATCCCCCTCCCCTTAAACATGACTTCCTCCCGGAATTCACTCAAATAGATGTGGGTAATGAACTCAGACGGTGGATGCATAATCCCATGTAGTTTCCTTCTCATCATATCTATCGCACTACACTCTGACTTGATCAAGATTGAATCCCCAAGGGCCCATGGTACTACTTGTAGAATATGTAAAAGCTTTATCATCACCTATCCTCCCTCCTACACCTATAATGAAGTCCAATCTAACACATGAGATGGATCCTAAACATATCTCCACAATACAGATACACGAAAAACATTGTGGATGCACGATAAGTTGGCTGGAAAAGTGAGACAATAAGCTACGGGTCCAATCCATTCAAGAATCAAAAATGGTCTAAAAAACCATGGAGATAACTTAGATCCTTTTCCATAATGGGTAGGGCTCTTCTGTGGCATGAATCTAAAGAACAACTTCTATCTAACCTTGAAGCTCTTGCTAGTTCTCTTAGCATTTGCATACTTCTTCTACCTATCATGTGCCTATGGAATCCTTTTCCAAATGAGAGTTACCTGTTGTTCCATCTCCTATATTAAGGTGGATCCAATAACAACCTGATTCTCAAGCCTATCCTAACTAAGTGGAGTTCTGCACTCCTTGCCATAAATAGCCTAAATGGTGTCATGCCAATGGAGTTGTAATAACTATTGTTGTATGTAAAACCAATAAAGTAGAGGTACTTATCCCATCTAGACTACTGATCCATCACATACATACGAGATCATTTCCTCTAATACATGGTTCACCCTCTCATTCTTCTCATCCGTTTTAGGGTGATATGTTGTCTTGAAATTGAGTTACATGCCCAATTCCTATTATAGAGTGGTCCAGAAATTATAAGTGTATAGTGGGTATGGTCTGAAATGATATTCTTAGGGACTCCATGTAATCTCACTATCTCATCCAAGTATCTCTGCAATATATTTGGTAGTGTAGGTGGTCTTCACTGGAGAGAAATGGGTGAACTTGGTCAGTATATAAACGATGACCATGATCGCGTCCATACCAATATGTGGATGTAGGTAGTCCCATAATAAAATCCAAAAATATAACATCCCACTTCCATACTTGGAACATATTTTGGGTAGAGAAGGCACATAGGGTGTTGGTGCTCAACCTTCACTCTCTAGAACTCAAAACATTGAGCTACATATCCTGTGATATCTTGTCGCAATCCTACCTAATAATAAATTTGTCTCAAAATAACGTGCATCTTCTTAACCCATGGATGGTATGATGAGGTGCATGAAAAGATTCTTCAAGAATAAAATTTCATAGACCAACCTCCTTAGGCACATATATCTTGTCTCTATGCCTGAGGAGTCCATCTACCTCTAGAGTAACTCCTGTAAACTTCCCCTTAAGGGGTCTCCCCAAATCAATATCTGCTCTAACCGACACCACCATCTATCATGAGGAAGTTGCTGTAGAATCTTGTGATTTAAGTCTATGTCCACTTGAGTAGCCATAACCATGTGTCTCATGCAGCTCAAAGCATTGGATACAACATTTTCATTCCCCTTCACAAGCTCTACCTCTAGTTCATACTCGCATAGAAGATCCATTCAACGCCACCGATGGGTATTGACATTAGGATGAGTGAAGATATGCCATAGGATCATATGATCTATACTTAAAATAAATATCCGACATAGGAGGAAGTGTCTCCATCTAAAAAGGGCATTCCCAACTATTGCTAACTCGAGATCATGTGTAGGATAATTGAGCTCATAGTCCTTGAGCTTCCTAGACTTGAATGCAATCACTCATCTATCCTACATCAATAATCCTCCTAATATAGTGGTTAGAGCTCAAAATTGCACATGTCCAAGATCAAGATGATCTCGGGGCTTTGAGAAACATGGGACTATCTCCAAGTTGTTGTACTTGCACTTAGGATAGACCTCCAGACAAAGCTAGATTCCTCTACCTATTTCTACTTTGCTAAATCTACAACTAGGAAGGGAAATGATGCTACCTAACACTACTCTATGATTCCTAGGGACCAGTGTGAGAAGGATATGCATGAAAGGGAAAACTAAGCTAAGGGGAAGTGATAACATGAGAAAAAAGGGGATGAACACTCTCAATTGAGTAAAAACAAGGGAAAACAAACACAGGGAGGGAAAAAAATGTACCACAAGATGAAAAAAACTCACATAGTTACTTTCATGGAACACAAAATAAAAGAGACTTGTAAGGGACATGAAATAAAGCAAAACAAACAAATAATGCAAGGGAAAGGAAATACGATGTTATAAAATGTGAACTAGGGAAGATAATAACCACACAATAATATGTTATTGCTTTCAAGTGATGCATAGTCAATTAGAATGGTGGATGAGGTAGGTATCCACATGCAGTGAACTAGATTTGAAGTCTACAACTCAAAAATTCCAAGGAATAATGCTCCTAGCAAACAAAGAGGGTCCTAAATTTTATAATGAGAATTGTTAAACATTATAGAAGAAAGGGGAAGAGAAGAGGAGGGGAAAGAGAGAGGGAAACTTATATTTTCAAATCAAACCACCAAAAACCAGTAATAAATGCATACAAATGCTTCAATAACACTATTAGATCTACCTCACCATGTAAGGTTAACTTTTGGAAGAAGGAAAGAGATAAAATATGATCAAATCTGGTGGTTGATTTGAATGGATGTGTGCATTAATGACTTGAGTCTCCTTTCCCTATTTTCACCTACTAAATCCTACTAAAATCTGATTTCGAATAACCTAGATTATAGTCCATGTCAGAAAATTTCCAAAAATTTCAAGAGCGTATGCATTTGAGTTCTATAGAAAAATTTATTGTGATTTGAAGTTTAGGGTATATGCTGATCATGCAAGACAAATGTCATGATATGGTTGACTAAAGAATTTTTTTGATTTGTCATGTGTTTTCTCTTTTCTTCCACGTGTCATACATTCATTCACCATGAGGATTTGATGTGTAGTTGACATGCTTTGATAGGTTACATGTTTTTCACTCAATGACTAGTGCAGAGGATTGTACTTGGCGCATGTGCAAGAGTAAGAGGCACGAGAGGAAAGAATACAAAGGTATGTGAACATGTGCAAGAAGTTGAAAAACAAGTGGGAAGAAAATGTTCATATATGTAAAGTGTGCAAGTATGTGGCCATCTGATCAAAGGAGTGCATGATGAAAAGAAGGAAGCGATGCATGGAGGAAACATGAGCACACGAAGGTGAGTGAAAAGGTATGATGCACAAAAAAGAATGTGGAATAGGAAATGAGTGCATGTAATGGTGCGGAGAGCTTATGAAGAAGGGTCATATGTAAGAAGAGCATGCCAAGGACTTAGAAAAAATGGGAGGCAAGTCTTAAAATGCACACAAGGAGTGCACAACAATCTTAGGAAGTATATGTGAGGTAAGGATGAAAAGATATAGGGAATACAGAGGGAAGTAGGAGCACATGTGGAAGCTATGAAAAATGAATCAAAGGAAAGAGAAATATCGAGGTAGGATTAGGAACAAGCAGTGTCTTTAGGGCACACACAAAGAATTATAGCCAAGTAATTATGCCAAGGAAATAAAATCAAGAGTGTGCTTAACCTATAAGTTTGATGGCGGGGCCATGATGGAATTGCAAGTTGTCTAAATAACTAGGGTGGTTATTTTTCACAATAGTTTGGAAACTTTCAGGATATATGCTTACTAGAAGAAGGATACCAATATCGTTAGAAGAAACCATTAGGCATGAATTCTACCTAAAAAACATGTTCGATCTATAGTTTGAAGAAACACCCTGAAGTCACTTGAAACACTTGTCTCGAGCTCTGAATGGGCCCGATACTCTCTCATTAAGGTGTTCTGATTTGGATTTATGAGAGTGGAAAATTGCAAACAAAAGTGTTGCATATTTCCTTTTCTGAAAACTAAATTTTCATTGTAGAAGCAACAAAAGAGCATGTAAGAGAAAACAAGAAAATACGGAAGGAGTGCGCGAGAAACAAGAAACACAATAGATATGTACAAAATTTTAAAATCATACATGTTCCAAGAGGAAACATGTAGAGTGTGTAAAAGCATGTTTTTTTTGTTGAAAAAAACCTACACTAACCTATACTAAGCATAAGAAAAGGAAGCTAAAAATGTTGATACAAGTAGGGAGAAGTAGCTATCATTCCTCACAAATTGAGACCATGTAACTTATTTGGCATTGAACATAGTTTTTAATAAAAGTGAAAATATTTTCTCGAAGATAGTTCTCCACCCTTTTTCTCAAAGTATCAGCAAAAAAAAACAAAATGAACACCTCATTTAGTTATTATGTATTTGGATTTGGGAGTCATTTTTGCCAATATTTGGCACACTGAAGCTCTACCTCATACTCTACAATAAGTATGACCAAGGAAAAATCAGTTCTTGGCTCTGAAATAGCTAGATATCTGATTGAGCACATAATGATCCTTGATATCTTCCCATTTATTTGAATCTCAATAACACAGATGGGATCCTTATACGTAGTCTCTTATTAAAGGTGACTATTTACTGATCTGGAATGCACTCTGTATTGCCTCTACAAACAATTATACCTCCTCCAAAACTACAACCTCTAAGTCTAACTTACTTCCTTTTGAATTATATTCCATATTTTTTTCTCTTTGCGTAATCTCATCCTCCCAATAAAAGTCATACCATTCTTCAATAGTTCTACAATCATCGAACATGATGAGACTAGTTGAAGATGAAACATACATGATGGGTTGTTAATTTATTACACAATAAGACAAAGGAAACTCGGGAAGAATATGAATAGATGTATGTAAGGGAAATAGGAGTATGTGCCGGAGGGATAGGTTTCCTTTGGCTAGCCTAAATGAGACTCTTCTTAGCTAATATGGAAATGTCAAATGCCTGAGGAAGAGTGTTTCCTCCTAGATCTTGGATCAATATAGCCAAATCAGAATCCAAGGACCTTAAATAATACAAGAATGTCATACCTTGTGAGGGTCTAAATTATTGAGGAATTCTGTGCCAATTCCTTGTGAATCTAATGTTGAAGTTTGAGATATATTATGTTGAAGTGCACTGTATTGTGTTGAGATGTTCTATGAGGAAGATGACATCTGAATTTTCCTTGAACTGATTGTAGAATGTTCTCCTATCTGATCCCAAGTGGAAATGGATTGTGGAGTCAAAATGTTGAACCATCTTTTTCTTTACCTCTAAATGATAGAACTAGAAGCTTGACACCAACAATTTTCTTCGTTGACATTATGAATGATGTAGTGGCTGGCTATATATTGATATGATCAATAAGAAGTTGATCTCCATTTATGTTGAAAAGAAGCAAGTTTATTAAGACTATTTTGTGGATATCATCCCACTTACACAAATGAAGGGGAGAAGAACTGAAATGAGAATATGGAAGAGTTCCATGAAGAGCCGTGGATGAAGTGGAAACATGAAAATAAATATAAGGGTAAAATGAAAGGAAGACATGGATGAAAGGAAGGGAAAGGATTTGTGAATGAGATGATGGATTGGTTGAGTTAGAGGAGTCATCGATGTGCTTAGAAGTGCCTCCAAAGGTTGAAGATTTACCAAGAACACATCAAACTCGAAAAGAACTAATCTTAGTGCATCCTATTAAGCATGTAACTAGGATGCACGTTGGATGCTTCCTAACTTTGGGTGATGAAGATTTACCTTTTATTGCACCTATTAATTCATGGGAATGTCCATGGCTATTTCCTTGCATGAATTTTGCAAACGCCTTGTGCGCGTCCTCGCACTCATCTATGTTTGTTCTTCTTTGATGACAAGGGGTGTGTGGACTATTGAAAATAGTAGATCTGGATGTTGGGAGTCATAATGTGTGTTGAAAAAATCCTCCAAAGGCTTGATCTTGATAATAAAACATCAATTTTTTTGAATTCAAGATATATATCTCTTCAACTTGTCCCACTTGGGCATGCCAAAAATTTTGGAGTAATCCAAGCACCGAGGTGGATAAAACATTTTGTTGGAATACATTAAGATATATAGCTCTTAAAACTCTTCCCACCAAAGGCGTACTCAAAAAAATTTGGAGCTGAAAATTGCACCCGTCCCAAATTAGGATGATTTGTGGCCTTGAGGAAACATGGGACTGTCTCCAAGTTGTGGGACTTATGTTTGAGACAAACCTCCAAAGAAGGCTAACTTCCTCTACCTATTTCTACTGCTAAAACTACTCCTAGGAAGGGAAATGTAACTACCTAACACTACTCTATGATTCCAAGGGACCAGGGTGAGAAAGAGATGCATGAAAGGAAAACATAAGCTAAGGGGAGGTGAAAACACCAAAAAGAGTGAACAGACACTCTCAACTGAGTGAAAATAAGGGAAAATGTGCCACAATTTGCAACAACACTCACACACTTTCTTTCATGTAGAAAAATAGAATATATAGCTGCAAGAGACATGAAATAATGCATAGAAACCAAAAAATGCAAGTGAATGGTGAGAAGATGCAATAAAATGCAAACTAGGACAGAGAATAACCACAAAATAAGATTTTATTACTTCAAGTGATGCGTATTCGATTACAATGGTAGATGAGGTAGGTATCCATGTGAAACAAACCATATCGAGGCTTGTGACTCAAAATTTCCAAGGAACAATACTCAACAATTCTCCTTGCAAACCAAGAGGGTCCCACCTTTTCAATGAGCATTGTTCAACATTATAGAAGAAATGGGAAGAGACGAGGAGGGGAAAGAGAGAGGGAAAATTAGATTTTCAAATCCAACTACCAACAACTAGCAATAAATTCCTATAAATGCATCTCGTAGCACTATTAGATTCACCTCCCCATGCCAAAGTTAACTCGTGGAAGAAGGAAAAGTCAAAATATGATCAAATATGGGTGGTTGAGTTGAATGGATGTGAGCATTAATGACCTGAGTTGCATTTCCCTATTTTCTACCTATTAAATGCTTTGCTAAAATCTTATTTTGAATAAACTAGAGTGTATCCTATGTCAGTAAATTTCCAAAAAAATTAAGAATGCATGAATATGAGCTCTGTAGTATAAGCTATTGTGATTTTAAGTTCATAGTAGAAGATGATCGCGCAAGACATGTGTCATGATCTGGTTGGGTCAAGAATTCGGTTGAATTTCTCGTATGTTTTTTTTTCTACCGCATTTCATGAATTTATTCACCATGAGGATTCAATGCACATTTGGCATGCTCGATAGGTTGCGTGTTTTAAACTTAATGACGGCACAAAGGATTTCACTTGGTGCATGCACAAGAGAAATATGCACGAGAGTAAAGAATGCGAGAGGTATATGAGTGCACACAAGAGGGTGAGAAAGGAGTGGTAAGAAATTGTGCATATCTATAAGAGTGTGAAAGTATGCGGGAGGTGCATGAATCGATCAAAGGAGTGTATGTCGATAAGAAGGAAACAATGCATGGAGGAAACATGAGTGCACAAAAGGTGAGAGTAAATGTATGATGTGCAAAGGAATAATGTGGAAGGGGAAATGAGTGTGCACAACATGTGTGAAGCTCAAGAGGAGGGGAATGCGTGGGAAGAGCATTCCAAGGACTTATTCAAAATGTGAGGCAAGTCTACAAATGTGTACAAGGAGTGCACGACAATCTTGGGAAGTAAATAAAATGCATAGAGGGATACATGCGAGGCTAGGATGAAAGGAGATAGGGAATATAGAAGGAAGCGAGAGCACATAGAAGCTTTAAAAAGCGAAGCGAAGGAAAGAGAAAGCTTGAGGTAGGAGCAGAAAGGGTGCACTAAGACATGTGCACGAACTATAATGAAGTAATTGTGCTAAGGAAATAAACTCAATGGTGCACGCAACCCGTAAACTTAATGTTAGAGCCAAGATGGAACTAGAAGTTTTCTAAATAACCGGGGTGGTTATTTTTGACAACACTATCTAATGATACATCTGTACACACAACAAAATCCTTGTGCAGTCGGGCATTACAAGGATGGGAGATGTAGTAAGATGCTCTTTCAACATTCTAAAGGACTACTCGCACTTTGTCGGTCCACTAGAACTTCTTCCTTGCGTTGTAAATATGAAATGGGATGCACAATGTGGGAGATGTCCTATACAAACCTAATGTAATATCCTATTAAAGCCATGAAGTTGTGAACATTTGTAACATTAGTAGGTGTTGGCCACTCGAGAATAGATATGATTTTGGTAGGGTCAACTAAAATCCCCTCGAGAATGAAATAATATGCCTCATAGACATCAAATTAGTATGGAAAAATGCACATTTCTCTAAATTTTCATACTGCTATTGCTCTATAAGGAACTACAAAACCTAACGAAGGTGATCCTCCTACTCCTTCCGATTCCATATATAGATAAAGATTTCATCAAGAAATACCAACACAAAGCGATCCAAGAAGTTCATGAACACTCATATCATCGACTCATAAAAACTATAGGGGCATTGGTGAGTCCAAAAGGAAACATCGTGAACTCATAGTTTCCATATCTAGTTTGGAAGGAAGTTTGATGTATATCTACCTTTGTAATCCTTAACCAATGGTATCTAGATTTTAGGTCAACCTTAGAGAAGATGGTCAATCCTCTCATCTGATCAAATAAGTCATCAATGTGCGGAAGAGGATAATGATCATTGATCATCACCTTGTTCAACTATTTGTATTCATTACACAATTTTAGAGTCCCATCCTTCTTTATAAATATAATAGGTTCTCCTCATGGTGACACACTAAGGCAAAAAGGCCCTTCTCCAATAATCACTCTAGCCGCAACTTTAGCTCACAAATCTAAGAAGTGGTCATCCTATAGGGTGCACGGGATATAGGCTTAGCTTTAGGTACAAGGTCAATGTGGAAATCTATATCACGTGAAGGTGGTAAACCTGAAAAATACTTATGGAATACATCAACAAATTCCTATAGAATAAGGTAGTCATCCAAGGATGGTCTTGAAGAATCCTCCTTCCTACAACTCACCATGATGGCAAAACAACTGAAATCCCTTCTACATACTCTACTTAAGCCTGCACAATGGATATGGTGCTTACATATATGGGTCTCTGAATACTTGTCACTACCCTCTCTAAACCAATGTCATCTCTACACTCAATCACCTTAAGATGACAATCTACTCTATTCCGATGAGATGATAACCAATCCATGCCCAAAATCACATTATAAGACCCTAATGACATGATGCCCTACTTCAATTACACACTCCTTAACTATTGAGTATGAGGAAATTCTAGCACCCGATGATACCTATACGTCCCATCTAGGAACCTCTCTCACTACAACCAACCTACAATGATCCACTACTAAAGGATATATAAATGAGTTTGAAGACCTAGAATCAAACAATACTAAAATGGGGGTGCCACTGATACTACTTCTTGTCTCAATCACCATAACTTGATGCTCTTCTTAACAATTATCAAGTGACATATAGATCACTGTGTGCTCGTCCCTATATCACACATTATAGCTTATAATGCATGGATTTTCCCTACCTTAATTGCATCCGGGATATGTGGAAACTTGTTACAATAGTCACTTGGATTCTCGCAACCATAACAAGCTTTGACTAGACCTCTTCATCCCCGATATACCCCGGACCCCTAGTACTCATAGTCAAAGATGATGTGGGATGTACCTTGAATGGATGTTGTGGGCTTCCTCCTACCGAATGTGCCCTAAATGGTACCTATGCCCTTTATGATGCTCTTGGTGGAGGTCCCACACTACGACCTCTCATTGTGTCCTACCAAGGTAAGCCCCTCTATTGTGTATGCTATTGTTGTGGCTGATGTGTCTGCTGTTATGGATATTGTGGTGGTCGAGTGGTATAAAATTAGGGTTTATAACCACTATGAGGGAGAGGTGGTGCAACTCTTAATATATTATCATGTAACTTCTAAAGGTGAGATCTCACCTTATCTCTAGCTTTGATGTATCATCCCCTATTGTTATCTCTGCAATGGTGGCCTTCTCATCGGCTAATGTCTATAGAGTATGCACTTGATAAATCCTCCAATATCCAAATTCGTGGCCTTTAATGAATCGATTAAACTTGACTGTTCATCATGCATGTAGTCTACATAGTACAATAGGTCAAAGAAACAACCCTCATACTCTGCTACTATCATATCCTGCTACCTTAGATATATGAAACTCATCAATTCGATACACCAAAATGTCTATATATGTACCTATCCCTAAATATCTCCTCAAACATGTCCTAAGATATAAAATCGGAATCCACTAGGAGCTTATGCTCCTCATATCTCCACAATACTCCAACTCCATCTTAGATTAGGTGAATAACAACATGTGCCTTAGTGTTGCTAGATCACAAGCATAACTTGAAGCATCTAGTCAAGCTCATAAGCCATGCCTCTACGTGAAATCTTGTGGTGTATCCAGAGTAAGATGGTGGGTGTAACTTCAAGATATCCCTAATACACTCAACAACATGTCTGTGATGGTTTGTGGGTCTCACAACGAGTGTAGACATATGTGCGGGAGGAATCCTAAATCTATCTATGATGTGAGGATCCCTCTATCTCCTCACACATCGGTACCTTATCCTATGAGGCATGATGTGAAGCCTCACCATTCTTTACTAGAAAACCATATGCTCTCTCTCTCTCTAGTGCAACAACCATCTCATAAAAAACCTATAAAATATGTGGGGTATGGGTGTAGTGTCCTCTATAGGTGTTGTGTCTATCTTTGCTTCCCTCTATCGTGTCTCGTGAACTCTGTTAATGTGGGATCACAACACCCCTGAATGTCTGCAACTTGATGGGTTGAGACTCTCAGTGCGATTGCATAACATGGAGCTTTTCCCAAGTGTGGGACCTTGCAAAATCGGAAAAGCTCTCCGGATGAAGGCCGGTTCCTATTCCTATGTTTAGATGCACACTTAAAAATGCAAAGGGTTTACTCAAAAACCTAATCTAACTTGCCAAGGAGACAGGGTAAGAAGATGCATAAAAATAAAACCTAAACTAACAGAGGTGATGCACCGAGGAATGAAGAAACATTTGTCTTGCCAATAAACACAAACCGTTAAAACGTAATGCAAGATCATACATAGATAACAAATTTGTAGTGAAAGATCAGGAAGATGTAAATGAAAACAGAGAGGGTTGAGAATCATCCAAAAACATGCCTTATTTTCTCCAAAGATTGATACAATACACCACAAAATGTCAAGAGGCAAAGTTGCATTACAGTTTTAGATGGGAGGTTTGAACTCCACAAATTCACTTGCCAAAGAGAAGAAGGGAGGGGCAAAACAAGAATTTCCAACCTTTAGAAAGAAGCCCCTCCTTACAATTTATAGGAAGAATGAGAGAGAAAAGAGAGGAATTCCAAATCTACCCCAACCACCTCCAGGTTGCATTTAATTCATCTCATTATGATGGTAGGTGAGAACCCTAGCGAACCCCAAAAGTGGCGAACTGTATTTTGCATTTTAAAGAATTTTTCTCACCCAATTAAATATATCCAGTCGTAGTTAGACAGAGGACCTCGTAAGATTTCCAAAAAGTCCAACCTTGCATGAATCCGAGCTCCCTGTCAAAAGTTATGGCCATCTGAATATCTGCGCCAGGGTCTGCTTCTTGTCAGCGCTCAGAATGTTGCGCCTCCTGAAGGTGCGCCAAAGGCACATCTACATTTGTGTCGACATCCTTTTCCATGCGCCAAAGGTGCATCTACATTTGTGTCGACATCCTTTTCCGTGCGCTAAAGGTGCATCTACATTTGTGTTGACACCTTCTATTATACGCCTCTTACTGCGCTAAGGGCGCGACTTTTGTCATGTCGACACTCTCTTACCCGTGCGAAGGTTGGAAATACAATAAATGTTGGGGTTTGAGTTTCTTTGATTTCCATATTCTTCTGCTTGTCTATATCTACCCGGGGGGGAGATATTTACAAATGAGAACCATCTCTCGGCTTCTTAAATCATTCTCCTTGAACTCCCGCTCCAACCTTAGCACCACCTTGTCCACCCCTAACTCCGAATGTGGTATGTCCTCCATGAAAACTCCCGCCTCAACTCCCCGTGGATCCTCCCTTGGTCACAACTCTAGTAACCCAGCACCCATCCGCGCGCCTTACACACATAAGGACGTGAGTTAGGAACCTATATGATAGTTTATCAAAAATTAATTTACTAGTTTGAACGATTAAATTTAACTACTAATTGTTTTATGTTTTGTTTCTTAGAGCTTGAGCATAACAATCCTATGATCTCTGCGACCAAGTATAACTTCTTTAAAATATTTGACCGAAAAAGCAGATAATTTTTTTTTCGCACGTCGATGTGATGTTGAATGGGTGACCTTATGATCATGAGGGGACCATATCTCCATTTATGTGTGTCATCCTTGTGCAGGGGCCATGCTAATCTTCTCTATATCATTCCAATTTATCGATGTCTCTAAGAGACATTTCATCACCATAAATCACTTTGTGAGCCAAATATACGGTTATATGATACTTTACGAGTTTAATCACTATTTGATATATGTAATACATAGTATATTAATCGCAATGGGAGTTATTTTAAATATTATAATAGAAAACTATAAATATTATAAATACGACCATTATAAACATTATAAATATTATATAAATTTTATATTAAGGTGGCATATATACAATTTTAGTATTATTATACTATATATAACAACAATATTATATATATATATATATAAACTAACTTCAACTACATATGATAATTTAATGTTATATATAACAATAATATATTAAATATAATATCTATAATATATATATTGAGACTTATATTATACTTGTATAATACATTTCTTTATATATATATATATATATATATATATATATATATATATATATATACACGTTGTAATTCTATTCATCACAGTAAATATTATTTTATTATATAAGTTATATTATATTCCATGTAATATAAACTATTTATATGAATTTATCTAACAATATTTTCTTTTAAATATATATATATATATATATATATATATATATATATATATATATATATATATATATATATATATATATATATAAACTAACTTCAACTACATATGATAATTTAATGTTATATATAACAATAATATATTAAATATAATATCTATAATATATATATTGAGACTTATATTATACTTGTATAATACATTTCTTTATATATATATATATACACGTTGTAATTCTATTCATCACAAAATATTATTTTATTATATAAGTTATATTATATTCCATGTAATATAAACTATTTATATGAATTTATCTAACAATATTTTCTTTTAAAAATCCCCTAACCCTAATCCTATACGTAAGTCTTTGGTTTATGTTTACGTTTTGTAGGTTTTATTTGTCGTTTGTTTAGAATAGGAGGCAATTGAGAGGTAGGAGGTGGAAATGACGAGTACATGTGGAGTGGGTCGGCCCATTGACCAATAATATGTTGAACACATTTTTAAATCATTTGTTTTTTTGTTCCCCAATAATATGTTGAACACATTTTTTTTTTGCAGAGGGGTGGGTCGAGACGGGTTGCCCACCCCGGTAAGTTATTATTATTTTTGAATGTGTTTTTAAAACACACACACATAAAACATGGTCACATGATATGTAAAAATGGGTTTGCATGTAGGGTCTCCAAAAAAATTTAAGCATGATAAATCTGGTAGGTTGATAATTTTTTTTTGGATTAAATGGTCTTTCTACCATTGATGAAACTATGAGATGGTAACCCTCTTATAATGGACAAGAATGAATAAGTTATTGATAGGATCTTAAATGTTATAGAAAATCAACTTATATACTCCACATAGATTTATAAGGGTTTCAACCTCATGCCAGATCACAATATTTTACCTCCAATTTTGAAATTGAAAATTTGGATAATTTCATTCTTCACTCAAACCCCCACAACATAAAGAAAGAATGTTTCAAAAAAAGTTTTCAGATTCCACTTATAAGGTTTTATCACATTATTTATAATATTCTACCCTAACACTAACTGGAGAATGGTAATTTTGAATGTATACAAGGCACTAACAATGACAAAGACTTAGAATGAAATTGTTTAATATTTTGAAAGGTCATAATCTAAGCAAGAAATGAGAATTTCCTCTATTCTAACAACATGTATAATTTACAATCTAAACATTTATTCACATCCCTAATGGTAATATTTCATTCCATTTTCCAAAACACAAATGGGTAGAAAACAAAAAGGTTGCAACTTGACAAAGTATTAACAACAATGTTTCAAGTTTATTATGATGTAAACAACAAGGTTACAAGTTTTCTAAGATGCAAAACAACAAGCTAAAAATTCATTGCAATGAAAAACAACAAGATAAGGGAATGCAATAGTGGTGCACCATGTATATGGTCACCCTTTTGGTGTACCATCTCAACTCAACTTGATCATCTTGACCATCCTTTAACCACATGCCTCCATACTAAGTACAAAAGACTCCACATAGAATTGATACATGGATAACGATTCAATATAAGATGCACAATGTCAACTTAAATCAACTAGGTAAGATGTTGTACTGGGATAGAATATGGATAGGATTTGTTTTATACACTAACTTAACCTTATAGACCACCAATTATACCCTTAATCTTTTTTTTGGTCTAATTAACAAGATCAATGGGATTCTAATAGTCGTCTCCTTCAAAACCTTGTACTTGTAGATCCCTCTTAAGCCTACAAAGGTCTAACTTTGCAAAAACTAACATTTATAAGTTGTGTATCATCATCAAATCCAGTTATCATGCCCATAATGTGTTCCACTCACTCTTTAAGAATTCTACATTCAAGTGGTTTCACTAGATTTCATTCTCTTTAGTAAGCAAAAGACTGTGCATTGGCATTCATGACTAACTTGTAGTCCTTATGAGAAAGGTTTTAGATCCTCCTAGGTTATTTGACTTATTTTCCTATTATATCCTTCTACAATGCTTGGACCAGTCATAAGAATGATCACTAGTAAGTACCATCATCTAATTTCCCCACACAATCCACATCACCCTTCTAACCCCCTTGAGACCATAACATAAAAGTCCATAGATGTGAGGTTCCCTAGCAACTCCGCTTCATACTTGTCAGTTGGATCAATTTGGAATCAATGTTTCAAACCATACAAGTATCCAACTCTTCTTCCTACACACTCAAAGATGATTTTTATAACCTAAGACTCATTCATGCAATTCTAGTTCTTTGTACCATGATTTGACCACAAGTATATTCATAATGGAAGTTATTGGAAGATCATACCTTTCTAGACATAATGGGGGTCTCATTTATAAGGAATGGAACCATTTTGGTTTGATCAATAATTAGTTTCCCGTGTGTTCCTTCATCCTCTTGCCCTTAACTCTTTTGTAGCCTTTCTCCATACCAACCCAAGTACTAGGATGTAAATAAGAAAGTTTCAAACCATAGACTTGTGATTTCTAGACATAATTTGTCCTGTTTGAGGTTCTTTTAAATTTTCATGGACTAGTTCAAAACATACTCTACCCATCTATCTTCTTATCGTCATACTTGACCTACTTAGGTCTCTTCTCCATTCAACCAATTTAGGTTTTATAGAACAATGGAATTTTATTCATCGAATCATCTTAATTATCCTTTCAACATCTTAAATGCACCTCATGTCACTTTAGGAACAAGTCTACAAACATGAACAAGAAGTATTTGTGAAATTATGCCATTTATACTCATTATTCAGTCCATTTTTACATCCCTTTCTCAGTCAAAACTACTGTCATCGATAACTTTTTATGGACAACTCCAGTCATCTTGAAATTTGGGCATCTTCATGCTCATGTAAGGAAAAACCTTTTGTTGAAGTTTCATGTAATTTCATTGGAGGAACCAAAAGTTATTTGATGACCTAGATCAGATCCGAGAGGAGACATTTCATTATAAAACCCATATTATTCACTTTCAAGACTCATAAAAATTATAATCATACTCCTCATCACCCGTGTCAAGCATTATAATCTAGCAGCGGTTATGATTTTTCTAATGGTTAAATTATACTCGGGGTTTCAAAGTTGCTTCCCTCTTAGGAACTATAGTGCACACGATCAACTAGAATACACACAATCTAGCATTTAACTCATCAAATTGGTATGCATTCTTCATTCAAGTTCATTAGAAATCCATGTAAGTAATATAGAATATCTAGACATCATCATGCATTCATAATACTCACATTTCTCTTATTATATCTTGAAAATACAAGTTTCTCCATACATCATTCATGGGGTTTTTGCATTCTTTCACTCCTCTCTATTTCTTCAAGCTGAAATTCTATCTCCTATCCTTCTTTCAACTCTCCTCAACCTTCTCCACTCAGATACACATTTATTAGCCTAAAATTTTGTTATCACTTAGCTTCTTTTTGACCAAATGTGCATGATTTTTGTGATATTCCTTCCTTCTTTTCTTGAGACTAGGAACTAATCCCTTATTTTTGACCTGATGACAACTATTACAACTGACCATAGAATATTTCAACCTCTATCAACGTAGATGTGACAACTCATACTCACCTAAGACTCAACAAACCCACTTTTCACTCTTACATCATAGTAAAACCCATTACAACTCACATATTCAAACTAAGAATTTGGAGGGAGGACTAAAATAACCCCTAATACATATTTACATGTCTTTCAAGGCTTATTCAACCTTATTTATGCTCTCCAAGCATCATGGAGGATTCTCTGCATCACCTTTCATGCATTTATGCATGAAAGTATGGCCATACCCATGCGTATCCCATCTAGTAAGAGTTCATCATCCAAGGAAGTGCACTCTTACTAGTTGAGATGCACCAACTACAATATTTGAACCTTAAATTAATATACCAATACAACAACATTTTAAAATAATTCCAATAACCATGTTCAATATATACAAATTTCCAAAAAAATCATTTTACAACAACACCCCTTACATGGTAGATTCAAAAGGTATTACATTTATGATTTTAGCACTAATTTCCACTTAAAATTTTACAAAAATATTCCAAAATAACATTTATTTTTACAACATCATTTGTCTACAAATATACAAATCTTTGAAAATTAAAAACTAGATGATTACATATCTTTTATCTCACATTAAATTTCCCCTTTCAAGGGTAACTATCTTAAAGTAACTCACCAACAATAAGGATAAAGATAGATACAAAAATGGAGTCAACATCTTCACAAGATGTCCAAGAACACACAAGGGGGAGCCAAACAACACTCACTGCCCAACCATATCCAAGGGGCGGGGGAACATTTCCTAATTGGACCCCGATCCACAACACATTAACCATGAAAGAGCTACAACCCCATTAAGCAACACTATTTTTTTCCTTTCTCTAATAGACCCCAAAACAAACACAACCAACAAGAATGCAATCAAAACAAACAAGCAAAACAATGGATTGAAATTAAGCCAAATGGGAGAGGGAGAGATTGAGGGTTGTCTCCTTATAACTCCAAGTGGGTAGTGAATTAGGCTTTGAAACCTCCATTATTCTAACCCTTTTTATTCCTCCACTACAACTCATACCTCCAAAACTACCCCTTTTCTCTCCACCAAAGGCCTAATTCCCACCTACCCCAACTCCCTCCCAAAAGCACAATAAACATCCAAATCCATAACAAGAACCTAGTATTATTTTCCTCCACTAAACAAATCATTCACACTCCCCTCCAACACCCAAACCTAGGGGTTACTAACCTTCCCAAACACAAGTTGTAATAATAAAATAAAAACCATAAGAGAAATAAACACTAGAATCAACTAGAGAAACATTCAAATAAAAAAACCACATATCTCAAGAAGTAAAACAATTCTATATTCCAAATGATATAACAATAATGTAACTAAAAGAGGGCTCAAGGCCCTACCTTAGAGCCATGACAATAAAATTCACTTTCTCCAAGTTTCCAATCTACTTCAAGCTCTCCTCCAAGCACCAAGAACTCCAAAATAAGAAAGAGAGTGGGTGTAGCTAACCCCATTTAAAAAACATACAACTTATTTAAAGAGTTTAAAAAGGAGAGGGTGAGTTGGCTCCACATGGATGCCAACTAGGTGTACTCACTCCACCTCACCCAAGGGTACATACCATTCTCTAACGAAATTGTTTTTCTCCAAAATTTTATTGAAATGACCATTTCTCCCTAAATCAAGAGTACACAACAAAATCCCATAAAAATAAATAACCAAAAAGGATAAATCAAGAAAGAAAGCTTACTTTCCAACTATCACTCCAAAAGTTCATATCAACCATAAAAGTGATAAATTCTCCAATAATTTAATTCAAAAAATAAACTCAAGTGCAATAAATATCGAGTGGAAAATGAGTGAAAAAGAGGTCAAAATCATAATTTTAGCTTAAAAGACACTATACCCTTGATGGGTTTTGGGTATGGGCTCAATTTAAGTGGTAAGGAAAAGGTTAGGTGTTCTTTTGGTTTCCCAAACACTTTTCCAAAGCCAAAATTTGACCCCTCATAATTTCCTTGAGTTTAGGGATCCATTAATATGATTTTCACCTACCAAAAGGGTCATAACAAGTGTCACATCAACACATGGGAGATGAAAAAATTAGATAAATCTAAAATTACAAAATTCAATGGTAAATTTTCAAATGGGGCCAACAACATAAGCTAAGTAAAATAAATCCAAACTAGCATAAAATCAAAAGGGCTTAGCCACTTTTCTTAACCCACAATCAATGTTACTCAAGGTGGTCATGGGGTTTTGGCCCATACATTCTTTATGTGTTGTTCCCTTGGTTCCCATGTGTTTTAATTTAATTGACTTGTTCATCACTGCACATTTCACTCACACATCAAATCCATCCAAGAAATATTACCAAATCATACATTCACACATATAATCAACATCGTAACTCAATGTATCAATTTAACAACAAAACATCATCACAAGTAACATCCATATACACAATCTGAGCACAATTTCATTAGTATAGGAATTCAACATATAGAAATTTCATAAAATATATAATGTTATAACATCATCATTATCATCATATAATCACATCCATGACTAATAGAAATAATGTAAATGCTACAAATCCCCGCATCACAAGCATTAACACCATCCACGTATACACACACACACACACACACACACACACACACACACACACACACACACACACACACACACACACACACACACACACACACACACACACACACACACACACACACACACACACACACACACACACATCAATATTATCCAAAATTAGTCTCACATGAAGTTATAAAGCAATAGTATCCAAATGTCAATATGTCAAGTATCATAGTCCCTATCAAAATGCCCTAGAAGATAGATAAAATATCTACAACACATAATATAGTGAAGTAAAATGGTCTAAGGGAAGTGGGAATTACAATCTAACTTCTAAGAAAGATAATATTTAATGTTCTTGTATTTAATTTCAAGTGACCCTCCTACATATTCAAGACATTGTTGTTGAAATTTTTACATAACAGGGATATAATCAGATTTAGGGACATCTTTAAGTTCCCCTTCTTCTTTAGTTTCAAAGATAGGGTTGTAGATGGTGGATCTAGCTTATATATTTTAGGGTGAATAATTTGACTTCTTATCATTAGATCCCATGGAAAAATGATCAATATAATGAGGAAATTACTTAGGAAGGCTTCCATTCTAAGAGTTATTAAGATCACATAGAGATGGCTTAGTAAAGTATGTGGTGGAATCATCGAGTAAATATTCCATAACAAAGAAAATATTCTTGAAAGTGGCTTTCTAGAAATGATTTTGATGAGATCAATCATACAAGAAGCTTTCACAGGGGCTAGTCGCATCCAAAGAGATCAACCGCAAAAATAAGAGTATTTATAATGGTATCGGCCATGCAAAATTTTTACAAAGAGCCAATGGTGTCTGGAAGGGTTAGATGAAGTTTAGACAGGATCAACCATGTATTAGGGGTTTGTGTAGGGGCTGATGGCATAGATAAATAAGGAAAACAAATAAAAGAGTGAATCTTACCCGATTGGGAGAAAAATAAGATTCACATTGGGTTCACCAAAGTTTATGATGGGAAAAATAAGTTCCTATCTAGGTTCTTGAGTATGAATCCAATCTACTTCTAGACATACAATGTAGATACAAAGGTGCTCAAGGAATGTTAGTGTCATAATTCTAAAGGATAATTACCCTAAAAATAGGATAGATATAGGTTTCCAAGGCCTATACCTAAGATAAAGATATGTATCCTACTAGGATTTATAATAAGAGTAACCAAGTAGTGAATAAATCCAAGGGGTGTAATATAATAAGATAATGTAATAGATCAAAACAAACATACATCTACTCTAGTCTATAGTAAACATACATGTAAAATATAGAATAATAAAGAGAGTTAACTATACTCACTTATAACATGTGTGTTTTTATTGATGCATAATCTTCCTTAGAGATAACAACATTGAAAAATAATTTCTATAGGTGGAGAAGAAGAAATTTCAATAATAAGATCTTCAGTCCCAACTCACTATTGTGAAACAAAATGCACAATGGTAAGATCTAAGACTCCAAGTCAAAAATTAAGTGCAAAATAGTGAAAAATGTGTGAGCTAAAATTGTCTTCATGTATGGTAAAAGTAAGTGTTTAGTGGTGGTTTATAAAAATAAGGTTTAATATATATACCTAATGTCATCACTCATGGGAGATGATGTAAGATATGAAAAGACAAAAATGACACCGTAACTAGTGGGTAATGGCGTCAACCTTGGAGGAAACCTTAAGGTGAAGAGGTAAAATCATGGGAGATGGAGGCTAGATAAGGATACATGATGAAGGTCCATAATGACGAAAAGAAAAATAAAGAGACACAAAAGCATGAAAAAGTAGACATTTTTAGATCGATGGAAATAATGGGTGTAATTTGTTCACCAAGGAAGAAACAAGGAAAAGGTAGGGTAACTATGGCATAATAGAGACATCTCTCAAGTGATGTGGTCTAGCTCGCATGGCCAAGTTTGATCATTCCCCAATCCCAAAATCCTTAAGGTACCCACTCATGAGAAGAATGCATTAATAACCATTGAAAAAAATAAATGGTTAGTGTAGACACAACATCTATGTACTTGGGTACATTTATAGGTCTTAAAGCATACAAATTTATAATGATTCTTAGGAAATAAAAATAGTGGTTGAAAACTCCTTTTGGCCTTTTGATTTCTTTACCTAATACACTTTACTAGACTTTACACATCTTATAACTCTTTCGGCACTTGAATGATTTATCTTTTGATGACCTTAGACACTAGCACCCAACTAAAATAGAAGCACCCAGGCGCTCTTGTTCCTCATGGTCACTCCTTATCTTCTTTATCTTCTTCTTACTCTTTTGGGTCCTTTTCACCTTTTGGTCACCTTTTAAAAATTTGGGTTAGCCTTTCAATTGTCAATTATGAAATTCAAACAAGGGAATCATATATATACTTAGTTACTTCTCTTAAATAAGGGCCAAGCACTATAAGCATTATCTATCACCACCTAAGCTTGCATAAAGGCACAAGATCACTACAAGGTATACATCTAACACATCCATACAAGGGACAAAAGCTGCATTATTTTTCATACACAACATAGGAGGGGAGTTCATTCTATTCCATCACATAGACTTTACATACTTGGGACAAGTCTAGATCTAGCCTACTACTTGTCTTACAACTTTCACAAGGAAAACCCATGGCATCATTTCACACAAAAATACAAAAATCTACATGGATTTTGAGATGTAGTACAATTATTGGTCATAAGTTCACTCTTCAGGTGACTTCAGGGTTAATACGACTCCACATTCTACATATTTTTTATTATATTTGATGTGGTTTGTGGGCATGTGTAACTAGTCATCTATTTTTTAGGTTATAGGTGTGATCGAAACCTAACAACGAAGCCAAAGTGATAAAGATAATATTGGAGCGAAGACCTTCCAACCTAGAAAAATTCAGAACCTAAGCATCTAAGCGGACACTAATGCCTAGATCAGTCACTAATGCCTAGGATGCTCCTTTCCTCATGTGGGCGATTCTCTCTTGCATATTTCTATACTTACAAATCTTCATTGAGCCATTATGACATTGTTCCCATCCTGTTCTAGTAGATACATAGTCCTCGATCACTCCCAAATCACACAAAATTAATTGAGTCTTCTTCTTCCCTTCACTTTCTTAGGGTTTTACATTATTGAATGCTTAGTGCTTACACATTACTATATGTAATCACTTGAATATCATTTGTTACAGTAAGTTTACTCTGAAATAAGATTTAATTTAAATTAGATTAAATCATTTGGTGAACCCCAACTCATGATCGACCACTTGGATCCTTATTTGAACACTAAATATTAGTATTGCATATTACCTTTACATCTACTGAAATGTCTTCTCAATATGTTTTAAATAATGATACACCTGTCAATATTTAAGTTCAAACCCATAGTATAGGGGTTCTACGAGATTTAGTTGATAATGGATATGGTTTTAACATTTGTAATTTATCATTCCTTCATAAAATTGGCCTTTCTAAAGTCTCATTAATTGCCTCATCTATTTGTATTCATGGATTTGATGATATTCCTCAACATTTACTAGGTAAAATCACACTTCCCATTACTTTTGGGCCATGCACTTTTCTCGTCCCTTGACGTGTAGTACATAATAATCTTAATTATAATATTCTTTTCGACCGGCCTTGGATCCATGCCATGCATGCGGTCCCTTCAACCCTTCATGCATGTCTTAAATTACTATACCAGGGTGTGGTCTATGAAGCCTTAGTAGATCCCTCCCCATTTGAATTTTTTAGCACTATTGATTATTCACATGAAGCTTCTACTTCTGCTACATTTCCTCCTAATTTCACAAAGTATGGTCTTGGGTATTAATATATGCTTCATTACGGTTTCACTAGCACCAGATTAGGAAAATATGGAAAGGAGTCACAAATCCTCTTTCCATTCCCACAAAATCCACAAAAATTGGCATCAACTATCTCCCTCTGCCTACTTGTTTTATTCGTACCACATCTTCTCCCAAGTTTTACACTACTTCACATACTCATAATCTTCCTCTACTATACCATGAGATTATTGGTGATCCCGCTTCTCCCACTTGGCCTAAATTAGATACATTCCTTACTGATGATGCTCTATTATAATACATGGGAACTTACGACCATTTCCCCCTTACCATCACAAAAAGTGTTTTCCATCTGTTCCTCAATGCTACAACTTACTTTGGTGAATCAAGTCCTCCTAAAAACAATACAAACACTCCTGATACATTTCCACATCCACCACCATGACATGGTCTCTCTCCCATCATCATATAGATCTCCATCACTTGCACACTTGGGGGAATCAAACTTCCTCCCAATAGTCACATGTTGTATTAGACCATTTCCTATACATACTACTCACATACACACCTATACCTTACTTTTTATTTACACTTAAAGTCAATATTTCTAGCAGCACTTTCTCTTATCTACACTATGAGCACACCTTTCTACATCTATATATGCTTATGGCTTCCACACATGCTTTGCTCCTCATGCTTACTTATGGATCCTTCTATTCATGATACACATGATACTTTATATATATGGTATATATCATTTTGTTCACTATACATACTATGGATATTCTTTCTCACAATGATCACATCTATTTTCCGAAACTCATGATATACACACTTAGGGGGCATCAAATTTCCCCCTCCTCAATTATTTTTACACCATTAATTCCTCGTATTTATACAAAACAATGTTGCTACAACATACTCTACCTCACTTCCAAATGACACACTCTTGTTCTACAGTTCATACTTGACTATTGAGGGTACAATTCATCAATGAACCTCATTTTTCACATTCTAGCTACTCTCTCTATCTCTCACGCTCCACACTTTATGTATATCTTTATGAGCATTACCACCACTCGTACACATACTTTATCTTCATCACCCGATGATGCACTCTTGTTCTATGGTTCATACTTGAATGTTGAGGGATCATTCCTAAATGAACCTCATCTCACACACATTCTATAGGGGAAACATGGCCCCTCTCATCTACACATTTTACATATCATAACACACCATCACATGCACACGACATATGCACATCTTGGTTGTCTTTAATCTTGTTAGCTTATACTACTTACATGTTATACTTTGTTTCCTATGCTAGTTGGGTACTTAACACGTCATTATATTTCTCTATACACACATGCACGTTCACGTGGTATCTTGAGGTGAATGATGGAATTTTACATAATCTTACACAATGCATGATGCTCGACACTGCTCTCTTAACCAGCTCCACTGAGGCTCATGAGGCATATGATTTTTCTACTCTCATCCTACACACATCACAAGTCCTATTATTACAGTAGTTCCTACTTCTAGTCACTATCACTTAACTTTCACTTATCTATACATACTTTGAGATACTATTTATCTTTCTAACATGCCAACAAGTGATTCATGTGTAACATTTTCCTTGCAGAATTTATTTAACCATGATTATCTATCATTTTAAAATTTCTATTGCTTGTTATTGTTTGAGCTATGCCCTATGCATTTCTTGATTTTTTTTTCTATTGGCCACTTCAAACTAGATTTTCTTGTGACATTATGAGTGATGTCCCATGTCTGAAACCCAATTTTTGTAGTCCCTCTTGTCTTCATAATTACTTGTTACATTGTATTCTATTGCATACTAGTTTTTTTACATTAACACATGTTTCTAAGCCTACATTGTTTGTATGTGGCCTGATTTCTACCATGCACATCCCTTACCCCCTGTAGGTATCCAATCTTAGATATGCATATAAGAATCAAGTCCTCTCGTTTGGGTCGCATCCTCTTACATTCATCACATGCACCCCAAATGAGGGGGCATCTATTGGGTGAGTAAATCACCCGTATAGTAGCTCAAAGCTCCAGAATAGAACAACACAATATAGAAATGAAAAAGACATAGTCATAGAGTAGTCCAAAATTAGACTTGGATCACAAACACATAGTGGAAACTAGCGCTAGTATCATATAAGAACGATGGGTGCTTGTGTCTCGGGGGTAAAAATATACATAATCTCTGTTCAATATAGTTTCCATTAGGTTACAATACGATCAACAATATCAAGTACTTACCTTCATTACAAAATTCATTCAATCGGCTAAAATACGGTTACAATTGAATCAAAAATTGGGACATGCCAATCTATAGTGGCACTATTTGAGAAGTGTTATGGAAGGAGAGAAAATAGACATCTCTCCATAAAAATCTTCTCTTGCCATGAGATCACCCAAAAAACTCACACTTGGCATGGGATCACCCACAAAACTCACCCTTGGTGTGAGATCACCCAAAAAAATTGGCCTTAGCATGATATCACCTAAAATATTCACTCTTGGCATGAGATCACCAAAAACCTAACCTTTGGCAACAAAATACACTCAAATACAGAAACATATCCAAAGAAAACAAGACAAATTTATATCCTATACTCTCTTATACATCAGGTGCACTCTTTCCTTGATCCTTACTTTCTACACACTTTTTCTTGCTTATATATACGTTACTATGATTTTTCACATATGGGACCTTGATTACTCTTTTTCTCTTCTTTTGTAGGTCCATCCTTACAAGAAAAAGAAAAATCTCACATCAAAAATCACAAGCTCCAATAGCATGCTACTATGCATAAAATTCACCCCTAGGGTCTACATCCATTTCCTAATTTCCACACTTCAAAATATGATCACTTTACGCTAGTTTTCCACTCGGCACACTATCGGTTAAAATTATCTTTAGTTTACATGGTACACATCTTCTATCTACTTTATGCTATCGATTATTCATTCAACAACATAAAGTGGGGGAAAATATAGACACAAAATCTATGCACTTGGGTACATTTCCAGGTCATAAAACCTACTTATGTATACGTGATTCCTAAGCAATAAAACTAGTGGTTCGAACTCCTTTTGGCCTTTTGATTACTTTATCTATTGCACTTTACTTGATTTACAAATCTTACATTTTTATCGGCACTTGAATGATTTATCTTTTGACAACCTCATACACTAGCACCCATCTAAGACAAAAGCACCTAGGCACTTCTGCTCCTCGTGGCCAATCTTGCCATCCTTTATCATCTTCTCTATCTTGTTTGGTCCTTTTCAAAATTTGGACACCTTTTAAAATTTTGGGTCGGCCTTTAGTTTTCAATTACAAAATTCAAATAATCAAAGCTTGCACAAAGGCACAAGAGCACTACAAGGCATACATCTAGAACATATATACAAGGTACAAGGATGGAATTATTTTTCATACACATCATAGGATGGGATTTCATTCTATTCCATCACACACACTTTGCATACTTGGGACAATCTGGACCTAGTACACTATCGTCATACAACTTACACAAGGGAAACCTAGGGCATCATTTCACACATAAACATGAATACATACATGGAGTATGAGATGTAGTGTAGTGCTAGGTCATATGTTCACTATTCGAGTGACCACTTAGATCATTCCAACTCCCCATTCTACATTTTTTATTTAGATTTGATGTGGTTTGTGGGCATGTGAAACTATTAATATACATAGTCTCGATCACTCCCAAATAACACAAAATCAGCTAAGCCTTCTTCTTCCTTCACTTGCTTAGGTTTTACATTATTGAATGTTTAGTGCTTACACATTACTATATGTAATCACTTAATATAATTTGTTATTATAAGTTTACTATTAAATAATTGTTTCACACAGAATTTTGTTCTAGAATAGAGTTAATTCTATCCTTTCATTCTCTTGAGAAACAAATAGGGGTTAGCATTAGGAGGAATACCTGTTGAGTGTTGGGAAGGTGTGCGCATACCATAGAGAGATCAGACCGATTGTGAAGAGATCCTTTTTGTCTGGGAAGGACTACCTATAAATAAGAATGCAAGACCACCATATTTTAGTTAGACAATAAGTGAGGGAACTGCCTTGGGCCCAGGAAATATTAGACTTCCTTTCGAAGGTGGTCAGTTCCCTTTTAATACAAATTGATGCAAATGATAATAAAGAAGCTATTGCGAACTCACGATTTAGGTATCTCATTACTAAAAGCAATAGAGACTAAACTACCAATAATAGAATGTCATGTTGTTTGTTTGGTCACTGGTTGTTGATATGTTTAGATCAAGTTACAGGGATAGACCAGTCCAGACATGAGATTGTTTTGAGGTGAATAGGTGAAAGGTTGGTTTTGGTAGAAGTCACAGTGACCGATGCCGGTCACTGGATAACCGATCGCGATTATAAAACCGGTATCGGTAGGGAATAACCGATATCGGTAGGGGAAGTGATTTAAGGATTTTTAATGGAGGTTGGTGTAAGGTGGTTATGAGGTTTGGAAGGTTGGTAGATGGTTGAGGGGAGTAGTAGGGTGATAGAGAAGACTCAGAGAGTGAGAGAGCTGTCTTTGGGGTAATATAGAGATGGATGACCGAAGGTTAGGTGCAGGTTGTTGCGGGTAGTAGATCCAGGAGTGTGCTTATAATCCCTATGAATTAAAAGTTCACAAAGTAGTGTCTAGAAGCATACAAGGTGATAAAAGAGACTACTTACTAGTTTCTGATGTGGATGCAGGTCCAAAGAATGTAGTGGCAAAGGCAAGGCTCAGTTGGGATGATCTAACAATCGGAAGTGATCTGATGAAGCTATCCTCCGACTCTCCCAATGTTTGGATGAGTGTGACAATGCTCTAGTTGCTCAGCCAGTCTTGGGCTCGATACTCCTCTTTGCAAACTCTTCTCTCTCCTTCACTTGTCTCTCTCTTGCAAATGAATTCCGATCCCTTGGTTTTGGTTGGGGGAGGTCATTTACAGGGAACCGATGGCGGTTACGTAACCGACGCCGATCGAGTAGGGACTGATGTCGTTAGGTCAAAGTTGGCTATTTGTAGTAAAATAGCCAACTTTCCCTCCTTTTCCCGAGGGATCAGTTGTGGGCTTGGTCAAGTCATTATTAGGTTCATTTTGATGCGGGTGAGGGGTGATGAGTCATGGGTGTGGGTCTGACCAAGTCATAGGTCTTAATTAGGTTAGTTTAGGGTTAGGGCTAGGTCATAGTGAGGTGGCGAGGTGAGGTGGCAGGGTTGAGATGTGGATTTATTAATTATAAGGTAATTAATAAATAATTCAATGTGTAAGGTTTAGGTGGTGAGGTAGGGTTAGGTTATGGGACGAGATACGGGGTACAGGGCATCGTAAGACCCAAATTTGGTGTCTACATTTGCCCCTTGTTGTCGTGTAGCTTGTCTTGTAAAGCTGCACTGACAATAATAAAAGTGGTTGCCCTAATTAAGGGTATAGGTAATCCCCCTCAAATCTATCACAGATTGAGGTGACATGAAATCAAGGATAGGGTTGATAAAGGGTGAATGATGATGAGATGATGGTAAGATGGTGGGGTAAGTTCAAGGAAGCCGATGCACGTTGAAATGTAGTAGTGCGACTAGGGTACATGATTTGAAGAGAAAACAAGCAATTCATAGGCAAAGGTCGATAGTTTATCTAAACAAGGTTGATATAATCCTGGTATCCAAGGCATAGGAAGTAGCTCTAGGGGATATAACGGGTAAGGTACCAGAACGTTTAGGCATGTTTAGAAGTACCAAATGGTTGGTTTGGTTGAGATAAATGTCATGGTCTCGCCTAGGCAAAGCTGGTTGGTCATCATCATTCAAGTATCCTAGTCATGCTAAAACACGAATAGGTGAGCTTGATTGAACAAACAACTACATGATGGGTGGATAGATTCATAATTTGCGGGCCTCGGTCAAGGTACTTAATCGGGGTACCGTCAAATTAGCGGCCTTCGGGTCGGGTCCTCGGCCCGGGCCGATTGGTTAGCGAAGCGCGGGTCGGGTCGGGCCGATTGGTCGGGTTGCGCCTCGGCCTCAGCGCCCGGGTCGGGCCGATTGATTGATTGCGGCCCATTGGTCGCGCGCCTCGGGTCCCGATTGGTTGGTTGCGCCTTGGCTTGGGTCCGCCGATTGGTTGCGCGCCTTGGGTCGGGCCGATTGATTGGTTGTCGGTGGCCTGGTAGGGCTGATTAGTAAGTTGCGGCCTTGGGTTGGGCTGATTGGTTGATCAGTTGTCAGGCCTTGGGTTGGCCGGTCGATTGGTCGGCCGCGGGTTGGTCAGTCGAGGTCGTCGCCAATGAATTCAAAATAAGGCTATTTAGCAAAAGCCGGGGTAGGCGATGTGGTGAAAAATGGAGATTGGTGGATAAGGGCAGGAGTTAGGTTAAACTAGGTAGGTAACCGATATCGGTTAGTGGTGACCGGTATCGGTTAGGAGACCGATATCGGTCTTCTAGGGCATGACCTAACCGATATCAGTTAGAGGTCAAAACCTATAAAAAGAAAAAATACGGCATGTCATTTTCACATTGTGAAGTTGAGTGCCAACTTTTTCTTGTTTGAGTTTTGAAGTGATTGGGTCGTGTATTTGGGCTGAGTTGGCACTAGTTGAGTGGGGGAGTGAGTTATTGGTAGGCCCCAGAGATCGGGAGGCAGAGTTTGATTGGTTGAGGACCCTGCTGAGGAGATTTGGAGCTATGGCACAGCCTGGAGGAGCAGGAGGTGCTGGAGGTGCTGGAGGAGCTGGACCACCACCACCTATCCCACCACGACGACGTGTAGTCATACCGGTAGGCTCTGAACCCCTATTTTTGTTAATTTGATGAATTTAGCTAGGATGTGGGTATTGGGGTAGGAATCCAAAATTTGATAAAATAATGAATAAATGAAGGTAAACAATAAAATGGATTGGGTAGATATGTTAGGTAGGCCAAAATGGCAGGGTGGGGTAAGTTTTTAGGCAATTATGCTGGGTAAATGGGTAGAAATAGGAAAAAAGGGGATTTGGGGGCCATTTTTGGTCCGGCCCCGAAATCCCACAGTGACCGATGTCGGTCACTAGTCGACCGACATCGGTCACAGTGTAAATTGTGTAGATTAGCAGGTACAGAGACCGGCATCGGTCATGTGTCGACCGACGTTGGTTCATAAAATTTGGGACATAGACTTCGGTGGGGGACCGATGGCGGTCGAGGGTGACCGATACCGGTCACCATGGGTAGGAGGTAGGGTTGTAAAATTTGTTGTGTTGGGTGTTGTTGTAGGCGGGTAGGATAGATTTTTGGGGTGAAGGGGGAGAAGGTAGAGTTATAGAAAGGTTATTAGGGTGGGGGTAATCGGGAGGTTGGGGCCGGTTTATAGGATAGGTTATGGGTTGTGTATGAATTGGGAGGGGTTAAATTGGTTGGGGGGGTGTAGTATGGTGGAGGGGCGAGACTAGAGCAGGGGGAGTATGATTGGGGGGTGGTTGGGTTAAGGGTAGTCTTCACGAAGGGTAGGCCTGATGGAGTTTGTTTTTGCAGCACGCCAAAGAATGGTGACCATGTGAGATCGGATGCCACCTCTACTAGAGCAGATGCGGCCACATGTGACCACAACGCAAAGGGGCGCTTGCATGCGGGAGGTTGGACTCGGTGGAGTCTAGAGGTATAGGTATAGGGATGTGGATAGGGACCACAACCTGATGGTTGCCCTCATCAAGAGATGGGATCCGACAACCAATGCCTTTCATCTCCCTACTAGAGAGATGACAGTCACCTAGAGGATGTGTATCGCATCCTGAGACTACCGATCATAGGTGAGGAGGTGTTCCAGGTGGATGCTGAGACAACGATGGATAGCATCCTGCGTAGTATTCGGGGATGCAGCCCCATTGATTACGTATCATAGTGTGAGCATCTGCTATGGCGATATGTATCGCGCTCATCGACAGGAGACACGGCTTGCCATGCTGATGATGATCGGTATCACCTGCTTCACCCTCCCTGACTCAGAGGGAGGCCACTTCCCACGGGCTCTGATGGGAGTGTTACATGAGATGGTGGAGGAGCACACCTACTACGCATGGGCACCAGTGTATCTGGTGCAGCTATACAGAGAGCTCTGGGGCTATCGCCGTATGAGGTGATTCGGTATATGTTCGACATTCTTGTTACACTACGCTGGGCCTATGAGCATATCATGTGTATACGACCAGTAGGGTTTCCCCAGCAGCCAGGGCCACAGGTAGTCTATAGATATGGGTTTCAGAGGTGGTTGGGGGTCATGGGCCAGCCACGAGTAGTTATCACAGGGTAGGATGTCACTTATTACAGGCATATGTTAGAGGGCCTGACTAGCATTAGATATTATATGGAGGCCATACAGAGGCCATCAGCCCCGTGGAGGAGCCCGAGCACAGCTGCGATGGATCCAGTACATCTTCTAGATATCTGGACGGAGACCCGGGAGTATGAGAGGATTCCTCTAGAGAGGGTACGACGATAGCTGGGACTACAAGCAGATGAGCCACCTCCCTTCCCACAGTATCGAGGGAGGATGTAGAGGCACCACTACCTCACCACAAGCCATTTGACCCACTGCCAGTAAAGAGAGACCGACCGATGATGATACTGGATGACGCCGGGTTACAGGTTCATTTTTGGTTTGGTGGGCAGGGCAGAGGGCAGCCATGAGAGCACAGCCAACACAACCAGATTTGGCGGCTGTTACAGCGGAGAGGGACCATCTCTTGGGTCAGTGTGCAAGTTATTACAGGGCAAACTACTTGTCACTGCACATAGGACATAGATCGAGGTGTTACAGGGTGCAGCGCATGGCCCAGCACGTGCAGTACGCAGCACAGCACAGCATAGCACAGCCTCGTGTCCCTCCTTATTCAGCTCCGATGGCAGCTCCACCACCACCACAGTGCACAGCTCTCGTGGTCGTGGTGTACAGCAGGGGTAGGGCCCACTTCTATTAGGAGCCGGGACCAGCCCCACCAGCCATGGTGGCACGGGCCCGGTACATGGAGGTGAGAGTGGAGGCCCGTTACTATCAGGACGTACTAGATGGTACCGGTGTAGATTATCAGCCATATGCAGCTCATAGAGCCGAGACTTCCCGAGTCACAGGTCACAGGGGGCCGCAGCCACAGCCGGTGGGTCAGTGATGGGTAGGAGGCGAGATCCGAGACCGGGGCCAGCTGAGGGACGAGCCGAGGGAGGGGGAGAGAGCTGAGTCGCCCTAGAGCGGAGATGTTTTTTGGATAGTTGATTTTTTTATAGAGACACCGGTCTGCGAACCGAGTGTGCATATAGAGGCCTGTGTGCCCACATAGGATTTATGTATTCATTTTTGTTGTATATACCGGCCTGCGAGCCGAGTACATTTTGTATAGTTGATACCGGCCTCCGATTTTGTATATTTTTGACATGAGAGACCGGCCTGCGAGCCGAGTCGAGAGTTTGACAGAGACAGCGGCCTGCGTGCCGACTTTGTATTTGGGATCACAGAGGCCCCATGCAGGGTAATTTGTATATTTTGACATTGATTTGATGATATATAGATGATGAGTTTGATCCATATGGTGTGTATAATTGTTGATTTGATGCATATATTATAATGTTTCATGTGTTTTGTCGATGGTATTGGAATTTGATGTATATAGATGACGTTGATGATGTTTTGATTATATGCATATGTGTTGAAATGTTGATGGTATTATGATGATGGATGTTGATAATGATGTCGTTATGCAGGGAAAAGAGGCGGGCGCCACCAAAAATTTGTAAAAAACAAAGAAAAGGCCTAGGTATAAGCAAAAGGAGATAGGTTGACCGATATCGTTAGCTAACCGATGTCGGTCGCTATCTGACCGATACCGGTTAGGTAACCGACATCGGTTATGTTAAAACGAGCTTTTCTAAAAATAGAAAAGCTTGGGAGGCAACTTAAATTCTTATTTTTAGAGTCATGCAACATGTTAAATATGAGGATGCGAGGCTATTGACATCCATACAGGGTAGTTACATGGGAGAATTGAGTGATAAGGAGGAAAGAGACAGGTAAAGTGATCATGGGCTTGGATTAAGAAGGTGTAAAGGCAAGTTATAGTGAAGAGTCTGGTGAACATGGCTGAACAAGGAGAAGCATCTAGTGGGCAGAGAGGAGAGAGAAGACAGGTTCCACCTCAAGCTGCTGCATCCCAAGAGGTATAAGTTTTGGTTGGAATGAGATTTTGCATGCTTATAAATAGGATGTGGTAAGGTAAGTGGGTAGAAAGGTGATAGGCAAGGGTTTGGGATGGGGTGAGTGTTATAGGGTAGGTAATCAGGTGTTTTAGATATGTTTGTAGGTACAGAGAGGGGTAAACCAGTGAATAAGTTATCATAGGTGGTGTTTTTGAGTAGCAGATGGATAGTATTGAAAAGTGACCGATATCGGTTTAGGCCTAACCGGTATCGGTTAGGTAACCGATATCGGTTACTGTGTAAAGTTGCAGATTCTGATAAAAAACACTTGGGGATTCATTTGTTGCTTTGTTGTTCATTGGTTTGATGTGTGCAGCAGAGGCAAGGTTGATGATGAATGATAGGGTACCAACTTTGTTGTCACGGGTCCGAGCGGATGTAACACCAATGGAGTGGGCATTAATAAACCATGTGGGGTTAAGCGGAATCCACTATTATTCACGAATCACACGCAATCATGCTATGTTGCAGGCACTGATTGAGAGATGGAATCCAGAAAAGAATACCTTCCATCTGCCAATAGGGGAAATGACAGTGACGTTAGAAGATGTGTTTCAAATTTTGAGACTTCCAATTACAGAAGACCAGTGTATCAGGTAGGGCCTAACGCGGCGTGGCAGTGATAATGGTAGTATTTGGTCCAGCTGCACGAGATTTGACACAGTGAGGCGTGACATTTACTTATGGTATAATGTTTGCGGCACACCCTGAGGCAACAAGGTTAGCATGGTATTAATGATAGCGGTGGGGTATTATGCATTACCTAGAGTGATGGGGAAGATTTCCAAAATCATTGATGTGTATTATTCGTGAGATGATAGAAGGTAGCGTTACTTTCGCATGGGCACCCGCATATCTGCGGAGCTATACAGGGGTTTATGGGCATGCAGGTGAAATCACAGGACTACACTGGATTGTGCATACTTATTACATTGTTGGGCCTATGAGCACATTGTGTGTGTGTGACCAATAGGCCGACCAATCCAGGTAGGAGAGACAGGAGTGCAGAGGTTGGGATTCAGCGATGGGTCCAGACAGAGCAAGAGGCAAGAGCCGAGACCGTGACAGATAATACCGAGTATTATAGGCAGAAGTTGGAGACGATGACGATTGTGGATATCCGTTGGAGGCCTTACGGGAACTACATGGTGACGGTGAACATAGCCGAGGATTTGAGGGGTGTAGAGCGAGTGAGGTGGATCGCAGGACACAGGCCAGGGAGTACGAGAGGATTCCTCTAGATCACGTGCGATGACAATTTGGATTTGTTCAGGATATACCCATGGATCATAGACCATATAGAAGGATCAATGCCGAGGCACCATTCTCACCTCCACGGCCAACTCTTCCAGAAGGACCAGAAGAGATAGCAGCCGATCGCAGGGTAATGGATGCAGGAGCGATAGTCTTATAGATTATGGTGGGCAGCAGAGCTGCGAAGTACACACGAGAGGGCCGATCATCCCGACATAGCTGTGATTACCACGAGAGAGACCACCTGCAGGGTTTAGTTCACCAGCTTCAAACACAGGTGAACGAGACCACGGATTGTTAGAGGCTTCGCAGTCTCGAGTGGAGAGACTAGAGGCAAGAGTCCTCCACGCGAGAGGGCATATTCGTATGTTACAGGAGAGATTGGTGGATCAGTGGGAGGAACCAATAGCAGTGGTACCTTTGAGTATGGAGAGGCTAGGTGAGCGGTGTCGACGATCACCATCACTACCTAGTTCGGGACGAGGCGGGGGTCTAAGTGAGTTTCATACATAGGGGTAGAAGAATAAATAAGGATTCCGACCGCACGTCGATGATAGAGAAGATGTATTTGTTTAACATCTAAATAAAATGGAATATGTATGTTGATTTGAGTTTGTGATAATTATAAGAATATTTGTGTTTTGAATGTTTGGATTGATAAAGGATCAAGGTGAGTGTTATCAATAAAAATACGTGAAAATATTTATATTTTTAAAGAAAACACAACACATGATAGGTTATGGTAGGGGATGGTCGAGCTAACCTTGGGAGACCCCATGTCTCCTAAGTGCTGCCTACATAGCCCATTGCACAAAGCAAGGAGGGGCCTCAGACCGATGTAGTTCTCCCTTAGGACCAGGGAGAGGTGAATTCAGGCAATTTGGTTGTGGTTAGGCAATTTGTTGGTTGGTAAAAGTTTGATGTTGGTAGAGTAATGTTGTTGGTGTTGGTGTGGGTATAGGTGAAGTGAGGGTTAGCTTACCCAAGCATAGGAAACCGTGTCCTAATTAAGATCAACACACAATCCTAGATTCGGGTAAAAGAGGCAAAAGTGTCCCATAGTTGGAAAGAGCTAAACAAACCACGTATTATCGTAGGATGAGCTTGAATCCCTAGGTACCTTGCATAGGTGAGAAGTCGATAGGTGAAAAGAGTTGTATAATCACAATATATCGATATACGCACGTCCCTTGAGTTTTGTTATTTTGAAGAATGGTGAGGTGAGGTGGATGGTATAGCTGGGGCGCAGAGAACTTGTTATAAGGTGATTATTCTGACGGAAGAGAACCAAACCAAAATAGACAAGTCCATGACTCAAAAGTGCTTTTGAATACTACTTTTATTTTTCTGGATATAGACTGATCGATGTGGGAAGTCTATATGGGATATGCATTTTGTTGTTCTTGAGGTCTTCACGAAGCTGATCAATGCGAGAAGCTTCTGATAGAGGCTGACTTTGTATAGCTGTCCTTCGAGGGAGCAATCTACTTATAGTAGTAGATGTGGCATTATACATAGCTATCCTTCGAGGGAGCAGTCTAGTTATAGTAGTAGATGCGGCTTTGCACATAGCTGTCCTTCGAGGGAGCAGTCTAGTTTATAGCTTAGAGGTCTAGATGTCTGTTTGGCATGAAGCATCTAGTTTTGCAGGAAGTTTGACTCAAGAATATCCCAAAATTGTATAATTGAGAACTTGTTATTTTGATACTTTTAAGTCATGGACCAGACTAAAAAGGAGAAGGCATCTTTAAGAGGAGGTGATGATCAAACCACGTGGGTTTGATTTTACTTTGAGATGCACGAAAAAAAAGGTGTATGAGGTGGTAAATGAGCTCAAGGGACGAGCGCAAGGTAGATAAGAAGTGATGTAACACTAAATTCAATAGTAGAATGGTCGAGATGCAAGGCATTAAGGGGTTCAGGCTCAGGTTTACCATTAAGTGAAGCTAAATGATAAGTACCTGATCCGTAAGTGTGAGTGATAATGTAAGGCCCAATCCAATTAGGAGCAAATTTTCCACGTTTGCTCTTTTCTAGTTTGGTTACATGTTGATTCTCTTTGAGGACAAGATCACCAATTTTAAAGGTACGCTCATGAATTCACTTATCATAAGCACGCTTGATGCACTTTTGATAAATTTGAAGGTGGTCAAGAGCGGTAAGACGACGCTCGTCAAGAAGCTCCAATTGGGCTAACCGCTCTTGGCGGAAGTCATCATTGGTGAGAATATCCTGAGAGATATTCTGAGGGAAGGGATTTGTATTTCGAGAGGCAAGATAGCCTTGGTACCATACACCAGAGAGAATGGTGTGGCATTAGTGGAAGTATGAATGCTGGTACGATAAGCCCAAAGGGCAAAGGGGATGTGATCATGCCAATTTTGCCTAAATCAAGTAACAAATTTCATGAGAATTTTGGTTAAGGTTTTGTTAGAAGATTCAGCTTGACCATTTTCTTGTGGATAGTAGGGTGACGAGAAGCTAAGTTTGATACCAAAGTTGTCACAAAGGGCTCGTAATAACTTATTTTTGAAAGATTTTCCATTATCGGTTATCAAGCGATGAGGAACACCGAAACGACAAATAATGTGATGATTGATGAATTCAACAATTTTCTCCTTTTTGGTTGAAATGAGTGGAATGGCCTCCACCCATTTAGTGTAATATTCAATTGCCGTGATGATCCAATGGTGACGTTGCGAAGAAGGTGGATGAATCTCACCAATAAGGTCCAAACCCCATCAGTGAGAAAGGCCAAAGATCTCGTACAGACCTGTAGCGGGGTGGTCGGGAGTATGTTGAAGGTTGGCATGCTGTTGACACATAACACAACGCTTAACATATTCACAAAAGTCTTTATTAAGAGTAGGCCAATAATATCCTAGGCGAAGGATCCGCTTGGCCATGGCAAAGCCACTAAAGTGCCCACCACAAATTCCGTCATGGACTTGTTGGATGGTATGAGTGACTTCAGGATCTTAGACATCGAAGGAGGATACCATCGAAGCCACGTTTATAGAGGAGTCCCCCATGATGACATAACGAGAAACACCTTTAAGAAAAGCACGTTTTCCATTACTACTAAGGTCAGGTGGGAGAACAGAGGTTGTAAGGTAGTCACGAAATTGGTGATACCAGGTATCCTGCGAGTCAGCAGATACATTATTTACCATACAAACATCCGGACTAAGTAAGATGGGGCAAAGAGTTGTTGGACCAAGACAAATATGTCAGAGTCAGTTGGTGATGCAGGAATTTGTGAGGCCAAGCAAGCCATAGTATCCACAAATTTATTAGTTGAGCGTGGAATGGTTTGGATAGTATAATGGGTAAATAAGGTCAAAAGTGAATCTACGTAACATTTGTACTTTTGAAGTTCCTCATTTTTACATTGGTAGATGCCAGTAACTTGATTTACTACCAATTGAGAGTCACCAAAATGTTAATAGACTTCACACCTAAGTGTAACGCAACGTGGAGACCCAAAACAAGGGCCTCGTATTCCACTGTATTGTTAGTGCAGGGGAAATCGAGCCTGAATGAAAGAGGCATAGGTTCACCTTCAAGAGGAATGAGAACAATTCCCACCCTCCACCGCGCTGGCATTTAGATCCATCGAAGAAGAGAGTCATCGATATAAGACGCATCACTGAGCGAAAGAGTTGCGATGAGTTCATCAGGGAAAGTAAAATTGGTAAATTGTTCCCCAGGTAAAGGGGCTTCCGCGAGTTGGTCTGACGATAGTTTGTCCTTTGACTGATTTCTGGTGTACGAACTCAAGGTCGAGGTCGGTGAGGAGCATAAGCCATCGGGTGATGCATTGGTTTAGATGAGGTTTGGCGTACATATAATGTATGGGGTCAGCATTGGTGATGACAAAAGTTTTGTGATTCAGGAGGTAATGTCAGAGTTTGGTGGCCACGAATGATAGGGCTAGGCACAACTTTTCAATGTGTGTATACCTAGTTTTGTAATCCACAAGAGTATGGCTTATGTAATAAACTACTTGTTCTCGATGCTCGAGTCACGATGTGTGAGCATGGCTCCTACAACATGGTCGGTGGCAGAAAGGTAAAGGTAGAAAGGGCGATCATCCTGAGGTGGGATAAGCATGGGTGGCTAAAGAGATAAGCTTTAAGAGCCTCAAAGGCTTGGTGGCACTCCTCGCTCCATCGAAAGACAATGTCCTTTTTAAGGAGATGATGGAAAGGTTGACATCGATCTGAGAGTTGTGAGATGAAATGCCAGATAGATTGGAGTTTTCCCTGCAAACTACGCAATTGCTTTAGGTTAGTGGGTGGGGGCATTTCTAAGATAGCCTTGACTTTAGCTGGGTCGACCTCAATGCCACGCAAAGAGATGATAAAGCCAAGGAGTTTTCCCGAAAGGACGCCAAAGACACATTTTTTTGGTCAAGACAAACATAGATTGTAACAGTGCGATCGAAAATAATGGTTAAAACATCGAGATGTTCACTGCGATGTTTGATTTTCCAAGAAGATCATCGACATAATCTTCGAGGATAGTGTGCATAATGTCATGAAAAATGTAAGTCATAGCCCACTGATAAGTCGCACCAGCATTCTTAAGGCCAAACGGCATGACACGATAGCAGAAGGTCCCCCAGGGGGTAATGAAGGTGGTTTTATGTTGATCGGCCGGGGCTACTAAAATTTGATTATATCCCGAGAAACCATCCATGAGAGAAAGCATCTCATGGCCCGCAGTGAGATCAACAAGTTGATCAATGCTAGGTAGGGGGAAGTCATCCTTTGGGCAAGCGAGGTTAAGATCCCGGAAATCTGTACATATCCAAAGTCCCCCCATCGCTTTAGTGATAGGTACGACATTAGAAATCCATTAAGGATAGTCAATAGGTAAGATGAAAGAAACAGAAAGGAGTCATTGAAGCTCTTCTTTAACCAAGAGGGCAATGCGTGGATGCATTTTTCTTAGTTTCTATTTAACTAGTTTGGAGTCTGGTTTCAGAGTGATGTTATGGACAACAATGTCAGGATCGATTCCTGGCATGTCGGCGTAGGACCAAGCGAAAGCTTGATTGTGGGCATGGAGGAAGGTAGTGAAGGTGGCTTGTTCTGATGTGTCGAGAGATTGTCCATCTTTACAATGTGAGGATCATCCTCTATGTGGATGTTGATTTCTATAGTCGACTCATTCAACATGGTTTGGGTTTCAGATGGTAAGGCGCGTTGAATATAAGAGTCATCCGCACCAAGGTAGGTGAGGATGGAGTCATCATCCTGGCACTCCACAACATTAATCGAAGGTGAGTCTTCTTCGATCATGTCTGATACAAAAGGGGGAGAGAAGATGGGTCTTCACCATCATGTTGATAAGTGAGAGGACCTAGGAAGATAGCATTCACGAAAAAAAAAAAAAAAAGTTAGGAGGGATAGATTCCGGGTCTATCGACTCCGTGGGTGAAGATGGAAAAATGGGCGATGATGGTTCGGAAGGGGTGACTTCGTCATCTTCCTGGATACAATTGACACGAGGTTTCTTCAGTGTAGGTGGTTTAGAAAATCCAAGACCACTACGATCTTTGTGTTTATGTGTAGTCATGGGAATAATCGTATGTCATCCTTGTTCATAAAGACCGAAACCAAAACCTTTCCAAGCACAACACGTCAGGAAGGTGAGGGCAAAACGACGGTTGGTTAGATATTGAAAATCTGATTGGAAGGGAACCACACCAAGGGGAGGTTCAGGGGTGACAGAGGATGCGTCGACACCCCCATACGTTAGGTTGGTGCGGTCAATTAGGTGGTCCATAGGAGATCACCTCCCCACACGACGGTCATAGGTATGCGCATGTAATCGTCCATACTCTTGGGGGTATGGAAGGTGCTAACGTTGTATAGGTGGTACTCCCCAAAGTAAGGTGTTGAAAAACACCTACCAAGGGATCCGAGGTTGGGATGTTGTCCGCGGGAAAGGAAGAGGTATTCGCTTGGTGGTTTCATTGGTCGAAGGTGTGGGTGTGGCTAAGGTGGATGGTTGAGGCGTGGTCAAGTAGATGGTCAGGGTTGATCAATGGGTGTCTTGACCGGTACAAGCACATCATTAGGGGGTATAACATATTACAGGTTTTGAAGGGGGAAGCATCCAATGCCGTGACGGTGTATATGACTTCCCTCATACTCAAATTTGATGCATCTATGTAAGGTGGAGGGAACGCATCCCATAGCCCGGATCCAAGGGCGGCCTAACAACATGTTGTATTGGAATTCTCCCTCAAGGACATAGAAGAGTTCGGGTAAGGTACGTGGCCCTACACGAATGTTAAGGATCACGGTGCCTAGGGTAGAAGTAATAACATCGTTGAATGAACGCAACATGGTGGGGTTGGCACACATGCAGCTAGGAGGGATATTCATCTGTTGGAAGGCTTTGGAAGAGATGATGTTTAGGCTAGCACCCCCGTCGATCATAACACGACATACCCGGATGTCCCGGACGTAAGCCGAGATGAAAAGAGTGGGGTCAGGATCTTCTGCACCAAAGACGAAAATTTCTTCTTCGGAAAAACTGACAGTAGCATCTTGCTGTATAGGGACAGAAGTGGTTGTGGAGGTAGGTTGTTTGGTGAGAGAAGCAACATGGTTGGGTGTTAAGATGGAGGTGATGGGAAAGGTTTCATTAGGTAGGACCTCTATCCCTTGAAGGATCTCAATTAGAGCTTGTCGATGTGATTCAGATGTTTGAATGAGATCATAGAGTGTCATTTTTATAGGAGATTGGTGAAGTTGTTTGATCATAGTGCGATGGGAAACTCCATCAGAGACTTGGATAGGTAGGTCCACGAATAACCACTTTAGGTGGTGGTGTGATCGATGGCGGAAGAAGAAAGAGAGGCCACAGGTGTGCTTTCTTTAGCTTTTCCATTGTTTTTCTGACCTCGAGTAGCAATGCTAATCATGTTGATCTCATGAATGCGAGACGAGGAAGATGACAGGGATAAGTCATTGTTCTCGAGAGGTGGGGTTGCAATGATGATAGATTTTGGTGAGGTGGGGACAGGTGGTATAGGAGAAGGGATCGAAGCTAAGAGCTTTTCCTCCGTAAGTTGTCCTTCTGAGATTTTCTATCCGAGATAGGCAACTGGCGAAGGATGGCTTTCAAAGCGTTGCATCCTTCTACATTGTGTCCTGGTGAGCGGTGGTAGGCACATATTTTAGATTCATCATAACCTATAGGTCGAGGTTTAGATGGATCATAGGGTCTGAGTGGGGGTAGGGAAATGGTCGCATCCCCTACCAGCATATCAAGGATCTTGGCGTAAGATCCTTTGAGCGGGTCAAATGAAGATGAGGCTATTGATTGAGTGGGTGAGATTATTGATTGTTTTGGTAATGGTTGGGTACGAGTGGTTCATATGGGTGGTGGTTTAGGCAAGGGATTTTGATGATTGGGTTTAACTAGGCGTGGCTTCTTCTGCGCAGAAGTCATGTTTAGCTGGTTAGATGATGAGGCCACAGATGACGTGGTGGCAGGAAACAACCATGGGGAAAGAGGAGTGGTAGCAAACAAGTCCTTCGATGATCGAGTTTTCTTAGGGTTGGTAGGTAGGCAAGATACTTGGGGCGATGGTGTTGAGATGCCTGTGGATTTCTGTATGGGTGCAGAAGGTGCTGGTCATGTTAAAGAAGACGTGGGAGGCATGGTGTATTGAGGCAAGGTGGAGGGGTGAGGCCCCAATATAGAAGGTAGGTGTGACGGCGAGGGTTGAAGCCATGCCTACTATAGTGGTGTGATCGGGGGTGAGGGTTTTAGTTGTGGTGGAGGCATAGATTGGACTCGAGGAGATTGGGTCTGTCTCCTAGGTGGATTAACGACTTTATTTTTGGATAAGTCTAACCGTTTAGGTGGGTGCGTCAGGCTGGGTATTGGTGAAGTCCCAAGCGTAGGGGAAGGTTTGGCTAGGTTGATAGAGGTGGATGAGGTATTTGGTAGAGATGAGGGGGGTGGAGGTGAGGACATAGGCATTTTGAGCTTTTGTAAAAACTTTGGGTATATGGTAGAGGTGTCTGGATTAGTCATTTGCATTTGAGTAGAGCATGGTGTACTCAAACGTTCCCATAAGAGTCGTCTATCTTCTGGGGGATGACAATCTTCACGTATGGATGGGAATTTTGGTATGGAAGAGAAGTGGGTTGTGATTCCGGTCCACTGGGGGTGATATAGGGGGAATGAGGCGCTCTCATATCAATGGGTGTTAAGAGGTCAACCGGTCACTGGAAAGATTTAGGCGATGAAGAACTGATAGGGAGGAGGGCATGTTCTAGAGGATCCATCATGGTTAAGGAATTTGGTGATGTAGGCTCGAGGGGTTTCTCTTCTAAGGATGACAGAAAAAGTGGTGATCCTTCTTCTTTTGCAGCAAGAGTGGTGGAAGGAGATGTTTGGGAAATAGATAAGTTGGATAACATCCGCTCACAGTCTTGCAGGGATGTGGTGTAAGAAGGCTCTTCTGTGAGAAGAGAACTCTGGGCGGTTGATTCCTTTATGGGTAAAGGAATAGCAGGGCTGTCCTCTTGTCCTGATGAAGGAGAAGGGGGCAAGGACTCCTGCATCGGTGAAGAGGCTCGATTCAAAATTTCCTCGATGGAAGCCCTTGGTTGGGAGTTGAAAACCACATGGATCTCATGCACACTCTTCTCCTCGGCTAAGGTTTCTTGGTTTGTGTTACTATTAGAGGAATGGTTTGGAAATGGTTTGTTGAAGATTTTTAAATTTCGATTAGTAGGGGCATTAGGATTATCGAGGGTTATATCCCCTGCATCAACCATTTCCTGCACTATGTTTTTTAACATCTTGCAGTTTTCGTGGTTGTGTCCCTTCACGCGATGGAAGTTACAGAAGTCATTTTCTTTATACCAAGAAGGTATAGCATGGGTGGAATCAAACCCGAGTGAGGTTTAATAGGAGGCAAGGTGATAGCTCCTACTTTAAGTAATTTTCCAAGATCACATCATAAGTTTCTCCCAAGGGAGTGTATTTGATGGGCTCAGGCTTTATACTTATAGGTGAATTTTGGCTGGGTATTAGACGGTGCTTGAGATTTGACCGTCACCGCGTGTACAACTCCTCTTTATTTTGAAGCAGACGATGCGTGAGAGTTGGTGGTGTTGGGTTTTTTGGTGGAGTCTTGGGTTTGATTTTGAGTTTTTGTTGCGCAACTTCAATTTCTCCTCCTCTAAGGCTCGAATCTCTAGTTTCCGAGCCATAGTAAAGGCCTCATCAAAGGTGTGGAAAGTTTGAATTTGGAGGGTGGGAGAAATGTGTTTAGCACAGGCCCACGTAAAGAGTTCGATGAGCTCGGCCTGAGGTAAGGCATAAGTAAGTTGGTTGATGAGGCCCCGCCATCGTCCAACGAAATCTGCGATAGATTCATCTTCAAATTGTCGATGGCATAGAGATCGGTAATGGATACTTTCTTGGCAATATTGATGGAGAAATGCTCCAAGAAAGATTGGGCTAACTGGTTAAAGGAGAAGATTGAGTGCTGGGCTAAAGCACTGTACCACTCCAAGGCAGGTCCTGATAAGGACATGGGGAAGGTACAGAGTAGTAAGGCATCGTCATGAGCAATCGATAAAGCAGCATGTCTAAACATCGCAAGTGTTGTTGAGGGTCCTCCTTACTATTAAAGCGAGTAAATTTTGGTAATTCCCATTGAGGAGGATATGTATGAAGGGGGATAGAAGGATGAATAGGCTCCCAAAAACTTGCTCATATGTCAGGGTGTTACGGCTTCCTGAAACAGAAGCCTCAAGATTTTGCATCTTGTCCATCATCTGTTTGATTAAATCATTGGTTGGGTTAGATGATGGTGTTGTCATCGTAAACGAGGAGGATTGGGCCAAGAGCCACTACTAGACAATGGTGGGGTTAAATGTTGATAAGGTATCGATGATGAATGTGTTGGGGCGGCTGAATAAGGGTGTCCTATATAAGATGTTGAGGCCACCGGATGAGTTTGTGGAAATGAAAAGGTGGGCGGAGCCTGAGAGGGAAAGCTCGTGTGGATAGGTGGTAGAGAACAAGTTATGAAAGAGGCAATCTGTGAGAGAGATGAGGTAGGGGCAGTGGATGGTAGTGATATGTGGGGCCCCAGATTAACCAAAGGAAAGCCAATTGGTGCAAAGATGAACCATCGAATCCACCGAGCCGGGAGACGGGGCTAAGGATGAAGACAATGAGGCGGAGTTATTAGGTGGGGAAGGAGCTAAGTGAGTGGCTATACTAATAGGCATACCAAGAGGAGCTGACCGTCAGGGTGTACGGTCAGGGGTATGAGACAAATAATACATACGGTGCCAAGATTAGCATCCAAAAATTTAGCAAAATCCAGATCTCCTATAGAGATCTTGGGAAAAGCATTGGTGTCCGTAGGATTCCCCATAGGATGCGAAGGGGGTGACTCAGGAAAAGACACGGAACAAGCATGTGAAACCATGGTTGTGGCTTGTTTCGGGTGATAACAACCATGGACAAGAGGATACAATAGGGAATTAGTCAATTAGGAATAGAAAAACAACAAAATGTTGGAATTGGTAGGTTACTGGTTTGTCAGGAACTGTGAAACACAAGAATCCGATATCGGTCCCAGAACCGATGTCGATGATGCGATGATGCCGAGAAGGCGCGCGGCCAGTAACCGATGTCGTAGAAGAGGACCGGTGCCTGGTCACTGTGAAGGCAAAGAGAGAATGTAAGAGGCTGCTGGTTTGGGGATAACAAGGCTTAGTATACCCACCAAACTATCTGAAGTGATCACTGAGACAGGGTATAACAGAGAAACAGAACTGAAAGAAAAATAAAAAAACAAGCAAGATGCACAAGAAAATCAAGAGACTAACCCTAGGATTAGTTTTAATCACTTTTGGGCTTATGCCTTAGATGCAAGATGATGTCAATCCTAAACAAAATACCTAAGGGAGATGTCAAGTTTGTTTTGGCTTGTAAGGCTACCTCAATCGGGCGGAGGAATACCGCGAAAAGGGGGATGTTTGAGATGTTGTGTAGATTATGATGTGATTTGGTATGTGTTGTGCAGTGAGAGTAAGATTAATTTCTCATCAATACCGTGGATATTACCCCCACGTGTATGACCTGTTACTTAATCTACGTTCACTAGAATGAAAAACAACAAGCAAGAATGTGATGCACGTGTTTTAAACCCAAATCAAAAATGATATTCGATGAAGCAAAGAAAGAGAAGAGGTCAAGAAGATGACTTTCACTAATGCAAAGATGTGAAAGTAAGACAAGTTCTTTTACCAAAATGACAAAATATTTTGTGAATATTTAGAAGAAAGAAACAACAAGTGTGCTCCCTATATGAAAACAAGTAAGAAAGAAAGAAACCCGAGAAGGGTCCCACCGGTGTGCCAAAATGTTTCACACAATTTTGTTCCAGAATAGAGTTAATTCTATCCTTTCATTCTCTTGAGAAACAGATAGGGGTTAGGGTTAGGAGGAATACCTGTTGAGTGTTGGGAAGGTGTGCGCATACCGTAGAGAGATCGACCGATCAGAAGAGCTCCTTTTTGTCTGGGAAGGACTACCTGTAAATAAGAATGCAAGACCACCAGATTTTAGTTAGACAATAAGTGAGGGAACTGCCTTGGGCCCAGGAAATATTAGACTTCCTTTCAAGGTGGTCAGTTCCCTTTTAATACAAATTGATGCAAATGATAATAAAGAAGCTATTGTGAACTCACGATTTAGGTATCTCATTACTAAAAGCAATAGAGACTAAACTACCAATAATAGAATGTCATGTTGTTTGTTTGGTCACTGGTTATTGATATGTTCAGATCAAGTTACAGGGATAGACCAGGCTGGACATGAGATTGTTTTGAGGTGAATAGGTGAAAGGTTGGTTTTGGTATAAGTCACAGTGACCGATGCCGGTCACTGGATAACCGATCACGGTTATAAAACCGGTACCGGTAGGGAATAACCGATATCGGTAGGGGCAGTGATTTAGGGATTTTTAAATGGAGGTTGGTGTAAGGTGGTTATGAGGTTTGGAAGGTTGGTAGATGGTTGAGGGGAGTAGTAGGGTGATAGAGAAGACTCAGAGAGTGAGAGAGCTGTCTTTGGGGCAATATAGAGATGGATGACCGAAGGTTAGGTGTAGGTTGTTTCCGGGTAGTAGATCCAGGAGTGAGCTTATAATCCCTATGAATTAAAAGTTCACAAAGTAGTGTCTAGAAGCATACAAGGTGATAAAAGAGACTACTTACTAGTTTCTGATGTGGATGTAGGTCCAAAGAATGCAGTGGTGAAGGCAAGGCTCAGTTGGGATGATCCAACAATCGGAAGTGATCTGATGAAGCTATCCTCCAACTCTCCCAATGTTTGGATGAGTGTGACAATGCTCTAGTTGCTCAGTTCCAGTCTTGGGCTCGATACTCCTCTTTGCAAACTCTTCTCTCTCCTTCACTTGTCTCTCTCTTGCAAATGAATTCCCGATCCTTGCAAATGAAATCCGATCCTTGGTTTTGGTTGGGGGAGGTCATTTACAGGGAACCGATGGCGGTTACGTAACCGACGCCGGTCGAGTAGGGACCGATGTTGGTTAGGTCAAAGTTGGCTATTTTTAGTAAAATAGCCAACTTTCCCTCCTTTTCTCCCAAGGGATCAGTTGTGGGCTTGGTCAAGTCATTATTAGGTTCGTTTTGATGCGGGTGAGGGGTGATGAGTCATGGGTGTGGGTCTAGACCAAGTCATAGGTCTTAATTAGGTTAGTTAGGGTTTGGGGTAGTGAGGTGGTGGGGTGAGGGTAGGGTTGGAGATGTGGATTTATTAATTATAAGGTAATTAATAAATAATTTAGTGTGTAAGGTTTAGGTGGTGAGGTAGGGTTAGGTGATGAGGTGGCAGGTGCATCGTAAGATTTGTGTCTACATTATTTAATTAATTAGATTAAATCAATTAGGGTGTATACATACTCCATATCAAAGCATATTATATGGAATACCTTTAACCATAATACCAACATGATTGATGATTCTTTTAGGGAATCTCATGATGCCACTTATTTCATGAGGTTTACGGTGTAGTAAAAATGTTGTTTTGGGTTGATCCTCTTCAACAATTTTTATTCGATTGTAACTAAAAAACCATCCATTAAGGAGAAAATTTCATGGCCTTGTTGTTGAATCAATGATCACATGGATGTCCAAGAAAGGGAAGTTTTCTTTCGAAACACTTTATTGTTATCATGAAAGTCTCAGTATAGATTCTGATCCTTGGGGTTTTCTTAGCAATAAAAACAATATTTGATATCCACTCAGAGTAATCAATATTTCTTATGAAATATGCTTCTAGATGTTTTTATAGCTCTTCTTTGACAAGTAGTACAACCTTAGGATGCATTTTTCTGAGTTTATTTTTTATGGGATTATCTTTCGAATGAACAACAAGATGATAAACCACAAGAGAAGGATCCAACACTAGAATATCCTTATATGAACACTTAAACAAATATTGAAATTATGTAAGGCTATAAATGCTTCAATTTTAGTTTTTTTTAGGATTTAACCAAGTTGCAAGATCTTTGGATTCTTACTCATACCGATGTTGATACTCATAGTGTCTTCTACTAGCATTTTTGATGTACCGAATATCGAATATAAATTTCGTATCCCTATCTGGCTGCCCCGAAGGATAAACATCAAAGTCCACATGGTTTACTTGTGTTTCCGGGGGAGGAGTGATGTTGATTAAATGACCAAGGCCTAATGCTTATAAGAGAGCAGCCCTATGGGTGGGAGAGTTCTTTAACAAATCCAAGAAGGAGATGTGCGAGAAGGTTTTAGTTAAATCATTAATTAAGTCATAGGTGCCTATGGGTTCTACCAGTATTTGTTGACTGTTATCTCATTCTAATGGATAGATTGGAGTAGGTTGGGATGAATAATCCCATGTTCTTGTTATGGTTTCTATGGGTAGCTTGACGTCTAACTCCACTAAACCAACTATCTTAGTTTGAGGTTGAGTTCCTAATTGGGGTGTGACTGGTGGATTTAATGAAGTTGAAGCTTCATGATCATTGTTTCTTGTCATGACACCCTTATTTGTTCCATTAGGATCTAACCTGTTATTGTTAGAATGGTTTGGGAGCGGGTCATTGAAGATCTTGAGGGATGCATTTTGAGGGGAAACTACCCCTGCATAAGTGTTTGGCGTGGGTACTATAGAATTTGCTAAAAACATATCTATAAAGAGTTGTTTTTGATCTTCTGGAAAAATGCTGCATGAATTTATTGTATTCACGACAAGTCCTAGTATCGTGGCCTTGAATCTTGTGGAAGCCACAATATAGATTGGGATTATAGTTTCGAGGTTGTTGATTTAAAATCTGTTGTGACCCAAAATTCTGATAAGGTTGTTGGTTGTTAGAGTTAAAATTTTGAGGTTGTTGCCTTTGGTTTTGACTCTGATATCCAGTTGGGTTTCGATTTGGACTTTGTGTTTTGATATTTTGTCATCATTATTATTTCTATGGTGGATGATTAAAATCCACCACATTGATTGTTGGAGTAAAATTTTTATTTTGCTGATTATTAACAGGTGGCAAAATGTTTACAATGTTTTCCCTTTTAACTTGGTCAGTTACTCCATCTGTTGTAACTCCACGGTTCTTGTTAAGGATCTTAGGTCCTTGATTAGCATTCCCAGATTAGGATAGGCCATGGTGTTTTGATTGGGAGTGGTTAATTTCTTGTTTGTCCCATATATCTTACGACCACTATCTATCGCTGCTTGGTCGATTCGAGAGAACTCTCGAGTACTTCATCGTAAGTTCTTAGTGGGAACTTATGGACTTCTTCCTTTATCTCTCTAGTTGAGAGAATTAAGGAATAAGTCACATAGTTCCATTTGATCCATGTTTGGAGAACTTTCTGATGAGTAGAGAACCATACTCCATCTTTGAATAAAATGAGTAGCGGACTCATTATGTTCTTTTTTGATATGCAAGAACTCCCTGATTCCCGTTCTTAACAATTTGTTCATGTCAAAAGCTTTGATAAAATCAGACAGAGTTGTTTTAATGAGTGTATCAAGGCTTAAAGTATTATGTAATACCAATCATAAGCAATACCTTCTAAGGTTTTAGGGAATATTTTAGTGATAACCCCGTCCCAAGGTAGTAACTCCCACATGGTCAGTGGCATAGGCCTTAATATGTGCATTTGGGTCTCCTTCCCCTTTGTATTTGGGAAAATCAGGAAGAGGTCTTGGAAGCATAACACTTCATATGGTGAAGTCTAGGGGCTCTTTTAAATATTCTGAATAAGTCCCTACTGTGTAGGCCTCGACCATTGATGGGGCTTACTGAGGGGGTTGAGGTGGAATGGGTTGTTGATATGGCATAGCATATGCGTTTATAGGAACATAAGGGAATCCCTGTGGTTGAACGAACATCCTAGGAGAAGAGAACATGTCTCCTTGTGGTGAATTTGAATAAATTTTTAAGTAAGGAGGAGCATTGTTCTGGTACGGGTTGTTTGGTGCCAAGTCAGGAGGTGTCATATTTTCAACTGGAACAACGTTTGAAAATGTGGTCCTAGTTGGTGTTTGCTGTGGGTAACTATAAGGATTTTGAGGAGGCATGCCTAACGTGCCTATTATTGTAAGGAGGTCGACCTGACCGGGGTGATCCGAGGGTTGGGAATTCCTTCTTACCCAAAATATGAATTTTTTTTTGCTTGAGCATGTTCCAACCCTCTAACCTTCTCACTAATGTCTTGTAATGACCTCCATTGGTGAAGAAATAGTGCTTTGTCTTAATGGCATTTTTTCTATAACTTGAGGTTGTAAAGGGGTGTGATACCTTGCTATGAAATGATCGTTACCCTACAAAGCTTCACGAAGGGTATTTCCCATAGGTGGAGGAATGGGGTTTTCTCCTGGAATAGGGTATCAGAATATATTTGTAAATTCCCTATAGGTGGATACATACTTTGGAAGCGTTGTTCACTTTTAGCAAAGTGTGCTAAGTATTCCTCATCCAAGAAGGGGAGTGGATCTAATCACATCGATCTCGTGGTCTAAACAAGACCCAAGGAGATGAAGCAGAGTCCCCAGTAAACATCATATTATTAGAGCCTGATGGCTCTGGCTATTGTGTTTGTGCAAATTGATCAAGCTCCTCAATTGGGAATGAATAACTTGAGCTAGTTTTGTGAGGGGAGTTTGAGATGACAAGTAATTACTTGAATAGTTATTAGCCCATGCAGAAAGTGAGGGTGAATGTTGTCTATTTGTTTGACTATAACTTACTTCTAGACTTGAGAGAGGTTTTCCATATGCATCGTATCCCAACATATTCAGGGGTATATGAATACCCATGGAATAATGGGAAAGAGCGAAGGTGGATAGAAGAAATGAAAACAGAAAGAAGGATATTAGTTTATTCATGTCGGGTTAACCAATTTTGTATGATGGAAAAGTGACATGCGAGCATGGGAATCTACAGTAACTCTTCCTCGCACTGACCTCCCTAGGTCATGTCGAGAAAGCTTGAATGTTGAATGTGAATAGATACAGATAACCTAATCGATAATCTTAAATCCTCAATACGTAATAATGGAATCAGTGAATCTAAGGTGAAGAAGGCTGTCCTAACTTTGAATAGGTGTAACGGTTTGATTGGATATAATGGCTTCTGGAGGTTCCAATCAATGTCGAGCTCCGAGATCCTATTTCTTGGTTGTTGGATACATGGGAAGTGACTGTGGGAGCTTCAGATATATCTCCGCATACAAGGTCATAAAAGTAGTGATAGGTGGTTTAATGGATTTGTAGCTTAAGTATGGGTGGTTTTATGGTCTAGCCTAGAAAATATAAGATTGATTGGCCTCTATGTTTAATATGGAGAACTGTAATATGATATCCGGTGGGAGTGGTGAAGATCTAAATACTAGCGTTCATAAGCCGGTATCAATACTTAACTAATTTGTAGGTCCGTTAGGTTATGGGACTTGGGGATCACAAGCATGAGTTTGTGGTTGTTGTGGACCTATTATTGTCATGTGAAGAATCAATCCCTTCTCCCAACTATCCAATGTAATCGTATGCCTTTTCTGCCTCTACGTTTAGAACTAGAAGTTGTATAATTTTATCGGAGTACCTAACAGGTGTTCTGGCAACTTGAATGCGTAGGCTAGTATCTATTTCAATGAGGAGGTCTCCTACATCAGGCTATGGTACTAAAGGATCACAACCAAATGTTTGTTCTCTTTCAAACCCTTGCACATTCATTCAAATGTTTTATCAAGGTAATCTATAGTTAGGATGGTTTGACCAAAACGTGTAAGCTTTGTCATCTTTGATATTTAATCCTCTTAATTGCTCACTAATTGCTTGTAATTTTGTTTGTTCTTTGAAAGACTCGTATCCTAAGGTCCCGATCTATATCGATAATGTTGTGGGTAAATTTTGCTGAGGTACTATGGGTTCAAATATATACTCTCTAGGCTCTCTAAATCCCGTGATTGTCATACAAAATGATTCAATTTTTAACTAACATTTAATAAAATGATTTCAAAAGAGGTATTTACTCTATGTAAGCATCCTTCTATTTTTGTATTTTCTAATGACGTATTTCAATAAAATTTGAAGAGCAACTACTCTAGTATATTTATAAAATGGACAAAATAATCTAGAAACAAGAATAAAAGAAAACAACATGGCCTCGGTATGGCTATTTTCCCGTGCGATTGTGATCTTATCCTAAATATCTAAGCAACTATATATTTGAATTGAAAAGACTCTTGATCCTACCTCAGAAGTGAGGAATGAATCATACTTTGTCAGAAACTATCAATCCCCACATCTTCCCTGGTGATATTGAGAGCAAATTTTTGACTGAAATGAAGTGATTTACTACTCTATTTGATATGTTGTAACTAGAACTTTAATAGCTCAAACCCGGCATTTACAGAACAATGTTAAATCCAATTGTGTGAGATTTCATCCCCTCAGTGTGATCTCCTCATTCCTTTATGTCCTTGTGAATCCAAAAAGTGTGTATATGATAGTATCAATAGAAGATGGTATTCAAACAATGGCAACTTTGGATATAGACTGAATACAATGCGAGTAGAAGAGAGATAGTGCAAGTGAACGGAGCTTGACTATGCAATTCCTAGTAGGATTTATTACGTGAATACAATACAGTGTACAGAGAGTTTCATAAACTATCCTTGTGATAAAACAAAACTTGTAACTTTAATGGATTCTAGTCTAGAAATGAAGCTATTCTATGCTAAATTGATTGTATGAAGTAGCAATGGAACAAGACTGAAACAAGAAGATTATATGACCTCTAAAATACCAATAATGGAAGAAAAACATGAAACCAACATAATTTTAAGCAAGAAATTGAAAGAATGAATAAGAGAATTGAGAAGATGAGGGGCCATTTTCTTGAAAACAAGTCAGGCTATTTATAACCAATGCATTACCGTGAGGGTAACACCCATTTGATCTCTTCTACAATAAACAAAGGAAAAACACTATTACTAGGGGACCAAAAAAATTAATGCAAGCCAAAGTGGTTGAAGAAACCATGTAAATTTAAAGATTTACATTTGATGAAATCATTTGGGAGGATCTGGAAAATGTGTATAGGATCAAGTTACTTGGCCTCGGGCGGCGGTCACAGACCGCCGCCCGAGCAAAGCGGTAGTTTCGCCACTCGAAGAAAAAATGCAAGAAGAAAAGGGGAAAAAGGGAAAGAAAAGCACGCAGAAGCTGAGTGGGGCATGTGGGATACAAACACATACTTGGCGAGCCTTTCTAGATTCTCGAACACCTGCAAGGAGACCTCAGTATTATCATTGGGGCATGTGTAACATCGTTCGCGCAAAGTGCAAGGTACCCTACAATTTTGGGTACGTACATATTGCCCCCTCGAGAAGCATCTTAGCCACGAAGAGGCATAAAACAATGGATTTGAGTATGGCGGTCCCGAAATGGGGAGTTGAGGGTTATACCCGACACGCCCATGTGCTGAAAGTCACCATCCAAGATCCCATTACCTCGTAAAATGAAAAGGGGACTCAAGTGCGAGATAGATAAAATAAATATAGAAATAAGACTGAATTGACATGAAAAGATGGCTTACCATCTACGCGGTGTTTTAGAACTTACCTCTGTTGGCGTTACGCCGTAAAAGAAGTTTGAAATCAAGTTTAAAGGGCTATTTATATAAAAAGAGGTCATTTTACTATTCATTTACGCGAATTGATTTGATAGTTTTTGAGCTCTAGGACCCACGGTGATGGTTTTTGACGAGAGTATAGTCAAAACGTTCATGTTGAGATAGCGATCATGCCTCTAAGAGTGGAACATCAACCCGTGAAGTCTCAGGTTAGTTCTTCTCGATTTATTGCTTTTAAACCTAAAATGTGGAAATGATGAAATCTTTCTCTTGGGGATCATTTTTGAAAATGTTAGTTTTAAATGTGTCTTTAGGGGGGGGGGCACCCATAGGGTAGGTTTCTTTTTTTGTTAAAAGGGTGTTTTTGCTTGTTTTTAAGCATTTTTAGGGCTTACAACCCATTCGACTTTGCGGGACATAACCGCCGCCCTTGTGTGGTGGTGGTGGTTATGGGACCACCGCCTTAGAAGGTGGCGGTTACGGAACCACCACTCTGCACAGGGCGGCGGTCCATGACAGAGGACAAAAACAATACAAAGTTTAACTTATTTTTGCATGTATAGAATTTTTATGTGTTTTTACTATTTTTTCTAACTAGTTTTCAGTACTAACTCACTCCTTTTTTTGTGTTTTGGGTGTATGTAGAAGAAGGAGGAGTATATTAGATGGAGCCGAGAGAGGGAGTGTGATTGGCTCCCAATAGTGTTAGAGGCACTCTCCTAGGTAGAGCGGGATACTCTCCAGAGGGCTGGTATTTGGAGGATTGCCTAGGTCCCTCACGTTGCACCTATCAGTCACATACTTGTTATCCCCATTTTGAGTTAACGACGAAATGGTTGGATAACCCCTACAAAATTTTCTTAACACTTTTGAGTTTTGATTCTTTATGAGTAAATCGGGTTTTCGGATATCTCATGCATCGGAATATTCATGAGTTAAAACATGCTTTGTGTTGCTTGATTTCCGATTCCCGAATCCCGCTTTATATTGAGCAAGTCCTTTCAAATCGGGTTTTCGGAAGCTTAAGGCATCGGAACATTCGTGTTACAAAACATGTTTTATATGGCATGTTCTCCGATTCCCGAAACCCGCCAAGTATTAAGAAAATCCTTTGTAAATCGGGTTTTCGGAAGTTTAACACATCGGAACATTCGTGTTTCTAGACATGTTTTGTGTTCCATGTTTTCCGACGCTCAAAACCCGAAATACACCAAATCTTTTCCCATCGGGTTTCCGAACTCCTCCAACATGCTGACGTGGCACATGCTAAGCGGTCGGTGCGTTGGCACGTGCGGAGCTGATGTGTATTTATTATTGGTTTTCTTATAAATATGCGGTTTTTACACGTCATTTTCACCGTTCTTAATTTTACACCGTGGATTTTTGCGCATGTTCTCCTGCTCCCAAAACCCGCAAGCTCGCGTTATCATACTGGATCGATTGTTTTCATTTTCACCTGTCTCGATTGGAAGGTATTAATCGTTCCTCCTTTGTTCTTGATTTAAGAAACGTTTTCCGTGTACTTCCTTGCCGATTGTTGAAGATTTTTCTTCCTTATTTCCTCTGAATCGTTTTCGAAAGCGTTTTGGGGTTTTCTAGGGTTTATTTTCTTCTTGCAAATATCAGTTGGTACTGTTCCTTTTGAATTACAATTGTTTGCATGATATTTGGAATATTATCAAAGAAAAAAGGTTTTATATGCAAAAACTCAAAGGAGAAATTCTTTTTGTGCTACCCGGACTTCGGAAGCTGTTTTGCAGGCTTTCCTTAATCTGCCCAAAGTACAGAGAGAGCTCGAAGTTCGGGGTTCCTCAATATTCCGATCTCAACAGTGGGTACCGGGTTCTCAAAAGGTTCCGCCAGTAACACTAAGTGTCGGGTTCCGTCGAAGTTCTGTCAAAGGCAGTGCGTGTCGGGTTCCTCCAAAGTTCCGACACCTTCAGCCTGTCGGGTTCTTTTTATCTTCCGTCACATACCTTCAATCGGGTATTTCAGCGTGCATAGCATCACCAGGGTTTTCCGAGCATCTCTTCATCCGATTTTCTTCATGACAGACCCCGGTCCATCACAAGAGAAGACCGAGAAATCAAGCAGGATGAAATATAAGTTTAAGAAACCAGAATCCCCGTCATATGTTGACTGTAATTACGATATTCGGGATACCGAATTCGGTAATGTTGACATGGACGATTTCTCGAACAGGTGAAAAGTCCTACCAAACCGAATGGATGACCTCTTTAGCAAACAAAGGGCTTACCTTTGCAAAGAAGCTTTCCTCTATCGCCCAATGTCCAGAGTTCATTCTGCCTCGTGCCTCTAACTACGACTCGCTTCTCGCCCGCTAGGAACCCAAAGAGAGAAGTAGTGATCAAGCTAGATGGGATTTATCTTGATGACCTCCTGAAATTACCCAATTTCGAGGAGTATGGGAATTTGAATATGAAGTCAGCCCAGAAAACCTGGGACACTAACCAGGAGAATTGTATAAGAGATGTTAACAAGAAGTTCCTGGCTAAAGCTAAGCCAGCGGTATCCCGATTTCCTAGGACTATTCCTAGGTGTGACTTTATACAAGAGATAAATGATATCATCACACTTCTTAGCCGGGCATTTGGTTTACCAGAGTCAAATCTATTTCACGGATGGATGTACCAGTTCATGGTCACCATCAAGAAGAATAAGCAAGGGATTGACTGGGGAACCTTGATCAGTGATGAGATTGATGCCCAAATGACGACGGTCTTGTCGACGGGAAAATTTTACATGTTCTCGTATGTGGCCTATGCGGCAGCCGGGATGAGGAACTATCCCGGGCTCGATACAAAAGGCAGCAGGATCACAAACCCAATCTACAAGCATTTTCCGCAAATAACGAAGAAGGGGTCTAAGGATCAGTTTAGAAGGGTTAATGATGCCTTTTTCTATGAGAACATCTGCAGACTGAACCCGGGATTGAGAAAAACAAGAGTCTCCGATGAGGCTTGGGCCGAGGTATCTAAATGGGGATGTATCTTCCTACAGTTTAGGAAGTTTACATACATTCGAACAGTGATGTATGCAGGAGAGCCTTTCCGTCTGCCTCGCTATCCTGGGGATAGATTAATTTTGTTGGAATTGGTCAGACAATTGTTGGATTTCCACAAGTTCCAACAGAGCAAGCACAAGGCAGCAGTATCCTTCCCAATTTCTATTGGGAGATATACTTGCTCGACAGCGGCTAAGGCCAAAAATGTCGAATGTGAACTTCAGGAGAAATTAAAGAAGCATATGAAATCTCGGGATGGTTTTGACATCCGAGGAGTGCTTCGGGCTTATGGAGCTCAACATCTGCACAGGCCTGATATTGAGGACATCTGGATTGATCTGCGGGACGAAGTTGCGATACGCAGAAAGGATAATAGTAGGCTTACTATTGATGAAATTCAGACACTGGGGCTTTCTGATTTGCCAGATGGCACTGCAGATAATGAAAGTGTGTTGGATATGTCCTATGATGGGCTTAACGAAGATCGATACATTTTTCCACCTATTGATTGGTCAGTTACTGAGAAAGCCTCTATCACCGATAGGTCAGCCCTAATATTGGCTCGTACGAAGAAATGGCTTTCTTCTTGGGGGATGAATTTCAATGATGACAAGTTTCCCAAATTGGCTGCTTTAGAGGTGGGGCCCTCCCAACAGGAAAAGGGCAAAGAATCTTCTGGGGGGCCTATAAAAATCAGGATTCCTAGGAGGAGGAAAGAAAGACAAATCTCTTCAATTGTTTCTCCAGCTGAAACGGTGGTTGTGCCAGAATCACCAACGTCACCAGAAAAAGAAGAAATTAATGTGGAAGAGGAAGGAAGTCAAATCTTGATTCCATCATCTGTTGATAGTCAGACCAAAGAAACTTTGTCTCTTGCAACCCAGGGTTTGGAGTCTGAATCTGTGCCTGCCCCTCAACAACCACTCCAATCTCCTCAATCCCCATTCACTTCTTCAAGTATGGCAGGCATTTTCTCTGGTCTCTCTCCCCTCTCTACTGGAACCCAAATAATTACCAGCTCGCCACAACCTGTGCCTCTCTTTGTTGCACCTACTACCACGTTGATTACTGTTCCCCCTCCAATAGTAGAATCTTCTCCTCTTGAGAGTAGATTACTAGTTACTACAACATCAGCAGTTCCTTCTGATACTCCACAATGGTTACTTGAGCAAACTCCCAGGAAGAGGAAGGTGATTGTACCCCTACCACCCCTTGATTTTAGCTCACTCAAGACTTCTACTGCGAAATCAGCCAAGAAACCCAAAACAGTTTCAAGAGTTTTGGTAGATGCTTCAGGAGATAAGTTCGCAGAGATCGCCACTCCCTCAGCTGACAAAACTAGGGATGATGTAACAGCTGCTGATTATCAGATCACCAAGGTGGCTCTAGGGAAAGTAACAACAGAAGGAGCGCAACAAGATGCACGGGCTTCCATAGACGTGCTGTGCCAAAAGTTGAAAGAAACAAAGATCAGCAGAGATGAGTTTAAGAAAAAAGTGGAGCAGTTGACAGAGGTTTTGATTAAACTCTCAACACCCCTGGAATCCATACCATCTGCTTCTGCTTCTGCCGGATTCGATTTCTCATCGGTGCCTACGATTGAGAAGATTACCAGAAAAGGAAGAGTGGTTAATGAATGGATCCAAAAGTTGCTCCAACAAGGGAAGGAAGTAATTCAAGACGTGGTGAAAGTTCATCAGTCCTTGGCAGAGATTCAGAAGGAAGGAGAGAAGATGGATGAGGAATTCACTGAAGAACTTGGACAGCTTGATTTGACTTGTGAAGCTCTCCAAGTGCTAAAGCAAATACCAGCACATCTCTTGGTAGAAGAAGGCGTTCTTCCACATACAGATAAACACTTTCAGCTGATCAAGGGCATTAAGTTCAGAGTAAAGATTCTCAACGAAGCCTGCAGCAAGTTGAGAGAATCAAGGGATAAATTGATCGATGGGAAAAGTGATCTGGAGGAAGAATTGCTAAAGATTTGTCCAAAGATGTCGGTTGGGAAATCAAGTGCCCTATCAGCAGATGATCTCTTCAAACAAGTTCAAGAGATTATTCAGCATGAACCTGTAGATGGATTCGACCTTGAAGTCATTGGTCAGTTTGTGAGGATTGAGCATACGTTGGAGGCCTTAATAAAGCTCAGCAAGAGGTTAAAAAAGCTTCCCGGCGGTGCCAGTGATATCCATGAGACTTGCGAAATGTGGAATGATCTTTCCACTGCACCTGAGGAAAACGAAATGCAAGGCATTATTCGGAAGTTCCAGGAGTTCCGGAACAAACAGTCTCAGCTGGAGGAAGAGAAAGGAGAAGAATCAAAAGATGATGACTCGGATTGAGCTCCAGCGTCTCATGTCATTTCTATTTTTAGAATGACACATCTTTTATTTCCATTTTGTCATTATTTTTAATTCAGACTTCGACTTGATCTCCTGCGTGAGAATCATGCAAAGCTGAAACTCTAGTTAGCATGCTACTTTTCAGGATCTGGCCTATTTTGGCTCTGATTCTCTTGTTATAAATAAGGGATGCTTGTGCATTCAAAAGGGTCGAGAATTTTTTGAGCATTAAGAGGCTATTGGAAAGGAGAAAAACTTTGTGTTTTCTTTCAATCATTTTGAAGAATAGAAGTTGATATTGTTTTACAGACTTTGTGTTGTGAAATATATCTTATTTAAGATATTGTTCTTATGTTCATGATCTTAGAGCTATTCTTTGCATAAAATCTCAGTGTTTCTAATTATCTCGGACACTATATTTGTGATCTAAAACTCGTATGATTATTTCGTGCTCTGTGTTTACTCGAAAGAAAATACGTTTCTCCCATTTCTTTTCTACCGTGCTTCTTTCACTGTAATAGTTTCTAACCTATTTCACGTACGAAAGCAATATCCTTGAATCGTGTGAATGTGGATTTCGGGATTTCATCCCAACCCCCAATGGTTAGATTAGTGTGAATATTGTATATATTATTTACTGTGTTTTAGATTAGCAATAAACAGGCAGCCTCACCTGTCTTTGAGGAGGGATTAAATCTCATGTATCTTTGAACCTCATATTTTGGTTTGACAAAATATCCAACCAACAATACTGTGTGAATTATTTTCATACTGGGATGTGGATCGGAACACCTTCAAATTACCAGAGTTAGGGGTGAGTGGTCCATCACCCCGAGGATGTTTACCATATAATGGGGGTTTTGATCCTTGGTGGCGACTATCTCTTAAGACAGCAATATCTAGATCACAGTGGTTCGGTGGGCCACCTATATGGGAGATGCAAAGCATCAATGGGATCAAAGAAGGGCGTGAGGATCCACTTTATTATTGAGTCAAACATTCCTTGCTCCAAGGCCATCATGGGCATCCTTGCATCTAGACTGATTGGGGATAAGGGAGAGAACATCCTCTTATATTGCTGGGCCCCTATTATCGCACAGATTGAGGGCCATGGATGTGTCTACACTTGGGGATAAGATATCCTCGGGACTACCTACCATGACTTATACAGGTATTTCAATTATAGGGACTGTCACTGAGCCACCCGAATCTTGTCATGAGTTAGGTGTATGAGCATATCACAACATACGGGAGAGGTGTAGAGGTGGAGGATCCCAGGGCTTTCAGAGCAGCAAGGTGGATGGGGATGACAATTCTTAGTGCACCCCACTAGCCGGTGGCTTCCCGACCACCGCAGCGACACGCAGGCCACTCCTTTTCGAGCCATGGAAGGGGTATGGGGAGAGAAACGCTGTTAGACCACCACCACGGTTGATAAATAGGGTGGGGAAGCTGGAGATCCACCCCTTTAACAGAGTACCACATCAGGCAATGGAAGGGGTATGGGGAGAGGAAACTGTTACTTTGATTTCCTGTTAGACCACCACCCGAGTTGATAAATAGGGTGGGGAAGCTGAGATCCACCCCTTTAACAGTACCACATTAGTTTGGCCTCCCCTATAGTGACATGCTTCCTCTAGTGGTGCTAGTGTATATATCTATCCGTGAGGCTTGGGGAGGTCCTAGAGGTCGGGGTTGGACTATTGTTACTCTTGGTACTCCTATTTAGGCTAGGAGGGTGGTATATACACGAGGGAGAGCCGATGCGCCTCAGGCATCCTTACTGCCGATTACCGCTAGTCTCGCTCATAGTAGTGATGAGCCCATTGATGTGGACTCCGAGTCTGAGGAGTTCAAAGTGGGGAGAGACCGAGGAGGACATAGAAGACATGGAGATCGCTGAGACAGGTGGGGGATGATAGTGATCCCGAGTGGCATGACACTCAGGAGATCCTACAGAAGAGAGGGTGGAGCAGAGCGTAGAGAGGGTGACTCTGGTTTGAGGAGTTTCCCTCTCGTGATTTAGGTGGGGATGGCAAGTCTTGTTATCCAAAATTCACCCCAAGGTAATTTTGATAACATGCATCAAATTCTTTAGTCCCAAGTAGTTATATTGATTCAGGGTGAAAGGTCATGTTTCTAGGGTCCCCTCATATTTTCTAACTCCCCTGTCCAAGTAGAGGAGAGCAAGTTCTGAGAAAATGTAAAAAATTGCAAAAACAAGCTCGGGCCAAGAAAAATCACGAAAAATGGCTAAGTCCTAGTCCAGGCGGTCCTTAGGACAGTTGGGACAAAAGGGCGCGAACCGCCAAAATGCTTCCGGGCGATCACAAGGCAGACAATTGGGACATCCAGGCCAAAGGGACGCGCGGGACGCGGAAATCCGAACTGCCGGCATAGTTGGAAAAATTGACTAACTATTAAACAGCAAAGTGATGCCTGGACATCCCCTGGGAAATTAGTACGTGAACCGGCCGGATCGGTCGAAATGAGTCAAGGCAGCCCGGAACAGCTTGGGCGGGGTACGCTGGCACGCGAACCGGCGGATTGGCGAAATGAGAACTTTCACCGGGACACGCGGGACAAAGGGCGCGAACCGGCCAACCAGCGAATCGGGAAAATTTGTCCCAAACGGCCCGAAAGCAAATGGGACATCCGGGCATGCGAGTACATGAGCCGTCCGATTCTCATAGCCAAAATGGGAAATTTCAGCACTGTGCCAAGTGGGACAAAGGGACGCTACGGACGTGGATAAACCGAAAGGAGCCGAAAGCCAATCAGATCACGCCACGTGTCACCGGCAGAAAAGGGACATGGAAGCCCATTTCGGGCGGTTCGGAAGAATTTGTCCCGCACAGCACTGGGACATTTGGGACAAAGGGACGCGTGGGACGCGAAAAGCTGAAGCGGCCGAAGGCAGAGGAGAAAAGTCAACATTTGACCCGTGGAACTTCAAACGGCCATAACTTTTGACTCCGAGCTCCGATTTTCACAAAATTGGACTTTCTGGAACGAGCACGACGTCCTCTATGCCACAAAACTAGATTTATTATTTTTAGTCAGGGTAGATATATTAAAATTAAGGAAACGTGTTCGGCTCCAGCCAATGAATGCTCATTCCCGTCAAATGACAGAAAACGCCTGCCAGACCCAAAATAGCTGCCTACACTCAGAAGGCCATAACTTTTGTATTTCTCAACAAAATCGCACAAAATTGGTACCGTTGGAATTGTGGTTCTGAGCCCGATGCATAGAAATCAATAAATTCTAGATTTGATCAGAAATTGATTGAGATTTTTAAGGAAACGTGGCCGGGTTCAGAATAGTGTTTTATTTGGTAGCTGGGAGTGCAATTAAGAGGCATGGTCATCATTCTTTCTCTGCTGCAGCACATGGGACAGTATGGGGAGCCTTTTGCAAGTAATGTACAATCATTTCACTCAATTTAATGCCTCTTACAGGTGGTTGAAGGATAGATTTCGGGATTTCCATTTTCCCTTCTCTTTTCCTTCTCATTTTTCTATAAATTGGAGTGTTGGGCTCATTGTAAAAGAGAGAGTTTTTGGGTAGCAAAGCTCTGCCAAAATTGCTTTGTGAAGCTAGTGTGTTGCAGGCCCTTGTAGTGGACTCCTTGCATGGTGATCCAGGCCCTTATCTTGTAATAGACTGAACTGTGCATACCAGGAAGCAATAAAATACAAGTTTGTGGATGTATCTTCCCCTGCTGTGTTTTCTTGCATTCTTCTTGCCCTTTTATCTTTCCACAAGAATATTGTGTCTATTATTATGTTCTTGCAGGAATTCATTAACATTGTGTATGCTTGGAATATTGTTGTGAATGCATTTTGCTAGATTATGGTGAACTGTCATCACCTCTTCTAGTGTGCACTTTCCCTCTGTATTTCACACATTTGGAGACTACTCTCACACCCTCCTTTTCTGGTGTATCACCGCTTTAGTGTAGGATTTCATTTTATGCATTCTCTCTCCCTGGTCCCTTGGAAATTTAGATTAGAATAGTTAGCTTATCCTGCATTAGAGTAGATTGTGGCAGGTAGTTTAGGAGCAAGAACCAGCTTTCTCTAGAGGTCTATCTCAAGTAGCAAGTCCCACAACTTGGAGATAGTACCCATGTTATCCAATCACACTGTGAGTTCAAATATATGCACAGGGGTGCTGTGATTCGGTGATAACAAGTCTGTTGCAGCAGCCGTCACATTGCCCTAGATTTGGGTGAGGGGCACTAGTCAGTGGCAGGAATGGATCCTAGAGATCCTTCTTGGAGGCTTGGAGATCTGAGTGAGTTGTCACTCTTCTCTTGAAATTTGTTTTAGTTAGAGTTGTCCTAGTTTGTTGTTTCTCTTTGTTTTGTTTGCTCTTGGTTTTATCATTGATCATTTTCTAACTTGTTTTCTCCTTTGTTTGCAGTGACTGCTGATGAGTGGTGAGACTTGATTCATCGAGTGTGTGCTGATACCTTCCTTTTCCCCTTGAGAAGACTCGTGTTGAGATTTCCGTGGATGTGGGGGAACCCTCGCAGTGCATTAGGCACACCAATGTTTTTTCCTTTGTATGGCATGTGGAGAAGATCATGACTTCTCTTTGCACTGAGGTAGATTGATATAGGACAACCAAGCTCTTGATGAGGAGGAGCCATTCTCATAGTGAGACAACAACTACTGGTCATGACCACGAGCCCTCAGTACATTCGAGCACCGGCATAGCCGAGTCCTAGGCATGGTCGTGCACCCTCTAAGGGATCCCATAGGGATTGAGAGACCATTTTGTAGCATTTTTTCATATGTCTATACGAGTGTTTTTGTACTTTTTGAGCTCATTGAGAATTTTGACCATGCCTAGTGCATGATGGCATTGTATATGAACCCTGATATATATATATATATATCTTTTTGGATCTAGACTCTTGGCATCTAGAATTTCGTGACTTGTTTCCACATGTGTACTTAGATATTTTTAGAATACTTTATTTTCATGTTTTCAGAATGTATGCAATGGATAACAAATGATAGTAAATAGAATGTTTTACTCTGTATGTTTTTGTAATGCTGATATGAGATGATACTAACATATGGTAGTACTAAACTTTTGAACTCTTTGGGCAATGTTTGTAATTTCTTCTTATGTTGGAAAAACGTGATGAATGCATAGTGATAAAGAGATGAACTTGCCCCAATCCCAAATCCACATAACTAGTAAGATGCGAGGGCTCAACACCAAGAGTTAGGAAGGGCACAAGTTGTATGAGTTTGATTGAATGGAATGATCAGAGACAAACAAACCAGTAACAAGAACCAAATTTGGACCTACACACCCACCCTACTTAGAACTACTACCACGCTTAGAAGGCCACTTAATTTCCATTTTATCTAGACTTAGATTTATAAATGGCAACTTGGTTGACAAAATATGGTTTTGAGGATTTGATCTCTTTGGAATTTGGATATTTGGATATTTGCTTTCTCTTAATAGAATTTGATTTGTGTTTTTAGCATACCAAGATTTGTTAATTTGTGTGACTAGACCCCCCACACCCTGCCTCATGCCACCAGTAAGAAGCATGAGTTTGTCACCAAAGGTAGGATATGGGCGAGTAAGAGAACTTATTTCCTTTCACAACATCACACCACCAGAAGAGATGTGGGATTATCACCAAATGTTGATGGGGCAAAGAAGTGTGTAAAATAAAATATTTTGTTTGCTTGGTGATTTTGATTTTATTTGATTTTGACATTTCTGATCTATGAATTTGGGATATCCTTTCATTCCAAGAGATTTAAGAGGGATAGATGTGACACCAAGAAGCTTCTAGAATAGACCGTAGGAAAGGAAAACTTCACCTAGTAGAAAGAAAGAGAAAAGCCAAGTATGCAGGCCTTGGTATGGTTTCCGTCAATGTTTGTCTGTCGAATTTGATGAGAAGATTTGAAATTTTTGATGATGTTTGAAGAGATGTGATTTGAATGCTTTTGCCAATATTTCTAGAAATTTGTAACAAATTGTTTAAGAGTAAGCTCCTAGACTACCATTTTTATGAAATGGACAGAATGAAGCAGCTAAAAGACTAATGCAATGTAGGTAGCTATAATGTATTAGTAATGACTTTGATGTTTTATGCGTAAAACCGCTTAAGATGCAAGGAATTGATAGTTTCACCAAATTCCTCACCTTCTAGCGTACACAAAAGATACGCACCATTTCCATAGTCCTTCATGACTCGATATGGGCCCAACCATTTGGGCTGGAACTTCCTTCCTTTGCCAATTTTCTTATCAATCTAGCTGTCTAGTCTTAGAACTAGATCTCCTTCATATATTTCTCGCTCATAGAATTTTTTTGTTGTACCGCGGCACTTCCTGGGTCCAAGATAGGCTATGTGTCGCTGTTCGTAATTTAACCTAGCCTCGTCAAGGCTTTCCAGTTGAGAGAGGTGTGCCTCCCTGTAAGTTTCTTCATCCAAAATCCCTTGTAATGGGATACAAAGACTGGGTATTTCAACCTCAAGTGGGAGAACTAGCTTCGCTCGAATACCAACGAGAAAGGAGTTGCTCCTGTTGGTGTTCTTATTGAGGTTTGATGGGCCCATAAGGCCGGATATAGTTTTAAATGCCAATCTCACTTGTTCTCCTTGACCATTTTGAGGAGAATAGCTTTTAACGTTTTGTTTGTCGCTTCGGCTTGCCCATTGGCTTGAGGGTAGTAAAGAGAGGCTATGTGATGGTTTATCTTGAACTTGCTACATAACTCACAGACTTTGTCATTTTTAAAGGACATGCCATTATCTGAGATAATGACTTGTGGGACACCATACCTGCAAATAATTTGATTCAGAATGAATTTGGCAATTACTAAGCTTGGTACAGTGGTGAGAGGCATGGCCTCCACCCATTTGGTAAAATATTATGTGGCTGTAATTATAAAATTATGGCCATCGGTTGATGAGGGAGAGAATTTCCCTATCAAGTCCATCCCCCACGTGGAGAAGGGCCACGGGGTCACTATTGGTTACAAGGATTGTGCTGGCATGTGAATCTCATGAGAGAATTCTTGGCATTTATGGCACTTATGTACAAATTCCACTACATCATGCTCGAGAGTGGGCCAAAAATAGCCCATCCGATGTATTTTGCGAGTGGTGGCATGACCACCAAAGTGGCCTCCACATATCCCACTATGGGATTCATGAAGAATCTTCTTGGATTCTTCTATGTCGACACATCTTAGAAGCATGTCATGTCAAAGGCTTTACGATAGAGTACTTGGTCTAAAACAACATATTTAGCGGTAATAATGCGTATCTGCCTTCTTTATTGTGATGTGGCACCTTCCAGGTATGTATGGTCAATGATAAAATTGATGATATTAGTATACTGGGGACATGTAGAAATGGGGGGCCTGGTTTCGACGAAGCATAAACTCATCAAGAAAGTCTAGATTTACCACTCCTCCATCTAGTGGATTTTCAGCTAACCAACCGCCTGCAATGATTTATCCCTTAACGGGTTTTTGGTTTATGAATGTTAACTCAAATTCTCCCATTAAGGTTATGAAACACCCAACCCTTTTAGATAAAGATCCTTGTGTGAGAAATGTTCATAAATGGTTTGTCTTTACAATGACCCTTGTTTCTTGGTTTAACATGTAATGTCTTAAATGTTTTTTTGTAAACATTATGGCAAGGCATTCTCTCTCTGCCTATTTATAACGTGTTTCATAATCGAGAAATGTTTGACTAATGAAGTAGACCACGTGTTCTCATTTATCATTGCCTTCTTGAGCTAGCATGCAAGCGAGTGAGACATGAGTGGCTCACGAGTATAGGATCAAAGGGCGGTTTGGTTTGGGAGGCATTAGCATGGGTGGAGACAACAAGAAGCATTTAACTGCTTCAAAGGCCTTGTTGCATTCTTTAGTCCAATCAACACTATAATCTTTCTTCAATAGATTATTGATTGGATGAATGGAAAAACTTAGATCTAGGATGAACTCCGTAGATTACACTGAGTTTCCCAAGAAATGATCTGATTCTAGACTCGTCCAATGGTGGGATCATTTTAAGAATAGCCCGTATTTTTGTTAGATCAACATCAATCCCTCATGAAGATATAATGTAGCCCAGAAGTTTGCCTCCTGTCACACCAAACACACACTTCTCTGGATTTAATGTGACGTCATATTCAATTAATCATGAGAGGATGATACAGAGCACTTCTAGATGATCATAGTGTTTCTTGGCTTTGGCCAAAAAGTCATCCACATAGGATTCCACAATTTTATGGATAAGATTGTGGAATATATAAGTCATTGCCCCCGATACGTAGTGCTGGCATTCTTAAGAACAAATCACATGACAATGTAACAATAAGTTCCCAGGAGTTATGAATGTAGTTTTAGCTTGATCCTGTTCAGATATTTTAATCGATTGTACCTAAGAACCCATCTACGAGGGACAAATAGAGTTTCAAATCTAGTTTGTTACATCAACGATAATGTCAATGGATGGTAATGGGAAGTCATCCTTGTGACAAGCTTTGTTAATATCCCGAAAATCTATGTAAATGCGTATCTTCCCATTTTTTTTAGAACGGGAATGATATTAGATATCCATTGTGAATAGTCAATGGGCTTGATGAATCCCACTTGGAGAAGTTTTATTACTTCCTCTTTTACCGTGAGAGCCACTTTTGGCTTCATTGGTCTTGACTTTTGTTTAATTTTCTTCGCATCTGGTTTAGTGAGAAGATTATGTATTGCAAATTGTGGTGAAATGCCCATCATTTCTTTATAATTAAATGTAAAAGCCTTTTGATGTTATTTGAGGACTTGGGTGTGTATTTCTATCACCTCCGGAGTTAATGAGGATCCCAACTTTAAAATTCTTGGTTCTTCCTCTGTTCCAATGTTTATGTCAATGTTTTCTTCTATCAAAGAAGCGTTACCTTCTTAAAATTCAAGTGGGACTGGGGGTAGCTCCAAGATTTCTCTATTTTATATCTCGTAGATATTGAGATCCTTCTGTGGAGGAGACTTTACCATGGGATTTCCAAAGTAGGAAGAGGAATGTGGTATTAGGGAAAGATCGACTATACGGTGAGCAAGGTGTAGCTCTGCATAGGCGTTTAGATATTCAAGAGTGACCCTATCGTCATCAAAGTGACCCATGATAGAAAAATCATCCTCAACTTCTCTATAAGCTAGTAGTGAGTTTGTTGGTATTTTACACACTAATGGTTCGGTACAAAGTGATACCGTGAAATTTGTATCCTCTAACTTGATATTTGGGGTGAAATGGGAAGTTGGGGTTGCTATCAAGTCTGTGAGAAGGTTCTGCTCTTGTGGGATTGCTTCAATTGATATGAAGTTAAATCCCCTACTTAGATCTAATATTGCTATTTTATAGAGCTGTAAGTGCTCAGCTCTAGTTTCATATACCTCAGAGACTTGGTTTGCAACTAATTGCGAGTCTCCTAGCACTTTAATGTCATTGACACCCATTCTTTTGGCTAGGATGAGGCCAAGGAGGAGAGCTTCGTACTCATCCCCATTATTTGTACATTCAAAGTTTAATTTAAAGGTGAAAGGTAGGATCTTTCCCTCAGGTGAAGTAAAGATCACTCCCACCCCAGCTCCAAAGTGACATCTAGCTCCATCGAAGTGGAGAGTCCAATAGTTTCTTAGAAAAATGGATGTTGGGATATCTCATCATATCTATTTCTTCGCTTGGGTTACCTATACCATAAAAATTTCACCCGATGGAAGAGAAGAAATTCACGGGGTGTGTCCCATACACATGGAATAAAACTGTAGGAGAATAGGTAAGTCTTTCTCCAACAACTCAATAATTTTTGCGGTAGTCCCTAGTGATATTGTTTTTATAACATTGGTCTCACTTTTGAGTACTAGAATGTCCTCAGCTAGATTTGAAATTTCCAACTCAGTGGTGGGTATCAACTTTTCTTTTGGTTGTGAATTAGTTAGTTTGACAAGATGGTTTCTTTGGAAGTTCAAACTCGGAGTGAATACCTGGTCTTTTCTTTAAATCAGCTAGGTGTATATCGAAGGGTTTTGGGTCACCTTGTGCCACAAATATTTTCCCTAAGTGTAGAAATATTATTTCTTGGAATAATGTGGAAGGGATTGCCTTCATGCGGTGTATCCATGGCCGACCAAGGATCATATTATAATTGGTTTCCTGATCTATAATATAAAGCTCAGTGAGGACCGTCTTGGGTCCTAAAGTGACTGGTAAAACTATGGTTCCAATCAAAGTGGCTTTGAGGCTGTCATAACCTCTTAGCGTATTTTACGTTGTGGAACAGTTTGTCTCTATATATCCTAACTTTAGAAGGAAAGCAAAGGGGACTATGTTAACTACTGCCCCATCATCAACCATTACACATTTAACATAATTATTGTAGACCCAAACCTATAAATGTAAAGTTGCATCACCTCTTCATGTAATTTCAGTGTCTGTTGGCATTTTGCTTATATCGAATATAAATTCCGTATCCCTATCTAGCTGCCCCAAACGATAAACGTCAAAGTCCACATGGTTTACTTAAGTTTCTAGGGGAGGAGTGATGTTGATTAAATGACCAAGGCCTAATGCTTCTAAGAGAGCAGCCCTATGGGCGGAGAGTTCCTTAACAAATCCAAGAAGGAAATGTGTGAGAAGGTTTTAGTTAAATCATTAATTAAGTCATAGGTGCCTATGGGTTTTACCAGTGTTTGTTGCCTATTGTCTGGTTCCAATGGATAGATTGGAGTAGGTAGGGATGAATAATATCATGTTCTTGTTATGGTTTCTATGGGTAGCTCAGTGTCTAACTCCACTAAACCAACTATCTTAGTTTGAGGTCGAGTTCCAAACTAGGGCGAGATTGGTGGATTTAATGAAGTTGAAGCTTCATGATCATTATTTCCTATCATGACAACCTTATTTGTTCCGTTAGGATCTAACTTGTTATTGTTAGAATGGTTTGGGAGCGGGTCATTGAAGATCTTGAGGGATACATTTTGAGGGGAAACTACCCCTACATAAGCATTTGGCATGGGTACTACAAAATTTGCTAAAAACATATCTATAAAGAGTTATTTTTATCTTCCGTAAAACGCATGAATTTATTGTATTCATGACAAGTCCTAGTATCGTGGCCTTGAATTTTGTGGAAGCCACAATATAGATTGGGATTATAGTTTTGAGGCTGTTGATTTAAAATATGTTGTGACATGAAATTCTGATAAGGTTGTTGGTTATTAGAGTTAAAATTTTGAGGCTATTGCCTTTGGTTTTGACTCTGATATCCAATTGGGTTTCGATTTGGAATTTTTGTTTGGAATTTTCGTTGTTTTTGTTTCCGTGGTGGATGATTAAAATCCATTGCGTTGATTTGTTGGAGTGAAATTGTTATTTCATTGATTATTAATAGGTGGTGAAATGTTTACAATGTTTTCCCTTTTAACTTGGTCAGTTACTCCATCTATTGTAACTCTGCGGTTCTTGTTAAGGATCTTAGGTCCTTGATTAGCATTCTCGGTATTAGGATAGGCCACGGTGTTTTGATTGCAGTGGTTAATTTCCAATTTTTCCCATATAGCTTACGACCACTATCTATCACTACTTGGTTGATTCAGAGAGCACTCTCAAGTACTTCATCGTATGTTCTTATTGGGAACTTAAGGACTTCTTCCTTTATCTCTCTATTGAGAGAATTAAGGAATAAGTTGCATAGTCCCATTTGATCCATGTTTGAGGCACTTGCGATGAGTAGAGAATCGTACACCATCTTTGAATAAAATGAGCATCGACTCATTATGTTCTTGTTCGATATGCAAGAACTCCATGATTCTTGTTCTTAACAATTTTTTCATGTCGAAAGCTTTGATAAACTCATACACGACTTGTTTGAATGAGTGTATCGAGGCTTCAGGTATTCTATAATACCAATCAAGGGCAATACCTTCTAAGGTTTTAGGGAATATTTTAGTGATAACCCCGTCCCAAGGGAGTAACTCCTATATGGCTGTGGCATAGGCCTTAATGTGTGCATTCGGGTCTCCTTCCCCTTTGTATTTGGGAAAATCGGGAAGAGGTCTTGGAAGCATAACACTTCATATGGTGAATTCTAGGGGCTCTTTTAAATATTCTGAATAAGTCCCTACTACGTAGGCCTCGACCATTGATGGGGCTTGCTAAGGGGGTTGAGGTGGAATGGGTTGTTGATATGGCATAGCATATGCATTTGTAGGAACATAAGGGAATCCTGTGGTTGAATGAACATCCCAGGAGAAGAGAACATGTCTCCTTGTGGTGACTTTGAATAAATGTTTAAGGAGGAGCATTGTTCTGGTACAGGTTGTTTGGTGCCAAGCCGGGAGGTTTCATGTTTTCAACTGGAACATCGTTTGAAAGTGCGGTCCTAGTTAGTGTTTACTGTGGGTAACTATAAGGATTTTGAGGAGGCATGCCTAACATGCCTGTTCCTATAAGGAGGTCGACTTGACTGGGGTGATGCAGAGGGTTGGGGATTCTTGCTTGCCCAAAATATGAATTTTTGTTTGCTTGAGCAAGTTCCAACCCTCTAACCTTCTCAGCTAAGGCTGAAATGACCTCCATTGGTGAAGAAATAGTGCTTTGTCTTAATGGCGTTTATTTTATAGCTTGAGGTTGTAAAGCGGTGTGATACCCTACTATGAATTAATTGTTACCCTACCAAGCTTCACTAAGGGTATTTCCCATAGGTGGAGGAATGGGGGTGTTCTCCTTGAATAGGGTATCAGATTGTAGTTGTAAACTCCTTATAGGTGGATACATACTTTGGAAGTGTTGTTCGGTTTTAGAGAAGTGTGCTAAGTATTCCTCATCCAAGAAGGGGAGTAGATCTGACTATCTACGATCTCGTGGTCCGAACAATACCCAAGGAGATGAAGAAGAGTCCCCAAGTAAATGTCATATTATTAGAGCACGATGGCTCACGGTTGTTGTGTTTGTGCAAATTGATCAAACTCCTCAATTTAGAATGAAGAACTTGAGCTAGTTTTGTGAGGGGAGATTGAGATGACAAGTAATTACTTGAATAGTTGTTAGCCCATGCAAAAAGTGAGGGTGATGGTTGTGTATTTTTGACTATAACTTGCTTCCCGCACCTAAAAGAGATCTGCCATATGCATTGTATTCTCGACATTTTCGGGGGTATATGAATACCCGTAGAATAATGGGAAAGAGCGAAGGTGGATGGAAGAAATGAAAACAGAAAGAGGGATATTAGTTTGTTCACATCGGGTTCACCAATTTTGTCTGATGGAAAAGTGACATGCGAGCATGGGAATCTACAACTCTTCCTTGTACCCAACCTCCCGAGGTTGTGTTGAGATAGCCATGAATGTTGAATGTAAATATATATAGATAAGCTAATCGGGTAATCTTAAATCCTTAATTCGCAATAATGGAATCTGCGAATCTATGGCAAAGAAGGGCCTCCTAACTTGAATTGGTGTAATGTTTCGTTCAGATATAATGGCTGCTCAAAGGCTCCAATTAATGTTGAGCTCTCACGAGATCCTATTTCTTGGTTTTTGGATACATGGGAAGTGACCTATCGGAGCTTCGTATATATCTCCAGATAAGGTCATAAAAGTAGTGATAGGTGGTTTAATGGATTTGCGGTTTAACTATGGGTGGTTTTCTGGTCTAGCCCAGAAAATATAAGATTGATTGGCCTCTATGTTTAATAGGGAGAACTGTAATATGATATCCGGTGGGAGTGGTGAAGATCTAAATACCAGCGTTCATAAGCCGGTATCAATACTTAACTAATTTGTAGGTCCGTTAGGTTATGGGACTTGGGGATCACAAGCATGAGTTTGTGGTTGTTGTGGACCTATTATTGTCATGTGAAGAATCAATCCCTTCTCCCAACTATCTAGTAATCGTATGCCTTTTTGCCTCTACGTTTAGAACTAGAAGTTGTATAATTTTATCGGAGTACCTAACAGGTGTTCGCAACTTGAATGCGTAGGCTAGTATCTATGTCAATGAGGAGGTCCCCTGTGTCATCTTTGTGGTACTAAAGGATTGTAACCAAATTTCTATTCTCTTTTGAACCCTTGCAATCATTCAAATGTTTTCTCAAGGTAATCTATAGTTAGGATGGTTTGACCAAAACGCGTGTAAGCTTTTTCGTCTTCGATATTTAATCCTCTTGATTGCTCACTAATTACTTGTAAGTTTGTTGTTTCTTGAAAGACCCGTATCCTAAGGTCTTGATCTATATTAGCTAATGTTGTGGGTAGATTTGGTTGAGGTACTATGGGTTCAAATATATACTCTCTAGGCTCTCTAAATCCTGTGATTGTCATACAAAATGATTCAATTTTTAACTAACATTTAATAAACTGATTACAAAAGAGGTATTTACACTATGTAAGCATCCTTCTATTTTTGTATTTTTTAATGACGTATTTCAATGAAATTTGAAGAGCAACTACTCTAGTATATTTATAAAATGGACAACTAATCTAGAAATAGAATAAAAACAATCAACATAGCCTGGTATGGCTATTTGCCTGCATTTGTGATCTTATCCTAAATATCTAAGAAGCTATATATTTGAATTGAAAATACTCTCGATCCTACCTTAGAAGTGAGGAATGAATCATAGTTTCTCAGAAACTATCAATCCCCACAATTTCCCTGGTGATATCGAGAGAAAATTTTTGACTGAAATGAAGTGATTTACTACTCTATTTGATATGTTGTAACTAGAACTTTAATAGCTCAAACCCGCATTTACGAACAATGTTAAATCTAATTGTGTGAGATTTCATCCCTCAGTGTGATCTCCTCATTCCTTTGTGTCCTCGTGAATCCAGAAAGTGTGTATATGATAGTATCAACAGAAGATGGTATTTGAACAATGGAAGCTTTGGATATAGACCAAATACAATGCGAGTAGGAGAGAGATATCGCAAGTGAACACAACTTGACTATGTAATTCCTAGTGGGATTTATTGCAGGAATACAACACCATGAGTTTCGAAACTATCCTTGTGATAAAACAAAACCTGTAACTTTAATGGATTCTAGTCTAGAAATGAAGCTATTCTATGCTAAATTGATTGTATGAAGTGGAAATGGAACAAGACTGAAACAAGAAGATTATATGACCTCTAAAATACCAACAATGGAAGCAAAACATGAAACTAACAGAATTCTAAGCAATAAATTGAAATACTTGAATAAGAGAATTGAGAAGATGAGGGGCCATTTGCTTGAAAACAAGCTAGCTATTTATAACCAATGCATTACCAGAGGGTAACTCCCATTTGATCTCTTCTACGATAAACAAAGGAAAAAAAATATTACCAGGGGACCAAAAACATTAATGCAAGCCAAAGTGGTTGAAGAAAGTGTGTAAATTTAAAGATTTATGTTTAATAGGATCGTTGGGAGGATTTGGAAAATGTGTACAGGACCACTGTCCTGTGCAAGACAGTGGTTAAGGGACTGCCGCCCTGTCTTGGGTGAAAGTTTCATCACTAAAGACAAAATGTAAGAAGAAAAGGGGGAAATGGAAAAACAAATCATGTGGAGGTTGAGTGGGGCATGCAGATACAAGCGCATACTTGACAAACCTTTTTATATTTTGAACACCTTGCAAGGAGACCTGTATCATCATTAGGGCATGTGTAACATTGTTTTGGGTCAAGACTACCTACAATTTTGGGTACGTATAGGTACCTAAGAAAGGTTTTCACTAGGAGATATATCATTTTGATTTTTATAAATTTTCAATGAGGTTTTAACTATGAGATATTTTAATTTTAATTTTCCCATTTTTTCTTTTGTGGACTGGGGTTTTCGAGTTCTTCACTAAAATAAACATCTAAAATTAGGTCAATATCAAATCCCTTATTGTGATTGGCAAGGGGTTTAGGGTCTCAAGTCCCAATGAAATATTTGATGGCTTCATTATTTTGAAAGATATCCATTGATATGTGACTTTATTGATCTTGATTCATAAGGTAAGGTTATATGATGTTGGGGTCAATGACATGGATGGAAAGGTATTCAAATAAGATAGTGTTCACTAAGCCCTAAAAGAGGATATGTGTGAAACCACTCTCAATTTTTGAGTCAATGGCCTCACCAATATTCGTTACATCAAATATTATGAGTAATTTTGCAAACATCTCAAAACCTAGGCCATGAATATAAAGATTTTCTATGTACTTAAATAGACCAAGATGACCTTGTTCATTTTTTCCCACCCTCTTCCTTTCCATTTCATATTTGTCATTATTTTATATGATTTAATATGATCATTTGATGTGTAGTATAAGGTTAACCAATCTCCTTATAACCAAGAGCTTTTAGAACCCTGAATGTGTTCATCCTCAAGATATCCAAACCGTTTCAAATGTGTTGTATCGATATTGTAAATGGGAGCTTATATGTGATGGGGAACATTAGACTTACCATATCTTCACAAAGATATGGGTATTTTCCAATATGAAAGGTATTTTGAAATTCATATTTTCCAATACCTTTTTCAAGGACTGCAATTTGAAGCAAAGAATTGGATACAAAAGATTAAATTTTATAAAGTATATCCTAATCAATGTAGCTTTCATCTGTGAAAGGAATGATACAAGGAGATGTAAATCTATAAGTATAAGGATAGTAATTTCCTTGCTTATATATCCCCTCTAGGAGTTTTAAATATTAAAATGGATTAGTATCAATAAGGAGGGTAAATTATTTACCTTTATAACAGAACTTTATACATTGATGGAAGGTAGAAGGAATGCGTATATAACATGAATCCAAAGATGATCCAAGAGAATGTTAAAAGAAGTTTCTACATCAAAATGACCTAAGGCATACAAAATTTGAGGTCTAACCTTTATTGATAACATAATAGTTCCCAAATATTGTCTTTCACTATTATCATAACCACAAATAGTAATGATATTAATTCCCATATTTTATTGATTATGACCAAGGCATCTTAACACTTTCATGGAACATATATTCTAGGTGGATCTATTATTCGATAAACACCCATTTGATTTTGTGATGGGTGATAAATGCTTTGATATACAATGAATTTTTATTTTGTAGGTTTGGATTCAAAAGGTCATGAGGACCAAATGAAAGAATAATACTTCTTGGTGATAGATTGGAAATAAAATATTGAAACTGTTGATCGTTGAGATCCTTATGCACATGTTCCTCTTATAGTTCATGAGTAAGGATGTATTGAAGTGTAGGTGATTAATTGAGCAAGTCTATGAGTGATATTTGGGAATTTATCTTCTCCAATTATTCGAAAATATCATACGAGTGAGAAGAAGACTTAACATTAGAATTTTTAGATCAATGGTAGGTTGAGGGTTAAATGTTTAAGGATTTGGCATTGACGTAGAGGAAGAATAGAAATGGGTACCAAAACATTTTTATGTAACATTGTCACCACATAAGTAGGGATATTGATTTTTATGGTGACTATAGAAGGAGGTGTTTGATCAATAAAGGAAATAATGGAACTAAAATAAACATTGTTAGAGGATTGTCCCTTATCTTGAGCTTTATTATTTGTATCATGTTTCATAAATGGATCCTTAAACACCTTTAGTCTCTCATTTGGTGTGTTAGTATTTATTTTGTTTTCTATTTCAATATCTCCATGATCGATTAAATCCTGAACATAATGATGGATTCTTACACAAAGATCAATAAATTTCCCATTGATATAATGGTAATCACAATATTTTGATTCTTTGTATCACATGAATTTTTGTTTCCCCTCTTTAAAGGGTCTTATGATCGGATACGTGGTCGTATTAACATTTTCTAATTGGTGAAGGAAACTAGAAATATTTTCTCTAAGAGGTGTAATTTTTCTGTCTAGCATCACAAGGAGTACATTATTTGCTAGATATTGATTTAATTTAAATTTAATTAAATATAATTTTAGAGTAACTACTATATCTAATGATACTATATAGTAATACATAAGAAATAAACATATACAATATGAAACCCCAAGCAAGTGAGATATATAGATGAATTAGATGACTTATGAGTGATTTGGAAGTGATATGAGATGAGGAATTAGTGGGACATGCTAGGAAGAGTGTCATTAAGACTCACCGGAGGTTATGAAACTTAGGGATATACATGATAAAAGTACCCACAGAAGACAGGAGCATCCAGATGCTAGTGACTGATTTGGGTGCTAGTGTCCACTCAGATGCTCAAGTTTAGATGTTTTTTTGTGTAAGGAGAAGTTCACTATCGATTCCCTTTTTGACTCTAACTTTTCTCCAATGTCACTCATCGTACATGTAACTTAAAAATAGATATCTTTCTACACACACCCACAAACCACATCAAACCTAATAAATAAGATGTAGAATGGGGAGTCGAATGAACCCAAAGGTCATCCAAGAGTGATCTTATGATTGACCATTTCACTACATCTCGATTCCATGTATTTATTTGTGAATGTGTATATAATAATGCCCTAAGTTTCCCTTATGCAAGTTACATTATGATAACATGATATATCTATAATTCTTTCGGTATGCAAATGTGTGAGATGGAATAAAATGAACTTCCCCTCCTATGTTGTGTATGCAAAGTGATGAAACCCTTTTCCCTTGTATGAATGTGCTAGATGTATGCCTTTTAGATGCTCTTGTTCCTTTGGATTCAAGTTTAGGTGATAGTAGATAATGCAAGTTCTTGACATCTTTTTGAGAGAAATAACTAAGTATATATATGATTCCCTTATTTGAATTTCATAATTGATAGCTAAAAAGCCAACCCAAAGTTTTAAAAGGTGATCAAGAAGTAAAAGATACCCAAAAGAGTAAGAAGAAGATAAAGAATGTCAAGAGTTCCCGGGTACTCCCATCCTATCTAGATGCTAGTGTTTGAGGCCATAAAAGGATAAAACAGTCAAGTGCCGGTAATGTTGTAAGATATGTGAAGTCAAAAAAGTATAAGAGACAAATCAATACAAAGGCCAAAAGGAGTTGTCAACCAATAGTTTTCTTTCTTAGGAATCATGTATACATTAGTATGCTTTAGGACCTAGAAATGTACCCAAGTGCATAGATTTTGTGTCTACATTTTCCCCCACTTTATGCTATTGAGTGAATACTCGATAACATAAAGTAGATAGAAGATGTGTACCTTGTAATCCTATAGAGAATAGTGTTTCCAATAGCATGTTGAGTAGACAATTGAAGCATGAAGTGATTGCAAATGTGAAGTGTGGACACTTGGAAAGGGAAGTAAACTCTAGGGGTGAAGTGTATGTGTAGTAGCGTATACTTTTGGAGCTTGTTTTTTTATGTGAGTTTGTTTCTTGTTGTGTATAAGGACGGACCTGTAAAAGAAGAACAAAAGAGTAGTCAAAGTCTTGTATATGAAAAATTAGAGTAACATGTGTATAAGTAAGTAAAATTGTGTAAAAGTAAAAGGAAAGTGTGCACTTGATGTATAAGAGAGTAAAGGATAGAAATTTGTCCTGTTTACTTTGGAGATGCTTTGGTGAATTTGAGTGTCTTGTTGCCAAAGGGTGAGGTTTTGGGTGATCTCATGCCAAGATAAGGTTTTTGTGTAATCTCACGTCAAGAGTGAGGTTATTGGGTGATCTAATGCCAAGAGAAGAGTTTTGGGGAGAGAGGTATAGTTTTTCTCTCCTTCCATGATTATTCCCAATAAGTACCACAATAGATGGTACATCCATGATTTGTAACTTGTTATCCCATTTATTTCTATTGTAATAGATAGAATGATTTTTGTAACTCGATACAAGTGTCTCGCTACTAGATATCTATATTGTAAACTACTGGAGATTGTTATTAACTACGAAATTATCTTTTTTACCCCCATGACATAAATGATTGAGTAGGACACAAGTGCCCACTGCTACCGTCTGTCTGAACTCGGGAGCTACTTATCTAATCTATGTTTTGGGTTGAAGTATGATTCGGACCATTCTATGATTGTGTTCTTGTGCCAATTATATACTATGTAGATATGTTTTGAAGCTATGAGATGATGGAAGGGTGATTTATTCACACAATAGATGCCCCGCTCATTTGGGGTGCATGCGGCATTTACGGTAGGAGAATGAATCTCAAAGGAGAGGACATGAAGCTGATATACATATCGAGTGTGGATACCTATAGGTGTAGGGGATGTGCATTGTAGAAAACAAGGCACATGTAAACAAGATAGGATATAAATAAGTGTTAGTGTAAGAAAATCTAGCATACAATAGAAGACAATGTAGCAAGTAACTAGGAAGACAAGATGGACCATGAAAAGTGGGTTTCATACATGAGACATCACTCACAATGTCACAAGACAATTAGGGCCGAAGCGGGAAAAACCATAAAATGATCAAGAAATATGTAAATCATATCCCACAAAAATGGTAGAAAATAACAAGATAAGAGTGACATTAGCCATGATTGTATAGATCCTACAAGAAAAATTCTACACATGAAGCACCCATTAACATGTTAGAAAGATAAGTAGTATGTCAAAACATGTATATATAAGTGAAAATTAAGTGATAGTAACATGAATAATGTGAAAATAGGACTTGTGATATGTAGAGTATGAGAGTAACAAATATAGATGCCCCAGGGAACCTCGATGTGACTAGTAAAGAGCAATGTTGAGCATAATGCATCATGTATGAATATGTAAATGTCTTGCATTCACCTCAAGATACTAAGTGAACATGCATATATATGTGTGTTCATATATATATCGAGATGCGACATATTAAGTATCCAACTAAAATAGAAAACAAAGTGTAACGTGGGAATAATATAAGCTAACAAGAGTAAATGTAACCAATATATGCAAATGATGTATGAGTGTGATGGTGTGTAATTTGTGAAAATGAGAAGAGCAAGATTGCCCCTCAAAGATATGTTTATGAGATGACGTTCATTTAGAAATTCCCCCTCAACTTTAAAGAATGAAACATAGATCAAGAGTGTGTCATTAGGAAATGACGGTAAAAGATTTTTACTAGAGATGTAATGATAATAAAAATAATAGGAATGAAGCATGGAGCATGCATATCTAGGTTGTGATAAGTGAGGTTCATGGAGGAATTACACCCTCAACTGTCAATCATGAACCATAGATCAAGAGTGCGTCATCGGATAACAAATGTATTTTATGTGATTGAGTATAGATGCTAGGAAATATGTATCATGAAGCACAGAGCATGAAAAGTATGTGATGAGAGTTTCATTTAAGGATTAGACCATCAACAGTTGATTATGAACTGTGGAACTAGAGTGTGTCATCGGGTAATGAACATATTATATGCGATTAAGTATATATTCTAGGAAAAGATGTATTATGAAGCAATGAGTGTGAAAATTATGTGATGTGATGTTGATTTTAGAATTGGACCCTCAACAGTCAAGTATTAATCTGTGAAACTAGAGTGCATCATTGGGTAATGAATGTATTACATGTGATTGATTATGGATGCTAGGAAATATGTATTGTGAAGCACAAAACATGAAATGTAGTAAATAAACTATGAGTGGATACTAGAGATAACTGATAGTGATGGAGAGGGGGAAGTGTGATGCCCCCAAGTGTGTGTAGGGTGAGGAGTCAAGTAAACTCATCAAGGAGGTCATTAGTGTCAGGGTCATAACTGATAGGATTTGGGTTGGAGACTCTATATGTGCTAGTATGAGGTTTTTCATATAAAGATCATGTGTGACGTAAATTATACATACCCATAACATATTCTTCATTAGTAAAATAGGGTTATGGATAATCATGTGCATACCAATGAGTTAGGTTTTGGGTATATCCAAGGAATGAATCATTGCAAATAGAGATGTGGCTAAATGACATAGGAAAGGTAATGGTAGTATGGTTGGGGTCAAGCCTCAAGGGTTCCACCAGTATAGTTGAGCCAATTGTTTTCAAGGGTGAATGGAGAGGGAAAATCTCTACGTGTGAGGAAGACCGATAAATGAAAGACGTGGAGGCCATAAGCAATAATAATAAGTTCATATCTTGGGGCCACGTCCTAGTAGCCCTCCATTTTCTACTTGTGGGTCACCTACTAGTATCCCATTACCTTCTATTCTTGGGCCACGTCCTAGTAGCCCTTCATCTTATTCTATCTATGGGACATCTCCGAGTAGCCCCTACTCATCAATACTTGGGCCACACCCCAGTAGTCCCTCACCCTCATCTTCTTTTCTTGGACCATGTCCTCGTAGCCCAACTTCTTCCATCTTAGGGCCATATCCTAGCAGCCCTTCATCATCTTCTATCGGTGGCTCACCTCCTGGTATCCCATCCTCTTCAATTCGTGGACCGTATCCTTTTCATCTATCACATATTTCTTCTATCAATGTTTGTGGCAATCCCACTACCATTTCTATCGTTCCTTTCATCAATCATAAACGTTCACTTTCTTCTCCTTCTCGGGATCAGACAAGTCATGCGTCAGCTTATAAAAAACCCAAACAGGTTCATTATCAAGCTCAGGTCAAAACTTCCAAGAGCTCTAAAGCTCCCAACAAAGTAAACAATCTTAAGGTTAAAAATCAAACGCAATTCAAGAATGCACATCAACGTAACCATCAAGTATGGCACAAAGTGCATAAACCTCTGGATAGGGAACTCCAACTCCCACATACAAAATCATGTTTTTAGGATAATTCCCGGTATTTTGTTGAGTATGACCTCACCATGATAATCAACATCGAGATAACATGACTCTTGATAAACAATCACGCTTAGTCTACCTTATTAAGGAAGTTGCAAACATCATTTTGGATCTTACAACGCAGAGTGACTTTTTAAGTCCCACCTTTCCAAAAACTATCAAAAATCTAAAAATAAAAACAATTCAAAAATACAAAAACATGAGAAAACATTTCAAAGAAAAATCAAAGGTACAAAGATCAAACATTGCAATCAGGTATTATGTACACATGGATGTTCTTTCTTCCCTTTCTTTCTATTCTTCTAAATCTTCCTACCATTTTTATCCCTTCAGTGATCTTTTGGTTAGCCCATTCACACGCATTTTGTGACATTTATCTCTATGGTATCTGTTTGACCTTGGTCTTTTATCACCTTGGTAAATTAAAGAACGACTGACCTCATGGAGATCCTATCACATTCAACATCTAATAAACTTGTTGCGAAGAAATTTTGGATATATTTGTTGACACTAGCCAATGTCATCATCATAATCACTTCCACCTCCTTCCATCAAGCCATTTGTGGTTCTTAACCCCTTGTCAAACAAGAGAGCTGAAATAAGTTTTTAGAAAGAAAAAGAATCAAAATCAATCAAAATTCAAAAGCTAAAAGCTACAAAGAAAAAGAAAATTGATATATAACTCTCTCTTGGGGTATTTCCAATAATCTCTATCAGGGATATGGATACCTAACTGGCAGTAGAGAAATGTTGTGATTAGAATAAAATGCATCTCCATCGGGGCTATGGATGTTCCAACATGTGACAAAGGTGGAGCAATGTGCAGCTATTCTTCCATCCTCCATTCATAAATCACCTTTCAAAATTAAACATTCCTACACGTTGGCTAGGGTGTAATCACTTGTTATCTATTAAATATTCCCTTCAAGAGGTAATCTAATTCCACGTTCACACACTATATATCTATGAGTATGCAGGATTAGTATGTTACCAAGTGTCTTTTTTTGGACCTTGTTCAGACTCTTACTCTAGTCTGTATCTCATCTCATGATTTGTGCCTTTGGCTAATCACTTGTTTCATCGTGAGGCTTCTCAGCTACATTCATGTCTTTCACATCATTCTTCTCGCTTCGTTTAGGACATCCATGTGTATAATATTTCCTTTTTTGCCATGTTTTTAGACACCTTTGTCCCCTTTCACAAAATCCAATCTTCTCCTTCCTTTCTATCATGTGCTTTTAGGCCAACTTACGCTGGGGGCATCCTTGCTTCCTCTTAGCACTTCATTGGTTTATGTTCATCATCATGTTGAACCTATCCATAATGGCCTTGGGTCCCGCTTCTATACATGAAGAGTTTGCCTTTGAATACTCCCACCTAATTGTTGGGGAAATTTTGCATCTTCACCTTCTTGCGCATGCACGTGGCCTTTCACCCTTGTACATCCCATCTATCGCTAGGGAATCCACACTTCTTTGTCTTCCTGTACATAGTTTCAGAAAACTTTAAAAATCATAAAAAACATTCAAATATGTTAGAAAATAACAAAAACATTCAAATATGTTAGAAAAATCATCAAAAACATTCAAATATGTTTCGAAAAAACTTCTAAAAAAAAAAAATCAGCTTACAAAATGTCACTCTTTGGTTCTCACCTGTTCATGTGCTCGACTCATGGATCACCCTGATCTACAATCACTTACGAAAGCTAGGCTGCTTACTTCGTCTATACTCTGGGGCACAACGAGTTGTCTGGTACTGTTTCATAGTGCACATTAATTTTCCATTGGACCGAAGTGTCCTCCATTATTCCCCCTCGCATGTATCTTTTCTTGGGGCACCGTCATTAACCCTTGTCATTAATTTGAATAGGTTGGAACTGAAGCTTGATAACAAAAACATTGCATTATGTTTCTCTGTTAGGTTAGCTTGTTTACTTTCTCGTATTGCATTGCATTTTATATGTTGCATGGAGTTAGGCATATTTTACTTTCTCGTATTGTATTGCATTATGTATGTTGCATGGAGTTGGTGTTTTTAACAATGGACATTTGTTCTTATATGGATTTTTATGTCATACTACACTTTTGTTCATTCTTTTAATAAGGATTGATGATGAAGATCTCTAGCAATATGATGAAAAATAAAATTGTTTAAAAAGGAACTAGATGGATGTTAGCTCATTCCCCCTTCCTCATACTCCTTTTCTTCTATATCCTGTTTCTTTTCTTCTTCATCACACTATTCTTTCTTCTGTTCTCTTTCTGTCATCTTTTCGATCATCAATTGAGTTCTTCTATCACCCCATCGACAATCGAGGGGGCATCCTCCATTCTACTCATTTTTCTTCTATCCCTTCAAAAATTTCTACTTGTTTATGCTTGTTTAATTTATTTGAAGTGGCGTCGCTTACGCCACCCCAAAGAGGGGCAAATGTAGACACCTAAAATATGCTTACACTTAGCATTTCATCCAATTCAACCAATTAATGATACTTCGTTAATTCCCCATTCTTCGCTCCATTCTCTGGATGCCCATTTATGACACCTTATTGGTCGTATTCCTCCTATAAATCATCTAATTTGGTTAATATCTCTCTTATTAGCTAAACATTCCTCCTTTTGACCATTCATAATCTCCCTAGTTCTCTCTAGACCACTTCTATTGGCTTCGTAGGCTATCTATCACCATAATTGGGTATCCAGACCCTCCCAACTCTCAATGAGTCTCTAATCACTTTCTAATTGAGTTTAACTAGCCTAAACCAATATTAACTAAGCCTAAAGCATGTTTATCCTAATCTAATCCTAAAGTGCTTTTTAGACTTTAGTCCCACATGTACCCAAATTCCAAATTCTCCCAAGTGGAAAACTATAAATAGAAGGGTCACCCTCCCATTGAAAAAAACAACTTTACTCTGAAACACTTTGGAAAGGCATTAGAAACCATTTGTGATAGCTTTAAGCTATAGAACATTTGGATCTTGGCCATAATCCATTATTAAGAGCTCCTTCATCTTGCATCCATCCATTCCAAATATAGTTAGTAAGGGAAGATCTAAATCTTGGCCATGTAGCCAACTTGGATAAATCTCTTCACTATGTTTGGGAGTAAACAAAATATAATTTGATTGCTTGGGATATAAACTAGGTTCAATTTTAATAAGCTTTCATAGTGTAGAGAGTAGTATACATGTTAGTTTTGATGTTTTTGTCAAACTTATAATAATTTTATGTTAATTTCTCTTGTTTAGCTCTAATTTTATGGTGCATGGTTGAGTTAGTAAAGCTTTGAGGTTATTTAGCCTCACTCCATAGCTTTTGTAACTTTCCATTGCACACAACAACAAAAGTGTTTTAAAAGTAGGATTCATCTATCTCTAAAGGGGTAAAATTAATTTTGCATAAATTTTCATCAGTAAGTTCTAATAAACTAACTTAATCATCAAAATCATCAAGGTCTTACATTGTATTATTGGATAAAATTATCAAGGATATTAAGGGGAGTGGAGGTGGATGTAGGGTTGAGAGGAATAATGACAAGTGGGATAGTGGTAGTGATAGAGGGAGATATGGTGGGTGATATAAGATTAATGGTATGTGTAGGGATGGAAGGGATGCATGTGGAGGTAGAAGAAGTAGTGGAAGCACTAGATTAAATGACATTATATGTGCTGATAGTATTGTGTGTAATAATATTTAATAGAGGTATGAACATTTCAAAGGATCGAGCCTATACGAAAGAATTGGAATGGGTCAGGGTCAATGGAAATAGTATGCTCATATCAATCATGTAATAAATTAACACATAGATGAATTGTAGAAGGAAAAACATACATGACGTGGATTTATAGTCTACCGAGTAAGAAATTAAACCAAAATGATGTATAAATGATATAGAAAAAATTGGGAAGGATTTTGAGCTCAACTTTTAAGGTATGGTGATGGTGCCGATGCATGTGTGAGTAGTAGAATCAAATATGCAAATGAGGGTAGAGGATTTAGTGATCAAATTATCAGTAATTTTTAATTGCATGAGCAATGAGAGGGAAAAAATATTTATAGTAGATCCATTATCAATTAGTACACACTTGATATAGTGGGAACCGATAGTAGTTGTGATAAGAAAAGGTGAGAAAGGATCACTAGTGGTAGTAGGAGGGATATCCTCATTACTGAAGGATATAACATGTGGTAGGTTCTTGAGGGATTGAATAAGATGTGTGAAGGCAACAAGTGAATTGTCACTTTCAATGTGGATGGATAGAGGAAAGCCTCTAATGTATGATGACAATATGGTGAAAGGCGTAAAAGATCATAAAGAGAGATTTTGGCCGTGTATTATTTAGTTACTAGATAATATCATAACCTTTAGAAGTGTAGGTAAGGGCTATACAAGTAATAGGGGGTGGAATAGTTACAGGTGGAGTCATGGGTTACCTATTGTGCAAATTGGTGACCACATTAATAGTTATGGAAAACATGGGAGTATTGAAGTGAGGAGAATGTTGGGCTTGGAATTGCATAAAATAAACCATGGTGGGTGCATAGGATGGGTAAGAGGATTGGCCCATTAATCTAGAAGGGGATAGAATTCAATGCATATTAAGAAGGGAGGGTTTGATACATCACGTTCACCAAATGATTTAATTTAAATTAAATTAGATATAATTCCAAAATAACTACCGTAGCTAATAATATACAAATGATAATATACAAAGAAGACACAAGCAATAAGCATATACAATATGAAAATCTAAACAAGTATGAGATATAGATGACTTAGCTGATTTTTTAGTGATAGGAAAGTGATCTGGGATGAGGAATTGTTGGGACGAGCTGGGAAGGTTTTCTTTATGACTCACTAGAGGTTCTTGAACTTAGGAGGTTCTTGAACTTAGGTATATATGATAGAAGCACCTACGGGAGGACAAGAGTGCTTGGGTGTTGGTGACCGATATGAGAACTAGTGTCCACTCGGATGGTCAAGTTATGATATTTTATGTACATGGGGAGATTTTCTATTGATTCCTTTTGTTGATCTAAATTTTCTCTAATGTCTCCATTTGTACCCATAACATGAAAAATAGATAGCTATTTGCACATACCCACAAACCATATTAAACCTAATAAATAATATGTAGAATGGGGATTCAGACTCAACCCAATGGTCACCCCAAGAGTGATATTATGACCGAGCACTACTTTACATCTTAGAATCCATGTATTTCTTTGTGAATGTGTTTGTAATGTCTCCTTAGGTTTCCCTTGTGCAAGTTGCACTATCATAGCATCTAGATCTAGAATTCTCAAAGTATGTAAATGTGTGAGATGGAATAAAATGAAATTTTCCTCCTATGTTGTGCATGCAAAATGATGTGGCCCTTGTCCTCAGTATGGACCCATAATATTGGCTAAGGATGGGAAGGCACGTGGGCACGTGGAACCTAGGTTGAGAATGGCACACGGGTTAAAGGTGTGTAGGGAGGGGTTTTAGCAGTAGGTTGTAAACAATATGGTGCACACATGCAAGGAAAGATAGGTTTTGTAATTATCCATATTTAGAACCTAGAAAACACATGAGAAAATCATGACCCTTGAGGATAAGGTGCTAACTCCGGTGATTGTGAGATCAAAAAGGAATATTCTAGGCATGCGATGGAAGGTTCCAAAAGAGCATCATCACACAGAGTGGAAATCTTGGATCTATGAAGGCATGCTCCTATGGAGGACCACTTCGACACTTGGAGACCGATCAGTAACTTTTGGAAAGCATGGTGGTGAGTGATAATGTTATAAATACAAGCGCTCGATATAAGAAAGATATAAAGGGTGAAGGAGAGAAAAGGGAGGAAAAGCCTTACAGAAACAAAATGGAGGATGTTATGGGTTATGGATTAGAGAGATCTCGTAAGCGATGACACATTTAGGGGGATGGGTTTTCATTCTTCTTTGTAATATGATTATCATAATATATCTCTGATGCATGAATTTGCTATGCATAGTTATATGAGGATTTGTTATGACCTCAAGGGATGTAATGTGGGTTATTGAATCTATTAATATGAATATAATGCTCTGTTATAAATCATCTATGTGTTCAGGAGTATAATACTTATGCATTTCCTTTCTGTATGAACCATCTCCATATACTTGCTTTGTTATTTCTCTTTTCTGCATACAATGAGATGACAACTCGTTCTAATTTCTTAAGAATGTTGTATAGTTCTTTTCGGCTTGCATTTGATTATCTCGGCCTAAGATAATGAATTCTCATGAAAATCACATAAAGGAGAGACTAGACACCCACACGTGCCTTGAGTGAGCACTCAAAGACCACATGGATGATAGGCCAACGCGCATGGGATTAGACTATTGGTCTAAGGGTATAAAATATGAATACATTTTGGTTTCGTTATCGAGACCTATTTTTGAAGTTGTTGTGAGAAATGGCATGCATATTTGTCCTTGTGATGCATGATGATAGAATGTATGACCTTGGAAAGTGTTGAAACATGGTTCAAGAGCACAGAGGATGAGTTTTCTCAAATATTTAGCACTGGACCTGAGTTCGATGCGTGTAGATGGGTAGAAGAGAACCTATACCATGAGATGTATGAGACATTATTTTTTTGCTTCCTAGTAGAACTATATGAATGGATTTTAGAATATGAATCTAGATCGAGATGGTACTATAGATCACACGTGTGGACCCAAGATTACTATTAGAGGCTACATGATGTATATCTGACTTGGACACATGTTGTTGATCACCGTGTGAAAGAGGGTGTTGACTAGTTACACTTTCTAATACACCATTTCTACGTATTATTTCCCAGAAGTTGCTGAGTTTGAGTTTTTGAGGGAGCCTAAAGGATCATTTTTGTGTGATATTCCTTTTGCTATGAAGATCTTGGTCATTACTTTAAGTTTAGAAGCATTTCCCATGGTGGCTAAGCTTTTATGAGCAAGGGGAGAGGAAGCTAGGGTTGAGGAAAATGATGGAAATTGTGGATGAAAAGGAAAGGGAGGAGAGATGACTCAAGTATAGAAAATCTCATGAAAGGGAGATGACTAGACAACATGAGGTTGTAAGTGTAATGGATCTATGGAGGAAACTTTGCAAGAAGGATTTTAGGTTCATGTAGAGGATGTGGAACCTAAGCAATATGTCCTACCCCATCTTAGAAAGCATGGGAGAGAAGCCCCTTTAGCTTCGATGAGAGTTCATCACATGGATAAAGAATAGCCATCAACATGCATCTAAAACCACCTGAAGTGACCAAACCTTGGCGCTTGGTTTTCCGTATCAAGGAGAAGTATTGTTAACCCAGTTGGTATTGGGGGAAACCGATCTGCACCCAGGAGATATAATTTCTCATTTGGAACATCCATGGCTGCATAATCCATTCCTATATTTGGGGGAATATTTGGACAAGGTGCAAGTATGTAAGCTTTGGGTATCACGTCCAGGAGTGGCACGAGACACACAAATGGTAGTGGGATAATTTCACGCACCATTGGCACGAGTTCGGGGACATTAGGAACCCTTGGCGAGACCACTTCAGGCCCCTTTCCAATTGTAGGAGGTATATCTAGTGGATCGGGAGGAACAAGACCTAGTGTATCTAGTGGATATAGAGGAGGAGGAAACACTGGAGGGAACCGAGGCTCAAGATTGGGAGGAAAAGGGCCTCAACCACCTCCCCAAGTGTTTTTCAAGATGTCTTTACACTTACCAGACTACAGGGGTATTGAAGATGTTACAGAACATGTGCACAAGTGTGAGTCACTATAGCATGTGAAGGGATCACTACCCCAGAGTGGAAGGCAAGCCAGTTTGCAACAACATTGTAAGGGCACGTACATAGTTGGTATAGGAAGTATGACCCCCATTAGAAGGTGGTAGACAACACCATGTTAAAGAATGCATTCCTAGCAGAGTTCCATATCCAATATTTTGAGAAGAAGAGCATCGACGCTTTGAAGGAGATCCAACAAGGAATGACAGAGAGTGTGTGGGAGTATGACGTGTGTTTCAAGACTCTCTTGTCAAAGCTATCCTATGACATTCATCCTTCTCAACATATTCAATGGTTTATCAGATGATTGATAAAACCATTTAGAAGGGATCTGTAACACAAGAATTTCACAGACCCGCACGAGGCATTGGAAGCTGCCCCTGCACGCCGGAAGCTATTAGGAGTGTTGATACTTGTGTTAGTCCTTTTTGAGGCTCAAATTGTTGCAATGGCTAAGCAATTGGAGAAGATTTTTTCAAACTCAAGCATGAGTTTTGTAGTGGCCTTTGGTGTATAGAATGTGAAGTGGAGGGACATGTAAAGGATAGTTGCCCTCATAATTTAGTGCACACTATGTTAGTAGACTGTGAGATTTTCCATGGGGATCATGATACAAGAAGGTGCCCTCTACTATAATGTGTAATCTGTAAGAATTTTCTTACTATTACAATATTTGTACCTCTACAACCCATGATACAAAGGATTACGAGACTCATTAGTAAGATCCATGATGCTATTGATCCGGGTGTGTGCCAAACTAGCTTTGTAAGAAGTTCTAAGGATGATGACCATTGTTATTAAGGGCACGTAGATGGAGGAGCATGTGGAAGAGGTATTTGCGGGATTTCATGGTCATAGTAACTATAGAGGAGGAAAAGTGAATTCCTGTGAGGAACTTGTTATAATTGTGGATATATAGAGTATTACAAACGCGAGTGTCCTGATATGTTACAATGACCATGGTGCGGAAAGAAACACAAGTACGAAGAGTGTCCATAACTTTATGATCATATGAACCAACAGCACCAGAAAGAAAATGGTGCTAGGATGGTGAGCATCAAGAAGGCCAATTCACAATGGATGCCAAGAGTGGCACATGAGTCGAGGCTAGAACTTATACCGGTGATGATGACTAGAGCATAGGTCGTGTGTGCGTGTGGATATGCCAAGACAAAGGACACTAGTTTCAAGAGAGGAAGTGGTACATGGAAAGTATCTAGACCCTGCTCATCAGAAGGAAGTGTACCAGAGACTATGGATGTGATTCAAAGTTTACAAGGGGAGATCCAATGTCTAAAGGAGAAATCAAGGTAGGTGGAGCAAAGGAAGGATGCTAGGTTCCAAGGAATGACCTGGATGAGGTCAAGGAAGTATGTAAAATGTTAAGGAAAGAGAATATTATTCCCTTACTAAGAGAATGGCTAAGAGAGAAGGAACCACATGCAAGAGTAGAGTGTAAAAGCCGGTTTTTACATGCAAACCTTCCTCCTCATAGCCTTGACTACGATAAGGAAATTAATTTGAATGTGGTTGTTGATGGATGGATTCTGAGTAATATCCTCATTGACACGGGAGAAAAGGTAAATGTTATTACCTTAGATGTCTAACATCATATGGGAAGGCATGCATTGTAGCCATCTTCAAATGTGTTGTATATGGAGAACAAGACTAAGAAAATGCCCATTGGAGTCCTAAAGGATGTAGTTATCACCATCCAAGGGTTCAAGTTCACTAGGGACTTCAAAGTCTTGGAACTCACCGAGGCAGATAACTTTTTAGCATTGCTTGGGTGCCCATGGTGTTACAAAAACAATGTCGAACCGTGGTTTAACAAAGGGTATAAAAATTTGAGAACAAGGAAGAAAGAGTGATCATCCTTTTGACATATGGGAAGTCAACGCCTATACTTGAGCCCTTAGGAGAATAATTCCTTGATAGAATCTATATATGCTCCATCGAGACCCTAAGATAATTCACCCCACGGAGGGAGTTATCTAATTTAAAGATGCTCACCCTTGAGTGATACCACTATTATGGTGTGCGAAATTGGGTGCATGGGATAAGTTGATAGGAAGAAAATTAAGAGGATCTCATAACAAGGGTAAAAAAGGCATGCTCACCAAGTTCCTAGGAGGAAAGAAGTTTCCAAATTACTATGGAGGGGCATACCCTAAAATTTTCTTGTGGGAAATGGAAGGTCAAAGTGGAAAATGAGGATGAGAGAAGAGGAATGCTCAGTTACAACCTACTCATAACTCGCAAAGATACTAGTGGGCTACACATTGGGAGAACCTCCTAGAGTGGCATGAGGTAAGAATCAAGTTTTCCATAAGTTTCTCTAGAAGCAATGTGCCCACGGTCATATAAGACTACCATGGTAAAAGAGCACTTCATTTCATATCCAAGCATATGAGGAGGCTTGGATGGGAACCGCAAAGATGTTTTTCCTTCACTATGGGTGCATAAGTTGTATTCCACCTTACAAGGTTGTGCATGTGCATGGTACATTCATTCGAAGATGCATCATCAAACATGTAATTTCCAAGAGTTGGCGGATGATCTCATTCAAGCTTTCAGGTATAGGAGTACCAAGCCATAAGTGGATAAGGAGTTACAAGTGATCAAGAACCTTATAATGGGAGATATTGCTATAGAAGAGGATAGGATACTAGATTTTCTAGGTGAGACTTATTTGGAGATGTGCCTCAATGAAGAAGAATAAGAGGAAGTACAACTTGAGTGTGCATGCATTGAAAAAGAAAAAGGAAAAATGGTCTATGTAATAGATGGAGAATAAATGGAAACTTTTCATGTTAACCATTCGTAAGGTACACACAAAGTCATAGATAGCGTTGATGAGTGAGCACATGCCTACCAAGAGCCCTTGAAAAAAAATAAGGTTAACATTGGGCGAGACAAAACCTAAGGAAGCTATCATCGGGGACTATTGGTCGAAAAAGACATTTCAAAGATCATTGATCTGTTGCACGAGTTCTAATATTTATTCCCTCATGGTACCATGAACTCAAAGGCATCCAACATTACTTAGGGAGATGAAGATCAGGTTGAAGGAAGGTGCGTGCCTCGATTCGTAAGAGGCCTTATCGATGAATCCAAATTTGCACATATGGGTTAAGGAAGAAATAGACAAAATGATAGCATCTGTATCAATGAGGCAAGTGGAAGAATCATAATGGATAAGCCCAATGGTTATCAAGTATTAAGAAGGATGGTATGATAAGAATATGTGTTGACCACGGGATCTGAATGTAGTGTGTGTCATCGATCCTTTCCTAACCCCCTTTACTAATGAAATTCTAGAGGGAGTAGCCAGCCGCAAAGTCTACTCTTTCACAGATGGGTTCTTAGGGTACCACCAAGTGAGATTGCAAAGGAAGACTAGAGAAAGACAACTTTCGCCACTGAATGGGGAATTTTTCCTACACAGGTTGTGCCTTTTGATTGAAGAATGTGCCTCAGTGACTTCATCCATAAGTTTCTTCAAGTTTACCTGGATGATTGGACTATGTATGGATTGGTGAAATACCATTGTGAAAACTTAAGGCTGATGTTTGAGAGATGTTAGAAATTGAGGATATTCCTTAACATTAACAAATGTGTCTTTTCTACTCCATTTGGAACCCTGTTAGGACACATTATATGCAAAGAAGGCTTATTAGTGGATCCCTATAAAGTTGCAGTATTCTAGGATTAGGGATCCTACTAATCAAATCATAGTGTGCGAGATTCCTTGGGCATACAAGGTATTACAGAAGTTCATCAAGGGGTATGCCAAAATCACCGCACCCTTGGAAGAATTGTTAAAACACAAGAATTCCTTTCATTAGGGAGAGGCACAACATAAGGCATTATATACTTTGAAGGAAAGGCTTGTCACACAAAGCCCATATTACATTTTCCTTCTAGGGATAAGATTTTCCATGTGCATGTTTATGCCTCAGGGGCAGCTATGGGAGTACTACTAGCACAACCTAGTGAGGGATTTTTTGATCATCCCTCTTGCTTTGCAAGTAGAAAATTGACACCAAAGATAACAGAATCACACAACTATTGAGTGCAAAGCATTGTTTATGATCTATGAATTGCATAAGTTTAGGCAATATCTATTGAAAACACCATTTATATTCTACATGGACCACATATAATTGAAGTACTTAGTCAAAAATCCCATTCTAAGGACGCATATGTCGTTAGGTCTTGTTATTTCAAGAGTTTGAGTTCACAAAGTGGTTGTAAAACTAGGAAAGAAATTCGGGGCCCACCACTTATCAAGGATTGTATCGGGAGAGGAAAAGCAAAGCATTCATGATAACATTCTAGAAACACAACTATTTAGGTTACAACGCACACCCTCATACTTGGAAGATATCACAGTGTTCTTAAAAATAGGTGTGGAACCGGAAGGGATTAAGGCTCTAGAGAGAAGGCAATTAGTAATATGCACTAAACCCTATATGTTGATTAGTGGAGATTTGTATAAGTTAGGTCATGATGAGGTTCTATGTTGATGCGTATTGGAGCATGAGCATGTGGAAATTATGGAGGAAGCACATGGTGGGATTGCAGAGGACACTATGCAGGAAATGCTACCATGCAGAAGATTTTATTAGTAGGGCTTTGGTGGGAAACCATCTACAAGGATTTCATTGAGTTTTAAGGCTTGTGACCATTTCCAACGCCTTGGAAAACCTAGAAAGAGAGATGAAATGCCTTTGTGACCAATAGCCAGCATTGAACCATTTGAAAAATGGGAAATCAAATTTGTATTGCCAATTTCACTAGCCGCACAAAGGACTAGTTCGTGGTATATCATCACTTGCACTGATTACTTCACATGGTGGATAGAGGCAACACCTACAAAGGATTTCACCGTAGTGACAACTGCTAGATTGTTATGGGAGAACATAATTAGTAGGTATGGTTATCTCTTTAAGTTTAACAAGTGATAGAGGTACACACTTTCTCAATGAAACAGTCAGGATTCTGTTAGAAAAATTTATGGTGGCCCATCACAAGACTAACCCTTATCACCCTCAAGAAAATGGAACTACTGAGGCATTTAAGAAGATACTAAGTCACACATTAACTAAGATCTATGACATTGGAAGACAGGATTGGGATGATAAGGTATCACCCATTCTATGGGCATACATGACAACCTAGAAGAGGTTGAACAAGTCCACACCGTTTCAATTGGTGTTTAACTCGAGGATTTTTATGAGTTCAATTCATGTTACCATCACTTTGTATAACGCGCAGAGGGTTAGTTGACGAGAAAGCCTTTGAAAAATAATTGATAAATTGATGCGCTTAGAAAAAGGTGATCCCTTGTTAGATGGATTCAAAAGACAAAAAAGAAAGAAAAAAAGGCATGGCATGATCATCATATCAAGAACAAGAAGTTTGAGTTTTGGAAGATGGTATTGTTGTATGATTCCAAGTATTTGTGTCATCTCTGGTAAGTTAAAAGTCCATTGGTTGGGACATTACATCATCTTGTACATTATTGATTTAGGTGCTTGCAGCTTATAAGTGTTCGATGAGACGAGGTTACTGTGTCACTTCAATGGGAGTAGGATGAAGCCCTAATATAAATAAATCTTCTTGGTGTTTTTAATAAGGAAGTATTTCCAATTAGCTTAGAAATTCCCTTTATGCTTTTATTTTCTTATCTTTCCCTTTCTCGCTTCTTGTTACTTTCTTCTTTTGCTTTGTGCCTTGTGTAGCAGTGACCACATTATTTTTCCAAGGTTGTGTATGTGCAGAGGACCATGCATCTATTTTAGTGTGGGGTGGAGTAATGTAAAGTATAAGCCTATAATACAATTTGAGTGGCCTAGTAGAAGGAAGCGCGTAAGGTGGATAAAGCACGTGAGGAAACGGTGGATATTGGATTATGGTGTCAAAAAGGTTGTAACAAAGACCACATACAAAGGATGAAGAGCACAGAACAACATGAGGTAGGTGAGGGAAAAAAATGGGTAAAGGATAGAAGAAGTTCCTTTGGTGTTATGGACGCACGCGTAAGAGTTTTTGTCGATCAAAATTTCGCGTGCCATAAGGTTGACAAGTTTTGCGCATAGGATTAGGCGCATGGGTAAAAGCACTTAAGGATGATCTTTAGGGAAAAATTTGTATTTAGTGTCAAGCATGGTGGTAGGTGGTATAGTATTTAATGTTGGAGGGAAGAAAAAACTATAAATACAAGGTCGAGCAAGTCATTTTTTACCTTGTGATTATGAAGTAAAAGAAGCTCTTGCGAACTAGGGCATCTAGAGATAAATTTTTAAGAAGAAAGAAGAATCTAAGAAATTCTAGTGTGCATTTAGAGTAGATCTACAAACCAGAAATTCTAGTGTACATGGGCGTGAGGAAAGGTTGTGTGAAGAGTGTTATCTTGTGGAAGGTTTTTTTGGTTAGGGTTTGGTAGCTAGGGCATGAAGAAAGAAGGATTCATTTCAGGATTTGAATCTTTGGAGTGAGCTTTGGGATTGAGCACGGTGCATGGAGCAAAGAAAGAGGAAGGAGTTTTAAGTTCAGCCCAACCAGAAGAATGGCACTAAAGAAACCAACCGTTTCACTAAAGAAGAAGGGCAAGGGAAAGGAAAAGGAAACAACTACTCGTTATGCGAGCACCAATGAAGAATGGTATGTAGAAATGCAATACCTAGATGGGGTATTTCTAGGAAAAGTGTGGGAGTGCACAAGTGAGAAAGAAATGGCATTAGAGTTGGTTCACCTAGCTAACAAGAGGACACTAAATGAAATGCCCATTTATAGTGATTTATAGTGACGAGGGAGGGTCAAATTGGAGAAGGTAGGATTATTACAACTATATGAGTTTCCATACTCTGCAAGCCCGAGTTCCTTTACCAATGATTTATGTCATGCGTGAATGAGGATAAATTTTATTTTGTAGGGTACAAGATGTGCATCACACCTCAACTGATATTTAAGTTCACAGGCCTCATTTGTGAAGGAGATAGCATTAATGATGATATGAGCGACAAGGAGGATATCAAGGAGACTATAGCCGCGTATGACTACAAGAAGGGGTCATGATACTTTGACATCACCAAAATTCTAGACCTAGTTATGAGGATGGCCACACACTTGGTCACCAAGCTCAATGATCAGGAATGATGGACAAAAGTGAACAAGGCACGGTTGAATGTATACCGAAAGATATCAGAAGAAACCATCTACAACTTTTCCTCTTTCATCATGGATGAGATTATAAGTAGCGCCCAGGAGGGAGAGAAGATACTCTTTAATGACGTCATCCTCACCATTTTATTTTTAGAGATTGGAGTGCTCGATGGGCCAAAAAAGTTTGTTTGGGAGTATCTAGAAGAGGAACCTTCACCCACAAAAAAAGTTTGCCAAGTACACTTGTGAAACCATGACAACCGATCATAAGGTGTGCCTAGAGAAATGGTATAAGAAAATGCATGACACATTCGGGGGTAGAGTGGAGGATTCCGTAGAGAATTTTCTAGCACTCGTGAATGGAGAGGAAGATTTTGTAGTATACCAACACTTCGCATTAGTAGATTTACATTCACAGATGGGAATATGAGTCCATGGTGCAAGCTACCCTTCACCTTAACCACACAATAATTCCAAGCTGGAGTTAATTAGTTCAAGGAGGCCAAGAGATTAAGGTTTGACCTTATTGAGGTATATATAGACCACCACAAGTCGTGTGTCGAAGCTTGTATACCTAAGAAGCACACATAGGTGGAGAGATATGTCTCCCATAAAATACAAATGATGAAGCCTATAACGTTTGCTTGATTACAGGGAGGACCGCAACAAGGGTGTATCTCGAGCATAAGAATTTTTTTTTTTTTGAAAAGGGTGTTTGATTGGATAATGATGTCTCCATCCTTGAAGACCTTAAAGGAAGGAAGAAGTCTGTTCTCTAGAAAGAGAGAAAGAGAAGAGGTGCAGAAGGCACCAAGTGTTAAAACCACACAAACGGTGAGTGCACTAGAGATAAGCGTAAATTTTAATACTTACGCGTGGAGAAATAATTTTCCTATCAAGGAGAAGACCCTAGAAGAAGAGGTGCTCGAGCATGAAGATCCCCTCACCCATGAGGAATTACTAAGAAAGACATAACATGTTAAAGAAAAATAAAAAGAAGAATCTCATGTACTGGAATCCCTAGTAAGGAAGAAGAAGAAGGCGACTGATGAGGCGATATACGAGAAGAGACGGAGAGTTTAGATGCCTAAATTGGAGATAAGTATTATGAGGATGAGCCAAAAGGAGGTGAATACCATCCATTCTATGAGGTGCATGATTCTGACGAAGAAGGAGATGAGGATTATAACGAAGAGAATGAGGTGAATAATGATGAAGAAGAAGGCCGAGGTTTAAGCAAGGGGGTGAGCGGGGAAGAAAATACAAAGGATCATAGGACCCCAAGCCTCATGAAGGAATAGGTAGATGAGGCCGCAGAGATATAAGTGAGGAAAATCATCAAGGACCTAGTGGAACAAGAGGTTGAACGCAACATAGACAAGGTCTGAAGAAAGTTGAGGAGGAAAGAACAGAAAAGAATATGGAAGCATGGGGAGATCCTAGTTTTGTTGTAATCTTTCCAAGGGCCGCATGTAAAGGGAGGAAGAGCACAGAAGAAACACAAGTTCAAATAATGGTTTAGATTGATGATCGAACAAGGTGTTGTGCGTGCACTTCCAGAGAACTATGCCAACGGAATAACTCTTAGCTATGGCTTCATTTGATGAGGAAGGTGCATACCCTCGAATAAGGAAAATGATATCATGGGAATTTGAGTCCCACATTGATGAGCCCAAATTTGAAATAAGCTAAGGAGAATTGATGAAAATGATAAAAAAAAGGGAATAAACCCCTTGGTAAATGCTCAACAATTATCAGATGAGCAAATCTGCAATGCACTCAATAAATTTTCAGTTGAGGTTGAAGCTAGGCTCTTCGGAAGAAATGACAGGGTGAAGTTCCTAGAGGCAGAGCTGGAGAAAAAGGAGGAAGAGATCCTTGAGAAAAGAAAGGACCTAAAGTAGGAGGAACTAATCAACTCTTAGTTAAGGTGTGAGTTAAAAGATGAGAAGGAAAGAGTGTGTGAGGCATACAAGAAAATAGAGATGATCATAAATGCCATTGTCTTGAAGCATCCAAACTTAACACCACCTACACAAAAATATGGATCAACCTTACAATTCCTAGAGGACTTGACCCACATACTCATTATGGAGAGGTAGCCACTTGCCTTAGAATCCACATAAGATGCGTTAGAACGCCAAGAAAAAGAGAATAAGATGAAGGTTGTAGAAATTGTTTCTCAATACAATAAGATCCTCGCCATGTAAAAGCCACCACACAAGTTTTTGAGGCTACCTATGATAATTGTGTGGATAGGGATATAGTGGCAAGTATCTTAGTTGCTACCCATGAAGTGGAACTCAAGGATTTTCAAGAAAAGAACAAGGGGAACATGGATGAGCGAGACAAAATCTTAGCTAAAGTGGAAAAGAAATAAGAGGCCATTAAGATCTTTCGGGGCTCGATCAAGAACTGCTAAAGGAATTATACCCCCAAATCACTCGGAGGATGGCGTGCTCAAAAATTTGGGAAAAAAATGGAGGATATTATGGAGACAATGAGCGCTAAGGGAGAGGAGATGAGTTTTGAAGAGGTAAGCGTCCTAGTGGGGGACCTCTGTTAGCAAGCTCAGAACAAGGTCAAAACTTGGGGAAAGTTAAAAGCAGAATTAGGGAAGGATTTCCATCTCCTCTAGAAATAAAGAAAGTTCCCCATTATTTCATTCTTTTCCCCATTTCTTCATTCCTTTATTCTTCCATTCCAACCATTTTTAAGGATCTACCATTCTTTATTATTTGAAGAGTGTTTCTAAGGATAGAGAACATGTGTAGTGTGGGGTGATGTTGGGCCCCAAATTATTGGCTAAGTATAAGAAGGCATGTGGGCACGTGGGTTGAAGGAACACAAGGAAGGGTTCCATCCTTAGGTTTCAAAACATACGATGCACATGCAAAGGAAACACATGTTTTGTACTTAGTTGTATTGGAAACCCAGACAACACATGAGAAAAGCATGACCCTTATGGATAAGGTGTCAGCTTGGTGACTATGGGATCAAAAAGGGAATATTACAGGCATGCGATGGAAGGTTCCAGAATAGCATCATCATACAAAGTGGAGAGCTCGGATATGTGAAGGCATGCTCCCATGGAGGACCACTTCAACACTTGGCGACGATCTATAACTTCTAGAAGGCATGGCGGTGGGTGCTAAGGTTATAAATACAAGTGCCCGATAGAAGAAACATATAGAGGGTGAAGGAGAGAAAAGGGAGGTAAATCCTATAGAAACATAATGGAGGATGTTATGGGTTAGGGATTAGGAGAGCTCTGTAAGAGATGACACATTTAGGGGGATGGGTTTTCATTATTCTTTGTAATATGATGAGCATAATATAGCTCTGATGCATGACTTGACTCTGCATAGTTATATGAGGATTTGTTATGACCTCAAGGGATGTAATGTGGGTTATTGAATCTGTTAATATGAATATAATGCTCTGTTATAAATCATCTATGTGTTTAGGAGTATAATACTTATGCATTTCCTTTCTGTATGAACCATCTCCATATGTTGCTTGTTATTTCTCTTTTCTACATACAATGAGATGACAACTCATTCTAAGTTCTTAAGAATATTGTATAGTTCTTTTATGTCCTGCATTTGATTATTTTTCCTAAGATGATGCATTCTCACAAAAATAACATAAAGGAGAGACTCGGCACTCATGCGTGCCTCGGTGAGCACCCAACGTCTGCTGGATGATAGGCCGACGTGCATGGGATTAGACTATTGGTCTAAGCGTATAAAATATGACTATAATTATCCTCATATATTCTTTGTGAATAGACGTAAGAGTTAAACGTCATTATAGGCTACCTCTTGGCATGCCATGAATAATTCCTTAACATGTTCTCATGGGTCATTTTATTTGTATTTATTCAACTTTGGTGTTTCAAAATATTTTGGAAATGGTGTATTCAACATTTATTTATTAAATGGATAAGGGAAAATATCTTCAAAATTGAATTGTTTCGATTTCTTTTACATCCCCATTATTGTTTCTTTCATGTTTTTCCATTATTGTGCGAATGGAGAATTTGTGAGAGGAATGTCCTTTATTGTTTCTATCTCTTTAGTTGGTTGGACCTTTTCTTCATTGCTTTGGGAAACTTTAGAATCCATATTGGAAAGTTCCTTTGTCATCTCTTGAATTTTTACAAATAAGGATTTGTTTGATCTGCTTATGGAAGCATTATATTTTTCTTTGTTCTTTCTATATTTTGGTTTATCTATAAGATGTTTCAAATTCTCATCAATGAAGTCTGAAGGAAATTTGGGTTCTATTTATAGGATATGAAGAATAAATTGATGTTTTTTTTTTTGTAAAATTTCATCAAGTTGTGACTATTTGTCTTCTAAAATCTCAGGTTGTTTAATTTCTTCCTCTTCATCAAAGATATCAATGTCAAAAGGACTTTTGTATTTTTTGCCAAAGAAGTTATAATTTTTAGTTCATGTTTCTAACCTTTTTACTAAGATGGTAAAATATTAAAGTGAGATAAGATATGGATGAATCTAATTTGTTAAGTTTTCTTTGATATGAATTCAGATTTGAGTGATTTGCTTAAATTTTAGATAAAGTAAATATCTAAAAGTATAAGACTTTGGATAGGATTGAAATTGATATGCTTAAATTTGGGCAAAGTAAATGTCCATAAGATAAGGTTTTGAATTAATATTTGATAGGCTTGAATTCATTAAAAGTGAATGTTAAAAGACGAAGATTTTATTGATAATATAGGATAGGATTGAACTTGGGAAAAGTGAATTTCCAAAGATAACTTAATTTTGAACAAAGTGAATATTCAAAAGATAAGATTTGTGATTGGAATTTGATAGAATTAACTTTGAACAAAGTGAATGTTTGAAAAGTAATATGTTTTATTGGGATTTGAGATAAATATCTTTAAACAAACCGAATGTTTGAAAGGTAAGGTTTTTAATTGGGATTTCATAGACTTATCTTTGAACAAAGTGAATGTTTGAAAGGTAAGTTATTTTAATGGGATTTGATAGAATTATCTTTAAAAAAATTCAATATTCAAAAGGTAAGGTTTTTTATTGGGATTCGATAAGTTTATTCTAAAATATGTGTACTAAATATATAAGACTTGGATTGATATTTTGATAGTTTTTGATAGGATGACTTTGATTTTGATTTTGGGTAGATATTTGGAAAGGGGAGGATTTATTTTGATTTTTAGATTATATTGAATATGGAAATAATGAAATGTGGAACAAAATATATTTCAAACTAACAATTTAAGTCAGAAATAATAACATTTTTTTTTAGAACTTATTTTTCAAACTTGTTTTTGAACAAAAAATCAAAACAATAAAGGAAACTAGAATGTTTTTAGAACAAATTTTCAAGGTTGTTTTGAACACACAATCAAAAATTAAAACGGAAAAGGACGAGGATTTTTTTTAGATAATTAATTTTCAAGGTTGTTTTGAACACACAATAAAAACAATAACAACAGAGGAGAAGGTTTTTTTGATATCTAATTTTCAAGGTTGTTTTGAAAAAAACAATAAAAAATAATAAAGGATAGTGGGATTTTTTTAGAACGGATTTTTGAAATAGTTTTTAACAAAAAATATATATTAATGGAAAGTAGGATTTTTTTAGAATGAATTTTCAAAATTGCTTTGAAGAACCAATGAAAATAGTAAAGAGGAAAGTTGTCCCTAGTTTTTAAAGCTTCCTAGGGATTTGGATAGTTCACTAACCAATACTTGTCTGAATGAGTACACATGCCAGAATAAATTCTGAATATAGACTATACCCCACAATCAATTAAGAATGGAGTGCATTAACACGGAAAACTTTTGGTATTCCTTATAGGTCTTAGTAGTCAAGTAGGAATGGGTGCTACCCATTTCATTGGCTGCTTCCCTCAATGTGCCAACTACTTTGGGGTTCCTGTGGTACTCCTCACAATGAGTTTTAGGAATATGTCCAAGTAATTCCCATAGTTAAGTGGACATGTTTAAACCCTTGTCTGAACATGCAATGAAAATGTTTTATTTATTAAAAATTTAATAAAGTTTGATTTGTTTTTAGCAAAGGAATCTTGTATGCAAGGTGTTAGTAGTTTTTTGCTTGATATTGATTATATTTCCAAATGAAGTGATCCTACACAATATTGATTAGTAGTTTCCCTATAAACACGAGATTAGAAGAAAACAACAACAACAATCAAAACCATTTATCATTTTCAAGATCTCTCAAGAGTGAGTGAAAATAACATATGTGACTTTGATTGACATAAAATAAATGGATATATAAATATATAGTGTTAACACTATTATAACTGATTAATGAACATGTTAGAAACAGAAACACATAAAAATAACTATGAGATAGATAGAAAATTGAAAGAAATGAAAAATAAGTTACCATAGTGCGCTAGTGCATGCAATGATACATGTTGGCAAAATAATTTTTCACGTTGTGAATTATTTATTTTTCACCAATAGTGCGGGGCTAAACCCCTCCTTATTGTGTATGAGGAGGGTACTATTATTGATTGTAAATTAATTTAAACTATGTGGTGGCTTATAGACTAGGGATCACATAGGAACACTCCATTGAACCTATGGAAAATTTATTGAATAGGGTACATGGGAGGAATTTGTAGTGATGGGGGGTAAAGAAGAGTTAGGGAAATAAGGAGAGAGAGGGTTACTCTTGTGAGTAGGCACTAGGTTAGTTCACATACAATAACTAGAGTAATTCCACATCCAATACATTATAGGCTCTTTAATACCACCTCTAGATGATTATGATATTTTGGAACCTTCTCGGAAGATGCACACATGCCTTGAAAGTGGCCTAAAATAGCCTTTGTAGGCCTACTTTGGAGAATTAGTTGTCGGTTGTACTTTGATGAATGGAATGATGAACCTTATCACATTACTTCAAACACCTATAAATGATTGTTCAAAATATTAAGAGGACCTACAAGGTTGGGATGATCATGAAACAAAATAAAAATTGAACAGAGAGGGATTTGGGAAAGCTTTAGAGAAATTTTTCACATTTGGCTTAGTTGTCATGCTTCAAAATTTAAATTTTTAGGCTATCAAAAATGCATGACAACAAATGTATCTAACTCGAGGATAATATATTGTAAAGGGAAATAGAGAACCTTAGTACTCTTAGGTGAGAAGACCAGTTCCTTATTCAAATTGGGAAATACAAGAATTATTCACCACTAACACAAACAATGAGCTCACATGAGGAAAAATCAAACAAACACACAATCGAAGGGAAACACACCAAAAGTAGGAAAGTGAGCACACAACAGAAAGGGAAACTATGTTACTGGGAAGATAAAGTCATTGAGGTGGGGAAGAATGAATACACACCCAGAAATGGGTTGAGAGAAGTACATACCATCATGGAACAATGGGCCAAATTTAAACCTTTGAAGCTCGAAGATCATTATCCGATTGTGCCATGCTCTCGTGATGGATTGTATGGATTGAGAAGAAGGAGAGAAACAAATATTTTTTCTTCATACTAATATTACATAGAAAACAATATTAAATTTAATGACCACTTTGTAACATGCTTGAAATTACTATCATTTGGAGTCTCCATTTGATATTTTGTGACTATGAGAAGTCATTCCTCCATGTTCTCAAAAGTAGAATCTTTGATTTTTTTTTGAAGGAATTATCCACTAATAGGTGAAGGTTTCAACATGGGATCTAATTTTAAATCATCAAGGGATTTAGAAATGGTGAGAACAATTTTTCCTTCTTCCCATTTAAAACCTTCTTCTTTCTTTTCACTTTGATGTTCTGAACAATTGATTTCTATACATACCAGCTCAATGTCATACTTGGTATCAATTTCTATGGTGGGGATATTATCTTCATGGATGAAAGCATCCATAGGGGATTTAAGAATCCCCTTTACTTCCTATTCATATTATTCTTCACAAAATGGGAAAGGGGAAGACTAACCTTCACATTCATTCTCATTTACCACAACTTCAAAGATGGCATTGAGCTTACTTGCTTGTTCCAGCTCATTGTGAGACACTTTTGCATCAAAGGGATAAAATAACTTGACTCATAATTATATTGCATAGCCATGACATGGGTCAAGATGTCAAGACTCAATTGAGGGTTTTCAATTTCTTCTATAATCTTCAATATCTCTTACACATATTGTTCTTTCAAAGTTTCGACATACTCATTATCATCTTCATTTGAAAACTCTTTACATTGGGCCTCAAGGAAAAGATTAGAAATATGAGCTACACATGGCCAAAACTAATTTTAAAAATCCTCCTCCTCATGATCCGTATTTATTTTCATCTAGGGGTTACCTTCTAGAAAGATCAAGCACACTTGGTTTTCATCATTTTCAAACAAAGGAAAGATATCCATCCTGCTTGGGAAAGGTACACCTTTGAATTCGAGATTTTTTAAGTGATCTTCATGACACAAGGAAGGATACAATGTTACAACATGAGGAAAATATTATTCTCCACCTTGAATATATCCTATAGAGTCTTATTCTTTGTAAATAAGAAGGAAAAATCCATACTCATTGCGGTGATCAACATTACACTCTTTTGGTGATGAAAAGGAAATTAGTTTCTTAGAGAATTAATGTTCAATTTTCTCATCCGCCTTTGTATCAAGATGTAAATTGGATTCTTCAATATACTCCATTTCATCATTGGTAATTTTTACATCAAACGAAGAACAAAAATTGGAAAGGAAACTATCCATGATTACCTCAAAGTCATCCTCTTAAAGAATTTGAGTTCGGGATGGAGGATTGATTTATTGAACATATTCATGGTTAGTGGACTCATTGGAAAAAATCGGTTCATCTCTCACTTAACAAGGATCTTCATTTCTCGTACAAATTATTTCTCCAAAGGGATGTGCTTCGAACCAAAATGAATTTATGAATGGAGGTTTAAATGTCATGCTTTCTTCATAATCCTACATGGTGCTGATTTCAATTTCATCGAAAGGTTCAAGGACAAAGAATTCATGACAATTCCACAAGAGTATTTCAGGAAAAAACACCTCATAATATGGGAAATCATCAAAATCCACTTACAAAGGATGGATCTCTTGTTCCTAATGATTACAGAGTATTTCAAGATGATCATACTTTCTTTGCATGGCCTCAACATAATTCATAATTTAATGGTTAGTTTTGGGATCAATTTTTTTTTCTTCAACACTCAAGATTATTCCCATAAACTCTCATTTCAAGGCTTCCATTTCTTCATCTCCACAAGTAAGAAAATCATCTAAAGGAAGAAAGACAAAAGACAAGGCTTTGAGTTTTTCATTCAGCTACATGAAGTTGAAAATATTACCTTTAGTGGATTCTTCACCATCATGCCCTTCATACAACATTTCATATCTCTTCTGCATCTTCTTCATCAAGTTATTGGATTCTTGATCATCAATAGGTGCAAGTCCCATTTTATTTCCTCTAGCAGCAGTCAATTGAATTAGAGCCACTAGGATTTGATGATAGGATCTTCACAAGAAATAATTTTATCCATTATAGAAATTATTTTCATGACTACTAAAGAAATGATATTGATGTTCTTTCCCTTAGATGATTGCATATTTTTGTTTAAAGCAAGAAACCTCTTCACTGTAGAAAAATATTTACTTTTGTAAGAGCTGGTCGAGAATGATGGTTGATCAAACATTTGCATCTCTTGGAAGTCATCTTATTCTTCATGGGTGTTTTTACTTATTAGAGTCGAACACCAATCTTGAAAATTCATCATCGTGATGTGGGAAATAAATGTGACATGGATTTTTTCTTTGATAGAGTCACCTTAAAAATATGATTTTTACTTTGAAACTTGATTTTTTGTTTTTTAGAATATGTATTTTTAAAATTTTCTAGAGCTATTTAATGGTGCACAAGGGCAGAGATATCTTTCCAACATAGTTTCTAATTTTTCTAGCAAAATAATTTTTTGTGTTGTAAATTATTGAGTTTTCACGGAAAATGTGGGGATAAGTCCCTCTTTCTTGTGTATGGGGAGGATATCATAATTGAATGTAAACTAATTTAATCTATGGGGTGGCCAATAGGTCAGGGATCACATAGTTACACTCCACCGAACCTTTGTCAAAGTGTTTATATAAGGTACAAGGGAGGAATTTACACCGATGATGGGTAAATGGAGTTGGGGAAATAAGGAGAGAGAGGGTTGCTCTTCGAGTAGGAACCAACAGAGTTCACATGTAATAAAGAGATTAAGTCCATATACAATATTCAGTAGGATCTTGAATACCACCTATGGATGATTATGATATTTTGGACCCTTCCTAGAAGATATATACATGACTTGAAAATGGATAGACATAGCCTTTCTAGGCCTACCAGAAAACTAGTCTTCAATTGTACTTTACTTAATGGAATGGTGAACCTTATCACATTACTTAAAACAACTACACATACTTTTTCAATAAATTATGAGGACCTATAAGGTTGGGATGATCATTCCATGGAGGAAAAACTGACCAAGAGAGGGATTTAGGAAATATTTGGAGCAAATTTTCAGATTTGGCCTATTTGTCATGTTTTAATTTTTGAATTTTTGGGATAGAAAAAATGCATGACAACAATACACTTTGGTATGTGAAGTAAAATAGTAGCGCACAAATACATATAATTAATAGTAGTGCATGAAGTGATACACTAACATGTGTAGTGACATGGTAATGCATGAACAAATATAGATAATAACATAAATAGTTAACAAATAGTGCATGAATTTATATGCCAACACGTGAAGTGAGACACTAGCATGTGTAGTGATACACTAGTGCATGAGGTGATAACATAAACCATATGCAACGCTAGCATAAGTAACCTACAGATGCACAAAAAATAAAAAATATGGCCAATTTGATTGTTTTTCCTAAACTAATCTCAAATTACTCATAATAATCCTGAAAAATTGGTCACTAATTCTAAAATAGCTAGAAGAACAAAAAACAAGGTTAATTTTACAAAAATTATGAAGAAATGAGAAATATGTGGGTTGGTCCCATAAGGCATACTAGAAATGTATATATAGAAAAACTACATAGTGAAATAAACAAAGAAAATAAAATAAAACTGGATTCTTCCTTAGTATCTCCTTGTAACCTCATATGAGATCACTGAAGCTTGGAATGAAGCATTAAGCTTGTTGAATCTCTTGATCAATTTTTTTGGATTCTTCAAGAAATTTCTGAATAGAATTAGATTAGCTACAAGCAAAGCGGTTGAATGATTGATTTTATAGTATATTTGTGATTAGTGGACAACATAATGAAGTATGAGATTAAATGATAATACAACACAATGATGATGCAATTATCAAAGATTATGAAGATGATAATTGGAGAGGAATGAGTGATTATTTATAGATGAAGGATGGTCCTTGATTTTTATAATTAGTTTGTTTGATATGAAGTTAAATGAAGAAAAATTAAATTGTTTAAATGAGTTTCCAATCTATTTAAGGATTTTGAACTCTTGTTTGAGCTTACATGCATGAGTTATTATTGAGTTGGACAAGTTTACAAATTTTGTTTATTTTTAGCTTTTTGCATTGAAATATTAATTCCATGTCTTTTGTTTTATTTACCCAAAAAAGTGACGTGACATTTAAGCTTTTGCATTGATTTGATTCCTTTTTAGAATCTCATACTTTTGCATGAGATGTCTTTATTTAAATCAAATGCATGTTTGATTTAATCTAATTTTTTTCCTCTTGCCCATGTATTTAATTGCTTTATATTTTAATTAACTCCTTTTGCTCTAGTTAACTTAGATGTTGACTAGTGAATTAATATTAATTAATTTTACGAGGGGGTGAGATGTAAATGGATAATGGATGAATTATTTAATTATTTTGATATTAAATATTAGCTATTTTTTTATGGTGAATTTTGGTTAGTTGCTAAAATTCTGAAATACCAAAAACTCAAATAAAACAGGGTTTAGTGATACCTACATCGAAAAACACAATGTGATATGATTGTATATGAACACCGTAAAATATTCCTCTTTTCACCAAGTGAGAAGAATTGCATATCAAGACATCTAAAAAGATAAATATTAGATAAAGATGTAACAAGTTTCTCAGCTACAGCTCGATCCTAGGAATCCAAAGGGATTCCTTGAAGGGTGTTAACTCGTGTTATATAATTAAGTGATATGATAATGATAAAATAAAAGACAATGTCATTTAGAACTCAAGAAGGATAGAAAGGTCTTGCTCTGCGTTATAAACAACCCATGTTAGGCCCATGGAAAGCTCAAAGTCTTGGAAGTAATCGAAATGCAGAACTATTCCACAAATTCATGTTCTTCTTGTATGATCTCAAGCTGATCATCAATATCTTCAAATTCTAATGTGAGGGTAATAGTGCACGACTCAGCTCATGTGCGATATCAAAATATTCCCACACAAAAGGATGTTGGATGATTAGAACGTCGTATATGCTAGTGATAGGATGTGATAGAATTAGAACAATCATCTGTAAAAAGTTCATCTTGCAAGAAAATAGATTAGGCTTGAAACAAATTACTTAAAAACATGATAAATGATAGAAATGAAAAAAAAATGGATCGAAGATGATCGGAATCCATGGATATAAGGTGTAAAAGGGATTATTTTGATCAAAGTTGATAAAATTGCTTGTTTCATATGAAAGATAAAATGTGACAATGCTAAGAGGGACTAAAGTAACCATAGAAACATATAAGATTCAAAAATAGATACTCGATGTGTTTGAAGGACTAATGAAGAAAAAGGGGGTTAAGGGACCGATCGACAATGATCATGAATCAACGATGATCATTATTGAAATTACGAGATGTTCTAAAAGCTACCTAAATGACTAAACGAGGGAATATTATGAAGTGAATATGGAGGATGGTGTAGATGACTAATTATAGACTATAATTGGTGAAAAAAATGATTGGAAATAATAAAAAATAACATACTAACCTTGTTGGTATGTTCGAGGATGAAAAAGCTTCAAAAGGATGACTAATGATTTGATGAGATTTTTCCAAGGGTGGCGATAATAGGGTGTTGATATTACAAGCGTAATTATGTCATATGGAAGTGTAACAATGCATTCCCAAATCTAGTCTTTGAGTTAGTTGTCAGTGTGTAACTAAAAAAATGGGAAAGAGGGTGATTTAAGTAGAATCAACAACATCCGCAATGATCTCCATCCGAGGATTAAGGTTGTTTGATAAATGGTGGGAGGTTAGGAATTAGGGTAGGAAGAGGTTAGGGGGTTAGGATGGGTAGGATAAATTAGGCTAGGTTGGTTTTAGGTGGTTAGGGAGGGTAAATGAGGTTTTACGATGGTAAGTAAGGGTTTACAATGGTGAATTTTAATGTACTTAAGATAGGGGTAATGATGATAACAATGATATGTGATCAATGTGCATTAGGTAACCTAGGGGTGAAAAAGTGGTGTCTACACTAATAAAATTAACTAATGGAAAAGGATTGATTTAATAATAATGACAGGGGGAGAATAATTAATTAGTTGGATTAATTAATTAATCATAGGAAGTGAGATATGGGTGTAATAGGGTCTATATTGTGAATATTTAATTATTCAAGACCATACGCGAGTGATAGGTGTGATTAGGAACATTACAAGAATGATATGAATTAATCCAAGATAATGTCATAGAATATTATTAAGGGCGTAAAATAGCAAAATATTAAGAAAGTGATTATAAATGATCGAAAGCATTCATAAGTGATCGTAATGCATTGTGAATCCCTTACAAGATGACCTCGAGGTTAAGAATGCATAATACGATATTTCAGGTGTTTGTAGATACTAATCACACAATGTATCCTCTAAATGGATAAAATTCAGATCCATCCAATAACATGAATGTTACTCCAAATATTGATTCAACCCAACTTATCACATAGCTCATTGACCACCTAAGTCGGTAGAGTGCACTATGACTACAAATAAATTTTTCCAACTTTAAAATAATCTATCTCAACTTTCTAGTTAGCCTCATATAGTTTCTTAGGGCACGTAAAATCAAGGTCAACCCCCTCCCTTTTTGTTAGAATCAATGTATCTCACATTATACAACCTCCAATCCATAACAAGACCCTTCATTCCATTCAAATAGAATGTCTTTCTCCCTACATTTCTTCTATGGACATTAGAGGCATCATTTGTTCCATTACTTATAATGGTTTTTGCGATCCCACTCTCCATATTAAGGCTTTTGGCAGTCTCTACAAATATTTGGCTAAAAATAATTCCTAAGTTACCACAAAAATAATAGCTAAGCCACTTACGAGAGATGCCTTAGACCAATACCATAACCTCCCAACCAACTCCATTATCAAAATGAAAAGCTTGGTGATCACACTAGTCAATTAATCTTAGTACCATCATCTTCCTCGAATGACATAAACAATTTCATCAATTGTAAACAAATAGACAATGAATCTTCTCAAGATTTCATTAAATAGTGGAAAACTTTATCCAATATGGATGAACACATTTTCCGATGAAATTGTGTTTCACTTATTCCTTAGAGCACTTGAACATCACCTGTAATACAAGGTTAGGTCATTTTATCCTACTTATTTGAAAGATTAATTTGAGTAGGCCAGATGCCAACATTACCTCGTAAGAGAGTTCAAAAAACATTCTACAAAGTAAAAAACTCCCAAGAACATTGAATTCCTCATGTTTCCTACAAAAAATAATGTTACTGATGATAGAGTCATAAATACTCTTCCTCAAGGCACTTCTTCAAATAGAACTATCCATTATATTGATCAATTTTTCACTAAATTGTAAAACAACTCGATACCATCCTCTTATACTAACCATCACTAACCTATATCTAAGGAGGAATTGTGATGACATCTACCAAACCATTCACCATGGTTGTAGATCCTTTTTGAAATTTCCTAAATGAAATGAGGAGAGAAAATTTGTTGGTGGCATGGAAATTCGGGACATTCCCATGATAAGTTTCATTCCCTTCAATCCTTTACCTATACCTTCCTCCTTGGAAAATAATTTGATTACGAGGTTATCACTTGAGAAAGGATAGAAAAAGATATCAAGGCATGAGAGAAATACCAAAATCGTGATTGGTATGAAGTGGTTTATCAAGCTAAGGAATTTTTAAAGTCTACAATGAAACACTTTTGGATCACTCCAAATCTAAAAAACCCATTTTTTTATTATTCATACAAACAATAATGTTACCAATGTTTTTACTACCTCATATCCCTCTTCTAGCGCATAGAAAAAAATAGTGGTTCATATGGATGTGTTGTCATGAAAATGTGCAACAGGGAAATTGGAAGTTTCCAAGCACGACAACTATACCCCTATGGAAAAAATTTCATTCCTAGGCACCCCAGGTCAAATCCATCAGTTTGATCACCCCCTATTTGATGTAAAATTTTTCCCCTAGGTGATTTAGTAAAGTGCACTCATTCCACCTAGGTGATTTTAGGGAGTTCTAAAAAGATGTTATCTTCTTGCAGTATTGGGAAGGGCTATCGTTGGCCTTCCTAGGACTAGATTCAACCCCCTGGAGTGGAACATAAGGGCCAAATTAAACATGGACATGAATTGAATACATTATAACATCATGGAAATTATTTTGGAAGGATTTGGGAAGTTTTGAAATACTTGGAGTAGTTTGAGAGAAAAACAAGGTTCTCAAGCCTAGGCGGTACACAGGCCTAAAACAACTGTTGGGATTCAGAAGAAGATTCCAAGAGCTCCAGATGGAGTTGGAAGTAAAAAAACATATTCAAAAAGAGGATTCCAAGACCTAAATTATGGTGAAATAATATTTTTCACAACACCTTGGCGCATATGATTGGAAGGCAGTTTTTCTCAGGCATAAGTGGAGTCCCAAATCATAAATACCATTTTACAGGGATCATATGGTCGAATTAAGACATTAGACCCACATAATTGGATTAAAAATTCCATTTTCAGTCAATATCATATAAAATTTCACCAAGAAATTCCACCGGAGCTCAAGTTATCTTCATTCCAAGTTACCCTCTCAAAGGCAATTCAGGACTTAGTCATTTTTTCGAGAGGACACATGTCAGCACCAGGAGCCTAGTAGGATTTCATGCCCCTGAAGTCCCTGAGGTCAGGTACATCAGCCCTTGGAAAATTCTCCCAGCCCTCATGTGACCTTTGGGACCCTCATATGACCTCCAGACTTGACAGTTCAGCCCCCGGGTGCTTATTTGGAGCATGCATTCCCTACCGTCGGATCGGGCGCCACATGTCAGCTCCAGGACCACCATGGAATTTGATGTCCCTTATGCACCTAAGGTGGGGACATCAGACCTTGAAAAATGTGCCCAGCCCCTATGAGGAGTCATTTGGACACCCACGTGACCGAGTTTCAGCCCCCAAGTGCATTTTGGAGCAAATCCCTATCGTTGAATCGAGAGGCATCGCCTTGAGCACCGTGGAAATTGATGTCCCTCAAATCCATAAAGTCAAGGAAATCAGGGACATAAAATTGTTCCCAGCCCCTCCATGTGCATGTTTTTAAAGTTTAAATCCAGCACTTAGCCATTTTCTTCCTCTCATTTCTCCTTCAGAACTCCTCACCTTGCCATGGCTCCTGATTGTCCAGACACCCGGTCCACCATTGTTGCTCCAAACCAGCTCTGCCATGGCCACATAAACTCTTCAAACCATGAATGCACATAAATATTCAGGCCTCATAGAAAAATGGAGTGAAATGATGAAGAACGAAGAGAAAATGGATATTTTTGTCAGATAACCGTGAAGTCACCCGATCGAAAAATCCTCATATCTTGCAAGATACAAGTTAGATCGAGATGTTGTATTTTTCAGAATTCCTCATTTTTCAAGGTGATCAAGATCCAACAAACAAGAGGTCAAATGGTTCCCAAAATCATTTGCTCCAACAAAACCCTCACTTCGTGCACCGGCTCACATTCGTCGAATTTCCCATCATTTCGGCGGCAATGGAAACGAGCTAAAAACTTGCACATGAGTTCCAAATGAAAAACCTATTGCAATGGAGTTTTTTTCATTGCAAATGGAGACAAAAACTAGACCTGCAAATTTCAAGCTCCATTAATGGCCGCCATGACAGCTCGTGCCCAAAGCCACTGCCAGGTCAAAATTTCAAAATTTATTTCCAGGCATTCTAGTGGGCAAAACTATGTGAAATTCGGAGGGTGTGATTGTAACAACAAGAAGATTCCAAAAAGTATGTTCCATTGCAAATCGAGCACTAGAAACACACTTTCTAAAAATAGTAAGTTTTCCTATACATGCTTGCTATTTTTGGCAAGTCTTCATCAAAAGTGGCTATGGAAAGAGCAGTGTGCATTGAAGATCTCCAAAAGGCTAGAATGATTATCTGGAGCAAAAAATAGTGGAAATGACCATTTACTAAAAATAGTAAGTCACACTCAAAGGGTAGTTTTGGCACAATGGGACATTCAGAACTTCGCTGCATTTGGAGCTTTCCATCAACGAGGATCAACAGACTTCATCGGGAGACATCCTCTTCTTCTTCTTCTTCTCTCTCTCTTTCTCTCTCCTCTTCCCCCCAAATTTCTCTCACTTTCAAATTTTCTAATTCTTCGTTGGGGTTTGCACTTTTTGATATACCTTTAAGTCACTTAAAAGTGACTTTAGAAACATAATGTAAATTAAGTCGCCTTGCTATTATAAAAGGGACTTAAATATTTAAAGTGGAATATGAACAGTCTTAAGTCATATTAAGGTATTCGAAAGGTCATGAGGAAGATGAAGAGTCATATTCTATTCTATAAATTGTAAAGCCATTCCCATTTCAAAGGGTTGGTAATTGATCTTGTAGACTCAAGAGTGCATTGTACCTAGAGAAAGCAAAGGAGATAGCCATTTTCTTCTACTCTCTTCCCCTCTCAAATTTCTTCCATTCCCACATTATGTACAACTTTGATTTGAGAAATCAATACAAGAAGAAGGAGTTTCTAGCTTTCTTTGACTAAGGGGTTTCTTGATACTTGGTGATTGGTGAATTCTATTTGGTCTTGTTGCTATTCGTAGAGTTGTTTCTTCCGATAAATGCATGTGTTGAAGTTTCTAACTAGTGTGTGTGTAGGAATCTAATTTTCTACCTACAACATTAGTTCTCCTACCTCTTTTCTCACTCCCCTTTCCCACTCTACAGACGAAGACTTCCCTAGCAAGAGATTTCTAGCTTTTCCGCAGGTTAGTGGAGTGCCCCTGTTGGATCCCAGTCAAAATACCACCACAAAAATCCACACTTTCTTGCACATGCACATACGGCAACTACACCGGTTAAGTAGAGGGACTTAGATTCCCAAAGCATTGGCAAGAAATCCACAAGTTTGTCCACCTGAAAAATTTTCTCGTCACAATTTTTGGCACCTACCGTGGGGCATATTTAGCAACATCTCGCACCCAAAATACATTGCAAGGTCCCAAAGATTAAAAAAATCAAATATTGAAAAAATCATAAAAGAGAGTTCATGAAAGTCCATTTTTGAAAGATACACTAGCTGATTTCTACACGTGACTTTTCACATTCCATAGTGTCCTTTCATATTCTGACTGCAAAAGTTTCCAAAAGTCAAGCAAAGGAAGATACACCGTGTTGAGATGGTCGAGAGGTGTTTCGATTTCAATTTTGAAGCTTTGCATAATCTATAAGAAAAATTAGAGATAATCCATATTTCTTCTCTCAAGCCTCCTCTTCATCTGGCTCTTCAAGAAGTTCACCTGGTAATCCTATCCAAAATCCTTCAAATTCTGTAATTTTTCAACAACCATTGAACATCGACTTCATGGAAGAAGAAGAATTTGAAGAAGAATTCGTAGAAGCAAGAGCTGAAGCAGAAGAAGAAGAAACAATGGCAGATGAAGAAGAAATACCTCAACCCATTGTTCCATGGGGAAGGAATACAGCCCGCTTTCTCTTGAACCCCCTCTTCACAATCTACCAACGGTTTCCGCAAGAACTTTCCAAAGTTCAAAGGTGACAACACACAACATCCGGAAGAACACATCATTGCTTTCACAACATCATGTGGAATTCTTGGTGTCCAACATGAAGACGTTGCTGTAAGATTGTTTGTGGAGTCCCTCCAAGAAAAATTAGTAGAATGGTTTTACCTCCTTCCTTCCTGGTCCATCACGGGTTGGAATGACATCAAGGATGCCTTCAAGAGAGATTTAAATCAACTGAAGACTATCAGGATCTCCTAGTGCAGTTAGCTCAAATAAATAAAGGAGAAAATGAAACCATGAGAGACTTCGTGGCTCGTTTTGAACGGTTGCTTCACAGGATACCTGAAGAGGATTCACCATCTGAAAACAATGTCAAGAGATTCTTCATCAATGCTTAATCACCGAGGTAGGATTTCTCCTATGAAGATTTCAACCAAGGAATATTGCAGAAGCACAAATATTGGCCATTGAACTTGATGACAATCTCATCCTATCCGAGAAAGATCAAGAATCCCTCAAAGGGTAAATCTCAATGCTTGGAGATGAAAGAACTGATCCTTTAATGCAGAAAATGGTGAATGAAATGGCATCGTTGAGGAGGGAAATATCGATCAGTATCTTCTCAAAGAAGAAACAAAAATCAGATTGTAGGAGCACCCCAAAGGCTCACCTTGGAGGCCCCACCCATGAGCGTAAATTGTAGATTTCAAGAAAGTGAAGAAGAGTTTGAACAAGAAAGTGAAGGTGGTGACTTCCTAGAAAGTGATGAGTTTGAGAATGATACAAAAATCAGATTTTGTGAGTATTCTGGAGGTTATGAAGAAGATGCACCTAGTTTCTCATGCACGGTATTCACTCATTCTCAGTCCAAGAAAAGAGCATCTCCCTCCACTACTGCAAAAGAAAAGAAGGTGTATGATCCTCCTATGGTGACTCTGAAAAATAAAATAATCAGTTGAGGATCTCCACTTCCATCCTCCATGAAGTCTGCATTGTTAGATCCTGTAATCCCAAGTAAGTCTTCTGATGTCTCTTCCAAGCCTAAATCTAAATCTACTCCTGTAAAATCTAATACCTTGAAAGCTTCTAGTGTACCTTTCAAAATACCCTCCATTCCCCAAAAATCTACTCTTGCTTCCAAACCTGTCCTAAATCCAAAAGCACTCCCTTCACCCCCTTTGTCCACATCTGCTCCCTTTGACTTCATAGAATATGCAAACAAAGCCAAAGTGTAGATTACTGAAACTGAATATTTGTAGACTCATCCTGAACAATTTGAGAGGTTTGTCTGGTATATCAAGAGTGGTAGTCTAACACCCAATGCTGTAACTTCTAGTTCCAAAGGCATGCTGCCAATCTCACCTACACCTCCCTCACAAAACATGCTTTCTCTGAGTGCATCAAATACTGATAAAGTTGAACCTTTCTACGTCTCCTTCTTATTGGAGAATATGTATTGAACAATTACATAATAGATTCTAGCGCCTCAGATAGTGTGATGCCTTTGAAGGTCACCAAGGCTCTTAAACTTGCAATGAATCCACCTAGTGGCTCTTGTTACTCTTTGGAATCAAAAAGGTCTCACTTGTAGGGAAGGTTAAAGATGCATAGGTGGCTCTCGCCAAATTTCTAGATAAGAAAGTTTCAGTGATGATTTTGGTAGTAGACATCCCAGCCTCGTTTGGAATGTTGTTGAGTAGAAATTTCTGCCGAGAGTTGGGAGGGAAAATTCAGATGAATTGGTCTTTTGCAACCATACCAGTGAAGGGAGACATGGAGAAATTACTTCCCAAGAAGAAGATGAGGTGCACAATATAAAATTATGGAAGCCTGAAAGCTAACATCTTGTATCAAGGTAGCAAGCAGATGAATCACTTTGTGGCAACCGAGGAAGAAGAGGATATCCCCATCTTGATAGGCCTAGACATGCCTTCCCAAAGAGATTTGGATTTTGAAGAAGCATTGAGGAGATTCAAGTTACAAGAGGACAGCCCCAAATCACCAGATGATGCAGACCACGAGGAAGAGGAGATGGTTCTTGATGATTTTAAAGAAGAAAAATCAGTTTATATGATTTTACAAGATGAGGAGTTATTCTCATTCCCATTTGGGGATGAAGATGATCTCATTCAAGCCATCTATGGAGAGAAAAACTCAGCTTGTGATGAGCATGCAAATTTTTTTGAAAGAAATGTCTATACAAGAAATGCTTGAAGCTATAGAAGAAACTGAAGATCCTGAGCTCAGTCTCAAGATCCTGATACAAGCCACAAATCTACAAGACAAGTGTGAAGCTAGTTTGGAAGCCTTAACTGGTGTGAAGGTTGGCCACATCGAGATAAAGCAATATGAAAAATACGATGCCACTCCAGAGCTAATGATTGATGGATGCAATAACGAAATGGAGATATTTTCATTCCCATTTGAAGATGAATCTCTTTTTGATGAAGGATCGTTAGAGTTCAGTGATTCCCAAGATGATGAGATCTCTGTGCAAGAACTATTGGACACAATAGAAGTTGCGGAAGACCCTGAGATGATTCTTGATCTCTTCACTCATGCCATGGGCATACAAGAAAAGTATGAGGCCACGCCCAATCCCTCCGTCAGTACTCAAGCACCTCGCAGTGGAGTAAAGGAAATAGATAAGTCTGAGGTTTCTCATGGAAGAGATGTCAATGAGCATAGACCTGGAAATAAAGTAACTTAGAAGGTTCAAGGAATTGGAACAAAAATCAGCATTGGGGCAGCGATGAGACGCTCTATGGAGAATCAGCTATATTTATAAACATGGAAGGCAACTGGCACGATGAAACCGATTTCAAAGAGCATGAAGGTAGTGGAATTTCCAAGCAAGGACCTGAGCATCAAGAAGATCACATGGAATCACTCCTACCAAGTACATAGACAATTTTGAAATCACCTATCTTTTGTAAGCGATGAGGAGGAGGATACTTTCTGGAACCCGTCAATGGCTTCGTAGAACATCATCATTCGGTGTTGCCTCTTCAGGGGTAACTTTTGAGAAATAAAAAGTACTTCAATGAAAGTGGGTTGTCCCTCGCTTTGTACCATAGGTGATTGATAGGTGTTTTTCCTTTCCATTGTGTGTTTCCCTTCCTGTTGTGTGTTTTGTGTTTCCTTTCTTTCGTTTTGTGTGTGTGTGTTTCCTTCTTCTAATCTTCCTTTCTAGAAGTTGTACATGACTCATGAGGCCCAATGGATAAGGCACTAGTCAACAAACTATATGGTCTAAAATTGAGATTCTAGATTCCCATGTCATGTCTTCACTATGCTCAGTCCATGTCATGTCCCCAAGCTAGAGCCAATTGTTGTCGTGAAAATGTGCAACAGGAAATTGGAAGTTTCCAAGCACAACTATACCCCTATGGAAAAATTTTCATTCCTAGGCACCCCAAGTCAAATCCATCAGTCTGATCACCCCCTATTTGATGTCAAATTTGTCCCCTAGGTGATTTAGTAAAGTTCACTCATTCCACCTAGGTGATTTTAGGGAGTTTTGAAAAGATGTTATCTTCTGGCAGTATTGGGAAGGGCTATCATTGGCCTTCCCAGGACTGGATTCAACCCCCTGGAGCGGAACATAAGGGAAAAATTAAACATGGACATGAATTGAATACATTAGAACATCATGGAAATTATTTTGGAAGGCTTTGGGAAGTTTTGAAATACTTGGAGCAGTTTGAGAGAAAAACAAGGTTCTCAAGCCTAGGCGGTACACAGGCCTAAAACAGCTGTTGGGATTCAGAAGAAGATTCCAGGAGCTCCAGGATGGAGTTGGAAGTAAAAAAAAACATATTCAGAAAGAGGATTCCAAGACCTACATGATGGTGAAATAATATTTTTCACAACACCTTGGCGCATATGATTGGAAGGCAGTTTTTCTTAGGCACAAGTGGAGTCCTAGATCATAAATCATATTTTTTAGGGATCAGATGGTTGAATTAATACATAAGAACCAAATAATTAGATTAAAAATTTAATTTCCAGTCAGGATCATATAAAATTTCACCAAGAAATTCTACTAGGAGCTCAAGTTATCTTCATTCTAAGTTACCCTCTCAAAGGCAGTTTAGGACTTAGTCATTTTTTTGAGAGGACATGTGTTAGCACCAGGATCCTGCCGGGATTTCATGCCCCCGATGTCCCTAAGGTCAGGTACATAAGCCATTGGAACAATTTCCCAGCCCTCATGTCACCTCTAGGACCCTCATATGACCTCCAGACTTGACAGTTCAACCCCGGGTGCTTATTTGGAGCATACATTCCCTGCCGTCGGATTGGGCGCCATGTGTCAGCTCCAGGACCACCGTGGAATTTTATGTCCCTTATGCACCTGAGGTGGGGGACATCAGACCTTGAAAAATGTGCCCAGCCCCTATGGGGAGTCATTTGGACACCCACGTGACCGAGTTTCAACCCCCAGGTGCATTTTTGGAGCAAATCCCCTGCCGTCGGATCAAGGACACATGGCATTGCCTTGACCACCGTGGAAATTGATGTCCCTCATGTCCCTGAGGTCAGGGACATCAGGGACATAAAAATTTTCCCAGTCCCTCCATGTGCATGTTTTTAAAGTTTAAATCCAGCACTTAGCCATTTTCTTCCTCTCATTTCTCCTTCACAACTCCTCACCTTGCCATGGCTCCGTGCATGATTGTCCAGACACCCGGTCCACCATTTTTGCTCCAAACCAGCTCTTCCATGGCCACATAAAATATTCAAACCATGAATGCATAGAAATATTCAGGCCTCATAGAAAAATGGAGTGAAATGATGAAGAACAAAGAGAAAAATGGAGATTTTTTGCCAGATAACCGTGAAGTCACCCGATCGAAAAATCCTCATATCTTGCAAGATACAAGTCGGATCGAGATGCCATATTTTTCAGAATTCCTAATTTTTCAAGGTGATAAAGATCCAACAAACAAGAGGTCAAATGGTGCCCGAATAATTTTCTCCAACAAAACCCTCACTTCGTGCACCGACTCACATTCGTCGAATTTGCCATCAGTCCGACAATGGAAACAAGCTAAAAACTTGCACATGAGTTCCAAATGAAAAACCTATTGCAATGGAGTTTTTTTCATTAAAAATAGAGACAAAAACCAGACCTGCAAATTTTGAGCTCCATTAATGGCCGCCATGACAACTTTGTGCCCGAAGCCACTGCCAGGTCAAAATTTCAAAATTTATTTCCAAGCATTCTAGTGGGAAAAACTATGTGAAATTCGGAGGGTGTGATCGTAACGACAAGAAGAGTCCAAAAAAGTATGTTCCATCGTAAATCGAGCACTGGAAACACACTTTCTAAAAATAGTAAGTTTTCCTATACATGCTTGCTATTTTTGGCAAGTCTTCATCAAAAGTGGCTATGGAAAGAGCAGTGTGCACTGAAGATCTCCAAAAGGCTAGAATGATTATCTCGGAGCAGAAAATAGTGGAAATGACCATTTACTAAAAATAGTAAGTCACACTCAAAGGGCAGTTTTGGCACAATGGGACATTCAGAACTTGGCCGCATTTGGAGCTTTCCATCAACGAGGATCAACAGACTTCATCGGGAGACATATCCTCTTCTTCTTCTCTCTCTCTTTCTCTCTCCTCTTCCCCCAAATTTCTCTCACTTTCAAATTTTCTAATTCTTCGTTGGGGTTTGCGCTTTTTCATATAACTTTAAGTCACTCAAAAGTGACTTTAAATACATAATGTAAATTAAGTTGCCTTGCTATTATTAAAGGGAATTAAATATTTAAAGTGGAATATGAACAGTCTTAAGTCATATTAAGGTATTCAAAAGGTCGTGAGGAAGATGAAGAGTGATATTCTATTGTAATGCTCTAATTTTGCATGTTATCTTGGTGAATGTTTTACATGTTGTTATAACTACTGGAATGAAAGAAAACATGTTAAGAGAAACTCTGATCTTAAAGGAATGTGTTTCTAACTTGGATTCTTGCATGTTGTGATTTATTGTACTTGCGTGTTTGCTGATATGACGACAAATTGTCGTATACTTGCTAAACTCTCGTTGCTGATTGACAGCACACTTTGAATCAATTTCATTGATCCAAAGTATACTGAGGTCTTCCTATGATTACTGTGTCGGTTCACACTTGAACCGAACCCGAGATTGTTATGGGCGTCTTTGCGCTTTGATTGCGGTATGAGCAAATGCACGCACGTAAATGCCAACGACAGGGGTTCGATTCTTGAACCCTGTACTGTCAAACTTGGGACCTCGTGAGGCAAGAAATGCCTGGACACGGGTGGCCTTGACACGTGATCCAAAGGACTGAACGTCCTGCACAGCATAGATACGGGGTTAGCTGAGAGGTTGGGTTAGGAGTTGATTAGTGTTAGTGGTTAGTATGAATTAAAAACCCTAAACTAATACTAAGTCCTAACATGCATCCTACACTATTATCCTAAGTGGATTTTTAAATTACAAAAAAAAAAGGGGGAGAATAAACCTAAGCCCTAAAACCTAAGGCTAAACTAAGACCTAGGTTGAACACTATATGCAACCTAAACTAATCCTAATCTAAAAGGCGCGCGAGACCCTTGGAAGGAGAGGATAAGGATGAAGGAAGGGCATTCATTAGCATTTAATTGGTAAGTCCATACGTGGACAGTGCCAGTTTTGGCGGGGCAGGTAGGAAATAGAGGCATCTATTTGGAGATAGAGCCAAATTCAGTTTTTCATGGGAAATTTGAAACTTAGAGTTCGCCAACTCAAGTGGCAGTGGCGTGGAAAGCTAGGAAAAGGCAGAGCCTTAATTGCATTGATTATTCTTGGTCCTCGCGACCAGCTCGCCTTGGAAAGTGTATGAGGGAATTCAGATTTTCATTTTGTTGATTCGAGCTTTTTGCAAAGTTGCTCTGCATTTGGTTTTTCTGGTCTGGTTCAGTCGACCCAGCTCTTGGAATTTGACACTGTTCTTGGAGATTTTTAAGGCTGTTGCTAAGCCTGAAGAAGAAAGGAGTGTTGGGAAGTTTGTGTTGTCGCCGTGGAAGGAAATAATGCGGCAAACGAAGCTTTCTTCGAGTTCTGGAAGAAAGACTACAGGCATGTTAAGCCCTTCTCTTTAAAAACTCTTGCTTTGTTTAAGTGTCTCATTAAAACAACCCTGCTCTTGGGTTTGGATTGTGTGATTGTTGTCGAGTCGATTGATTTGGATTTCGTTGATTCTTGTTTTCTTTTTTTGGGAAAATGATAAGAAGCTTCGCTTCTGGTTGCTAGGCTTTGATTCGTCTTTGCACGAATCGAGTTGGAACATGAATTACTGTATTATATGGTTGACAGTATGATGGATTGAAATAGATAGTTTCTTTCTCTGTTCATGTTATGTGAAATCGGGAACAGGCTGTGTGATCGTTTCCTTATTGTGTAATTGTTTCCTTGCTGTTATGTTTGGAACTGTCCTTGCATGTAAAAAGGAAGTGGAAATACAGTCGTGTTATGTTGCTATGATTTGGGTTCGTTGACCCTTGCTGTCATTTTTGGAAATGATGGGGTAAAATCATTTTCTTGTTATTGTGATTGATCTGACCTTGCATTTTAATTGAGTGGAAACACCTCCATGTTGTGCTGGCTATTGACATAATATGAAATTGTGAACTGGTTATTCTTGTAAAATAGAATGTGGAACTGTACAGGCAGTATGGGTATTTTATTGCTGTACTATTGTTTTGCTGTCATCTGAACTTGTGTTATAATTGTATCGGCTGTGCGAGTTGCATGAGGCCGTTTCTATACTGCAGTTTTCCTTGAAGGAAATAAGATCTTTTTATTTACTATCTGTTGTTCGGGATTAAAAGAAATATCATTTCTTTTCGAGCTTCATGGAATGGGTATTTCACTGTTTAAGTTTTATATCTTGAACTGGCAGACTGTGTGGGTTGTTTTCACTGCTATGAGAATGTTCTTTGCTATATGGTCTTTCGTGATATAATTGTATCGGCTGTGCGAGTTGCATGAGGTCGTTTCTATAATGAAATTTCTTTTACAAGAGGAAATGGATCTTCTCTTCTCTTGTGTTTGATTAGGATGAATACAACATTGGATTTTGTCTGAATATAGGAAGTTGCCTTGGAAAAAGAAATGATAACACGTTTTTGGCTGTTTCTTTCCTTTTCTTGCTGAAAGAAATAAAACTTTTCTTTTCCCTCTGCTGTTCTGGGATTAGAAGGAAATAGCATTTTGCATTTTAAAGGAATTGGCATTAGAGTTTTATCTGAGTATTCATGGAAGCTAGAAAAGAAATAGCTTTCCTTCTGAATGTATAACGAATAAACGGTGTTCTTGCTAAGAAAGTATGATGATTAGTTGTGTTTATTGATGTTGATCGGTCTTTTGAGGTTGGACTGTTTTGGTGATTATGACTTAATCTTGGATTGCTTTGTAGGTAACAACAATGAATAATATGTTATTTTGAACGGGATTACGTTCATGGAATTTGGAAATCATGAGATTAATAGACTGCATGATTGTATAACTGTTATCTGTTTATCATACAGTGAAAGAAATATGGTTTCTTTAAGTATGGTAAATATATGGTCTGCATCCTTATACTGTTTGACCTAGGATGAACATAATGTTGTACTAACCTGTTTCGGATTTTCATATGAGTCTGATTCAAATGAAATAAGAATATGGATGATGAATTCTTCCCTGTTTTCATTTAAAGCGGATTATAAATGAAACTACTCTACTGCTGGAAAGTGAATTCTGAATGGATTTTGTAAGTTTCACTCTGAACTGTTATCTTGATTTGTGTTTCGTTTGGATTCCATTTTTAGAACAGCCATCTGGAAAGAAATTGGGTCATGGATGAATGACTGGGAAAAATGATCTGTTCTTCTTTTATTCAGTTGGAAATCTATAATTCGTTGGTAACGAATCTTGTAGTGCTTAGATATGAGCGACTATATGCATTGTTGTTCGCTTTCTTGTCTGTGCTTGATTGCTTGGATTCTAATATGATGCATGAACTGAAAGGAAAATAAAGAGGTTTACATTTCAGTTAGTTTCATCCTTGCATTTATTATTAATGAAAGGCGTGGAAAGGATAACAGTATGTTATATCAGCAGTAAGCTATTTGTATTTTCTAACTTTGTAATTATTGTGAATTAAGACTTGTAACGGTTATGTGGAAATGGGACAGCAGTCCTTTGGCTGATTGTGATGATATTTTGATAGTTCAGTTGTTATGCTGATCTTTCTTTCATGATTGATGTTTAACTGTCGTTTCATAAAAGCAGGGTTCTTTTATTGAGACAGTTAGTTGAAGCACCTTATTTTAAGGATAAGTGCTTAATATGCTCAGTTCATTGAACTGACCCGTGCAATTCATTTTGCAGATGGAATTTGATTAGAATGAAGACATGGTTGTTTTCTGATGCTTCTTGATTAGCTGAAAGATGAATTGTAATTGTTGCTTTTATTCCTCTTCGAGGAATTGTGAAAAGAAGAAAATATATTCTTCTATCTATGAGTTGTATTGATGTTTTATGTAAACCATGCCCATCTAGTTGGATTGGCAAATGTACAGATTATGACATGGATTGTCGAATACAATTACAAGTGTGATATTTTAATAATTATATCAGTTTGGTATTGTTGACTAAATTGGAAATATAATGTTATTTCTTAATTTGGATTTGTTTCATTGTCCTTGGATGGATGTTCAATGGAAACTGATTTCTATTCTTACCTAAATGCAACCTTTAAGTTGAAAATGCAATTAGTTCATACTTGGGTAAAGATGAAATTTTAATTGACATTAAACAGGATTAGGAAGAATATGATTCCATAATCGAAAGGTATTCAGGATTAGCTTAGGAGCTAAGGAATATCAATTAACTTTGGAATAATCGAACTTCGCTTTCGAACTCCATTAATGATCTCGTATGCTGAATTCAGAATAAGGATATAGGATAAGTATATCCACAACTAATGGACCTTAACTATATAACGTTAAGGAGAACAAATGAATACATTTCTCGGAATTTAGACCTCGTATGAATGACGTCTAATAAGCTAGAATTCTGAATTTAGTTGCAGTTGGGAAAATCTTGGCTAAGTTTAATAGGTTAAACTTATCACGTCCATCGGTACAGACTGCTTAATCCAATGATTAAGAAGAGAACCAAGTAGGGAAATGTAGCCCTTCGACACGAAGGAGAAGATGCATTGCAAGATAATGGATGGATTTAGTCCCTCTTAGCCCTATACAACTGTAACGGAAACGAGGATCAAGGGATCAGCGTGGATGCTGAAAGTTGATTTTAATTATTAAATCGTATCCTAAGCACTTGAGCAGGATGTGTATTCTCGATGGGAGAATTCTGTAGGACATTGGCATACGCCAGCTACAGCAAGGTGTCTCCATGAAGACGGGGTCTTCATGACGACACACTGTTGCAGCTGACATATTGCAATGCCCTCCCGAATTAAAACATCAAGAATACATAGGCTGAATGTGTAACTGTGGACAGGGGATAGGAGTATGATCTGGTATACGGAGTGACTCCGGAATACTAAAGATAACTAGACACACAGGGTCGTGGGGAAACGACACCGTATGTCTGCGTATCTTTAGTTACCGGGAGTGCCTTCCTATATTCGTTCATATTACTAACTGTAATTGGAAGTTTAAAACTGACCTTAAACGAAGAGGACTGGTAGGAACCAGGAAAGACCATTCTAGATAACAGGTGAAGTGAAGTGAAGGACGTATTCCGTTGATGTGTATAACATCCAGGAATATGATCATGCAAAGCATGTGAAAATATTTGGCCAAAGTATCGCAATTTCTGGTTGCGTTGTCCTTATCACTTAATTTAAGATGCAGGATGTCAGATGAATATCAGTAACAGATATTCAGATAGGCTTCTTAAATAGATCACTTCGATAACCGAAAACGGTTATGAGAATAGGTATATATAATATACTATGCATAAACAAACATGAAGGATCGGTTGTTGCCGAGTCATGAAATGAAGGATCAGTTGTTGCTGAGTCATGAAATGAAGGATCGTTGAAACTCCGAGCCATGAAAATGGAAGATCGGCAGTTCCTCGAGTCATTTACAGCAGCATATAGAATCTATTATGAGATTGAATGACATTGAATGTGTGTTCCATATTGTAAATATGCGAACACGGAACATTCGTTTAAAAAGAAATTGTGTGATCCAAACTGTGTTGTTTGGGTAGAGAACAATTATTAAAACTTGAACGTGTGTTTGAATTTTATAATTCATAATAGAGAACGTTATAAAAAAAAAAAAAAATTCCCTTGTTCTGGTATTTTAAAATGGGGATGTTACATCTATTCTATAAATTGTAAAGTTGTTCCCATTTCAAAGGGTTGGTAATTGATCTTGTAGACTCAAGAGTGCATTGTACCTAGAGAAAGCAAAGGAGATATCCATTTCCTTCTACTCTCTTCCCCTCTCAAATTTCTTCCATTCCCACATTATGTATAACTTTGATTTGAGAAATCAATACAAGAAGAAGGAGTTTCTAGATTTCTTTGACTAAAGGGTTTCTTGATACTTAGTGATCAGTGAATTCTATTTGGTCTTGTTGCTATTTGTAGAGTTGTTTCTTCTGATAAATGCATGTGTTGAAGTTTCTAACTAGTGTGTGTGCAGGAATATGATTTTCTACTTGTAGCATTAGTTCTCCTACCTCTTTTCTCTCTCCCCTTTCCCGCTCTATAGATGAAGAATTCCCTAGCAAGAGATTGCTAGCTTTGCCGCAGGGTCGGTGGATTGCCTGTTGGATCCACGGTACGAAAAACCACCACAAAAATCCACACTTTCTCGTGCATGCACATATGGAAGCTACACCGGTTAAGTAGAGGGACTTATATTCCCAAAGCATTGGCAAGAAATCCACAAGTTTGTCCACTCAACAAATTTTCTCACCAACAAGATGATACCAAACATATTATCACCTACACCGATCCTCGTACACTTCTTTCACCTAGGATCAAACTTACATGGTCATCTATGCATTCTCTTTATGAAAAAACCTCACGAACAATCCTATATTCACAATTTCATAGCCTATCGTAATACCATTGACCATTGTTTAGAAACTCATACATGGTTGATCCTCTTTGCTTCTAGATCTAAGAATGCTTACACCATCATCCCATGTGGAAAAATATCTACCATGGCCGATCCCATCAAAATTCTAACTAAATAATAAAAATCCAAAACTTTCTACCATCCCTCTTCTTCAAAATCTATTCGAGATAAACATTCCCTAGGTTTGGAATGTTGCACAACCCAACCATATATTTTTATACCCTCTCGTAGAACTCTCTCCCCTTATTAGTCAAATACCATTCTTAGAACTGATTTTTACCTCCCCCAACATTGTGAGCATGTTATGTAAGAAATTTTCACAATGAAAATTCCTTTTCGACCCACTTTGGGGTAGTAGCCTATGTTGTATGGTTTGAAAGAGAGCATCATGCATCAATGTGAAGAGTTATTTATTTCCATTTATCTCTCTACTAATCATTCCTCATGAATTCACTTTCCCATTAAATATATGATCCCCTGACGATACTCTATTTTGTGAAAATGATCCTCTTCTCTTTGTTTCGATTCAAATTGGCCACACCATGGTCAAAAGAGCCTTCATATATGAAGGTTTTGGCACTTGTGTATATTTCCTTTACTTCATCAAGACACTTAGTTACTTTATCGACAAACTCAAATCCATTAGGAAAATGTGTTAGGGATATGATTGCGAGAAGATGTCCCTTATGGGTTGTATTTGTCTCCCTATAAGTGTGCCTCATCACACCATCTACGTAAAATTCATGATATTTTTATTGTGGAGATGAATTACTTCACGATAGAATGTTTTACACCTTACTGGTTTACACATGAATCGGCGTTAGTCGGGTAGCCATCGCTAGTCGAAACCACCATCGGTCGGGGTAACCGCCACCGGTCGTAACCGCCACCGGTCGTAATCGTCAAATCATCGTCGGTAACCATCACCGGTTACTCGTAATGCGAAAGTTTATATTTAAATCAAAATAATTTAATCTAGCTTTTGTTTTAAATCTGATTTAAAGGATGTAATTGCATGGCTATTGTGCCCTAAGTTTGTATATGCCTATATAAGCATGAAATCTAGGGTTAGAAAGAGAATTAAGAGAAGGATTGAATTAGATCCTTGATTATCCTAGATTGAGAGGATGAAGAAGAAGAGAAAGAAAGAACAAGTTACATGAAGATAAATCTTCCATGGAAAGGAGTTGGATAGAAGGAAATAGCCAGTACATCTGAATGGTGAGAAGAGGATAACATCTTCTACTGTATTTCCTTTGTATAGTTATTTTCTCATTGTAATTGCTTGCATGGTATGCAAAGCACATAGGTTTTCTTCTTATAGATACACATAATGGTGAGATCTTGTATTATAGATCTATGTAGATCTAGTCTTGTATTGTAGATCCATGAGATCATATTGTATTGTTGATCCATGTAGATCTAGATATTGTAGAGGAGGTTGTATTCATGATTGCACAGGTTATGCATACAGTGATGGAGAGACAAAATTACTCCTTGGTGCACAGTCATGGTTGCACATTGGTAGACCCATGCGAGAGGTATTGTTACAGATCCATAGAGAACTTGGTAGTAGTTCAAAGATGCAGTAGTTCCTAGTTATGTGAGATCTACTGGTGGTGTTTAGAGGCACGGTTGTAGTGCACTCATGGAGATCCGTTTAGAGATCTAGAGGAGAGGAGATAATCTTAGAGAGATGCATTGTACTTTTGTATTGAATAGTTGGTTTGTACTCTTGTTATATTATATATATGAGATCTCTATCTTTGGTGGACGTAGCCCAAATTTGGTGAACCATGATACATATTGTGTTATATGTTTGTACTTTGTCTTGATTTTGATTATTCTAGTTTATAATTCCGTTTCTATAAATTTTGGGGAATTATTTAGATTTTTTGTGCATGATTGAGTTTGTTATTAAATCATAACACTATTTCGTAGTCCCGAATTCCCAATAATATTCAACTTCTCCTTGTCTTACAATATCCTCCTAGTGTATTTGTGGACTCATCGTATGCCCATCATTTTCTTACCAATGTGTTAATTTTGCGCACCTAAGAGCTATCTATAAATTAAAAGGAGACACCAACCCTTATAAATTTGACCTTTTTATTAATATGGGACATTCAAAATTACCACCCTCAAATAACTTCCCCCTGCCATCACATTTAGGGAATATCAATGCTTCAATTACCTTTTGGATTCACTTCACGGTTATAGTAGTCATCCTAAGGTTATGGGACATGGTCTACATAACCTTCTTAATTTAGATGATGATGAGATTAATGAAATCAACCTTAGAATAAACACATCTTATCTACTCAATGCCATAATTCTCCCAATTACCTCCCACTTTGTGACCTCACCCACACAAGGAAGATTACAACCACATCCTTATCACTATTACTCATAGTAAGCATCCTCATGTAGAACATCTCATTTAACCCAAGATTAATATTGACTCATTTTCTATTGATGTTACTACTCCCGATTATGATGATGGTTATTCTCTAGATGACCCCTTCTTAGTAGACTAAGCTGAAAATGTAAAAATACTTTGCTAGCAAGAATCATTATGCTATATTTTTAATCATAACATCGACATTATTACCATATCCTTACAAGATGGACATACTATCTTCAATATGGAGGAATATTATCTTACGCATGAGGATAATACCTATTTTGAGTTTGACTCTAATGATGATCTCATAAACTATATTCCCTAATTGGTTATCGACACCCGAGCTACATCCTTACGCCTTAAATATCCCCTCTATGATACCCATTGTGAAATCTCCAACCCCTTCCACTTCTCCACGTGTCACTAGGAATCTACTTTCCTGACACGACCACATGATTTTCTTTCCATTATGGATCATATCCCACTTGTGGCTATACCATATTAAACATGGCACGAGGCTCTTGATTATGATGTTTCAGATTGTAGAGGTTATCAATAATATATGAAGAAACAAAAAAGAATTCAAACAAGATAAAAAAACAATCCACACAACCCTCTTTTAGAACACCATTCTTTTCTTCTCATCAAATTGTTTGTTCACATACAAACCGTAGACACCCTAAAAATACCCATTACACATTATAACATCCAAAAATAATATTAAATCCATTATTCACCCATATCCCACTTCTAGAATTAATTTAATTAATTATATTACACTCACTATACACTATACACCCCTTTGGATAATTTAATTAGCTATTTAAATAAATAAAAATAAATTATCTACTCACCTTCCACTCATCTCCACTTCACTAGCTAACTCACTCAAGTTGACTAGTCACTCCACTCAAGTTCTAGAATCCTACAAACATGGAAGCAAATATGCACGTGTATAATTTGGAATAATTCAAGAGCCAACTAATTTGAAATAAATCCTCTTTATTTTTCATTCAAAGAGACAACTACACAAAATAAATCAACCATGCTAAATAAGGAAAATGAAATCAATAGCCTATTGTAACTCATTCAATTCCACCTTCCTCAATCCATGGCTTCTTCTACATATATAAATAAGAATATTCATTCCTCTCAAATAATCATTAGAAGCTTGAGGAATTTTCAATGTTACTTTATCAAATTACCATTAGAAATCACTCTTGCAAATTGTTATGTTGTCTAATTTATCATCATTAAAATCAATCAATCCCGCATTGATCATATCTTGGATTCACTTTAATTTGGAATATCTTGTAGCATCCACAAATAAAAAATAATCAGTCTCTCATCTAGATCCAACAAGAGTGTCACTTGACCCCTCTCTTCATCCGGTCCAATATGATGTTATAAGGAAATTGTTTGAGAAATGATTGTCCTTTATCTATTGTCTTTTTCTTTCTCGATTTGCATTTTATCTTGTCTACATTCAAACATGCTTGGTGGTACCTAGTTGGTGAAATAATTTATTGTGTTACAAATTATGTGTTTCCACCAACGGTCATGGGGATAAGCCCCTCTTTCTTGGGTATGGGGAGGATCCCATTATTGAATGTAAACTACCTAAATTTTGGGGGTGGACAATAGGTCGGGGATCACACAGAACACTCCATTGAACCTATGGTAAAGTGATTGTACAGAGTACAAGGGATGAAATTGTAACAAAGGGATGTAAAGGGGAGTTGGAGAAACAAAGAGAGGGGATTAATGTTGTGAGTAAGCACTATTATATTCTTGCCAATAGTAACCATAATAGGTCCACATTCAATTAGAATAATATAACCTATGTAAACAAATGAGATCAATAAACTAAATACTCAAAGTTCCATTAATCTGTTCCTCAAAAGTATAAAGCCTTTTCTTTGTTGTTAACGATCCCTATGATTGCAAAGATATGAAATAGAGAGAGAATAGAGGAAATCATAAACAAATAAATGGAAGAAATACAACTCTTATTTCTTGTGTAGTGGTGATAAAAATCTCAACAACATACAACAATCCACAATTGCTAGCCAAAAACTAAAACTTCAAAACTCCTTGGAATGGAGAAGCCATTCCAATTTATAACATTACAAATTGTCTTCTCATCTACCCCCACATGACCTTTCAAGTTATTATTCCACTTGTGACTTTTCATCTTCCTTAGAAGTGAGGAAATAAGTGAAAATACAAAATACCATGATCATACACAATGAAGGATTAGAAGGGGGAGAAGAGGAGAAAAAATGAAGATAGGGGAGAAAAGATGCTCCCAAGCATGGATGAAGGTGCCTCAATGCTTGATGGAGATCATCTATGATGATGATGGATTTTAAATCTTGATATATAATGACCCTCCACTATGATGCTCCATCAATGAATATTGATCCTTTTAAATCTTTACCCCTTCAAGACATCCCGAGAATGATACACCTTATATAACACATTTGGACTCATTGAAAAGAGAGGCAATGGAAAATTGAACATTGAAGACAATGAAGCATCAATTCCCTTACTTAAAAAACCTTGTAACCTTTGAAACATTGGCATGCCTCCAAACTACCAATTTCTTGATGCAACTTGAGACCATTTCCGCATAATTCAACATGATGATCTTGACCCTTGAGAAATGGAGTGACCAATGAGATGAGGCAAAGAAAATTTACAACCATGAGATGAATTAAGGTGGAAGATGATTATATCCTTTTATCAACCCATCTGATGAAGTGAGAAGCACACCAAGACCAAAATGCACCATCATGACCAAAATTGGGGACCGAGAGGGCTCCTCTTTTGCTTGAGACACAATGCCCCTGTCCACCCTTTATAAGCAAGAGTTTACCCTCTGTGAAGATTGGTATTAGTGAGGAATGTGGAGGATGAAAAACCATGACCATCTTGAGTATTTTCCGGACACTTACTATTTTTAGTAAGTTCTTCTTGGGTAATTAGTTTTGCCAATTTTTCTAAATTATCACGTTTGAGTGCTTTCCACTTGGGGGAATGAAATGAATGAATTAAATGAATTATTTCTTAGGAATTACTATTATTAGTAATTTTACTGAATATAAAATTACTAAAATAGAAATTGGCTATAATGTGTTATATTAGAGTGAAAAATGGTTTAAAAATGTCTACTTCACATCGGATGCTTTGCTCCAATTTTGGGGGTTTCTCTCATCCAAATCTTCATGAAAATGAAATGTAAAATTACAGGTATATTATTTTAACTTTGGAAGGGGTATAATGTAATAAAATAGTCATCCATATCTTCAAGCACACTCAATTTCATGAGGAAAACAAATTCTCAAAAGAAAGCTGATTTTCTTTAGCTTTGATTATGAGGCAATTTGGTTCACCGCAATTCCGTAGATTTGAGGGAAAAATTTTAGTGGCTGGAAAATTCGGGAGAATATAAAAAATTAATGAGAGAATTAATGAGGGAATTTAAACACTCTTCTTAAATGTGTTCTCATGGGGAAGCCACAATCTGAGTTTTAGGGCCATCAGCCTGGTGCGGTTGCAAAGCAACGAGAAAATGAGTGTTTTGGCCATGGTAGATGCTTGGTTTTTATAGGATGGTATTTAACAATCACAACAGAAACCCGGGGTGGTGAAAAAAAGGGGAAATATGGAGGAAAATGAATAATTTTGTATTATAAACTCACCCTTTTCATTCAAACATGTTCTCTCCACCATTTTTCTCCTTCCAAAAGAAAATTTACTCACCTTAAACTCAAGCTAGGTCAACCCAATCCAAGTGAAACAACAAACTAAGTTTTTACCCTAAAAAATAGGGTAAAATAGATAAAGGGAAATCAACTCCTCAAAAATGTGCCATGGGTAGCATTAACATGAGAAGGGGGCATGAGATTATGAGTTTATGAGGTTAAAAACACCGCTAACCACCAAGTTGTGAAATTTAAGTGACAAAGGAGGAGATATCATGTAGTGGTGTAATTTTTTTCCCCTATGTACCTTTGGAAAAGGGAGAAAGGGAAACTAATGCCTCCAAAGTATGCTAAGGGTCTGCATGTCATGAGGAAGGGGGTAGGTTGGGTTAAGTGGGAGGAAGACTTTTCCTAACCACCCAAGTTGTCATTTAAGCAAAACAAATTCTATTCCTCATGTGGTGGTGCATTATTGTGTATATAATTTTACTTTTGACTTAGTAAAATAGGAAAAAGGGACATATGGATATCCAAGACGAGGTCCTTCTATTTTTAGAACCTACTCCCAACATTGCACTACTAAAAATAGCATTCCAGAGTGCTTTCTTGCCTCGAGAGCTTCCCCTAGTGTTTCCTAGGCCAACCTTATATCATTTATATTTTAAAACACAAAAGGAATATAATTACACCATTTTTAGGACTTTATTATGTATTATATTTGAAATTTAGGCCCTTTTTCAATTTTGGTCATGAGCGGTTCCCAAAAGGTCAAACTGTCACTAAAGAAAAATTCATCTTTTTATCCAACTCAACCTATGAAACATGTGAAGGATACCATTTGATACAATTTGGAATTTGAATAATATTAACAATATCCTTGGAACTCCCATAATCCTTAGTTGAATCTTCACCAAGATCAAAGGTCTTTATTTGCACTGTTGGGCCAATATCTACAAATATTCTCCTTAGAATCCCTTAAAACATTATGCAAAATGAAGTAGACACTCTTATATTTAAACTTATTGTATTATGAGATTACAATACCTTCAGATCTTCCATAACTATATGAAACTTGTAAATCTACTTCTTAGGAAAAAAAATCCCCATTACTGGCTAAATTAATACTAGTTTTAGAGAAGCTTTTCCCAAGGATCAAAATGTTTCCTAAATTTTCCTAAATAAATTCACTACATCTTATATCTCCCTAAAAAAATTCCAAGTGGGTTGTTCTTCAACAGTCAGCTTCGAGGGGTGTCTACATGTAATGCCCCAAAAATAAGGCACACAAAAACAACATAAGAAAATTGCCGAATATATTTTTTGACTTTCATTACTTTATACATGACATCACTTAGAATAAATCAGCATCACACAAGGCATTTATACCTATAAGGATCCATATGTACCACAAGATGATAAGTTATTGGCTTCACAAAATAGATGACACACATAACCAAGCCTACCTAAGAGGCTTACATAAGGGAGAGGTCATCATTACAACTAACCCTTATCCCTCCAAGAAGGGATCTTGGCTAGCCTTTGGTTCCTCCAAAGTATAAACACCACATAAAATTTGACATACCCCTTATCTCTCCATCATAACACACTCTTATTCCTCCACTAAGACTAGCCACGAATCCCTTTGTTTCCTACAAATAATACACACATATCCATATTCCTCTCTTCAATAGCTACCCCTTATTCCTCCAAATAATCAATGATGAAACCTCACTCCAATGAGAAGAAACATCACCGCATGATGCACAACATAACTACATTTCCAAAATGACAAGGACAAACAATGATCTAAATAAAATATAAACTTTATAAATAATACTACCCATGACACACCACTTTCATGGATATTTATTTATTACAACCATTTTTCGATAATTAATCTTAAGGATTTGAAGAGCAGTTAACATGTGAACATGCATTTAAACAAACTAAATTGACTTAATATTGTTTGACATTCAACTTAAAATGGTTTCATATAATTTGGTTCTTATACCTTATTGTAATTAAATTTATAACTCATTTGTTAATAGGGACATTTGTAAACTCACGAGGCTACTAGTTCGTATGAATTTGTTTCTAATGGGAAAATTTACTTGGTTTTGCATCATACATCCATCACATAATAGGACTAGTGTGAGAATGAGAGGGGAAAATATATCATGTAGAGAGGATCAATGTTGACAATTTTCTCTTTTTATTTATACTCTAATAATTGATTTAGTTCACATTAAATTTTACACGTCATAAATTCAATTTCTCAAAACAAAAGTTGGTTTGATCATGTTATAAGAAAGATCTAAATTTCACTTTCCTCCTGTAACATCATCTCATGATTATATTTACAAGGACTAAACATTAGTTACAATTTTGTTATTTTCTACATTTATATCTTAATATCGTATTAAAGGAAAAACAAATTGATAACTGAAATTAGGAATGGAATTCATCCATAACCCATATCATCAAATTGTATTTCAAGCAAAACTCGATTTATGCTACCTAAAACCCTTCATATAATCATGTTCTAGATTAAGAGGGATTATATTAGATACTAAATTGGATTCAATTGAGGTACCAACTTAAGAGAAACTATTCACCTTGCTACAAGCACGTAAACAATTCCTAGGAGGAAGGTCACATACTCAAGACCATAATTAACCATCATTGTTCCTACCACATGGGTTTACGATAATGCCACTAAACATGCATGTCATGAAGATAACTTGAATTTGGCTCGTATTTTCCTTAAGCTAGGAAATATTGTCTAGTATAAGAAACTAGGCTCAACCTAAATTTTCAGTCTCCTATGTTATGTAAGTGAGCGTACAAGGACAATATATAAACAAAATAATCTTACTATGATTTTGACCATTTATTTAGTTTCCTTTCCTATAGTTTCAAAAATAGTACAATACACAAGAGATTACAACATGAATTTCACACTTTGAAACACACTATAAGAGATCAATCCATTTTTCAGCTTAGTATAATATCCACCCTTTTTCATTACATGATCCTGAATCAATTCAACACCCATGATTAAATTCACATTTCCCCAACACCAAAAAATGCTAATAATTTTATAATCATCATAAAATTCAACAATTAACATTTCTATATATAACCATATTTTTGATATAGCCTATATAATTACACTATTCCAAATAACATGCTAATATGAAATCATCTCTAACACTTCACTTCATCCGTGTCTTAGTACCTACAACCACCGCATGGTCAACACAAATGCTGACATGACATCTACTTAAATCTAACATCATTTTCATTTTTATTTTTCCAATCACATAATCAGAATTCTTCACACACAACAAGAGAGGGTTAGAGACATATAATCATTTTATTTCACTTCATTTCTTAACTGAGGAGAGAGAAAGAGTGAAAGAGAAGAGAGAGGATAGTGAAAACACTATTTTCCCGACAATCAAATATCTCAAAACACAACATGAAATAGAGTTCCATACATTCATTTATAAGTTTATATAAGTTTCGCATTGGTTAATTTTCATGGCGAGGGTCTTATGCCCTTCATTCAAATTTTCCCACTAGATTGTAAAAATGTACAATTTTAGTTCAAGGATAGGAAAGTATGTTCAAAAACCGACTTTCAATGGACGAATGCACAACAAATATATTCCGATATTCTATCTTATATACCGAGAATTCAAAGGAGTTGAAAAACTTAGAATTGGAGAACGGTTTACAAATGGCGACTAGTTTTCCGAGCCACCAATCGTAATTGGACTAGTTTTGACTTGGTCAAACAATGTCCAAGGGCCTACAAAACCCCTTTGTAAAATTTACTAGAGATGTTTTTTTCTCTAATTAATGTTTGCAAGCTATTTTCATGTAAAAATACTAGAGGTTTATAGAGGCGGATAACCATTTCTTCGCTCTGGGTCCAAATGAAAAGCCAAAACGAAACCCAACTTTTAACTTTTAGCAGCTACCCGACATTGCAAATAGGGTCAACATGGCTCCTAACGCGCTACGCCAAACATTAAAATGATCAATTTAGGATGTTACTAAAGTTTTTGTGGCATCTCATGATGACAAGGAACACAAAAAAATTCTTCTCATTTTCGAGGTTCGAAGCATGTTTTGCGAGTCTACAAAAATCACACTTTTTCTAACTTTTCAAAGTAACAAAATGGTTGTTTTAGTTGAAGACACATGTAGTTATCGAGAGTAAAAGCGACATAAGAACCTAATTCAAATACCTTGGTTTACAATGTAAAATGTTGTGGTTATAACCACGAATGATGGTCAAAGTATTGATTGGTTACACAAGGAGAGGCCCTTTTATTATCGTTTGTTTAATTAAGTCACTTGGGTTTCATAAGGCACTGGGTAGATTTTGGTGTTCTACTCCATATTATTTTTAAATGAACAAAAGCATAATATATTCCAAGGGTTTACATTTTTATTTCATTACATTGGAGAACTATAATATGAAAAATCATGAAGACAAGGTTAGAAAGACCATACCTGAGGGGAAAATGAATTTGTCGAAGTTTAGGAGCTTGATTCCGCATCACAACGAGGAATTTCATCAAATGGTTTGAGTGCATTTGGAAAAATCATTCATTTACATTTTTTCAGAAGTAATATAATCTCACATCCTTCTCAAAAAAAACCATAGGAGATCCCCCACATGTTCTTTCTAGTGAATATATGTGAAATAGACTTGTGAAATGGCACCGTAGAAACAACATCCAATATACAAAAAGTTTTCAGATACATGATGGAAATTTTATTTGATCTATCTTCCCACATGTAGGTATTTTTAGCTATGTATGCAACGAAGACTGTCATGACAATATCAATAGCTAAGAATCCATTGACAACATTGTCTGCAACAACCAATGGATTCCTAATTTTGGAACCAAGTATAAATCGAATGGTGAAGTCTATACAGAGTAGACAACCAACACTATCAGAAATAAACACCACCACATGTACCAAGGATTATAGGGAGATATAATGTGTTTTCCCAGCTTGATTCTCCAATTACTTCTGGCCCCCAAGGGAGGCAGGGAACTACTGGTAAATCTATAAAATATTCCACTGTTATAATATTCTCCCTCAGTGGAAATATTATAGCTATTAGATCTGAATAATTTTTTTATAACACCATTTGTGCATATCCAACAATATCCACATTCCATGAGACCACCTCTCTTTGACGCCTTTTTCTAAAAAGTATATGAAATAACATTTCTTCAATAAATTTAGGAAAACATTTCACATGCCTTATTTTTGATGGGCGACCCAACATGTCCCAAAACTCTTTATTTTTTCCATGGATGGGAGGAAGCTGCCACCTCAAGCCAACAAACAATTATTCTACGTAGCCAACTAGTGAAAACACAGTCCAAAAAAACAAAAGAAGATTTCACAGTTAGAGAGGGAAGAAAATATGAAGAGGCCACGCTCCTGGTGAGTTTTTTCTTAAAATTTCCAAGGTATTTTCAACATATCCATTCTGTGCATATTCTAAAAATCATGGTAGGCTGTGAGGCCGAGTTTCTTCAAGCATTTAATCAAACAGGTCATGTCTTTGTTTATGCTTCCCACATTGCATAAATGTCTACCACAGCTCTAGCAACAAAAAAATCTAAAATCTACCCTCCCTTCCTTGTTGGAATACTAAAATTGATTCCAAAACTCTTATTTTCACATGTCTGGGAAGGATTAATGACAAAGGTAAATTGAGTGTTTGGAGATCAGAATAATGCGATTGGCAACAATAATTAAAGTTGTGTGAGGACGCCCATATCTTCCACATGAATCCACAAGCCTCTATCCACTCCATCACCAAATGAATTCATTTTCCATAAACAACTTCCATTAATTTTCTGTCATTCACCTTATCTCATTTTTTTGTAGTATATACTCTTAATTGATTTATTTATCCATTCCACTTCTATTTATTCTGAGTTCCATTTTATCCGTTCATCAGCCTTATCATTTGAATTTACACTTTTAACTTTATATTTAAAAAACAATAAATTTTTTTACTTATTTTATTATTATTCTACGATCTTCTATGAATTAAAAATAACTTGAAAACGTTCATTTTCTCACACACACACAGGTCACATAGGTCATTGGATCGATATTATTCCAGAAATACCTTTTATTTGGCATGACAAAAAAATGAATGTTTCTTTAAATATTCGATTAGTAATTTTAAAAATTTAAATTTTTCGAATTTTATATATATATATATATATATATATATATATATATATACAATGAAACTAGACAAGTTTTGTCGTTGTTGACTTCCTTACTTACATGAAACTATTTACAACCTAACGGCCTTATAACAATCTGTGACCACGTGGTCAGCAAATTGTTATAAGGCCGTTAGGTTGTCAATAGTTTCACCGTAGTAGATTGTTATAAGGCCGTTAGGTTGTCAATAGTTTCACCGTAAGTAAGTAAGGAAGTAAACAATGGCAAAACTTGTCTAGGGATGAGAAATCTATGTCATTAAATGCGATCACAAGACAAAAGGTGAGTTTTGGAAATTTCTTAATGTTCTATGAAGATTGGCATTTCTATTTTACTTTACACCTTTTCTTAATCTCAAGCTCTTAATATTTCATTGTTTAGGATTTTAGTTTATTTATTTTCGTGGGTTCCCAATAGTAACTGACATCATGATGCCACACAAGGCCTAAACACAACACTAATGGTCCACAAGACATCTTGTTACATACTTTCATGACTGCATCACACTACAAGGCCCCAACTCAACCATGGGAAGAACACATACAATCCACACAACATAGTTCTCGACACCCACATCCTCACGTCACAATAGTTACCCATAACATAAGCATAATATAAACACAAGGAATTCCCAAAAATACATATACATAGGTTTCACGCAACTCAAAACCATAATTATAACTACATAGTGTCAAGATGGAATCAACATCATATCATCAATGAGGAACATCAATCCTCAATAACATAAACATAACTAGACTCACATGAGTACTCATGAATCATAAATATCAACTCCATATACCTCCCATCCAATATAAGCCTCCCAAAATAACTACATAAACCTCCAAAGTAGCGAAGAGAAACATAATATCAAAACCAAACTGGGCCACTCTATGGAGATAAACACCAAGAGATTTTCCACCTAAAAAACCAAAGGTTTAGTGACATGAAGCCCTAGGCAATACAATCCTACAACCTTTGGGCGTACCTCGCACTCTGCACATGGACCGTATCAGGTTGATGGCAAACATATAAGCACATACAACATGGTAGAACCAACTCATTCAAACATTTAAGAAGGTCCACACTGGAAAACAAATAGCCAAGTGACATCGAAATCATTAAGCTTCGAGTTTTGAAAATAACTAAAACAAAGGAAATCTCGATAAATAGAGAAAATGTCTAAGTGATGAAATCAAGTATCAAAATAAACATAAAAAATAGATAAAGATTCTCGAAAGCTTATCATATATTAAATAAAATTGATGGTTCCAAGTACAACCGAGTTTACAAATAAAACACATGCAAATATTCACATCACAAGCACTATAGTATCCTTTAAATGACACTTTGCGCTCATCGAGTACTATATCATCAAGTGCGCATCTCGAAAGCGATAAATCCATCTCAAAATAAAATATAATAACTTATCAACTTATGAAACTTCCATAATTGTATAAATAATCCTCCACAACTCCCACAAGGCTCAACATAGTAGTAACCACACTTAGGTCATCTATACGATAACCATATAGGGAGAGAGAAAAGGGTATAGGTCACCATATACTAAGCCTAAGGTGTCCGCGAAACACAATATACATGACACCCATTGAGAAAGTTCCATACATACCAAACGAATCGAAGTGAGTTTTCAGTCAATGTAAGATTCAACTTCCTATCTCGTACTTGACTCGAGTGACTAGACAACAATACACATTTCCACACTCCACACATACACTTTTTTTCCGATTTCTTCCATTACGGTTGACGAGTGTTTGGTACAAAACCCAACGCAAAAATATATTACTAACGTAATGGTGGTTTACTCACAACTATAACGTCTTATGCATGGTATTCTTATGGGGTATAACAATATTATTTCCATGGCTTACAACACATCACATTTTTTCACATATTGCACCCAAGAGTGCAAGTATAGTACAATAGGGGCTATAAGATCACCATATACCCCTAATTTCATGACACGATTCCACCACATAATGTGTGAACACAAACGTATGATTCAAACATAGTAGTGAGTAACATTACAACATACAAACAATCACAATACAACATGGTGACACAACACAATACATCACAACATGGCAATGACATCATAATATGATACAATTCACTATGAAGCAATTTTTTCATACAACACATTAGCACACATACAATATCACAGAATAATGAAGCACTACAACACTTTCGTAGTCCACAATAACATTTCTTTCACACAACAAGGTGACACATCACACGTGAAATTCTCATTGAATTCATGAGAGACAAGTGAATACTCTCATCACGAAACACAACATCATCATAACAAATACACACTAAGTGGTATGCACAACATGTGCATTCATAATATCACAAGTACAATGTTGGTCACATTACAACATAATATCACATTAATCTTCTAACTTCTCCACCATCATGCATAATCATCACAAAACGAACTCGTCCTAGAGGTTCGAGTGCATAAACCTCCGCTCCGATACTAAATGTAATGCCCACAAAATCAAGCACACAAATACAACAATAAAACTACTGTAATATATTTTCTCGACTTTCTTTGCTTTATACATGACACCACATAGGATAATTTAGGATAACTCGGCATCACGCAAGACATTTAAACATACATGGATCCATATGTACCAAAAGATGAAAAGTGATTGACTTTACAAATAAGATGACACACATAACCAAAACTACTTAAGAGGCTCACATAGGGAGAGGTCATTATTGCAACTACCCTTTATCAATTTAAGAAGGCATCTTTGTTAGGAAATTAATATCAATGTTCACATTATCGTCTGGAGTGGTTAGTAATATTGTTATAAATAATATTACGTACTTAGATCATATTATTATTGTTGTACTTGTAAGTCTATTAACATGGTTATTGTTTGTAATACATCCTATTTTATAGGATGTTTTGTTACCTACCTTCTTGGCTATTTAATAGCCCAATGTAATGTATGAGATATACAATGATTATTATTATATTCATGTGCAAAATCTTAGACCAAATTTATATTTGGTATTAGAGTATGGTGAAATCCGAATTGAGAGTCTAAATTTATAGTGCAGACATTCATCCACACAGTTCAAGAATTGATGAATCTTTACAATCAATACCTAACATAGTACCTATTTTTTTTGCATACCTACACTGATATATGATCTATTCGAACACAACATACACTTTCCATCCATTGGACGTTTTTCCCATCTCACATTGAGATCAAAGACTTGCGTCTAATTTTGTATTGGATCAGGTTCAACGTACATTATTTTCATCTTGAACTGAAAGGCATATACCTCGCCACGTGGTGTGCATTGAAAATACCATAAGGTGTTTGTATTTGTTGGTTATCTGCATTGTTTTCATTCTATGCATCCATGGCATCCAAGGTTGTAATGTAATCTGGTTGGATAATATACATCAACCAGAGCTCGCATGTATTTATCTACGCTCTTTGATATCAACATTGCCATGTTTGAATACTACCAAAAGAGTTTGCATTGTTATCCTATCAAATTTTGACTCTGAAGACTTCCCAAGGCTCTCGTATGTATGAAGAAAACTTGTATTACAACATATGATGGTGCCATCTACATGGTGTAATATGGAGGATCTTATACTTCCAGTGAGCAGTTTCAAAAAAAAAAAAATCTAGTGACTGTGTAATTCTATTTTGTGTGAATCTTTGACATCGTTGGATAAATACATGCATGCGGTGTAGTCTTGAGATTTGTGGGAAATGCATCAGGATTTGTATTCATTTTACAATAGGCTGGTCAATCATTCAATGGACACATCACCTTGCATGCTACATCGACCTCATCGACACATCCCAACCATTTTTCCTCCACATAACGGTCTGGTATAATTTAATTTTGTGCACGTGAAGACATTTAATAGCATTACATTTTTTCAATGCCTATAGTTGTTTGGTGGTTATTTTTTCCTCACAATGTATGTTATTAGAACCTTGAGTTTGTGATAAAGGAGTCATTTGTTATCATTGTAGAAAAAGTAATCATTAATTAATTTTTATCATTCATGTATATTAGAATTAATGGATTTGTAATTGCCCATTACAAATCAAGTTTATAGTCCTTAGTGTTTTTTTTTTTTGTAAAAGGTGTATTTTTTGTTTTAGTGACACCTATTTTTTTTTAAAAAAAATTGTGAAGATTCATAATGGATAAGTTGAGTCACATTGAAAAATTTGAAGGTAAAGATTTTCATACCTGGCAAGTAAAAACCCAGTTGTTCCTGATCAACAAAGATTTATGGGATATTGTTGATGGAAAAGAGAACAAACTGACAAATGCGATGAAGAAACAAAATGGGCAAGCGAGAGATCGAAAGACTACAATGATTATCGGATTGGGTCTATCAAATGCTTATTTGCATCATATAGACTTAAAAAATCCTCTCACACAATTTGGGAGACATTGAACAAATTGTTTGGATCAAAAGCTGAAGCGCACAATATCTTTAAAGCAAAGATTGTTCGGCCTCAAGATGGAAGAAGGTGAAAACATGGTGGAACATATTAGTAAGTTGCATTCTATTTGCAATCAACTAGCCGGAAGAAATATAGATGTGCCTAATGACAATGCTAAATCGATTACTCAATAGCATTCCTCCATGCTATTCTAACATGGTCTTTACATTGAGTAAAATAAATCCAAGTTTAGAAGATCTTATTCTTCTTTGCTAGATGAAGAAACGAGAATCATGTTTGCAGAACTAGAGGAAAAAGCCTTGTATGGTAAGAAACAAGATAAAATAAAATCTAAATCTTCTTTCAGACCTAGATCATCTTATAAATATTTAAATAAGTGGCTCACCTATTATTACTGCAGACAATTTGGTCACTTGTCTTCAAATTGCAAGAAAAGAGCACAAAACTTACTTGATGGGAAACTGCAAGATAATGCCATGGCTATTGATGACGAAGGAGAAAATGAAGAGGAAGGAAATATTGCTCATACAAAAAATCAAAGTGATGAAGATTTTATCTACTAGATAATTTTTTTATTAGAGGATGGAGGCACTAGAGGCTAGAGGATAGCCAGCAACCTCTCGTCAATCACCAATAACGGGGCCACACAGATCTGTGATGGCATATATATAGTGTGAGTATATGCTTTTCAGAGTGGTTTCGTGCACTTCATTTTTTACAGTTTGTAATTTTCAATAAGTGGAAATTTCACATTGAGGGGGAATATGATCAACATGATCCAATGTTCCATTTCCAGTTTTTTATTTGTGTATGTGATTATTCCTACATAAATTCCCCAATGCAAAAACATAGTGAAGAATAAATAGCACAGTGAAATGTAGCATCATGAGTCTTGATGAGGTAGAATAGTCAGATGTGTTCATGTTCATACCTAGGTTTGTGGTTAGCCTCCTGAAAACCATTGAAGGCTATTCAAATGTGTTCCTGCTTGAGTTCCCACACTACTAGGTCAAATGTGTTCCTAGAGTGATTGGTTGATAAACAAATGATTCATGAGCGTGTTGCCATCCTCGTCGATCAGATGTGTTCCCGGCAGTGCATGGTCGATAAGAAGTTGATGTGTTCCTTCTTCTACCTTTAGTTCGAGTGTGTTCCAATATCATGAGCGTGCAAAGACGGCATGCTACAGAGGAAGTGTGAAAATTATTTTACTACCATGTAAACATTAAGGGGAGAATGTTAGGAAATTAATATTAATGTTCACATTATCATTCTGGTGGTTAGTAATATTGTTATAAACAATATTACATACTTAGATCAGATTATTATTGTTGTACTTGTAAGTCTATTAACAGGGTTATTGTTTGTAATACATCCTATTTTATAAGATGTTTTGTTACATACCTTTGCTAGCTATTTAATAGCCTAATGTAATATATGAGATATACAATGATTATTATTATATTCGTGTGCAAAAGCTTAGACCAAATTTATAATCCTAGCTAGCATTTGGTTCCTCCAAAGTATACACACCACATCAAATTCAACAGACCCCTTATCCCTCCATTATAACATGTTGTTATCCCTCCACTAAGACTAGCCACGAATCCCTTTGTTTCCTCCAAAACAAGACACACATTTCCTTATTCCTCCCTTCATTAGCTACCCATTATTCCTCCAAATATTTAATGATGAAACCTCACCCAAACAAGAAGAAACATCACCACATGAAACACATTATGCACAACATAACTACATCTCAAAAATGACAAGAACAAATAATGATCCAAATACAATATAAACTTTATAAATAACACTACCCACGACACAACACTTTCATAGATACTTATTATTACAATTATATTTCAATAATTAATATTAAGGATTTGAAGAGCACTTAACATGTGAACATACATTTTTAATTTTTGTTTTCCTTAATATCATTTGAGATTCAACTTAAAATGGTTTCATATAATTTGATTCTTATCCCTTATTATGATTAATTTTATAACTCATTTGTTAATAGGGATATTTGTATATACACGAGGCTACTAGTTCTTGTCCCTATGAATTCATTTATAAAGGAAATTTTACTTGGCTTTCCATCATACATCCATTACACAATATGACTAGTATGAGAACAAGAGGGAAAAATATATCATTTAGAGGACCAATGTTCACAATTTTCTCTTTTTATGTATACTCTAATAATTTATTTGGTTCACATTAAAGTTTACACATCATGAATTCCTTTTTTCACAACATAAGGTGGTTTGATCATGTTACAATAAAGATCTAAATTTCACTTTCCTCCTCGAATATCATCTCAAGATTATATTTACAAGGATTAAACATTAGCTACAATTTTTATTTTCCACATTTAACTTTTAATAGCATATTAAAGGAAAAAAATTAATAATCGTAATTAGTAATGGAACTAATCCATAACCCATATCCTCAAAATTTATTTCAAGAGAAACTATAATCTATGTCACCTAAAACCCTTCATTTACTCATGCATTAGATCAAGAGGGATTACATTAGATATTAAATTGGATTCAATTGAGGTAAAAATTTAAGAGAACCTATTAACATTTTTACATGCATGGAAACAATTCTTAGAAGGAATGTCACATACTTAGGACCATTATTAACCATCACCGTTATTACTAGATGTGTTTGAGATGACTTTTCTAAGCGTGCATGACATGGTGATAACTTGAATTTGGATCTTATTTCCTTAGGCTAGGAAATACTTTCTAGTACAAAGAAATGGGATTAACCTAAATTGTCAGTCTTCTACGTTATACAAGTGATCATAAAAGGAAGGTAGATCAACACAAGAATATTACTCGAGTTTTACCGTTTATTTAGTTTCCTTTCCTACAATTTCAAGTAAATAGTATAATACAAAAGAGATTAAAACATGAATTTCACATTGAAACACACTATAAGAGATAAATCCGTTTTTAGTTAGTATAATGTTATCCCGTAAAATTGACAAGGGCAATTTCACCGATAACCATACCGAAAATTTTGTTCCGATCCTTGTTAGGGATCCCTTGCATTTGAAACGTTGTAAAATCCCTTCCCGGAAATTACTTTGCAACACTAACTTTTGATGCGCTCCCTTAGAAGCCTTTGGCGCATGGTTTTCAATGTCAACACAACTTTTCATGTGCCAAAGAATGTTGAACCTTCCCTGCGTGCGCCAAGGCGCATGCGCTTGTGTTGGTACAACTTTTGTTGCGCCACTCTTTGGTGCGCCGAAGGGCGCACATAATCTTAGTGCAACAAAACGTTTTGGTGCGCCAAAGGGCGCACATAACTTCATGTCGACAATGCTTTTGGTGCGCCAAAGGCGCGCTTTGTCTCCTGTTGTCAAATACTTTCGTGCGCCAAAGGGCGCACGCTTTCTCCTGTCGACAGCAGTTTTCATGCGCTTTTCAAAAGTGGGTGGCGCATTAATGACCAGCTAACCTATATATATATGGTTTGCGCGCCCAAATGTCATTTTCATTATTCGCTGAGCACGTGATTTTTCTGAGCCTGTCAGCCTCTGCCTCGTCGTTTTCATCGCCTTGTGGACCCGTTCCCGAGCTTTTGCTATTTATCCAGGTATGAGGTGTCTTTCTCTCTCGTGCGTTTTGTGTTTTCAGTTCTTGGTGTGTTCTTGGTCTGGTTTTAGCTTGCTAGTTGGTTTTGAAATATAAATGTGTTGGCCTAGCCTCCTCCGTTTGCTGTCTGCCCCCCCATGCTATCCTTCCTCTTTCCAGATCTGTTGGAGAAGGATGTTTTCTTGAAACAGTGGTTGTGGCCCTCCTGATCTAGATCATTTTACCCCACTGAGCCTTTCAAATAGGAACGAAGGAGTAGAAGGAACCTACATCATGTAAAACCCCCTTTGAGAGTTTAGTTCTCTGTTTTCCTCCTTGGCGCATCTGTCACCCCTGCAACATCATGAACATTTGCGCCCCTTTGGCACATCTGACCGCCTTGTAATCTGCAACATCCCTGCGCCAGAGGCACACCCAGCCTGCTTGTTGCATCATTAACCTCTGCGCCCTTTGGCGCGCCTCTTTCACATGCTACAAAGTGTCAAATCTCGCGCCCCTTTGGCACGCCATCCTTTTGTGCTGCATCACGTTTCCATGCGCCCTTGGCACACCCAGCTTCCATGCAACACAAGCTTTATCTACGCAAGTATGAAGCTATAAAGGCGCAGGCGCATCCCCGATTGCAATAACATTATGTTGTGTAAACTCTTCGTGCGCGCGCCATATCCCTTTGGCGCACGAAAATTCAATGTTACACGATCCATCCATGCGCCGAAGGGCGCACCAAATCCCAATGCAACATGAAAATTCCATGCGCCCTTTATAAAATGCAATCTGCAACATCCATGCGCCATGCGCCTTATCTATTTGGCCTGCAAGTTGCAATTTTCATGCGCCCTGCGCCCTGAGCCTTAAAATCTCTAACTCTTTCTTCTGCTGACATTCCAATGGAAGATCAAATGGCTAATTCAACCTTTTTGGATTGGGTCTCACTTCTTCTTCATGCAGATCAGCAACTGAGTTCGAAAGAACATATGTCTACATCCAAAGAAGAGACCCACCAAACCCAGAGGAAAGGCTAAGCTTACAGAGGAAGAGATGAAGTACAAATATCAAAGGGTCAGGATGCCCGAATCACAGGCTGAATGCAGTATGGATGTCAGAGACTCAGAATTGGGTCACATTGACATGGAAGAATTCTGGGTTAGAACTCAGAAGGTTACAAGAAGTCCGTGGATGGACAAATTAATAGGCAGTGCCCTGCACTTCGCCGGAGGAATCCCCGTCAGTGCCGTCAACAATGAATTCATGATGGTGATTGCACAATCTTACAACAAGGACACAAGATGTGTCGAAAACAGCAAGGGCGAGGTAGTCATAAACCTCACTGCCCGTCATTTTGAGATAATGCTCGGCATCCCTCACCACCGGCACTTTGTGGCCGTCAGCCAAGAAGAGTGCATCAAGGCCTGGGAAGACGATGAAGACCAATGCATGCAACTGATGAACGAGGTATACTTGAAAAACAAGAAGGTGGTAACCCGGTGGCCCCAGATTATCCACCGCAGTGATTTCTCAGAAGAGCTCAGTGATACTATTACTTTCCTGAGCAGAGTCTTCGGGCTTTCTGACGCCCACTACTTCCATAAATGGATGCTGAGGTACTTGGAGACAATGAATAAAAATGTGCCTGAGCAACGCTTTTGCTGGGGGGAGATTATAAGCAGCACCATTTCCGAGCAGTTACAACAGTTCAGCACAACGGGAGTATTCCATATGAACTCCTACGTGGTCTACGCTGCAGCGTCGGAGAGGGATTATCCAGGGCTAAACCGAAGTGGAATTTGGCCTCAGGTCAAGATATATGAATATTATCCAGAACTGAGGCTGGAGAATAGCATCCCTCAATTCGCCAAAATTAATGATGCTTTCTTCTATCACATCATTTTCCTGTTGAGGCCAAATCTGACTCATGGTCGTACGACCAAAAACATTGTGTCAACCATGGAGAAGTGGGGGGCCCTGTTCACCCAGTTTCCCACATTTACCTATCTGAGGGCGGTCAACTTCTTGGGCGAGCCAACCAGGCTACCGAGGTATGCTGGACCTAAGCTGATTCTGCTGGAGCTGTCAAGGCAGCTAATCACATATCACGAAAAGTGCCTGAAAAGAAAGAAGGGTGGAACTCCTTTCCCCCTCACAGTAGGCCGATACACATGCTCTTCTCACCACAAGGCGAAGGAAATGTTTGCAGAGCTGGAGTTACTCAATTTGAAGCATGACTTCCCAGCCAGGCCCACCTTCGACCCAAGGGGCTGCCTGCCAAGGGCTAAGCTTGATCCGATCCATGTCCCTCAAATTGAGGATATTTACATTGACGTCATCCACGAGGTGGAACTCAGAAGAAAGGATCATTCTCGCTTAGCATTGGCGGAAATTATCCAATACGGAGTGGCCATTGTCCCCAAAGGCTTCCAAACTACGAAGATGAAGTAGACAAGGTGTATAATGACACGGAAGGGGATGATTGGCCCTTCCCGGCCATTGACAGAAGCAAGGCTCCTCAAACAATTGAGGAGAGGGTCAAGGAGACTATGCGCAGAACAGAGCACTGGTGCCGCATGAACGGGCTGATCTACCTCGGGGTAGATTTCACAACCTCCCCATTGGGCAATGCACCTCCAAGGTCCAAGAAGCAGCTAAAAGGCAAAGGTGTAGAAGGTGAATCTAGCACCATTCAGGAAGAAGCCCCTGAAGTCCTCCTTCCACAGCGCCAGAACAGGTAATAACTCTGGATTCGCCAGAGAAAGAAGCGAGGAGGATAGTCCCATACGCCCATCCACTCAGGATGTCGGCATTGCTACAACCACAGAAGTCCCTTCTATCCCTTCTTCTTCTCTTCCTTCCCCTCCTCAAGTGACTCACGTGACCACCCCTTTGGTCGCGTCCTCTGTCCCTTCTTCTACTCTTTCCCCCACCTCTTCGTCTATCTTCTCCTCCCTCGCTGATTTATCTTCTTCCATTTCTTCCCTCATTTCCGGGCTCCCTTCCCTTCCTATGTCTTCTGCAGCTGCGGTTTCCCTTCCTCCCGTGGACACTTCTTCGGCTATGCTTTCAATGCCGCCGCCGCGTGTCTCCACGTTTTTCCCCTCTTCTACTGTTGCTCCCTCCTCCTCTGTCTCTGGTCCTTCTTCTATGGGACCAGCCTGGATCTCTCAGCAGCTGGGCCAACAAAAGAGGAAAGTTCCCATCGCTCCGATGGACTTTTCAGTAATTCCAGCCAAAGGGGCAAAGAAGCAAAAGCCTGTAACACGCTTCTCTCAAAGTGCTGCAGGTGAGAGAGTTATGGAAATAGCATACCCTGATCCCCTCAAGGAGAAAAAAGATCTGTCTCCGACAGATTTTACTGTGACTCAAGTCACAATGGGGACATCTTCTGAAAGTCTCCAGGGGGAAGCTCTTTCCGCAGTCGATGCCCTCTGCAAAAAGCTTCAAGAAATAAAAGAAGAGAAAAGGCTATTGAAGGAGCAGAACAAATATCTGCTTCAAGCCTTACAGAAGATGGGTAGTGCACCTCCCACGACTACCGCCGAGACTTCTGAGCTTCTCAGCCAGGAGAAAATCAATGAATATTCAAAGATCGGCGAGCAGGGTATGGCCGTTTCTGCTTGGAGGAGCCAGATCCTCAAGGACAGTGAAAGAGTGATCGCCGAGTATGTCAATTCATATCTAAACATCAGAAAGGTGAACAAGGAACTCCAAGCATTAGCGGGTCCCATATCAGAAGAGCTAGAACATGCTAGACTCCAACATGAGACCTTTCAACAAATGTTTGACTGTTCAGTCAAAGATCTGGTCAAGTTCGGAGTTTTCGGCCATCCAAGGGCCCTCAACAAAACCATGTCCACTCTGGACTATCGAGATAGATCAGCTGGAATTTGTTCTAGAAAAGATAGACAAGGTGAAGGAAGAGGCCCTGGATGCGATGCATCAAATGGAGCGAATTGTTCTTAACATGTCTCCAGGGCTGCTCACTCCTTCCTTTACCATGAGATCAGCTGATGAAACTATCCGGATCTTCAAGGAGATCGCTTCTCAAGGAATGGGGCCAGAGGTCACATTTGACACTGAATCTATCAACAACCTGCTGGCCTGTAGGGACTTCATCGGGTTCCTCATCGAGGTGGAGAAAGATTATTCTAAACTCCCAGAAAAGCTCATAAGCGAGCGGGAGACTTGCGAAGCAATCAACGAACGGCATAAGGATCCATCACAGGATCAATTTGGGCTCATGATTAACAAGTTTTTGGAATACCGCGCTCGCCCACATATCATCTCCTCGAGCGGCATCGAAGCGAGCAACCCCTTTTGGCCACAGGATGACGATGATGAGTAGCTGCTTTTCTTTTTCTTCTTCTTCTTCTTCTTCTCTCTATTCTCCGACTTTCTTGTTGAAATGTCTAAAGTGTGTTGGCACAAATGATGACATCATCCATGTTGCATCATGGGATGATGTCATCCATCAAGTTGTCAAAAGTCAACATGACTTTTAGATATTTTGTAAATATCTTTGTAAATATTTGTTGGCTCCTTTTTTGCTTTCCTTCTCCTCTCTTCTATAAATACTGGAATACTTGTTGTATTCGGTGTGAACATTTTTTAGATGAAAATAGAAGTGAGGAGAGAAAGACTTTGAGCTTTCTTGTAACAAAAGAAAACAGTAATACAAATATTAAGAATTTGTGCTCAATAGCTGTGTTATGTATTAGATCTTCCTTATGTTAGATCTGTATGTGTTTAATCTGTTGGATTCATATCTACTTTTCTGTCATTTGCTCATCAGTATTGCTTTGTTTATTTATGCAAGTAGGTTTGGCTCTGTTTACTACCAACCCAAAAACATAAATCTTCTGACCTTTCTGCTTTGGAATTCATTTCTTTTCTTCCTTCGGATCTGTTCTTTCTCTTTTCCCTCTTTCATTCCTTTCTTTTCGCAGCCATAAACACTCTCTTTGGGATGAGATCCCAAACCCCAAGGCGAATGTGAGACTTGCATAGATTCCTACGCTGGTAGAATAACAATAAACCAGTTTCCTTTGACTCAAAGAGGGGCTAAGCCACGCACATTGTTGGCTCGTCTATCCATAGATCTCTGTCCCAGCGATAGATTTTCAGACCAACATATAACATCCACCCTTTTTTATTACATGATCCTGAATTAACTTAACACCCATGATTAAATGCACATTTCCCCAAACACCCCAAAACACTAATAATTTAATACTCATCAAAAATTCAACTATTAACATTTCTATATATAACCGTATTGTTGATATAGCCTATACAATTATATTGCTCTAAGTAACATGCTAATATGAAATTATCGAACACTTCATTACATCCATGTCTTGGTACTTGCAACCACTGAATGGTCAACATAAATGATGGCATGACATCTACCTAAATCTAGCATCATTTACATTTACATTTTTAGTTTTCCATTCACATAATCATAATACTTCACACATAAAAAGAGAGGGTTAGATATATATAATCATTTTATTTTACTTAATTTCTTGAGGAGATAGAAGAGAGAGAGAGAGAGAGAGAGAGAGAAGAAATCACTATTTTCCCAACAATCGAATTTCTCAAAACACAAAAAAATAGAGTTGTATAGAGACATTTATAAGTTTCTACAATTTAATCGTTGGCTAATATACATGGCGATGGTCTTACGACCTTCTTTCACATTTTCCCACTAGTTTATAAAAATGTACAATTTTAGTTTGAGGGATAGGAAACCACATTCAAAAACTAACTTCCGATGAGTGAATGCACAATGGAGAAATTCCTATACGCTCTCCTATATATTAATAGTTCACAAGAATTGACGGAACTTAGAACCGATGAACAATTTACAAATGGCGGCTAGTTTTCTCGGAGCCACGGTTCCTAACTAGACTAGTTTTTACATGGTCAAACATCGATCAGGCGTAAAAAACCCCTTTGCAAGAAATTTCAAGCAATTTTAATATAAAAATACAAGAGGTTTATAGAGGTAGATAACCATTTCTTTATTCTCGGTCTAAACGACAAGCCAAAATGAAACCCAACCTTTAGATTTTAACATCTACCTGCTGCTATAAATAGGGTCAACATGGCTCCTAATGTGCTACACAAAATGCTAAAATGATGAATTTAGGATGTTTCAAAGTTGTTGCGTTATCTCATGATGACAATGAATAATAAAAAAATTTGAATTCTCATTTTCGTGGTTCGAAAGATGTTTTTCGATTCTTCAAAATCATGTTTTTTCTAACTTTGTAGGGTAACACAAAAGGTTGTTTTAGTTGAAGACTCACGTAACTTTCATCGGTATAAGTGGAATGAAAACCTAATTATAATACCTTAGTTTACAATGTAAAAGGTTGTAGTTATAAACACAGTTGATGGTAGGAATATACATTGGTTATACAAGAAGAGGCCCTTTTGTGATGCCCGTAAAAACAACCCACTTGAGACCCAAGAAACAACCTAGGATTAGTTAGGAAAAATTATGGAATAATTTTATTTTGATTAGAAGTGTCTACAACCAAAGTTGCAGAAGACAACAGTTGTCACTAGCAAGTTTTGAAACAATTCTAATTTACTAAAGCATACTTTACTTTTATTAACAATTCTCAGAGGTCACAAGATCCAAATTTAGGGTTAGAAGTTTCAATTAGGTTTAGGGGGTAATTTACTACCATACCCACTCTCTAACAGGATCAGAGTTTCAACTTGATTTTTCTCAAACTTAATGCATTCAAAATTTCCCTAAATCATTTCCATTGGATAGGAAATTTTCTCGCTTTTCGACGATATAAAGAAGTCCGTGGACCTTAGGGGTCAAAATTTCCCATAAAGCACACGTGTCGAGCGGGGAGAAAATTCCAATTTGTGCCGTGCCTCATCTTCGCTGCCAGTACACATGTCGAGCTCAAATCTCACATGGGGAAAGAATGAGGGAAGGGAGGGTGGTGCGGGAAGTTGAAGAAATTCACGAAGGGAAAAATAAGACCAAATAACGCTTTATGCACCCACGGGTCCGCCAGGGACACGTGGCACTCAACGAACCAACACAGGGGAGAAAGAGAGGGACGGGCAGGGTGGTGGAGGTAGTTGAAGAATTTTACTAAAGGGGAGATAAGGGGAAAGTTAGGCATGTAGGTCCAGGGCGTCCGCGGAGGGAATCACACCAAGGCGAGGGCGAGAGTGCGGGGCCACAGGAAAACTAAGGAAAATTTTCTAAAAAAATTTCAAAAGAATGAAAGTTGCGTGGTCTCTCTCCCCCGCTATCACCCCCATGATGCCACGTGGAACCCTCTAGTTGGCTACGAGTCGGTGGAGGAAATTTCAAAATCTTCCGTAACAAAATTTTCAAAAAAATTTCTAAGGATTTTTCAATGGGAAATTTTCGGGCCACAGGCCTCCGCCAGGAAAATTTTCCCAAATTTTCCCACCAAGGAAGGAAAACTTCAAAGGGCCATAAATTTTGCTAGAAAGCTCAATTTTGGGAAAACGAGGACTTTTTGGAAATCTCTCAATGCCCTCTTTGCACAGGAATCATAAATTTTATATTTTGATAAAGTTTAAGGGGTCAATTTTAAGAAAACGTTCTGTAGGATTTTTAAAAGCAAACTGGTAAATTTTAACTTATCAATTTTGTTCAATTTGATCTTCTCCTTCACTCAACATGCCAAACATACATGGAGGATTGTTAAAGGAAGGATTTAAGATGTTTTAGGAAGGTAAATTTTATTTGTTTGATTTCCAATTTGCATTTTCCAACATTTGAAAGAGATAAAGGACTATTAAATAATTGTTAACAGTTTGGGCCTAATTTGGCAATGTTTTAAATTATTTCTTAAGTTTTCTTTGTCAAAATGAAAGCATGATATCATATCATACTAGATTTCAATGTTTTAATGTTGATTATTAAGTTCAGTTCAAACTGTGCATTTTAAATAAGTTATTTGCCGGTTTTAAATTTAAGACAAAGGTTAATTCCCTAAAGGATCTTGATATCAATTTCATCTTCCATATATGGGAATTTCAATTCTATTCTAGTCTATTACATTTAGTTGATTTAAAAAAACCATTTTAAATCAAAATGCAATATTGAATTCAATTTTATACATTTCCAAAAGATACAAAATATTGTATTACTCTCACATACATTTCTTCCTTTCAAACCAGAGATTCCAAAACATTGATACAATCATATTTAACTTAACAATACAGTTTGGAAAGAACATTTCATTCATTAATAGATTTCCAAAGACAATTTTTACAACTCCTTTCTTTATTTCCTTCCAAAATCATTTATTGATTACACAATAGAGTATTGCATTTTCTTTCACATTCTTTCAAGCAAAACAGAGTCTATAAATTTGTCACATTTCAAATTTACAACTTTCATGTCTTTCTTTCAAAATCCATAAACAAAGTATGTATCTTCCACAATTCAAATTATAGATTCATATCCAAATACAAACATCTTTCCTTCACCAAATACATTACCATTTGATGCACATCAATGTGGGAAAGGTTACTATAAATATATTTCACAAGGGGCTATCAAAACGTATTTTCTTTTGCTCTAGAACAACAACATGAAAGTTCCCTTCTCTTCCAATTTTATCACAACAAAAGTAGGGTAAATTCAAAGCTCTCAACTCAACCAAGACATCCAATGAAAGGAGAAGCCATCCTTCATCAATTTGTCCCGAGACCCAACCACAATGCAATAGAAGGTGTGATCCAACTCATGGCAACAACAGGCTTCCAAAACATACACATAGCATTATTTCAACATGCACATTTCAATATTAACACACAAATTCAACAAACAATAGTTTACAACTGCATTAAAAAACATTAAAATAGAACTCAAGATTTATCATGCAAGCCAAAGGAGAAAGGACTATGGGGGAAGCTACTTATGCCTCCCAATGGGAATTGGGCATCCACCTATAACAAACCACCAAAATAATTCATCACACATATCCTTATGCCCCCACAATCCCTCCTTATTCCCCCACAAAGTAAGAAATGCAAGCTATTTCTTTTCCATGGTGGATCCCAAGCCCAAACTCCCTCCACAATAAAACTGATATCACTGGAATTCCCTTATGCTCCCCACATGAATTCCCCATAGCCTTCTCCTACACCATTCCTAGGTAGTCTACCCACAACCCACAACAATAAAAAACATACCAACATTTACATATTCAAGAAAAGGAAGGAAAAGAAGAGTATTTCTAAGAGCCAAGCTCTTACCTCTCCAAGATAGCTTTTGTTTCCAAATAGAAAACTTCAATGCCAAAATACAGTCCCAAAACAACAACCAAAAAGCATGTAAAGTTCTCCAAATTCCTTCCATAAGGAAGAGCTCTAAGCACCAAAAATTTGCCCCAAGGAAGTAAGCGGAATGTTTCAACAACAACCCAAAACAAGCAAAGAGTTTGAATTCTATTGAAGAGGGAAGAGAAGAGGATGATGCGGATCCATGTAGGATGCCACATAACACATCCAAAACTCCAAACAAAAGACAAATTTCATTCTCCAAAGCACAATAAAGAGGTGGGTGAAAATATGACAAGTTACTTGCACACTCCAAAATCCCACACCCCAAAGGACTGCAAAATAAATAAAAGTAAGAAGAAGGAAATAACAACATGTAACATGATTTATAAAAATGCATTTTAAAAGTCTAAATTTAACCTTCCAACCATAGGTATGGTTAGTAAATAAAATTAAGAGGCATGTGAGAAGTTTTACTTGTTTGACAAGCCTCCAAAAATAGCCTCCAAGGAAAAATTCGAGTTTCTAAGGAGGTGGAGTGTTTCATACTCAAAAATTTGACTTACACAACTCTTACACATACTTACACATCCCTTACATATTAATACAATAAGCCAACAACTTCCATTATTACTTTCTTATATCCAAATTTAATTAATTAACTTTTAACCATATGTTTTCCCACATTAATTCTCCACAACTTAATTAAATAAAAGAAAGGGACACATCACTAATAAACATGTACAACAAAACAAGGAACCACATAATAAAATACACAAAGCCCATGGTCACATTTAAAGGTGATACCCCCCATGGGAATCCCTAACAACAACCAAACACAACACAATAAAACAAGTTGCCATGGTGACCTTGTTGAATTCATCTAGAATTCCAATGTGGTTAGTCTTTAATCCCCCGATGTTTGTTGTGATATTTTAACCTGCAAAACACAAATACCTCCTTCAGCCTTGTGACCATATCAGATTATCCAACATGATATAAATTAAATCACTAAATCAACTATACATATGAATCACAACAATCATCAAGGCAATCAGCAATATCACTCATAATTTATATCAACAACTATTTCATCATCATATAATGTCCATTTTCTAAGTCTACTCATAGAATCAAAAATCACATGCCCGAACAACATTCGCAATATATCGATGTCAAATAGTATATCATCATCCACATATGAGTGTCTCTAACAATCATCGTGCATCATAACCAAATCAAAATCCCAATAAACCATGATAAAATATCTAATCATCATACTAAATCAAAGCTATAATAATGTCCATAATGAAATCAACAGTATCAAGATTAGTATAAAAATGTGTCAAAGGGAAGTGGGCACTACTTCCCCCTCCCCTTAGACTCGACTTCCTCCTAGAAGTCACTAGAACAAATGTGGAAACTAAACTCGTAATAAGGTAGCATCTTCCCATATAGCTGCAGTCTTATCGTATCTTTCCCGCTACACCCAAACCTAATCAACCTCTCTGCCTTGAAGGCCCAAGGTCTTGTGATCTAGGATTCCAATGGGCTCCACCATCACTCCCCCGATCTTGCACTCCGCAATGATGTCCAATATAACACATGAGAAGGATCTGTAATATATCTCCTAAGAACTGAAACATGAAAACACATCATGTATGCGAGACAAGCTAGGTGGCAATGAGACGGTAGGCCAAAGGGCCGATACGCTCCAAGATCTCAAAAGGGCTGACAAATCTAGGAGCTAACTTAGAACCTTTTCCATAATGGATAGGGCTCTTGTGTGGCCTAACATGAAGGAACACCTTCATGCCCACATCAAAACTATGGTTGATCTTATGTTGATCTGCATACTTCTTCTTACGCTTGTCCCGTGCCTCCTGTAATCTCTCGCCTAATCAATACCACCTACTGCTCCATGTCTTGTAGAAGATCTGGTCCAAGAGATACTTTGACCTCTAACCTATCTCAGCTAAGAGGTGTCATGCACTTTCTACCATACAAATTCTAAAAAGGAGCCATGCCTATGGAACTCAAAACTATTATCGTAGGAAAATCCACAAAGTACAGGTACTCCTCCATTTAGATTATTGATCCATCACATACATCTTGAGCATGTCCTCTAAAATCTTGTTCACCCACTTAGTTTGTCAATCAAGGCCAAGGTGATATGTTGTGCTGAAGTTGATTCTCATCTCAAGGAAATACTGCATGGTAGTCCGAAATGGGAATGGCAGCATACAATGGATCACGGTCACAAATGATCTTCCAGGGATCCCGTGTAACCTGAAAATCTCATCCAAATATACCGTGCCACTACTCTAGTTGTATAAGTGGTTTTCACCAAGAAAAGTGAGCCACTTTTTTCAATTTATCAACCGTGACCATAATGGCGTCATGGTGATATCTCGACATCGATAGCCCAACAATGAAATCCATGGAAATGGTGTCCCACTTCCATTCCAATATATCATGAGGATAAAGAAGGCCATCTAGATTTTGATGCTTGGCCTTAACTCTCTGGAACTCTAAACATCATGAAACAAAATGAGCCACATCTTGATGAAGTCCTCTCCAATGATACAACCGTCCCAAGGTGGCGTGTATCTTCTTCACACTGGGATGGGCTGAATAGGGTGCACGATGTGCCTCTTTCAAGATGTCCCCTCAAGCCTCGATCTCTCGGGAACATATATCCAGCCTCTGCTTCCTAAGAAGACCATATGTCTCTAAGGAAAACCCATTAAACCTCCCTCAAGGGTCTCTGACGAGACTTGATCTCTTATTGAACCGTAATGCAGAAATTATCAAGAGGAAGTTGCTAAAGAATCCTTCTCCATAAATCTGTGCTCACTAAAGTGGCCATAGCCACATGTCTCCATCTGCTGAGAGCATCTAATACCACATTATCCTTCCCCTTCACATTCTCTATCTCCATATCATACTCACAAAGTAACTCCATCTAATGCCGCTGACGAACATTGAGATTGGGCTACGTGAAGAGGTGGTGAAGACTCAAGTGATCTATCTTGAGTGTGAATCTTTGACCAAGAAGAAAGTGCCTCCATCAAACTAAGGTGTGCACAACTACCACAAGCTCAAGATCATGAGTCAGATAATTAAGCTCGTAATCCTTGAGTTTGCGAGACTCAAGATTCACTACTCTTCCCTCCTGCATCAACACACCTCCAAGCCCTGCTAAGGAAGAATCCGTGTAAATGAAAAACTCACTATGTGGATCTGACACTACAAGAATAGGTGTTGTAGTGAGACACTCCTTCAGTGTCCTGAAGGCCTGCTCACATCTATCTCGACCAAAAAAACTTCTTCCCTTTCCTCTGAAGGGAAGTGATAGGGTGTGCAATCCAAGAGAAGTCTTGAACAAATATCCGGTAGTAACCTGCTAATCCCATGAAGCTGCACACCTTAGTCACCATAGTGGGTACTGGCCAATCCATAATGACTCTAATCTTGGAAGGATCCACAAGTGATAACTTCCCGTAAATGATATGACCCAAATACTGTACCTTCGTGCGAAAGAATGCACACTTCTCCAAGTTCCCGTAAAGATGTTGCTCCCGAAGATAGTGAAGAACTTGGCAAGGTTACCCCTCATGCTCCTCACATGTACGTGAGTAAATCAAAATGTCAGATAGGAAGCGTTATCCAAAATGAGCCCCCTGCTTATTTTGGCTAACTTTCCTTCATTATTCCCTTCCTTGTGCTTCAACTTCAATTTTTACATATTTTCAACACTCAAGGGTTTCTAGAAATGGCTCCATCATATAGGATTTTTCTTCCCCTTTCTAGAAAGGTAAAATTTTCCTCCTAACTCCAAATATTTTGAAAGTTATGGCTCGACGAGATATTATTGGGGAAACGTTACCTAGGCATGCCCATGGCCAATGAAATGGTGCCACATGGTGGCAGAGGGTCTGGTAGCGGAGCAAAGTTGGAGAATTTTCTAAGAAGAGGGAAAAGGGCACAAAGGGTGAATTTTGGCCCACAGGCCCACGAAGGAGGATGGAGAAAAATTTATAGAAGGCCCGCAACCAATGAGGAAGTGATACGTGTCCATGACAGTGGTGAGAGTCGGAGGCATAGAGGAAACTTTGGTTTTTGGCCAAAGCGATAAAGGCACAAATGGAGAAAAAGAAGAGCACCCTTGCCAATCAACCAGAAGCTAACATGTGCCACCGGAGTGGTAGAGCATGGGAAAATGTGGGAATTTTTCCCTATGTGAAATCAAAGGAAAAAGGTGAGGTTTGGGCCCGCGTTTCCATCAGTGAATGGGAAAGTGCCACGTGTCACCGGGAGAGCGGGGCGCGGACTAATTTTGGGAAATTTTCCCAATGTAAAAATCAAAGGGGAAAAGTGATGTTTGGGCCCATGATCCCATCGGTGAACTAGGAAGCAACATGTGTCCCTGAGTGAGTGGTGGAGGCACGGAGGTTTTGGGAAAAAATTTCAAAAGGGAAAATTTTAAAGTTTGACCCCGCCAACCAAATTTTGACTTTGTTTTCACCATTTTTTCCCTAAATCTTCAGAGGGCCATATCTTTTGATCCAGAGCTTGGATTTTCACATTCTTTATGTCATTGGAAATATGGTGAAATTATCTACATGTTAGACCCCTCAATTTTGGATTTTGGTGAAGATTTGTGGGAGAAATTTGGAAAAACGTCCTTGGCACTGGAAAAGAAAAAAAATCAGATTTTCATCTACCAGATTTAATGAGGTATGTGCAATTTCTTGTCCCGCAGGCTCGAATGCATTGGGAAGTGGATTTGCAGAGGTTCTCTTACTATTTTAATGAATCTTGTTGGTGATTGAAGTCCAAAATCAGATTTGCCCACGTTTTCTCCTTTCTTCCATTTTGCTTCATGGTTAAAAGCCAGTTTTAGCTCATTTGTAACAAGTTGTTCATTCTTTCTTCTCTGCCCTCCCTTCTTTTCTTCCCCAGGTTGAAAATGGAGTTAGAACCTCCTCCCCTACTCTGTAATGGTTTATTTTTCCTCTTACCAGTAAAATGATGTTCTGTGTAAACTTCTGAGCAAAAAAAAACATGTTTTGTGATGCATTTGTCCATCCTTGCTCATTTTTCTTTGTTTTCTTCTTGCCTCTCTTCATTGTAGGTATTTTTGCATGTTTGGATGTTCATTTCAGGTTTTGGAGCTATGTTCATGGAGTTTTGGGACATTTTTTTGTGTGAAATCCATCCTTGGTTTTGTGATGCACTTGTCCATCCTTTCCATTGCTCACCTCTTCTTGTTCCATGGCAATTTTGATAGATGTTCAACATTTTCCTTCTCTATTGTATCACCATTTTAGTGTAGGCTCTGTTTTTCCCTCTTTTCTCTCTCTCTCTCTGTCTCCTTGGCATAGTTAGATTAGGATTAGATAAACTTTCCCCAGCACTTTGGAATAGCTTGTGGTAGGTAGTTTAGGAAGAGGAACCAGCCTTCTTTGGAGAGCTTTCCCCATTTTCAAAGGTTCCACACTTTAGGAAAGCTCAATGTTGTACATTCACACCGGATGACATTACCTTAGAAAAACAGATCCATAGGTCATTTTGGGGTGCTATATGAATTTACACTAACAGGAAGATGAGCACGAAGCGATCTAAGAAGGTCATGAATACCCCATTCATCAAACTCATAAACACTACGGGGGCATTAGTCAAACCAAAAGGCACCACTGTGAACTCATAGTGCCCATATCTTCTACGAAAAGTGGTCTTATGAATATCTGCCTTTGAATCCTCAACTGATGGTAGCCTGATTTAAGATCAATCTTAGAGAAAATTGTGCCTCCCTTCATCTGATCAAACAAGTCATCAATACATGGAAGGGGATAACGATTCTTTATTGTTACCTTATTTAGCTAGTGGTAATCAATACACAACCATAAAGATCCATCCTTCTTCTTCACGAAGATCACCAGTGCACCCCAAGGGCATACACTAGGATGGATAAGGCCTTTCTCAAAAAGGCCCTCAAGCTACAACTTGAGTTCACAAAGCTCTAGGGTGGTCATTCGATAAGGTTCTCGTGAGATAGGCTCTGCTCTAGGAACTAGATCTATATGAAAATCTATCTCATGTGGGGGTGGTAACCCCGGTAGCTCCCTTTGAAAGACATCTATAAAATCTCTCAAAATGGGATGATCATCTAGCGATGGTCCACTAGTCCCATCCTCTGATCTGTCACTAAATGTAACCACGTACATCTGAATAACCCCATCGTACACACTGCTTAAGTTGCATACCGGAGATGGTGCGAATATAAACGGGTCTCCCAGCACCCTAAAATCACCGACTCAACTCCCAATCATTGGCACAAGATATAGTCTTGTGCTAAAAATCCATCCTAGCCTACGTGTGCGAGATAACCAATACGTACCCAAAATGACTCCATATGAGCCCAAAGGAAGGATACAAAGATCCGAGGTAGCGGTGAAAGGTCCTAAATCCACTACACACTCCTTAACTATGGAGTCTACAAAGATCTTGGTCAGTAGAAGCCATCTCAACATCCCAACTATGACCCCGCCTAATCGAAACCAGCACCGCATCGCTCTACTAAAGATGGTGTAATGAAAGAATCGAAATAACTAGAATCCAACAATACAAAGGTAGGAATACTACCAATTCTACCCGTAGTCTCAATGATTTTACTTTTATGCTCTACCTGGTGGTTCTCAACCACCGTATATAATTCGGTGGCTACGTCCCATGTCAACAATCGGCTCTCACGAGATTTGTGTCTTGCCCTTGTTGTTAGGGTTCTATGGGCGATCTCTCTGAAATTTTCCAAGAACACCACAACAAAAACATCCTCCTGCTCCTCCCCAATGAGTAGCACCTCTATCGGAGTTCTCTAGAAGTATGTGGTGTGGATCCTAATGATCTAGCTACGGTTTGTTGAGGTCTCTGCTAGAGAGCTCCCCGACTAAGCTCTAGGTCCACCCTACGTCCTGATGGGACCCCTAGGAGGAGGCCCCATACTCCGACATCTCTATGCATCACTCTTTATGGAGTTCTATGAGGTGGGTGAGATTGCTCTTGTTGTTGTGGCCTAAATGATGGTTGTGTGTGAACCCCTGGTCACCATGAGGAAGAGTGCTTCGACCCCCTCGATCTACTATCCTACATCTACCGTATGCGGCTCGGACTCGCCTATATCCTCGTTGGGTCTTCCCCCGAGTCTCCTCTGCTATATAGGCATTCTCGACGGCCTCAGCTAATGTCTATGGACAATGGATCCACATTGTACCTCCAATGTCTAAATTTAGGCCCCGATGAACTCGTGAATCTGCACTGCTCATCTTGTATATACTAACATATTGGAGTAGATCCAAAATCTACTCTCATACTGCTACTCAAAGAGATGTCTATCAAAGGTCATGAAACTCATCGATCCTCTCGATGTATGAACCTCTCAGTGACAAATATCTTCTCCTGAATCTCTCCTCAAATAGCTCTTAGATCACTCGTATCAAAATCTACATGGAGCTTCTACTCCTCTCGTCCTCCACATACTCCTACTCCATCCCTCAAGATATGGATCAAAACACAAGCTTTTGTGTTGCTACAACAAGGAAAAAGCTTGAAGCAACCACTAAAGCTCACTTATCATGCCTCTCGCCTAAAATCCACCCATGTCACTTGAGTAATGTGATGGATGAATTTTCCATATCTCCCTGATGTGATCTGCAGATATGGTCTAATGGACCCTAGGTCTCTCTGCATGCTCATCCCTATGTCTAGGGCTCCGAGACCTCTCTCTATGCTCTCGAAATCTGGTCACCCTATCCCCAGGTAGTGACTATGCTCGCAGTTGACTCTGCATAGGAGTTCTCTCCTCTATGCCCCTCGGGGTTGAGGAGATACCCGACCCTCAATGGAAGGGGCTCATGTCATGACTAGTTGCATGTCTTCCTCCTAATCCCCCACGTAGAGCTTCATTAACATCCTAAAGATTATGTAAAAGCTAGGGTAGGATGGCTGCTACACCCTGATCCGATGGTGGTGGTGGTGGTAAGTCTCGAGTCTATGTGAAAATTATCCTCACCCCGTCTCGCACCTCATGCATAGACCAAAGTGATAGTTCATTTTTCTAAGTTTTATTCAATTTTCCATGTTTACTAAAATATTACAATTTCTATACTAAGTTGTTTTCTAGATTTTTTATAAAAAAATGTGCTAGGTTTAAGTTTCATGTCCCAAGTTTTTTTCTAGTGTGCCCAATGGTACTAGATTTTGAACCACCGCTTCCGATACCAAGTGTGATGCCCACAAGAAACAACCCATTTGAGACCCAAGAAACAACCTAGGATTAATCAGAAAAAATTATGGAATAATTTTTTTATTAGAAGTGTCTACAACCAGGTTGCAAGACAACAATTATCACTAGAAAGTTCCGAACAATTCTAATTTACTAGAGCATACTTTAATTTTATTAACAATTCTCGAGGTCACAAGATCCAAATTTAGGGTTAGAAGTTTCAATTAGGTTCAGGGGGTAATTTACTACCATACGCACTCTCTAACAGGGATTAGAGATTCAACTTGACTTTTCTCACACTTAATGCATTCAAAATTTCCCTAAATCATTCTCATTGGTTAGCAAATTTTCTCACCTTTTCGACAATATAAATAAGTCCTCCTAAGTCCTTGTAAAACTCTAGTTATGGGCTGGCGGACCTTAGGGGTCAAAATTTCCCAAAAGGGACACGTGTCGAGTGGGGAGAAAATTCCAATTTGTGCCACACCTCTACTATGTCACTAGGGACACGTGTTGAGCTCGAATCTCACGTGGGGAAAGAATGAGGGAATGGCGAGGTGACGGAGGAAGTTGAAGAAATTTTCCGAAGGGAAATAGAAGACCAAATAGTGCCCACGTTCTTGCGGGTCCGCTGAGACACGTGGTGCACAACGAACCAACGCGAGGGAGAAAGAGAGAGGGATAGGTGGGGTGGTGGAGGGGATCACACCAAGGCAAGGGGGGGAGTGCGGGGCCATGGGAAAATTAAGGAAAAATTTCCAAAATAAATTTCAAAAGAATGAAGGTTGTGTGGTCTCCCCCCCGCTGTCACCCCATGGTGCCACATGACACCCTCTAGTTGGCTGGGGGCCAGCAGGGGAAATTTTAAAAATCTTCCCCAAAAAAAATTTCAAAACCTTTTTTTGAAGGATTTTTCAACAGAAATTTTCAGGGCCAGCGGCTCGCTTAGGGAAAATTTTCCCAAATTTTCCCACTAAGGAAGGAAAACTTCAAAGGGCCATAAATTTTACTAAAAAGCTCAGTTTTGGGCAAATGAGGACTTTCTCGGAAGATCTCGACACCCTCTTCCCACAAGAATCATTAATTTTAGATTTTGATAAAGTTTAAGGGGTCAATTTTAAGAAAACATTATGTAAGATTTTAAAAGTACAACTGGTAAATTTTAACTTATAAATTTTGTTCAATTTGATCTCCTCCTTCACTGAACATGCCAAACAAACATGGAGGACTATTCTAGGAAGGATTTAAGATGTTTTAGGAAGGTAAATTATACTTGTTTGATTTCCAATTTGCATTTTCCAACATTTGACATAGACAAAGGACTACAAAATAATCATAACGGTTTGGGCCTGATTTGGAAATGTTTGAAATTATTTCCTAAGTGTTCTTTGTCAAAATGAAAGCGTGATATCATAGCATACTAGATTTCAATGTTTCAATGTTGATTATTAAGTGCAGGTTCAAACTGTGCATTTTAAATAATTTATTTTCCAATTTTAAATTTAGGACAAAGGTCGGTTCCCTAAAGGATTTGGATATCAATTTCATCTTCCATATATGGGAATTTCAATTCTATTCTAGTCTATTACATTTAGTTGATTTAAAAAAACCATTCTAAATCAAAATGCAATACTGAATTTAATTTTATACATTTCCAAAAGATACAAAATACTGTATTACTCACACATACATTTCTTCCTTTCAAACTAGAGATTCCAAAACATTGATACAATCAAATTTAACTTATCACTATAGTTTTGAAAGAACATTTCATTCATTAATAGATTTCCAAAGACAATTTTTACAACTCCTTTCTTTATTTCCTTCCAAAATCATTTATTGATTACACAGCAGAGTATTGCATTTTCTTTCACATTCTTTCAAGCAAATAGAGTCTATAAATTTGTCACATTTCAAATTTACAACTTTCATGTCTTTCTTTCAAAATCCATAAACAAAGTATGTCTCTTTCACAATTCGAATTACAGCTTTCATATCCAAATACAAACATCTTTCCTTCACCAAATACATTACCATTTCATCCACATCAAAGTGGGAAAGGTTACAATAAAATATATTTCACAAGGGGTTGTCAAAACTGTATTTTCTTTTGCTCCAGAACAACAACATGCAAGTTCCCTTCTCTTCCAATTTGATCACAACAAAAGTGGGGGAAAGGAAATGCTCTCCACCCAACCAAGACATATAATGAAAGGAGAATCCATCCTTCATCATTGGTCCTCAAGCCCCAACCAAAATGCAATAGAAGGTGTGATTCAACCCATGGAAACAACTGTCTTCCACAAAACAAACAAATAACATTCTTTCAACATGAACATTTCAATATTAACACACAGTTCAAGAAACATCAGTTTACAACTGCATTAAAACACATTAAAACAAAACTCATGCTTTATCATGCAAGCCAAAGGAGCAAGGACTAAGGGGAAGCTACTTATGCCTCCCAATGGGAATTGGGCATCCACCTGTAATAAACCACCAAAATAATTCATCACACATATCCTTATGCCCCCCACAATCCCTCCTTATGCCTCCCATAGATTTCCTTATGCCCCCCACAAAGAAAGAAATACAAGCTATTTATTTTCCATGGTGGATCCCAAGCCCAAACTCCCTCCACAATAAAACTGATGCCACTAGCATTCCCTTATGCCCCCCCACATGAATTCCCCATAGCCTTCTCCTACACCATTCCTAGGTAGTCTACCCACAACCCACAACAATAACAAACATACCAACATTTACATATTCAAGAAAAGGAAGGAAAAGAAGAGTATTTCCAAGAGCCAAGCTCTTACCTCTCCATGATAGCTTTTGTTTCCAAACAGCAAGCTTCAATGCCAAAATATAGTCCCAAAATAGCAACCAAAAAGCATGCAAAGTTTTCCAATCTCCTTCCAAAAGCAAGAGCTCCAAGCACCAGTAAAATTTGCCCCAAAATGTTTCAACAACAACCCAAAACAAACAAAGAGTTTGAATTTTATAGAAGAGGGAAGAGAAGAGGATGATGTGGATCCATGTAGGATGCCACATCACACATCCTCAACTCCAAACAAAAGAAAAATTTCATTCTCCAAAGCACAATAAAGAGGTGGGTGAAAATATGACAAGTTACTTGCACACTCCAAAAATCCCACACCCCAAAGGACTACAAAATAAATAAAAGTAAGAAGAGTGCAATAAAAACATGCAACATGATTTATAGAAATACATTTTAAAAGTCTAAATTTAACCTTCCAACCATAGGTATGGTTGGTAAAAAAAAAGAGGCATGTGACAAGTTTTACTTGTCTAACAAGCCTCGAAAAATAGCCTCCAAGGAAAAATTCGAGTTTCCAAGGAGGTGGAGTGTTTCATACTCCAAAATATGACTTACACAACTCTTACATATACTTACACATCCCTTACATATTAATACAATAAGCCAACAACTTCCATTATTACTTTCTTATATCCAAATTTAATTAATTAACTTTTAACCATATGTTTTCCCACATTAATTCTCCACAACTTAATTAAATAAAAGAAAGGGACACATCACTAATAAAACACGTACAACAAAACAAAGAACCACATAATAAAATACACAAAGCCCATGGTCACATTTAAAGGTGATCCCCCATGGGAATCGTGAACAACAACCAAACACAACACAATAAAAAAGTTGCCATGGTGACCTTGTTGAATTCATCTAGAAATCCAATGTGGTTGGTCTCTAATCCCCGATGTTTTTGTGATATTTTAACCTGCAAAAAAAAAAATACCGCCTTCGGCCTTGTGGCCATATCAGAACATCTAACATGATATAAATAAAATCACTAAATCAATTATACATATGAATCACAACAATCATCAAGGCAATCAACAATATTTCATCATCATATAATGTCCATTTTCCAATTCTACTCACAATTTATATCAACAACTATTTCATCATCATATAATGTCCATTTTCCAATTCTACTCACGAATCCAAAATCACATGCCCGAACAACATTCACAATTTATATCCATGTCAAATAGTATATCATCATCCACATATGAGTGTCTCTAATAATCATCGTGCATCATAACCAAATCAAAATCCCAATAAACCATGATCAAATATCTAATCATCATACTAAATCAAAGCTATAATAATGTCCATAATGAAATCAACAGTATCAAGATCAATATAAAAATATGTCAAAGGGAAGTGGGCACTACACTTTTGTTATCGTTTGAAACTACAATTTGATTAATTAAGTCACTCAGGTTTCGTAAGGCATGGAATAAATTTTGTTTTTTTACTTCAAATTCATTTTGAATTACCAAAAGCATAATATTCCAAGGGTTTAAATTTCTATTTCATTACAAAGGTAAAATAAAATATGAAAAAGCATGAAAACAAGGTAAGAAAGACCATGCACGAGGGAAAACGAATCACAAAGTTTTTGAGCATAATTTCACATCTCAATGAGGAATTTCGTTAAATGGTTTGCGTGCATTCAGAAAATAAATCCATTTGCATTTGTTATTTAAGTAATTTAAGCATACATCCTTCTATAGTTTGGAAAAATTGCACCAACCCTCCTCAAACGCCATAAATGAGTCATTTAATATCAATAGCTAAGAAGCCATTGACAACATTTTGTGCAACAACTAGTGGCTTCCCTAATTTTGGAACCAAGGCCTACTCAAATGGTGAAGTATATGTAGAGTAGATAACCAACACTATCAAAAATTAACAACACCACATGTACCAAGGTTCATAGGGAGATATAATGTTTTTTCCTAGCGTGATTCTCCAATTACTACGGCCTTAAAGGGAGGCATGTAACTACTGGTAAAATTATAAAATATTACACTTTGTTATTCTCTTCTCTCTCGGTGGAAAAATTATTTATACTACCTATGAATAATTTTTTTGTAACACCATTTGTGCATATCCAACAATATGCACATTCCATGAGACCACCTCTCTTTGACACCTTTTGCTAAAATGTCCATGAAATAACATTTCTTCAAATAATTTTGGAAAACATTTCACATGCCTTGAGTGTGTTCCACCTTATCTTTGATGGGTGACCAAACATGTCCCAAAAATACTATTTTTTCCACAAATGGGAGGAAACATCCACCTCAAGCCAATAGACAATTATTCTACGTAACTAACTAGTGAAAACACAATCTAAAAAAACAAAATAAGATTGTATGGTTAGAGAGGGAAGAAAATATGAGGAGGGCACGTTTTTGGAGAGTTTTTTCTTAAAATTTCCAAGGTCTTTTCCGCATATCCATTTTGTGCATATTGTAAAACTCATGGTAGGTTGTGAGGCCGAGTTTCTTTAAGGGTTCAATCAAACAATTCATGTGTTTGTTTATACTTCCCACATTGCATAAATGTCTACCGAGCTCTAAAGAATAACAAATTAATCCCACATCTTCTCGGTTAATGTGGTTGGTGAAAATAATTAAAGTTGTCTGAGGATGCCCACATCTTCTGCAACCTTGTAACACTGACATGAATCCCTTTTACCCACATGCCTCCGTGCTCCATCCACTCCATCACCAAATGCATTCATTTTCCATCAATCACTACCATTAATTTTCTGTCATTAACATTATCTCATTTTTTGTAAAATATACTCGTGATTGATTTATTTATCCATTCCACTTCTATTTATTATGAGCTCAATTTTCTCCGTTTAGTAGTCTTATAATTTAAAGTTTAAATTGTAACTTTTTATTTATATATATTACTTATTTTATTATTAATATTATTGTTACTATATAATCTTTTATGAATTAAAAACAAATTTAAAACATTCATTTTCACACACACACACACACACACACACACAGAGAGAGAGAGAGAGAGAGAGAGAGAGAGAGAGAGAGAGAGAGAGAGAGAGAGAGAGAGATTAAAAGGTCACATAGGTCAAATCGATATCATGCCATAAATACCTTGTGTTTGACATTAAAAAAATGATTTTTTCAATAAATATTTGATCAGTAATTTTAATCATTTAAATTTTTTATTCTTATGATATATATATACGTGTGTGTGTGTGTGTGTGTGTGTGAATGACACTATTTACAACCTAATAACCTTATAACAGTCTATTGACCACGTGTAAATAAGTAGGGAACCACATTTCCATCCCCTTATAAAAAAATCGTCCTCGATGCAACACAACAACGAGGATAGAAGAATAAGCAAGGAAGTCAATAATGAAAAAACTTTTCTAAGGACAAAATCTGTGTCATTAAATGCAACCAAAACATAGAAGGATGGTTTTGGAAATTTCTTAATGTTTTGTGAAGATTGACATTTCTCTTTTACTTTACACCTTTTCTTAATCTCAGGCTCTTAATATTTCATTGTTTAGGATTTCATTTTATTTATTTTCGTGGTGCCCAACAATGACTAACATCATGATGCTACATAAGGAATAAAAACAACACTAATGGTCTACAAGATATCTTGTTACATACTTTCATGACTGTATCACACCACAAGGCCCCAAAAAAACCATGGGAAGAACATATATAATCCACACAACATAGTTCTTGACACCCACATCCCCCCGGCACAACAATTACCCATAACATAAGCATAATATAACAAACATGAATTCCCATCAACACACACACACAGGTTTCATGAAACTCAAACCCATAATTGTAACTACATAGTGTCAAGATGGAATCAACATCATATCATCAATCCCGAATAAAAATACATAACCCGAATCACATGAGTTCTCGTGAATCATAAATTTTAACTCTATATGCCTCCCATCCTCTATAAAGCTCCCAAAATAACTCCGTAAACATCCCAAGTAGAGAAGAGAAACATAACATAAAAACTAGACCGGGCCAATCTATGGAGACACACACCTAGAGATCTGCCACCTAAAAACTAAAGGTTTAGTGGAATGAAACCCAAGGAAATATAGTCCTATGGCCTTTAGGCGTACCCCACACTCCACACATAGACCAAATCAAGTTGATGAAAAATATATAAGCACATACAACATGGTATAACCAATTCATTCAAACATTTAAGAAGGTCCACATTAGAAAACAAATATTGAAGTGGAATTGAAATCATTAAGCTTCGAGTTTTGAAAAGAACTAAAACAAAGGAAATATCAATAAATCAAGAAAAATGTCTAAGTGGCCAAAATCAAGTATAAACAATACATCACAAAATAGATAAAGATTCTCAAACCTTAGCATCAATCAAATAAAATTGACGGTTCAAAGTACAACCAAGTTTACAAATAAAACACATGTAAATATTCACATCACAAGCACTATAGTATCCTCTAAATGAGAACACTCACCGTAGTACTATATTATCAAATTCACATCTCATAATTGATAAATCCATCTTGGAATATAATATAATAACTTATCAACAGATGAAACTTCCATAATTGTCTAAATCATCCTCCACAACATCCACAAGACTCAACATAGTCGTAACCGCACTTAGGTCATCTATAGGATAATCATATAGGGAGAGAGAAAAAGGTATAAGTAAGCATCTACTAATCCTAAGGTGTTCGCAAAACATAATATACATGACACCCATTGAGAAAGTGTCATACATACGAAACAAACAAAAGTGGGTTTTTAGTCTATGTAAGACTCTACTTCCTATCTTGTACTCGGCTCGAGTGATTGGACAATGATACACATTTCCACACTCCACACATATACTTATTTTCGATTGCTTCCCTTAGGATTGGTGAGTATAGGGTACACAACATAACACATAACTATATTACTGACACAATGGTGATTTACGCACAGCCATAATGTCTTACACATGGCATGCTTAAAAGGTATAACAAAACATTTTTTTCATGACTTACAACACATCACATTTTGTACATATTGCACCCAAGAGTGAAAGTATAGAAGAATAAAGGTTATAAGATCATGATATACCTCTAATTTCATGACATGATTCCATCACATAACGCGTGAATACATATGTACGATTCAAACATAGTGACCGTAGTGCCCACCCTTTTCAGTGCTCTCATTTTGGGCGTGTGCGACTCATTGTATCTATATTATTGTGATGAAAGGGAAATTATTACTTATTTTGTTATTTTGATGGGAAATTATCACATAAAATTGTTGCTTGACAGGTTTTGTTTACTGTTTTGATATGACACTATTCAGGATATCGTATTGCTAGCATTAAGATGTTAACACTTGATCACAGGTAGACTATGGGGAACACGATGCTACTATGCATTTACAAATATTATGTTGTGATGATGATATCATGTGTTAGTATTGACATGTTTTGGTATTGATATTTGATCCATATTTGATGTATGATGATGATTATATTATTTCATTTGGTAGATGATTCATATTATCGATATACTTCTAAATTAGCGTGGCTTATATGGATGTTGATTTTGATGCATATTATTGTATAATATTTTGTTATCATATTAGGTAGACATGAGGGTTTCCTTGAGTGTGTAGGTGATAGGTATTTGATCATGGGAGAACGTGGGGTTCAAGCAATGCATCCAAATTAGCACAAAAGGCCCATGAGGCCAAACCATTATTTCTCTATCTATTTATGACACCTTCTCTTCGTGTTGTGCATTGTTCGTATATTGTATGTGGTTTATTATGTGATGGTTGGATCACCTCTTATGTCTTACCTTTGTGATGTAGGTTCATGTTGTATTATTCTAGGTGTATACCCTTATACTCCTTTGGTTAATGCTAATTTGGTGTTTTATGCTATTTTTGGTGGCCCTCGGAATTTTTGTGGTATGAGTTGATGTGTCTTGGTTTGGAGGGAGTATGCCACCTAATCATGGATTAGGTGAGCCTAATTTCCTTGCTAAATGTCACATTTTTCCCAAACTCGGATTTGGGGGAAATGTGTCATTTAGGAAGGGTAAATGGCAAGAAAAGAGCTTGATTTGCATTGAAAATGGGTCATACCCCCATCCATATGAGGAAGTGGGCTCTTTCAAATGCAAATGAGGCCCATAATTTTTTTACATTTTTTTTTGCTCTTGAGAGGAGGGCTTTATACTTGTAGGTTTCTTTATTTCTTATTTGTGTAATGAATGTGAAAATTTATCACGAGAAAATTAAATTATGTAATTTGTATGGTTGCAAAAGATGGACTAAACACTACTATAGAAAATGTGTTATCATTGAAATGCCCTTAGGGGGTGTAAAAGTGTCTCTTGAAATATTTGTAGTCTCTTCATTTTGGGAAATGAAAGTTTGAGTTAAGAAGAATGAAATGCTAAATATTCAACTACAATTATCATGGTGAAATGTTTAGAAAATAAAATGGAAATGAAAGGATTGTTGTGTATGTCAAACTGTTAATTCATGCTGAAATTTCCATTCTTGTACGAAGTTTATTTATGGAAGATTTATCAAAATCTAGTTTAAAATAGTATGCTTATATTGCTTAGGAACTTGAAATAATTCCTCCTTGTATAAATAAGGGGTAGTGATTTGTAATCTAAAGAAAAAAATTCATTTGGTTAGACTTCTACTACTCATTCTAAACTTGTTATTTCGAGTTATAAACCAAGTAATAAACTTTTAAATCTGAAACAAATCAAATGTAAAAGTTGTGCAAATTTAGTTTTGGTTTTACCTGATTTCATATTCACATGTATATAATGCAGATGTCTATATTTTATCTTATTAGTATACCCAAAAGTAAAGAAAAAATATAAATGAGAGAATATAATTATCTTATTAATATATTCAAGAAAAGAAAACCAGAAAATGTATTTATCTTATTAATTACTAAAAAAATAAAAATAAAAAAATTAGAAAAATTATTATCTCGGTGTTGAATCAAAATAGATTCCATCTTTTATTTATATATATAAACACACATGAATAAATAAATACATATATATATATATATATATATATATATATATATATAATAGATTTGTGTTAATTTTATAAAACTTTTTAAATAAAGCAAAAAAAAAAGGAATGGTTTTAGCATTTTAAGGTAGCCGTAGTTTTTGAGAGGGAGGGGGAAAATTTGTTTTAATTTTTTTATTTTTTTATTTATTAAAAAAAATCCTGCGTGGAAGCCATTATGGCCAATGACCGCCCCCCTATGCTAGGCCATAAGGCCTTACTCTACTCAATCATGGGAAGAGTGAAAAATATGGCCTCAAGAAAATAAATAACTAAATATATATTTCTTTTAAGATCTAAGCAAAAGAAAAAGAGAGGGCATCTTAATCTCCATATTCCTTTCCATAAAATAAACCAAAGAGCTTCCTGGATTTCCTTGGTTATGGATTTTCACCTAAAGAATACAATAATAGAAAAAACTTAACCCTACAAATAACAAATGCAGATATTGCATGGAGGAAGATCGAATACTCAAACCCTTGAACTTCTCCCTACTTTCAAAAAAACACAGAGAAGAAAATGAAAGAGACCCAAATAAAATGTGGAGAAGAAATGAAATAAATTAGGTATTGAAAGATATATCCCCATCTTATGTTTTAGGGTAACTTAATCCTGTGGTGGAGATTGAATCAATCAAAGGGTTGTGATTTTATGTGCACCATGACTTAAAGTTATATGGTTGCACAACTAAATAAATTAAAATTAATTAATTTTATTTGGTTAGTGGTTTAGGTAAATTGCTTGTTTGGTTAAGGGGTCTTAATGTTTTGATTATTAAGTGCTTTGGTCACCTCGGGTAAATGTAATATTAATGAGTTAATTAAATTAAAAGGGTTTAATGTTATTTAATTGACTTAGTTTATAATTTGGGGGAAATCCCTTAGTGGGATGATTAAAATAATTAAATTAAATTTAGTTATTTTTGGGTAAGTTAGCGTAATGGGTTAATTAAATTTAAATGGTTTAAAATTATATAATTAACCTAACCCATGTTGTGGAATTTCCTTAGCGGATTTTTTAAAATATAAATTAAATTAAAATAAAATTTGTTTTACTTTGTTTTTTGTCCTCGAGGACATGGGTCCATTCCGAAGGCAAAATGGGACCATGACCACCTTGGTGATTATTTGACTTCCTGTAAACATTTGATCTCACCTCACCATCCTTCCCATGCCCATGTTATATCACAAGTGGAGTATTTTTGTACTGTCTTTATGTTAGTAATCGTCACCGTATTTAAAAATATTTGTAAATCGTAAAACTAGCGAATGCAACATTAGATCGACTTGTTTTCCCTCATGCTTAATCATTATTACGGCATTATTTTTGTGAACATAAATTGTTTAAAATCCTCCAAGTTGCATGTGATTGTATTGGTTCTACTTCATCATATTATTCACTTAGTCATGTTGCTTTCAAATGATTTATTTGTTTAACTATCATATAGCTATTTATTTAATAAAAAATCACCACTTTATTTCCATTCCCATCTTCGATCAGAGATATTTGGTTATCTTTTAGGTGTTTTGGAACTCACACCGAGTGAGGGCATGACATTTGGTATCAGAGCTCGGTTTCAACACCAAATGCTCTGGGGATTAGTTAATTAACTTTTGGGTAATTAAATTTAAATAAAACCACTTTGTTTTAATCATTTTGCAAAAGTCTAATGTACCATTTTTCCCTCGTGCGATGATGACGGGCAAAGTACTTGGATGAGGTGCAATAATGACTCGAGGTCATGGGACCACCACCAGAGGCACATAGTACTTGATTTTGGGCCACAAATCTTAGATGCACTACATCAAATGATGGGGTCCTTCAGGATCAACTTCCTGCACGCTCAAAGCCTAGTAGTAGAGGATATTCCACCTGACAGGGAGATACACTTAGATGAGGACTCACACTCCGCCACTCACATACAGGTCTCTTCACAACATTAGAGGTCACAAAGCCAGTCAGTTGAGCTTACGGCCTAGTGAGAGAGGTCTCGTAGCCCTTTAGTGCATATTCAGAGAGTGGTTGAGACACGCCCTCATGGAAAAGCAATAGACGATGCCATTGGTGATCTCCTTCACTTCACCCACCTATGTATGTGGGGCACGATAGATGGATTTGGGGCCGAGTCATGGCTCCTAAGCTTAGATAGTTTCTTTGGCTTGCATCCTTACGAGAGAAATGTCAAAGCTCACCTTGTCATACACCTCCTTCGTGATGCAATAGGCATCTGTGGAGGAATGAGGAGCGAAATCTCCATTTGACTCATGAGACCATCACTTATGAGCTATTTGAGGAGAGTTTTTAGGGCTCGATACATGTTAGAACACTTTATTTAGAAGAGGATTGATGAGTTTCATGATCTTCGATAGGGTTTTGGTTCAGTGGCTTAGTATGAGTGTAGATTTTTGACCTTCTTCAATATGTCGACTATCTCTAGGATGAGAAGTTGTAGGTGAACAAATTTATCAGGGGCCTAAATGCAAACTTGGTAGGAGAAATGAGGATTTTATCTCCCCGACCTTGGAGAAGGTGGTGGAGAAATCCTATCTCATGCAGAGGAGAACAAGACCAGACACATGAGTCTCGGGATAGGAACCGGGGCAAGTTACAGGAGCGAGTTTTCTCTCATTTCAGGATCAGAGGTCACATGGTTTTGCCCACCCCCGAGAGGAGGGTTTAGACCATTTCAGTCAGCTTCTCGACCACCCCCACACTCACATCATCCCTCTCAACAACAAGCTCCTCAACAACAAAGGACTAGACCAGGACATGATAGTCAGAGAGGTAGGGGCCATAATGGCCACATTTTGGGTAGAGACAGAGGTTAGGGAGCCAACAACCTAATCAGGCTCATTCACAACATCTAGCCAGAGTGGGACCTATAGGGTCAGTACATCATAGAGCACATGAGGGTCTCAGTCACACAGGGATGTACTAGGGTGTTTCATTTGTGGGGCCTTGACCATTATGCTTGATTTTTCCTCAGAGACCAGATTTTTCGAGAGGAAAAAGGCACCACTTTAGAGAGCAGATAGTTTGGCGACACAGATGTGCTCATCACGTCTATGCCATGGTGGAGAACCATCAGGCCGAGCATCAGCCCACAATTATTGAGATGACATGTATGATTAGGGGTACACCTATTACTGTACTATTTGATTCAGAGCTTTTGACTCCTTTATATCACCCTCTTTAGTGGATAGGTGTGGATTGGTGGCTTCTAGGTAGGTAGATAGGTGGTAGGTAGAGTTGGCCACTGGGGCCAAGCTCATCATAGACTCATATGTGGAGAGTTACATTCTGGACTTAGGAGTATTTTCCACTACTTTAGACCTCTGAGTTTTACCATTGGGATCTTATGAGGTCATTCTTGGCATGGATTGGCTTGATGCTCATCATGCCAAAGTAGACTACATGAATAAGTTTATTGAGTGTGTGGATGACATAGGTAGTTCTATTGTTATATCTAGGTTCGAGACCCATGTCCCTATGTATGATTTCCATTATGCAGCTCAAGTGGAGCATGCACAAGGGGTGTCCATATGTTTGCTATCATGATCAGTGATAGATCGAGGAGATTCCAATGAGTTCTCCTTTGATGAGCACCCTATTTTGAGAGAGTTTGTAGATGTTTTCCCTAGTGAGCTCCCAGTATGCCCCCACGGTGAGAGGTGGAATTTTCTATTGATCTTGTTCTAGGTTTTACACCCATGTCACATGCTCCATACATGATGACCACACCTGAGCTCCATGAGCTCAAGATTTAGTTAGAGGAGCTTTTAGAGAAGGGCCTCATTTGACCTAGTGTGTCTCCTTGGGGCACACCAATGATTTTTGTGAAGAAGAAGGATGGGTCCCTTCATTTGTGTGTCAACTTTCGATAACTAAACAAGGTAATGGTGAAGAACCATTATCCTTTTCCTCGTATAGATGATTTTTTTGATCAGATGAGGGGAGCCATAGAGTGTTCTCCAAGATAGATCTGAAGTCGAGATACCATCATTTCATCGTAGAGAGGCAGACATCCACAAGACAAATTTTAGACTTGGTATGGGCATTACGAGTTCACAATGGTTCCTTTTGGTCTTGACCAATGCACCTATAGTTTTCATGAGCCTCATGAATGGGGTTTTCAGACCTTTTTGGATAGATTTTCATTGTTTTTCTGGATGACATCTTGATATATTCTCACTCGATTGAGGAGCATAAGAGCACTTGAGACAGGTATTACAGGTTTTGAGAGAGCATCAATTGTATGGGAATTTGGAGAAGTGTTCCTTCTTTTAGTCCGAGATTCAGTACTTGGGGCACATTATCACATGTGAGGGTATCTCTGTAGATCCCTCAAGATCCGTGCTATTATTGATTGGCCAGCCCCACCACATTGACAGATGTTAGGAGCTTTATGGGGTTAGTGGTTACTACCATCATTTTTTTTAGGACTTTTCTAGGATTGTTAATCCTATTACTTCCCTTCAACATAAAGGGAAGAAGTTTTTTTGGTCAGAGAAGTGTGAGTAGGCCTTTTCAGTTGCTCAAGGAGTGATTGACTACTACACCCATCCTCACAGTTCTAGATCCTTTGGCCGACTTTGTGGTTTGCACATATGCATCTATTGAGGGTCTTGGAGTGGTGCTCATGCAGGAGCATCACGTTATTGCTTTTGAGTCTCACAAGCTCAAGGACTACAAGCTTAATTACCCCACCCATGATCTTGAGCTTGCAACAATGGTTCACGTGTTGGTTCATTAGAGGCATTTCCTTCTAGGCAGCCCTTTGTATTGAGGATAAATCATTTGAGTCTTCAACATATCTTTTCACAACCCAACCTCAACACCCAAAAATGGCGTTGGATGGAGTTCCTCTGTGAGTACGACATGGACATCTAATACATCAAGGGGAAGGAGAATGTCATCATTGATGCTTTGAGTAGGCGGTGACATGAGATTTCTACCTTGACATTACGATCAGATCTCAAGGGTAAGGATACTTCAACAGCTTCTAGGTGATAGATTCTATGAGGGAGCCAGGAAGATGGTTGAGTCTCAGGGCCCTTAGTGGGAAAGTACGTAGGGTGCACTTTGGATTTAATGGTCTTCTTTGGTTTCAGAGGCACATCTATGTGCCTAGAGTAGGTGATTTGTGCATAGATTGGTTCTTTTTGAGGCACATCAAGCACCTTACTCCACCCATCCTGGGGTGAAGAAGATGCATGCAAACTTGAGGCAACTTTACTTTTGGCCAGGGTTACATGTTGTGATATTGTAGATTTTGTAGCCCATTGTCTTGAGTGCCAGAGGGTGAAGGCCAAACATTCTCATCCCATCGGTCTTCTATACCCTCATGATATTCCAGTGGAAGTGGGACATGGTGTCCATGGAATTTATTGTTGGTCTTCCCACTTCATCATTTCATCATGATGTCATCATGGTGATGGTGGATAAGTTGACCAAGGTTTCTCACTTCTCTCTCGATGAAAGTTATCATATAATGTGGTTTCCATTACACAAGTATTTATGGATGATGTAGTGAGATTGCATGGTATACCTAGGATGATCATTTGTGATCATGGATCAATCTACACTTTTGAGTTTTGGACCTCTTTTCAAGAAGCTTTGGGGACTCATATTAACTTCAGTTCAACATATCACCCTCAAATAGATGGGAAGATAGAGAGGGTGAACCAGGTACTTGAGGACATGCTTCAGATGTATGTGATGGATCAACAGATGAAGTGGGAGCATTACCTTTATCTAGTAGAGTTTTCTTATAACAATAATTTTCACAGCTCCATCGGCATGGTGCCTTATCAAGATTTGTATGGGAGACCTTGCAGGACACCATTGAGTTGGGACAAGGTTAGATGATAAGATTGTTCTTGGTCCACATACCTTCAAGGATATGGAGCAATAGGTTGTTCTCATTCGACAGCATTTAGAGCAGGCTCGTGCATGCCATAAGGCATATGCTTGACACGAAGAGGGTAGAGTGTCACTTCCTTGTGGGTGACAAGGTGTTTCTCAAGGTGCATCCACACAAGAGTCCGATCCATTATGGGAAGGGCTCTAAGTTATCCCCTCGATTTGTTGGACCTTTCGAGATCTTGGAGACTATTGGTCCAGTTTCCTATCACCTAGCTCTACCACCATGCCTATCCTAGCACACGACGTGTTTCACATCTTAGTGTTGCGGAAGTATGTACCTGATATAACTCATGTTTTGGATTGGTCGGCCTTGTAGGTGGAGGTCAAGGTCAGTGGACTTTGGAGCCCATGTGTATTCTAGAGCACAGGAGGTGACCCTTTGGGGGCACGACCTAGACCAGTTAGAGTTCAGTGGGACAGATATGATGAGACTGTATAACTACTTGGGAGGATGCAACACCATTGCGGGCCCGATATCCTTACCTCTTCTAGTGACTTCCCAGGAAGTCGGTTCCTAGGGGAGGGGGATGTAGTGCCCACCCTTTTTAGTGCTCTCATTTTGGTCGTGTGCGACTCATTATATCTATACTATTGTGATGACAGGACATTATTACTTGTTTTTTATTTTGATGGGACATTATCACATGACATTTTTCTTGACATGTTTTGTTTATTTGTTTTGATACATTTTGTTATGATATGACACTATTCATGATATCGTATTGCTAGCATTAGGATGCTAACACTTGATCACATGTTGACTATGGGGCACACGATGCTACTATGCATTTACATATATTATGTTGTGATGATGATATCATGTGTTATTATTGACATGTTTTGGTATTGATATTTGATCCATATTTGATGTATGATGATGATTATATTGTTTCATTCGGTAGATGATTCATGTTGTTGATATATACTTTAGCTAGCTTAGTGGGATTATATATGGATGTTGATTTTGATGCATATTATTATTGTATTTTTTTATCATATTGGGAAGATATGAGGTTTTCCTTGAGTGTGTAGGTGACATGTATTCAATCATGGGAGAACACGGGGTTCAGAAATGCATCCCAATTAGCACAAAAAGCCCATGAGGCCAAACCATTCCTTCTCTATCGATTTACGACACCTTCTTTTGTTGTGCATTGTTTGTATATTGTATTTGTTTTATTATGTGATGGTTGGCTCACCTCTTACCTCTTACCTTTGTGATGTAGGCTCATGTTGTATTGTTCTAAGTGTGTACCCTTATCCTCCTTTTGGTTAATGCTAACTTGGTGTTTTATGCTATCTTTGGTGGTCCTTGGCATCTTTTGTGGTATGTGATGATGTTTCTTGGTTAGGAGGGAGTAGGCCACCTAATCATGGATTAGGTGAGCCTAATTTCCCCTCCTAAATGTCACATTTTTCCCAAACTCGGATTTGGGAAAATGTGCCATTTAGGAAGGGTAAATGAAGAAAGAGCTTGATTTTCATTGAAAAGGGGCCCTAGCCCCCATCCCTATGAGGGGGTGGGATCTTTTCAATGCAAATGAGGCCCATTGGCCCATTTTCCCCTCCCACACACTCCAAATTTATGGAGTTTTGATTTTGGGAATGTTTATTGAAATGTGAATCTTCTCATGATTGCTTGGAGCCAAAATTGTTTTCCCCAATTTTAATTTTATGTGGTAATTTTGTTGCATTTTGTTTGGATGTGGTTTAGGTGGAGGGTGACATTTTCACCACCCTCCCATTGCTTGACTTATGTGGCATTATTCCTTCTTAACCCCTCATGTCCTTAGTGAAGGGTTTTTTTTTTGAAAATTTTTGGTGGGTGGAATAGCTTGGAGCTTGGAACAAGCATTTGGATTTCTTGGTGATCTCCTTGGTTGGATTGTGCTTGAGTGCAAGGTAGGATCTTGCACCTATTTTGTTTCCTATTTGAAATGGTCTTTGAATTTGTGTTATAAGTTGAATTATGCATATGAATGAGAAATGGATGTTTGTTTATTCTATTTTTTTTGTTGCTCCACCCACCCTTGAGGGGTGTGGGTTTTGGAGATGGATGGGAAGAGGGAGGAATTTCCTCCTTTACACTTGCATATGCTTGTTTAAAAGCTTGAAAGAGTTTCATTCTTTTAATTTTTACTCCTACATTTGGCTTGTAGGTAGGGATGCATTTCCATTTGGTTTGGAAATCCATCCCTACCCTCAATGAAGGAAACCATAGGTTTGAAAATCCTTCTTGGGGAGATAATGGAGAGATAAGGGGAGTGATTTTGGAGTGATAAGGGGTGTTAAATCTATGGAGAGATAAGGTGGATTAATTGTTGTTTGCATAGAGATTTTGACTACAAAAAAATGGGATTTTCATCCCCTCTTCCCTATATTTGAAGCATGGTGCTTCTTGTTATTTTTTGGGTGAATATGTGTTGATGTGATAAACCAAGTATTGAATGTTGATTGTTGTATCTGAATTCTTCCTATGTGTTGGTTGGATGTGTTGTCTCTTCCCCATGGGCTTGGGGGGAGGCTAACATGCCATCTTGATCTTCTTGGTGGCATGTAATGATGCCAATTGGTTGGGTGGTCAACTAGGCTCATTCTCTTGTGATTTTGGAGGCTTTACCTTGTTGTGTTGGAGCTAGATGGAGCTGTTTTGGAAGCTACAAAGTTGCAGATTTGAAATGCCTTTGTACCATGTTTGAGCTTAAATTTTTTTACATGTTATCTCCTCTTGAGAGGAGGGCTTGTATACTTGTAGTTTACTTTATTTCTCATTTGTGTAATGAATGTGACAAGCTGTCATGAGAGAATTAAATTCTGTAATTTTTATGGTTGGAAAAGATGGGCTAAACACTACTATAGAAAATGTGTTATCATTGAAATGCCTGGGTGTAAAATTGTCTCTTGAAATATTTGTAGTGTCTTCATTTTGGGAAATGAAATTTTGAGTAAAGAAGAATAAAATGTTAAATATTCAACTATTGTTATCATGGTGAAATGTTTATAAAAGAAAATAGAAATGAAAGGATTGTTGTGTATGTCAAACTATTAATTCATGTTGAAATTTCCATTCTTGTATGAAGTTTATTTCTAGAAAATTTATCACAAATCTAGTTTAAAATAGTATGCTAATCTTGCTTAGGAACTTGAAATATTTGCTCCTTGTATAAATAAGGGGTAGTGATTTGTAATCTAAAGAAAAAAAATCATTTGGTTAGACTTCTGCTACTCATTCTAAACTTGTTATTTTCTTAGTTATAAACCAAGAATGAACTTTTAAATCTAAAATAAATCAAACGTAAAACTTGTCCAAATTTGGTTTTGGTTTTACTGGCTTTTATATTCACATGTATATAATGTAGATGTCTATATTTTATTTTATTAATGTACTCAACCAAAAAAAAATATAAACCAGAGAATATAATCATCTTATTAATATATCCAAGAAAAGAAAACCATAAAATGTATTTATCTTATTAATTACTAGAAAAATAAAAAGAATAAAACCAGAAAATGTATTTATCTTATTAATTACTAAAAAAATAAAAAGGAAAAAACCAAAAATTATTATCTCAATACTGAATCAAAATAGATTCCATCTTTTATTTATATATATAAACACACATAAATAAATAAATACATATATATTTAATAGATTTGTGTTAATATTTTATAAAACTTTTAAAATAAAGCAAAAAAAAGAGGAATGGTTTTAGCATTTTAAGGTAGCCGTAGTTTTTGAGAGAGAGGGGGAATTGTTTTAATTTTTTTGTTTTTAATTTATTAAAAAAATCATGCGTTGAAGCTATTATGGCCAATGACCGCCCCCATGCTAGGCCGAAGGCCTTACTCTACTCGACCATGGGCGAGTGAAAATACGACCTCAAGAAAATAAATAAATAAATATATATTTCTTTTAAGATGTGAGGAAAAAAAGAGAGGGCATTTTAATCTCTATATTCCTCTTCATTAAATAAACCAGAGAGCTTCTTGGGTTGCCCTAGTTATGGATTTTCACCCAAAGAAAACAATAATAGAAAAAATTAACCTTGTAAATAGCAAATGTAGATCCTAATTTTAACCTTGCAAATAACAAATGCAAATCTGCCATGGAGGAAGATCAAATCCTCAAACATTTGAGCTTCTTCATGCAAAAACAAAACACAGAGAAGAAAATGAGAGAGACTCGAATAAAATGTGGAGATCAAATGAAATAAAATTAGGTATTGAAAGATATATCCTCATCTTATGTTTTTAGGGAAAATTAATCCTGTGGTGGAGATTGAATCAATCTAAGGGTGGCTATTTGATGTGCACCATGACTTAAAGTTATATGGTTACACCACTAATAAATTAAAAGTAATTAAATTTATTTGGTTAGTGGTTCGTAAATTTCTTGTTTGGTTAAGGGGTCTTAATGTTTTGATTATTAAGTGCTTTGGTCACCTCGGGTAAATGTAATATTAATGAGTTAATTAAATTAAAATGGGTTTCATGTTATTTAATTTAGTTTATAATGGGAAAATCCCTTAGTGAGATGGTTTAAATAATTAAATTAAATTTAGTTATTTTCGGGTAAGTTAGCGTAATGGGTTGATTAAATTTAAATAGTTTAAAATTATATAATTAACCTAACCCATGTTGTGGAATTCCCTTAACGAGATTTTTTTAATATAATTAAATTAAATAAAATTTGTTTTAACCCGCATTTTCATCCCCGAGGACATAGGTCCATTCTCAAGGCAAAGTGAGACCCATGACCGCCTTGGTGATTATTTGACTTCCCATAAACATTTGATCTCACGTCACCATCCCTTCCCATGCGATATGTTAATATTGCAAGTGGAGTACTTCCATACCGTCGTTATGTTAGGAATCGTCAACGTATTTAAGAATATTTGTAAACCGTATAATTGGTGAATACAACGTTAGACCGACTTATTGTCCCTCACACCGATATCATGATGTTGTTTTTGTCAAGCGTAAATTGCTTAAATCCTCTTAGTTGCTTGCGATTGTAGATTGGTTCCACTTCGTCATATTCGTGATTTAGTCATGCTATTTTCATAATGATTTTTTTGTTTGACCATTGTATAACTATTATATAAAAAATTTATCACCACTTTATTTCCTTTCCTATCTTCATTTGAGATATTTGGTTGTCTTTTTAAGGTGTTCGAACTCGCACCAAGTGGGGCGTGACAATGACTAACATTACAACATACAAACAATCACAATAAATAATGGTGACATAACACGATACATCACAACATGGTGATAACATCATAATATGATATAATTCACTATGAAGCAATTTTTTCATACAACACATTAACACACATACAATATCACATAATAATGAAGCACTACAACACTATCATAATAAAAATAACATTTTGTTCGCCAACAAGGCAACACATCACACATGAAATTATCATTGAACGAAACACGACATCATCATAAAAATCCACACTAAGTGGTATGTACAATAGGTGCATTTATAATATCACAAGTACAACATTGGTCACATCACAACATAATATCACATTACTCTTCCAACTTCTTCACCATCGTGCATAATCATCACAACACCAACTTTCCTATAAGTTCGAGTGCATAAACCTCCGCTCTGATACCAAATGTAACGCCCAAAAAATCAAGCGCACAAATACAATAGTAAACCTATCAAAATATTTTTTTGACTTTCATTACTTGATACATGACACCACATGGGATCACTTAGGATAACTCAACATCACAAAAGACATATAAACATACATGGATCCATATGTACCACAAGATGAGAAGTGATTGGCTTCACAAAGAAGATGACACACATAACCAAGCCTACTTAAGAGGCTTACATAGGGGAGAGGTCATCATTGTAACTATCCCTTATCACTCCAATAAGGGATCCTAGCTAGTGTTTGGTTCCTCCAATGTATACACACCACATCAAATTCGATAGACCTATTATCCCTCCATTATAACATGTTATTATCCCTCCACTAAGACTAGCCACTGAATCCCTTTGTTTCCTCCAAAACAAGACACAATTTCCTTATTCCTCTCTTCATTAGCTACCCCTTATTACTCCAAATAATCAATGATGAAACCTCACCCTAACTAAAAGAAACATCACCACATGAAACACATGATGCACAACATAACTACATTTCCAAAATGACAAGGACAAACAATGATCCAAATACAATATAAACTTTACATATATCACTACCCACGACACAACACTTTCATGGATTCTTATTTATTACAATCATGTTTCGATGATTAATCTTAAGGATTTGAAGAGAACTTAACATGTGAACATGCATTTTTAATTTTTTTTCCTTAATATCATTTGACATTCAACTTAAAATGGTTTCATATAAATTTGTTCTTATAACTTATTATAATTAATTGTATAACTCATTTGTTAATAGGGATATTTGTATATACATGAGGCTACTAGCTCTTGTCGCTAGAAATTCATTTATAATGGGCAAGTTTACTTGGTTTTACATCATACGTCCATTACACAATATGAATAGTGTGAGAACAAGAGGGAAAATCTATCATTTATAGGACTAATGTTCACAATTTTATTTTTTATTTATACTCTAATAATTGATTTGGTTCACATTAAAGTTTACACGTCATGAATTCCTTTTCTCACAACATAAGGTGGTTTGATCACGTTACAAGAAAGATCTAAATTTCACTTTCCTCTTAGAACATCATCTCATGATTATATTTACAAGGACTAAGCATTAGATGCAATTTGTTATTTTCCACATTTAACTCTTAATATTGTATCAAAGGAAAAACAAATTGATAACTACAACTAGTAATGGAATTAATCCGTAAACCATATCCTCAAATTGTATTTCAAGATCAACTATGATCTATGCCACCTAAAAACCTTCATTTACTCATGTGTCGGATCAAGAGGGATTACATTAGATATTAATTTGGATTCAAATGAGGTACCAAGTTAAGAAAACCTATTCACCTTACTACACGCATGTAAACAGGTTCTTAGGAGGAAGGTCACATACTTAAGGCCATAATTAACCATCACCGTTCAAGTAAATAGTACAATACACAAGAGATTAAAACATGATTTTCACATTGAAACACACTATAAGAGATCAATCCATTTTTAGTCAGTATAACATCCACTCTATTTCGTTACATGATCCTGAATCAATTTAACACCCATGATTAAATGCACGTTTCCCCAAACACCCCAAAAGGGTAATAATTTTATAATCATAATAAACATCGGAATTAACATTTTTATATACAACCATATTGGTTATATAGCCTATATAATTACATTGTTCCAAATAACATGCTAATATGAAATCATCAGTAACACTTCACTTCATCCATGTCTCAGTACCTGCAACCACCACATGGTGAACACAAATGCTGGTATGACATCTACCTAAATCTAGCATAATTGACATTTTTATTTTTCCATTCACATAATTAGAATACTTCACACACAATAAGACATGGTTAGATATATATAATTATTTCATTTCACTTCATTTCTTGACTAAGGGAGGAGAGAGAAAAAGAGAGAGAAAAGAGAGGAGAGAGATCACTATTTTCTTGACAATCGAATTTCTCAAAACACAACAAAAATAGAGTTCTATATAGTCATTTATAAGTTTCTACAAGTTTCTCATCGCTTAATTTACATGGCGATGGTTTTATAACCTTCTTTCACATTTTCCCACTAGTTTACAAAAATGTCCAATTTTAGTTTGAGGGATAGGAAACCGCGTTCAAAAACTAACTTCGATGAGCGAATGCACAACGGAAAAATTCCTATACGATCACCTATATATTGATAGTTCATAGGAGTTAACGCAACTTAGAACTCGGTGAATGTTTTACAAATGGCAATTAGTTTTCTCGGAGCCACTAGTCGTAATTGGACTATTTTTACCTCGTTAAACATCAACCGGGGTGCACAAAACCCTTTGCAAAATTGACCAGCGAGGTGTTCTTCTTTGAACTAATGTTTGCAAGCAATCTTCATGTAAAAATACAAGAGGTTTATGGAGGTAGATAACCATTTCTTCATTTTGGGTCCAAACGGCAAACCCAAATGAAACCAAACCTTTAACTTTTAACATCTACCTAACGCTACAAACCGGGTCAAAAGGGATCCTAATGCACTACGCCAAATGATAAAATGATTAATTTAGGATGTTCTTAAAGTTGTTGTGCAATCTCATGATGACAAGGAACAAAAACAAAACATGAATTCTCATTTCTAGGGTTTGGAAGGTTTTTTTCCGAGTCTCTAAAATCATGTTTTTTCTAACTTTACAAGGTAACAAACTGGTTGTTTTAGTTGAAGACTCATCTAAATCTCTCCGATACAAGTGGAATGAACACCTAATTCTAATAACTTGGTTTAAAATGTAAAAGGTTATGGTTATAAGCACATTTGATGGTTAGAGTATCAATTGGTTATGCGGAAGAGGCCAATTTGTTATCATTTGAAAGTACAATTTGATTAGTTAAGTCACTCGGGTTCCATAAGGTAGAGGGTAAATTATGTTATTGTACTTAAAATTCATTTTAAATTTACCAAAAGCATAATATTCCAAGGGTTTAAATTTCTATTTCATTACAAAGGTAAAATAAAATACAAAAATCATGAAGACAAGGTAAGAAAGACCATCCCCGAGGGAAAATGAATCACCAAAGTTTTGAAGCTCTATTTCGCATCTCAACGAGGCATTTCATCAAATGGTTTGCATGATTTTAGAAAAATCCTCTATTTGAATTTTTCTAAAAGTAATTTAAGTACACATCCTTCTCTACTTTGGAAAAATTGCACCGACCCTCCTCAAACACCATAAACAAGTCATTTAATATGAATAGCTGAGAATCCATTGACAACATTGTCTGCAACAACTAGTGGATTCCTTGGTTTTGGAACCAAGTCCAAATTGAATGGTGAAGTCCATGTAGAGTAGATAACCAACACTATAAAAAAAAACCACCACCACTTGTACCAAGGTTCATACGAATATATAATGTGATTTTCCAACTTGATTCTCTAATTACTTCTGGCCCCCAAGTGAGGTAGGGAACTACTGGTAAAACTATAAAAGATTCCACTGTTATAGTCTTCTACGCCAGTGGAAATATTATGGCAACTATCTCTGATTTTTTTGTAACACCATTTATGCATATCCAACAATCAACACATTCTACGAGACCACCTCACCTAAATTTGACGCCTTTTCCTAAATAGTCCATAAAATAACATTTCTTGAACACATTTTGGAAAAAAATTCACATAACCTGAGTGTGGTTCCACTTAACTTTGATGGGCAACCTAATTTGTCCCAAAGAGCGTAGTTTTTCCACGGCTGGGTGGACACAACTATCACAAGCCAACAAACAATTATTGTACGCAGCCAACTAGTCAAAACACAGTCCCAAAAAACAAAAGAATAATGCACAGTTAGAAAGGGGAAGAAAAGATGAGGAGGCCACGTTCCTGATGTGATTTTGATTAAAATTTCCAAGGTATTTTCAACAGATCCATTTTGTGCATATTCTATAAATCGTGGTAGGTTGAGAAGCCGAGTTTCTTCAATCGTTCGATAAAACAATTCTTGTGTTTTTTGTACTTGTGATATTTCATAAATGTCTACCACACCAAAATCTTAACTCTACCATCCCTTATGCCTTGTTAGAAGACTAAAATTGATACCAAAATTCTTATTTCCAAGTGGATGGGTAGGATTTCTAGAATGATTTGAGGTCAGATTGATGTGGCTGTGTGAGGATTCCCATATCTTCTATATCCCTGCAACACTGACCTCCATCTGCTCCATTTCCAAATATATTCAGTTTCCATCAACCACTGCCATTAATTTTCTGTCATTCATCTTATCTCATTTTTTGTAATATATACCCTTGATTGATTGATTTATCCATTCCGCTTCTATTTATTCTTAGCTCCATTTTATCTATTTATTAGCCTCATCATTTAAATTTCAAATTCTAACTTATATATATATATATATATATATATATATATATATATATAGTTTATTTATTTTATTCTTAATATTATATGATCTTCTATGAATTAAAAATAGCTCAAAACTTTCATTTTCACATGCACACGCGTGCATATGCACGCACGCAGAGAGAGAGAGGGGGACCTAGGTCGTTGGCTTGATATTACGCAAAAAATCCTTCATTTAGTATGGCATTTTTGTTTGGTTTAAATATTTGATCAGTAATTTTAATCATTTAAATTTTTATTCTTATGATTTATGATTAAAAATAGCTCAAAAACTTTCATTTTCACATGCACACGTGCGTGCACACACGCACGCACGCCAGCGCAGAGAGAGGGGGGGGGACCTAGGTCATTGGCTTGATATTACGCAAAAAATCCTTCATTTGGTATGGCATTTTTGTTTGGTTTAAATATTCAATCGGTAATTTTAATCATTTAAATTTTTATTCTTATGATTTATGATTAAAAATAGCTCAAAACTTTCATTTTCACATGCACATGCGTGCGCACACACACACGCACGCCAAGCAGAGAGGGGGAGGCGCTGGGGGACCTAGGTCGTTGGCTTGATATTACGCAAAAAATCCTTCTCGTTTGGTTTAAATATTCGATCGGTAATTTTAATCATTTAAATTTTTATTCTTATGATTTATCATTAAAAATAGCTCAAAACTTTCATTTTCACACGCACACGCACACGTAGAGAGAAAGAGAGGTGGGGGCAGCACCTAGGTCATTGGCTTGATATTAGGCAAGAAATCCTTCATTTTGGTATGGCATTTTTGTTTGCTTCAAATATTTGATCAATAATTTTAATCATTTAAATTTTTATTCTTTTATATATATATATATATATATATATATTTACAACCTAATGACCTTATTATGGTTTATATATACCACGCACGAATAATGACCTTATTATGGCACCGCACCACCAAATAGTGTGAAAAATCTTGAAAATAGGCCTTTTTGGGCCTCCGAGAGAAATTCATTTTTAGTGGCTTCAAAGGATCCATGAATCACTTCCCTACACATGGAACACACTTGAAAAACAAATTAACACATTCCTCCCGGTCATTATGATAGTAACATAGTAATCGAGTTTTCCGGAGGACATGTTTACATTATCTGGGAGAGGGATTTTAGAATGTGGGCTAGGTTATCATGACAAGTTTTTCATGATAAACATTTAGCATGAAAACAACTGGATCTTTCTTGGGGAATTGTTGTGGATCAAACACAATGATGACATGATAAGAAGGAACTCTATAATCTCAAGAAACTACGTGGACCATTGCCTTATCCATTGGGATTATAGAGTCATATCTTCACTACTAACAAAATCAAGATGTAAAAACAAGAACAATCAGAATGAACACATGAAAGGAAAGAAAACAAAAAACAAGAAGGAAACACAATAGAAATGGAAAAAAAAAAACACACAATAAAATTTAAAAACCTAAATAACATATGTATGTGTGGGGGACAACCCGATTTCATTGAATCAAAACTCGAACTAAGTGCTTACCCGTATACGGGTATCATTTGAATGCCTTTATTCCATAAGTCTGTTGAAAAGATCACTGAAATATGATCCTTTCTCAATTTCTTGAGAAATATCTCATGGTGTTACTTACAACTGATGACCCACTTATTCGGCTCATTTTCCTTGTTGCTTTGGAGCCTTGTTTCCATATTTTTACTAATGTCTTATTTCATTCCAATTGCTGATTTTCCATCACTGTTGTGAAGACGAGTCTTGATTACATCAAGTCCGTTATTTTCACATTGAGATTTATTATAGTTGATAGGAATTTGTTCTTCATTTTTCATCTGATTCATGACCATTGTCTTCATGAGTTAATTCTTGGGAGATGCTTTGAAATCTTCAACATTATAACTAGCCTCTTGATGTTCTCTATTTATCACTTAATCCAATCAATCTTATTTCACGCTTACTAGATTAATCTAGACCTATTTCCCATTATTATGTGATGTGCATAATGTTTTATTATCTTTAAAATAAAATGAACACAAGGTCGAGATATGAAGAATGAAAACCATCATCTTGTCCAACTTGGCCATTTGAACTTTAAAATCCATCTTCATGGTGAGAGCATATTTCTCTTGAGCAGAGTGAACAATGAAAGATTCTAGCCCTTTGAGAGATTTTTATTTTGAACTAAATCAACCTTTGGATCAAGCACAATTCCATCTCTCCATTTTTTATTTATAATGTCTCCATCCTCATGAAAGGGGAATTAGAACAATATTGGAGCTATAATATGTATATTGTCATCTTCTCAATCTTGACCACCAAGAACTAGGGATTCCATTTCTATGATGAAATAATCATCTCCTTGAGTAGGTTCAGATTCAATAGGATGAAACATATTGTCATTATTACATCCCTTGTCATTCTTTCCCAATGGGAAAGAGAAGTACTCGTATTCACAAACACATTTATTGAATGCAACCTTGTGAAAAATGTTAGGAACATGGTTTGAAATATTGAACTCACCTGATAAGAATTTGTTGGGTATCACTTCTTTTTTATTCATATTACTCGTCACTTCGAGATTGATTTGTTGTAAGTCAAGACTCTTATGACCACCATCAAAACCCAATATAGAAACCGCATTCATGTTCACATCCTATGGGAAGTACATTCTCTCAAATTATAACTTCATGAAGTCACCATGATGCTCTCTAACTGGCTCTATGACAATGGAATACTCTTCCACAAATATGGGAAGCTAAAGATATTCCTCAAAAGTCATGATAAAGTTATAATAACTTGAAACTTGAAACTAGATATCCACCCTTGGGTCATCTGACCTTTGAATGACGAATTTAATTTTCCCGATGGAAAGAAGTTTCTTCATTTTACCATTGACAAAATGGTAGCATGCGACCAATCCAACTATATATATCCAGCAACATCTCAACGAAGCTTTAGATAAATAACATACCATAAGAGGCGGGCATGTCTTATAAGTATTCTCATTGTGATCTTCTTGTTATGAAAATATGCAAACACTACCCGAGCATCCTTGACCCAACCGAAGAGAGGTACTTATTTCATTTCCAGGGAATAACAATGACTAGTGGTAGGAGAGTGAGAGAGTAAGATCTTTTGCAATTGTTGTAGGCATGACATTGTTAGAGGCACTAAAGATAATGATATAATTATTCAATTTATACCCATTGAAGAAAAAAGGCTAGTGGTATTTTTAGAACATGAAACTAGACCACTTCTTTTTATAAAATAGACTAGCCTATAAAATTTCTTGGGATGGGTTTTCAAGTACTTATACTCAAAAATTTGAATTTTGGATTTCTTACAATGGTCAATAATGTCAAAGTATGAGGAAGTGGTAGGAACATCAGGGGATTATGATAGACTTGACGTGGGTATTCTTAGGATTAAAAGAAACTTATTTTTCAAAGGAAGTTGAATGAGACTTACCCGATGAGGCAAAATGATTCTTTGCTAAAGTAGTCTCATGCTTCTTCTTAGCTGACCCTGTGAAAGTGGACTGTGAGGATCCTCCTTTTTTGTTATTTTTCATAGAGTCACCATTTGAGGATTCATTTCTTAACTTTTAAATCCAAAGTGGAGGCCTTTTTCTCTATTTGTGATTGAGTAGACACTACACATGAGTATTTATTTATAGGTTCTTCAAAATCTTCATATAATGTGAATTCAAAATATACAATCTTGCAACATTCATATTCTTCTTCTTCTTCTTCAATTTATGATTCAAAATTTCTTCTCCTTCATCTTCCTCGGATTCACATATTGCATTAACGGGTAGATTTTCCAAGATAAGCCTTTGCGGTGCTCTTGCAATATGATTCTTGTTCCAGTTTGGGTGGGATACTCATTTAACAATTTCTTTACGATTTTCAAGTTATTATCCAACTTCCTGCAATAATGGATCAACTCTATTATCTTTTGAATTATGGGCCTTATCCTTCATTGGATGAGTCTTGATATTTCCTGACAAGACAAGGTCATCTTCCACTTCAATGAAAATTTATTGAGTGTTGTCCAAATATATTGGTTGAATTATCAATAGAAAGAAACTAACTTCGTGCAACTAGGAATGCATGAAGAACCTTGTCAAATTATCTCGTAGTAGGATAGGAAATAGTGGGAATCTTATTCATCAAATTATTGAATTTTTCCACAAAGTCTCTCATGAAACCTTGTTGTTATTTCTTTATTTGATTTAATTGAGCAAGGAGGGCATGAACATATTCTACGATCTTAAATATTTCTTCAAAATTAATTTTCATATTACCCCAATCAATAATTGAGCGTAATGACAAATAGTAAAATCAGTCAATAGTGATATCATGTAATGTTTCCACGAATAACCACACTTTATAACGCCTTCATGTTATACCTCAAGAATGCCACAAGATGTGATGAAATATTTGATATGATCATCTACTCATTTCTTTCAATCTCCATATAATTTTAGAAAGTTCCTTCTTGACCCTTTTAAACATCCATGAAGTGGAGGAGTCAAATCCAATGGAATGGTATTCTGTTCCCATGGAATAGGTGCTTGTGTTTCCATTTCTTCCTCTTTTATTTCTTATTTTGGTTCTTCCTCTCTTTCTACTTATGAAGGAATGAGGAATAATGGTTATGCATCTAGTTCTTTGCTATGACCTTTAAGAGGATTTTTAGGAATTTGTCTTCTTTCTTGTACAATGGGAATTCAAAAATCAGCTTGCAATTATTCTTCAAATGTTGGATTAACAATGCCACCGACAGGGATCAACTTAGGTGTGAATTTTTTTTCTTCCGGTTTTTAGAGAGCATTAGAGAGGGATGAAACTTGAAAATTACATATTTTTTAAAAGGATCACAACACGAATTATGAACATTCGGATGGTATTTTTGGTATTTTTCAAATTTTTAGTTTTTACATAGTTTCAAATATATGTTTTTTTATTTTTAAATATCTTTAAGGGTGCACAAGGGAATATCTCTCCCCAGTGGAGTCACCAAAAACTATTGGTGAAATAATTTGTCGTGTTACAAATTATGTGTTTCCATCAACGGTCACAGGGCTAAGCCTCTCCTTCTTGGGTATGGGGAGGCTCCCATTATTGAATGTAAACTACCTAAATATGTGGGGTGGCCAATAGGCCAGAGATAAAACATGAAAAATCCATTGAACTTGTGGCAAAGTGATTATATAGAGTACAAGGAAGGGAATTGAAGTGTATGGATGTAAAGGGGAGTTGGAGAAACAAAAAGAGGGGGTTAATGTTATGAGTATGAATTATAAGATTCTCACCAAAAAATAACCAGAGTAGGTCCACATTTAATTAGAATAATCTAACTTATGAAAATAAAAATGACATCAATAAACTAAAGACACAAAATTCCCTTAATATGTTCCTCAAAATTACAAATCATTTTCTTGGTTGTTCAATATCACTATGCTTGCAAAGCTAGGAAATAGAGAAAGAATAGAGGAATGCGAAGAAAATAAATGAAAGAAATGCAACTCTTATTTCTTGTGTAGTGGTGATACAAATCTCAACAACATACAACAATCCACAATTTCTAGCCAAAACTAAAATTTCAAAAACTCCCTTGGAATGGAGAAGCCATTCCATTATATAACATTACAAATTGTATTCTCATATATCCCTAGATGACCTTTCAAGTTATTATTCCACTTGTGAATTTTCATATTCCTTAGAAGTGAGGAAATCAATCTCCTTTTTATAAATCAAAAGAAACTTTAGAAGTGTAACCTTAGAGAGTCACTTAAGTGAAAAAAACAAATACCATGATCATACACAATGAAGGATTAGAAAGGGGGAGGAGAAAGAATGAAGATAGGGGAGAAAAGATGCTCCCAAGCATGGATGAAGGTGCCTCCACCCTTGATGGAGATCAACTCGATGATGATGAAGATGAAATATTGATATATGATGACCCTCCACTATGATGCTCCATCGATGAAGATTGATCCTTTGAAATATTTACCCCTTCGAGACCTCCTTAGAATGATGCACCTTCGTAATACATTTGGAATTATTGAAAAGAGAGGTGATAAAAAATTAAACACTAAAGATAATGAAGGATGCATTCCATCACTTGAAAAAAACTTCCAACCTTTGAAACATTGGCATGCCTCCAAACTACCAAGTTCTTGATGCAACTGTGTTAGGAAATAATGGATAAAATATGTGGAATAATCCCTCACGAGTGCAATGAGAAACTAATATGCAGAAATTATTACAGATCTCAAATAAAATTGCAGGATAAAATAACACAACACAAAGAGACAAGATTTAACATGGTTCACCCACTTTGGGCTATGTCCACCAAGAATCACTTGCTCGATTTTATTACAAGCCACTTTGCTCTCAATACAATACCCAGATCTGTTTGGAGCTATGCTCAACAAACTCTGAAATTCACACCCGAATTCAAAACACATCTGCAATACATTTGATTGTACATCTATCATATGCATAAGACCATATAAATAGACAACGGTTTAAGATGTTTTACAAAACCTTGGGTATAAAAACAATGGGAAAAAACAAAACCTTCCCATAAACCTATGGGTAACCGAAGAGGCGGTTTTACAAAACAATGAGTACCGAAAAAACATGGGCCCAAAAACCAGCCCATAACGGTTACCCATTACCCATGGGTTAGTAAACCACCCATGAAAATTTGCTTTGGGGGCTTTGCCCTCGAACCCCCTTCCATCGGGGCTTCACCCCAAACCCCCCTGACCCGCTCACCGGCGAGCAGGACCATCGTAAAAATACCCGAGTGTAACACATAGAAGGTGTACCACACTCTAACATGAAAATAGGCTCCACAAACATAACAATCTCCCACTTGGAGACTAATTTCCACTGAGCAAGCTTCTCAACCCTTCACTGTCATCCACAAAGGCCAACCAAAGCTGAACACAACTTTAGTTTTTCCCTTGTGACCACCTTGGTCATCATGTCTGGGATTCGATTGGTATGAATCTTCTCCAACTTCAACTTCTCTTCCTCCAAAGTTATCCTAATGAAATGGTACCTTAACTATATATGCTTCATCCTGGAGTGGAAATCGAGTTCTTAGCTAGGTGTATAGCACTCTGACTATCACTATGCAGCTTACATTCCTCCTACTTATGCCCCAACTCCTCAAAAAATTATTGTAACCAAATCATCTCTTTTCTTGCCTCTCTGTTGTAGCAACATACTCAGCCTCCGTGGTTGGCAAGCCACCACTTCTATAGTCATGAAATCCAACTCACTTGTGTCCCACCTACAAGTGTAAATATAACCTGTCATGCTCCTCCTACTGTCTACATCTCTAGCCATGTCTGAATCTACATAACCACGTAAAGTGGTGTCTGATCCACTATAGCACAAAATTGTCCCCATGGTTCCTCTCAAATACCGAAGGATCCACTTTCTTGCGCTTGCCAATGCTCTTTACTGGATCACTCATAAATCTACTCACGCTCCCACTTTGCATGGGCAATATCGGCCTAGTGCACACCATAGCATACATCAAACTCGCCAATCGATGAGTAAGGTACCTTGGACATATGGTTTCTTACCTACTTTGTCTTGGGACACTGCTCTTTTGAGAACTTAAAATGGCCTGCCAAAGGAGTCCCAACCGGTTTAGCATCCTGCATGTTAAACCTATCCAATACCTTCTTAATGTACTCTTCCTGAGATAAATTCAGCTTCCGTTCCTTCCTATCCCAAGTTATCCTCATACCAAGGATTTGTCTGGCTGCCCCCAAATCCTTCATATCAAAGGATTCACTTAGCTATTTCTTGAGTACTTTTATTTCCTGCATGTTTTTACCTGTAACCAACATGTCATCTACATACAAACACAGGATAATATAACTTCCATCCTCAAATTTCTTTGTATACATGCAATGGTCAAAATGACATCTAATATAACCTTGCTCCATCATGAAGCTATCAAAATTCTTATACCATTGACGTGGAGCTTGTTTCAGGCCATACAAGCTCTTCTTTAGTTTACACACCATCTCCTCTTTACCTTTGACTTCATATCCTTCTAGCTGCTGCATATATAGCTCCTCCTCCAAATCACCATGGAGAAATGCAGTCTTTACATCTAACTGTTCTAAGTGCAAGTCTTCTGCTGCCACTATTCCAAGAACAGCCTCGATACAAAGTCATTTTTACTACGGAGAAAAATCTCATCAAAATCTATACCTTGTTTCTCATGCAAACCCCTTAACCACCAACCGGGGCCTTATATCTTTTCTTTCCTCCTTCTTCATCTTTAACTTTGTACACCCACTTGTTCTGCATGCTCTTTTGCCTTTTGGTAACTTCACCAAATCCCAAGTCTGGTTCTCTATGAAAGACTTATGTTCCTCATCCATGGATTGCTCCCACTTCTTACTAGCATCTACCTACATTGCTTCATCAAAGCTCTCTGGCTCTCCACTATCAGTGAGTAATAAATAATAAAGAGAAGGAGAAAAACATTCAGGTTCTTTTCTTACCCTAGAAGACCTCCTCACTGTAGGAGTTTGGGGTTCCAGGTTGAGTAGGTTCTGAAGAACTCGATTCATGGGTCACTTTCCCATCCGGAAGATCCTCTACCACTGCATATTCTTTCTTGGATTCTTCCCTATTTTCCTACAACTGTTGCTTATACATGAATTTCTCATTAAAGACCACATCCCTAGATGAATTATTTTCTTGTCTTTAATACTCCAACGTTTAAATCCAAAGTCATCACCGCCATAACCAATGAAAGTACATTTTTCTCGATTTAGCCTCTAGCTTGGTCCTATCATCCTTGTCTATATGAACAAACACCTCACATCCAAAGACTCTAAGAAATGTCGATTTAACAAAAGTGTCAAATACATCGATTTGTTTCTAATACAATAAACCCAAACTTTCCTTGTTGCATCATCAATAAAAGTAACATAATAACTTGAACCCCAAGAGATGATACAGTGAAATGCCCCCCACACATCGAATGTACCAGCTCTAACTTACTCTCTTTCTTCGTAGGTCCAACCTTGAGAAACCTTACTCACTTTTGTTTCCCATATATGCAGTTCTCACATAAATCCAAACCTGTTTCGTATATCCAGAAAATTCTTCTTTATGATGTTCATGCCCTTATGGCTCATATGACCGAGCCTATAGTGCCATAATGTTATATTTACATTTGAAGCCACAAGATTACAATCATTAGTACTATCAGTGGTTAAATACAAGGTTCCAACCTTCTTACTTCTTGCCACCACAAGAGCACCCTTGGTAGCCTTCCAAGAGTCCGTTGTAAATATCATAAGACAACCATCACTTCCCAACCGCCTGTCAATATCAAATTTCGTCTTAATGTAGGCACATGTCCGACATCCTTTAATAGCCATGTATTCCCATTCTCGCATCTTAACACTCGAACAAAACCTTTCCCAAATATACTTTGCAAGGCTCATCATCACCAAGAAAAACATGCCCAAAATCCCTCAACATAATCAACAAAATAATGCCTATGTGGAGTAAAGCATGAAAAGAAGCCCTGAATCTAAAACCCAAGATTCAGAATATTATGCAAAGAAAGAATCAAGGCATCCTGACATACATTACCCGATGCCACATTTGCCTCCTTGTTTTCTTCCTATTGTTTCTTCTTATCCCGAAGCTCCCAAAAATCCTTCTTTGCATGCCTGTGCTTTCCACAATTCCAAAGATACAATCTTGTTCTTGGATTTTGACCTTGCTCGATCTTTTGATTTTCCACGGTTTCCTCTATTCTTCTGTCTCCCTCTAGTTTCCACTATCAAAGAATTCCCTGAAGTAGAAGATTCCCCAAAGTTTTTTCTTCACATTTCCTCACTTAGAATCACCCCTACAACATCCTCAAACTTCAACTTTGAGTTAGCTGGAACCAAGTTACTTACCGCCATTACCAAGCTATTCCAACTCTTAGGTAAAGAACATAGAATTAATAAAGCCCTAACTTCATCAAATTCTATTGTAACCAAAGCTAGCATATTCACAACCATATTGAAATCATTTAAATGATCTACTACCAAACTATTCTCAGACATCTTCATATTAAACAACTTTTTCATTAAAAATATCTTATTAGAGGCAGAGGGTTTTTCATACAACTTTCCTAATGCATCCATTAGATCTTTTGTAGTCTTTTCCTTTGAAACATTAGACAATACTGAAGATTCAAGACACAGCCGAATCGTTCCAAGTGCCTTCCGATCCAACAAATCCCATTCCACATCTGTCATACTCGAGGGTTTGTTCACCTTCTCAGACAACGGAGTATAAAGATCCTTTTGATAAAGGTAATCTTCCATCTGCATCTTCCAAAGACTGAAATTTTGCCCGTTGAATTTATCAACCCTTGATCTTCCATCATCTGTCATAGCTCCCACTCAAGCTAAAAATTTCCTATGATTCAACACTTCAACAAACCAAACCAGAAGCTCGATACCTATTGTTAGGAAATAAGGGATAAAATATGTGGAGTAATCCCTCACGAATGCAACAAAGAGAAAACTAATATGCAAAAATTATTATAGATCTCAAATAAAATAACACAACACAAAGAGACAAGTTTTACGTGGTTCACCCACTTTGGGCTACGTCCACAAGAATCACTTGCTCAGATTTTATTACAAGCCACCGCTCTCTCAATACAATACCTAGATCCGTTTGGAGCTATGCTCAACAAAATCTATAGAATTCACACCCAAATTCAAAACACATCTGCAATACATTTGCTTGTACATCTATCATATGCATAAGACCATATAAATAGACAATTGCTTAAGCAGTTTTACAAAACCATGGGTATCAAAACAATGGGGAAAAACAAAACTGTCCCATAAAACTATGGGTAACAGAAGAGGCGGTTTTACAAAACAATGGGTACCAAAATAACATGGGCCCAAAAACAGCCCATAACAAGATTACCCATTACCCATGGGTTAGTAAACCACCCATGAAAATTTGTTTCGGGGCTTAGTCCCCGAACCCCCGACCCACTCACCGGCGAGTGGGACCGCCAGAAAAAATACCCGAGTGTAACACATAGAAGGTGTACCACACTCTAATATTAAATAGGCTCCACAAACATAACAACCCGAGACCATTCAATATGATGATCCCGACCCTTGGGAAATGGAGTAACCAATGATATGAGGTGAAGAATTTTTTTGAATATGAGATGAATGGAGGTGGGAGATTACATTGAATATGACTCTATCATTTTATCAACCCATCTGATGAAGTGAGAAGCACAATGAGACCAAAATGCACCATCGTGACCAAAATTGGGGAACTCGAGAGGGCTCCTCTTCTGCTTGAGACACAATGCCCCTGTCCCACCCTTTACAAGCATGAGTTTTTCCTCCATGAAGATTGGGATTAGTGAGGCATGTAGAGGATGAACAACCATGACCATATTAAGCATTTTCTAAACACTATTTTCAGTAAGTTCTTCCCGGTAGCTATTTTTGCAATTTTTTTCGAATTATCACTTTTGAGTGCTTTCCACTTGGGGAAATGCACATAATGAATTGAATCCATTTTTTCTTTAGAGTTACTATTATTATTAAGTGGCTTGAATATGAAATTACTAAAAATATACATTGTCCATAATGTGTCGGATCAAAGTGAAAATGGTTTCAAAAAATTCTACTTCACATCGGGATGCTTTGCTCCAATTTTTGGGGGTTTCTCTCATCCAAATCTTTGTGAAAATGAAAAGTAAAATTGAAATTTTATACTTTTATCTTTTGATGGGGAAGAATGTAAAAATAATATTTACACATATCTTCAATCAAACTCAATTTCATAAGGCAAGAAAATTCTAAAAATAATATGTTTTTTATAGATCACATGCTCTGATTTTGAGGCAATTTGGATCACTACAACTCAGAGATCCAAGGAGAAATTTTCAATGGTTGGAAACTTTGGGAGACTATAAAAATGAATGATATAATTAATTAGGGCATGTAAACACTCTTCTTAAATGTGTTCTCATGGGGACGACACATTTTGAGTTTCAGGCCATCGAGGTGGGGTTTGCAAGTAATGATCAAATGAGTGTTTTGGCCATGATGGATGCCTAGTTTTAAAAAATGGTATAACAGTAGTTAAAAAACTAAGGGTGGTTAAAACAAAATGAAATATGGGGAAAATGAAAAATTTTGGATTATAAACTCACCTTTATCATTCAAACATGTTCCCCATTATCTCATTCCAAATTCAAATTTACTCACCCTAAACCCAACCCAAGTGAAACCACAAAATAAATTTTATCCCCTAAAAATAGCTGTAAAAAGGACAAGGGGACACTATATCCTAAAAAATGTGCCATGGGTAGCCTTAACATGAGAAGGGGGCATGCAATTTTGAGTTTGTGAGGTTGAAAACACCTGCCTAACAACCGGTTGTGAAACTTAAGGGATGGAGGAAGAGATATCTTGTGGTGGCACAATTTTGTGTCCCCCATGTACCTTTGGAAAAGGGAAAAGGGGCACCAAGTCCTCCAAATTTTTCCAAGGGTTTGCATGTCATGAGGAAGGGGGTAGGTGGGGTTAGGTGAGAGGAAGACTTTTCCTAACCACCCAAGTTGTCATTTAAGTGACGTAGCTTATATTCATCATGTGGTGGCACATTATTGTGTCCCCCATGTAATTTTTGACTTATTAAAAGGGTAAAAATTGATATCATGCTCTTCAAGACGTGCTCCTTTCCTTTTTAGAACCTACTCTCACCATTGCAGACCGCTAAAAAAATAGCATGTCGACTATTTTTCTTTCCTCGAGAGATTCTATTGGTGTTTCCTAGACCAAAATTATATAATTTTTAGTGTAAAATACAAAAGTAATCTAATTCAACAATTTTAGGACTTTATTATACCTTATCTTTGAAATTTAGACCATTTTTCAATTATGGTCACGTGCACGCTTCCTAAGGTCAAACCGCCACCAAATAATATTCTTCATTTTTTCCAGCTCAACCTTTGAAACATAAATAAGGTCCCATTTTATATAATTTTATCTTTTAATCAGCTTCCAAATATCCTTGAAACTCACATAATCCTTATTTGAAAATTCACTAGGATCGAATGCATTTATCTCGCACTTTATCGGGTGAATATATGTAAATATGCTCCTTATAATCATTTGAAACCTTTTCCAAAATGAATAAGACACTCTTAGCTTTCCAATGCTTGTATTATGAGCTTGTAATACCTATAGATCTTTGCAAACCATATGAAACACCGTAAAGATTCTTGTTAGGAAAAGACAATCCCCATTACCACTAAAAATAACCCGTTTTTGGAGAATATTTTCCCAAAGTTATGAAATATTTCCTAAATTTTAATAAATCAGTTTAAATAATCTTTTATCTCCCATAAAAATCCTAGGTGGGTTGTGCCTCAATAGTTAGATTCCAGGGCGTCCCACTAGTGTGAAAAATCCTAAAAATAGGCCTTTTTGGGCCTCTGGGAGCAATTCCTTCTTAATGGTTTTGAATGAATCCATGAATCACTTCCTACACATGAAACACACTTGAAAATAAAATTAGCACATTTCTCCTAGGAATTATGATGATAACACAATAATTGAGTTGGCCAGAGGACAAGTTTACATTATTCGGGAGATGGATTTTCAAATATGGGCTAGGTTATCATGACATTTAAAAAAATTCCATGCTCAAAATTTAGCATAACATCGACTTCTAAATTATTTTGATCATATTTTGTAAATATAACATATTTTCATGTTCTATATGTTATTTACAGGTCATTGACTAATTGTTTGGTTATTCCATAAGCATTTTAGAGTAATTTGTCAAAAATAGACGTTTTCATCGTGTTCTAACATTTTTATAGAGTACAGTGATTTGTATTTTTGTAGCATTATTTGTGCTAGTGTATCTTGTGATCTCGCACTAGTATACTTCTATTTTCTAATTTTTTTACAAGTTTGTGCTACTATTTAATTCATTATGCTAGTGTTCTATAGTCTTTTCTTTTATTAAAATGTTTGAATTTCTAATCTACTAGATACGTTTCTGTTCCACTACCTACGTCGATGTGCCTTTGGCTATGTTTTTGTAACATTTTTTGAGCTAGTGTATCTATTCTAACTCTAATTTTTACAAGTCTATATTTCATCACGATCCACTGTGCTAGCGTTAAATTCGGTGTGTTTACATTTTGGTTTGTGCGTTTCTATTGTAAAAGGTGTGTGTACGTAATATATAAATTGTATTTGCATAGTTTTCAGTGCATTTTCATGTATTTTATTTCATTTCTATTCTTATTATTTGTGTAGCATTCGGTGTGACATTTTCATTTTCCTACAAATTTCCAAACTTTGATTAGTTCATTTATGACTATTTTTGTTATGGTATTCTAACATTTTCTACAGGTTTTTCATAGAAGCCAAATCTAACCTAGCTTTTGATAATTTTATCTTGTTTGTATTTCTTTTTCATGCATCATTCCCACAATATAAATTGTATATTCTCTTCTCTTGCAGATTTTGGAAGAACTTAAGAATCAAATGTAATTAGGATTGATAGATTGTTTCACTAATGATTGTTTCATTTCTAAATCTAGTGTTTTTTAACATTTCATTTATACAACCTAAACCACATATGCTCTTCTCTCACACCCTTTGGGTGAACTTGAGAATAAAAATAGTTGAAGTTATTTTGTATCAATATTGTATTTGGTTAATCTTGTTTTGTAGGATCTATGAGTCAAATATTTCCAAATTAAACCCAAAATCATTCAAAAAAAAAAATCAAACTATTAATACATTTGCATACAAGACCTTCTTTGTCTAAAAACATTTCTAAAAAAATGGATAAAAAGTTAGGTATAACTTTGATTTATGCTTGTCATTTTTGCACTCATTCTTTTGTCAAATTTGGAAAGACTTACATGTTGATCATTCATACTTGTATTAACACGTAGTGACGTGGATTTCATCACCACTTAACTACACTAGTGACATGGAATTCACTACCACACACCATTCATATTGAATTACATTACACTTGAGACCTAGTCTCAAATAATGTTCGAGTGTTTCCCTCACCTTTGTCCCCCACTTACAGTAAAGTTGTCATGATGAGTTATTGTGAGCATATGCCTAAAATAGCTGTAATAAAATATTTTGGCATGCATCATCCCTATAAATTCTTTGAGGAGAAATAAGGACACCATAGACATATCATGAGTGGTGGTTCATTTCTCTAAGAGGGATACCACCGATTATGTGAGTTTCGTTTAGTATACCAAGGGTTCCATGTAACACTTTTCTTCCAATACAAATTTGGTATATCTAGCCTGTGATATATCAAAAGATGCATCTATTAGAGTTATAAGAGCCTTTGCATTCATCCATTCCATGACATTCTGCTTGATTACATTATCATAAATAACTTTGCATTCCCGATATATTGTTCCTTTTAATCCAAAACAAATGAAAATCATATAATACTTGCTACTTGTTGTTTGTTAACAAGAAAAGCAAAAATAAAATCAATACGTCAAAAATTTGTGTTCCACATCCTACATCAAAATCCAATCAAATCAACCAATCCAAAACAAGTTCTACCCTTTGGGTACATACTCTTTGATAAACAAATCCAACCAATCCTATCAAAAAAATCCTACCATTTGGTATACAAACCTTGAACATTTAGTCCAATTTGACTATCTTAAACACTATTACAACACAAACCTATCCAAAATCCAATGCTTATCCATTTTCCTAGTTTACTAGGACTATTCATACAAACTTCCTTCTAGACTCTTACCTTTAGAAAAATGGTGATTATTCATAATAAAATCCATAATATCCATGATAATTTTGATAGACCTCGACAAAGATAGTTTTAATTAAGAGGATGAAGCTAGACAACTTGAAATAAATAAAGAAGAAAAAGAAAACGAACTCTTAATATTAAAAACTAGTACCTTCTTTGCATCCTAGAAATGGGAGAAAAACTACCATCGATTTCAATGATGATAAATTGAAACATATTTTAAACAAAACCCAAATCTAGAAACAAACATAAAATATCTACCAACTCAAAAAAATCCAATGAATCGTTTTTGGCAAAAATATATGAGATGACACAACAAATTTCTCATATAACTTCTAAAGTTACCAAAAACGTAAACGATGAAGAGAAAGAATAACCTAGTCAAGAAACCCATGACATTATGGAAACCCCTTAACCAAACTCTCCATTTGCACAAGAGTGGAAGAGTATGAAATAAATTCTAATGGGAATGCAAAAATGAACCAAAAAATTCAAATTTGAAGATCTTTGTCCTTATCCATTTGATAAAGACATGTTGCACATACCATTTCCTCCATCATTTGAAACTCCTAAGTTTGAAAATATAAAGAAAAAAAGACCCAAGAGAACATGTGAAAGATTTCTTCATGGCATGCCAAGAAGTAGCTTACAATGACATATACCTCTTGCATATTTTCCCTAAGATTTTAGGAGGACAAAATTTAGATTGGTTTTTACACCTTCTTAAAGGATCCATTACTACTTTCATTGACTTATCGAAAAAATCATCAATTTTTTTCCTTTAACTTAGATTTTGAGGTCACTATGATGGAACTTTGCAATACAAATTAAATAAGTAATGAAAAATTTGCATCATTCCTCCAAAGATGGCAAGGGATCACAAGTCGATTCCCTTGTTCAATTCCTGAGAAATAATTAGTAAGCATTTTCATACCTAATCTCAATCTTAAATTATCATTTCAAATACAAATGCATTGCTTAACCAAATTTAAAGAAGTAATCGAAAAGGAAAAAAATTGAGAGAGCCCTCATTACTAAAGGCCTAATCAAAACTCCTTCTAGGGATCAACCTAATAAAGATACTTATCAAAATCAAGAAAAATCAAAATTCATCAATCAAAATCACAATGTTGTGAATGACAAGATCACTGATTCTTGCAATGTTCAAAATGTTCAAACACCTCAATCAAAACCAATCAAATCCACTAATCAACCAATTATCATTCCTAGTAAAGAAAAAAATCCTCATGAATTCAAATGATGAAAATTCACACCACTTGGAGAAAGTCTTTCTAGTGTATTTCGTCACTTAGCAAGTGCAGATATGATCATTTACCCAATATCAAGACCCTTTAAAGAAGGAAATTAGAACTGATATAGTATAAGTAAAATGAATATTGTGAGGTAATTGTATAAATGGGCATCATATAGATTGTTGTATGAAACCCTCCATTTCATTTAAGATTTAACTAATTGTGGTGATTTTTTTATTAGTATTTGTTGGATAGGCTCCAAGGGCCATTTCATTAGATTTTCAATGAACATGACATTAGTACAAAAACCACCAAAAAAAAGAGTAAAAAGAAACTGACCCACAACAAAAACTAAAGGAAAATATTTGAAAAAATGAAATCGGAGAAAAAACAAGACAAAAAGAACCCTCTATAACAATCGGTTAAAATGATACTAAATATTCTTAGAATTAAGCCTAGTCCTAGAGCTAGGATGTTCCTTGGTAACTTGATGTCGAAATATAACCTTGGCTTCATCATCGAGATAATCAAAACAAGTTTAAAATTCTTATCCTTAACCACTTTTGCATCTCTCTTTTCTTGAATCACATCCAATCTCTTCCCCTGAACAATAACACCAACCTTTAAATTCTTGAACATTCGAACTAGATTATTGTTTTCCAACTTAAGAGAGGCCACCATTTTTACATAGAATCCATCTTCTTAAGAATGAGATCACAAAAATTAGCCTCCATCTTCTCGCCTAAAATTAGGACTAGAGCTAATTGCACCAAAACTACGAAAAACAAAAGTTACATCCAAATTGACATCACTATCCCTCTTTCTCTTCTTTTCTAAAAATATTTATTCTTTTAGAAAAGGTAAGAAGGTATTCCATGTATTTACTAGAGTCGAAACCCCTTAATTTGAAAAAACCATAATGTCTAGGAAGAGAGAACCAACTTTAACCAAAAGGAGGATAAGCCCTTGATGGAGAGGGACAACCTTCTTCTTCGATTAGAAGTCTAAAAAAAAGTTCCTTAAAGAAAAAACAAATTAAAAAGGGATACTCATTATTTTATTGTGACATAAATGATTAAGGAGGGAGAGGTGATGGGTATGGAACTTTCAAAAAATTACATCTAGAGTAAAGTATTTCATAATGTGAAAGAAGATTTTGGGCCATATTTTTGGAAGCGCTCCTGAGCAATACCATCTTCCATAAAGACAATTATGTCATAAACTTTGAAAGAGACTCCATTTCTTATGTCCTTATTTATCTATATTTGAAGAGCTTGAGACCTGCTTTCTTCAGTGGAAACTGATACCTTAGAAATGAAATACTCATATACATGTAACAAACCCCTTGAATGGACACAACACCATTGTCCCAAGTGGTGGAAAAATTAGTAGAGAAGGTAGGATCACTACCTTTAAGTTTAAAGAAATAGTTTGCGAGACTCCACTTTTCAAAATATCCTGGATAGATTTGTCTCTCTATAATCCTATGGAAGAAGTAGGATCCACTCAAACCCGGTTACCTCCCATCTTAGAACTAAAATCCATAGGCTTCAAAAATGAAATAAAGTTCTTTACATACGATGGGAAAGTGACATGCGAGGATGATAATCGACAAGTGACCTTCCCGTACCCGACCTCCTTAGGTCTTAAGGTGGTTTGAAATGCGGGTGACTTAGATGAAGTCACATAGAGATTATGGTCGTTTTCTATGATAGAAAAGCTACTGAGCGAGGATGAGAATCGGCAAGCAACTTCTTATGGCTAACTATGAGAGGATCGATGGTAAAGATCCGGTAGTTTGATCTCTTGGTAGCTAAAAGTGAAAAGGGAGATTTAGAGGCTATGAGCGGGTAGCATAAATTCCTAGTGATTTACCCTCCTAACTAGAATTTAAGCGTTTAATCTAGTTATGGAATCTCTAAATTAACTTAAACTGAAAATAACAATTTACACTACTACCGAAAGGGAAACTAATCTAAACAAAATATATGATTGAAACATTATAATTACAAGCAACAATTAAACTACTTTTATACTAAAACTAAACAAGTGAAATAACTTTGGTGTGGTTTATTCACCTGTGCGAGATGTGTGAATCTAAACAAAAGACAAAATAATTAACTTAATTGAAAACCTTGAATCTACCTCGAGAAGTGAGGAATAAATCATAGTTTCTCGAAACTATCATTCCTCATGACTTCCTGCAATATTGAAAGTGAGCTTAACTGAAATAAAATGATTCACTACTCTATTTGATAATAACTTTGACAATTTAAACTGGCATTTCCTGAGCGGCAAATCTAGTTGTGTTGTAGCTTGTCCCCTCGAGTGATCTCTTCGTTCTTGCATGTTCACGTGAATCCGGAAAGAGTAGGAGCATAACAATTACTTTAAAGTGAAAATGGCACAAAGCACAAGTAGGAGAGGGATGGCGCAGTGAATCGGCTTGCCTATCGATTCCTAGCAGGGTTGTTGCAGGCAATGATAAAACAAAATGATAAACAACGGTACTCAAACAATGAATAATAGCAGCTTTCAGAGAAATACAACGAAGTACAAGTAGGAGAGGATGGCACAAGAGAACAGAGCTTGGCCTATGCGATTCCTAGCGGGATCGTTGTCGGTGTACAGATGAGGCATAACTAAATACTGCGAATTCTAAACCATGCTAAAGATAAAATGATTCATAAAATAAATCTAGGATCGAGTATGAAGAAAGCTCAAGAATGAAGACTCGGACAAAGAACCAAGACCAAAACAAACCGGACCATGGGTGAAACAACAGACCTTTTTTGCACAAGATGGGTATGTGGCTTACCAACAATTTGAACAATACTATCTAAACATGTAATGAACTATACTATCAATCCTAAGCAAGCTAACAGACCAAACCACTGAAAAATGAGAAGACTCTCACAAGGAAATGGTGGCCATTTGCCTCAGCACAAGCTATGTATTTATAGCATTTGCAAACACCAGAAGGCAAGTTCAAATTGAACTCTCCTACTATTAAACAAAGATAAATCACTGTTCAGTCGGCAAAAACATAAATACAAGCTTAAGTCGGCAAAGAAAAGTTGGTAAAAAGTTGATATTTCACGCGGGTCGCGTCAAAAGAACGTTCTGGAAAATGCGCACAGGACCGCCTCCCTGATCAGGGAGGCGGTCACGAGACCGCCGCCCTGCAGGGCGGCGGTTTCGCCACTAAGGCCAAGAAGCCAAAGAAAGAGGAAAGAAAGGGAAAACAAAGGGCGCGGGGGCAAAGCGAGGCATGCGGGATGTTAACGCATATCTGTAAAGCTTTTCTGGATCCCGAACACCTTGCGAAGAGACCTGTATCATCATTGGGGCGCTTGTAACATCTTTTCGGTGGTGCAGTACATACAATTTTGGGTACGTACATATTGCCCCCTCGGAGAAGCGTTTTAGCCATGAAGGGGCATAAAACGTTGGGTCCGAGTATGGCGGTCCCAAAATGGGGAGTTAGAGGCTATACCTGACATGCCTGTGTGTCGAAATGCCGCCAACTTTCACATGCTCTTCATAATGTATGCAATGGATGACAAGTGATAACAAATGTTAAACAGAATGTTTTTACTTTATTTTTATTTTTTTTATTTTTGCAATGCTGATATGTGATGACAAACACGTTGTAATATTGAACTTTTGGCCCCTTTGGGCAATGTCTGTGATTTCTTCTTATGTTGGCAAAATGTGATGAATGTGTAGCGATAAAGAGATGAACTTGCCCCAATCCCAAATCCACGCAACTAGTAAGATGCGAGGGCTCAACACCAAGAATTGGGAAGGGCACAAGTTGTATGAGTTTGATTCGAGTGGAATGATGAGAGACAGACAAAACAAGGACAAGAACCAAATTTTGACCTACACACCCACCCTACTCAGAACTACTACCAAGCTTAGAAGGCCACTTACTTTTCAGTTTATCTAGACTTAGATTCATAAATGGCAACCTGGTTGACAAAATCTGGTTTTGAGGATTTGATCTCTTTGGATTTTAGATGTTTGGATATTTCCCTTCTTTTAACAGAATTTGACTTGTGTTTTTAGCATACCAAGATTTGTTAGTTTGTGTGACTGGACCCCCCACACCTTGCCTCATGCTACTAGTAAGAAGCATGGGTTTGTCACCAAAGGCAAGATATAGGCGAGTAAGGGCACTTCTTTCCTTTCCCAACCTCACATCACCAGTAAGAGATGTGGGCTTATCACCGAAGGTTGATGGGGCAAAGAAGTGTGTAAAATAAAATATTTTGTTTGCTTGGTGCTTTTGACTGCATTTGATTTTGACATTTTTGATCTATGACTTTGGGATATCCTTTTGTTCCAAGAGATTTTAAGAGGGATAGATGTGACACCAAGAAGCTTAAGAGCGGACCGTAGGCAAGGACAACTTCACCTAGTAGAAAGAAAGAGCGAAGCAAAGTATGCGGAGTCTTGGTATGGTTTCCATCAATGTTTGTCTCACAAACTTGATGAGAAGATTTGAAAATACTTGATGATGCTTGAAGAGATGTGATTTGAATATTTTTGCCAATATCTTGAAATTTGTAATGATTACTTAAGAGCAAGTTCTGGACTACAATATTTATGAAACGAGTGAACAAAATGAACCAACTAAATTACTAATGTAATGTAACTTGCAACCATGTACATATGAAAATGCGGTGGAACTATATTTCATGATATCTAAGGTGAAGAAAGTTGTGAATATCGAATTCTTCACCCTAGAGTACAATAGAACCATTATCCTCAAATTTTTCATTTTCTTGATGAGGGCTTACCGTTCCGGGTTTGAACTTACAACCCTTGCCCAGAGGTGTATATGTCCCATTATTAAAAACATTTTTCTGAAAGAGGCATTCGCGTACCTCTTTGTCATGTTTTTGAGAGATGACATGTGGGTGAGCATGACTATGCTGTTCGACCTTCTCTCTCATAGTGAGCATTGTGTTGATGATGAGGTCTTGCCCCATGGGTAGGGGAAACTTAGCTTTAGACACACATGGGTCGAAGCTAGACTTTAGAATAGGGTAGTGCCTAGAGAGGGTTTTGATAGGCATCGTTTCAATTTTAAATTGCCCTTCTTCGTTTGTTAATTCTATCATGTTTATATCTAGATTTAGGTCATCGGAAGGAAGAGATGCTATACCGAGAAGACTACCCATTCCTTGAGGTTCGAATGGGGGAAAGATCGGTTCGTCATTCTCCAAGAGTTTCATAATTCCTTCTGTGGCTTTCGTGGAGACTGCTGTTTCCCTGAGAAATTGACTTATCTTTATTTGTCTTTGCCACCTCGTATATTAAATCATAGGATCCTACCGGTTTAGCATTTGTAGGAACTTCATCTCGTGTGGAGAAAATATCGGGTAGGGGTTGTGAAACACACTCCTTTGTCTGAGTTGTTGTATTAATTTCATGCTCAACCTCTAGCTCAACTAATCCCAAGATTTTTGTATTACCATTTGAACTTAGGTTAGGAGCAATCTGAGAGTTGTCAGGAGTTGAGGCGTCTTGATTGTTATTTCTTATTATGATACCTTTGTTTTTCCCATTTGGATCTAACCTGTTATTGTTAGAATGATTTGGGAGAGGATTATTGAAGATCTTGAGAGGTGCATTTTGAGGGAAAACTGTCCCTGCGGAAGTATTTGGTGCTAGTGACACAGGATCTGCCAAGAACATATCTATGAAAAGTTGTTTTTGTTCTTCTGGCAAGCGTTGCATGAATTTATTGTAATCATGGCAAGTCTTAGTATCATGACCCCTAATTTTGTGGAAACCACAATATAGATTGGGATTATAGTTCCGTGGTCTTCGGTTTGAATCCTGTTGTGGCCCAAAGTTCGATTGGGCATTGTTATAGTTGAAATTTCGAGGTTGTGGCCTTTGGCTTTGGTTTTGATATCCATCTGGGCCCCGAGCAAGCCCTTGTGGCTGGATTTGTTGTTGTGGAGGATGATTAGAATCCACCATATTGATCGCTGGAGTGAAGTTATTATTGCGTTGATTGTTAGCAGGTGTCGGGGTGTTCACAACATTTAGTCCTTTGACTTGATCAGTGAATCCATCTGTTGTAAACCCATGGTTTTCATTAAGGATTTTGGGTCCTTGATTGACGCTTGTAGTGGTTGTAGTATTTTGAGTAGGGGTGATTAACCTCCCGTTTGCTCCGTACGTCTTACGGCCGCTATCTATTGCTGCTTGATCAATTCGCAGAGCACTTTCAAGCACCTCGTCATAAGTCCTCAGTGGGAATTTTTGGACTTCTTCCTTCACTTCTCTGCTAAGAGAATGAAGGAATAAATCGCATAGCTCCATCTGATCCATGTTTGGAGCGCTTGCCGAGGAATAAAGGACTGTACGCCACCTTTGGATGAAATGGGCGACAGACTCGTTATGTTCTTGTTTGATGTGCAAGAACTCCCTGATTCCTGTCTTTAATAGTTTGTTCATGTCGAAGGCTTTGATGAATTGATCAACACGAGTTGTTTGAACGAATGTATGGAAGCCACAGGTATTCTGTAATACCAATCGAGGGCAATGCCTTCCAGCGTTTTGGGGAATATTTTAGCAACAACCCCATCCCATGGGAGTAATTCACGAATGGTGGTAGCGTAAGCTTTGATATGTGCATTCGGATCTCCTTCTCCTTTGTATTTGGGCAAATCGGGAAGAGGCCTTGGAAGCATAACGCTTAGCGTATGGCGAAATCTAAGGGCTCCTTTAAATATTCTCGAATAAGTCCCTATCGCATATGTCTCAACCATTGATGGTGCCTGTGGCGGAAGGGGTTGTTGATATGGCGTAACGTCACGCACGTTAACAGGCATAAGGCAATCCTGCATTTGAGTAAACACGCCGGGGATGAGTACAAATCCCCTTGTGGTGATTTGGAGTACATGTTTAAGTACGAAGGGGTACTATCTAGGAATGGATTGCTCAGATCTTGGACCAAGAGGAACAGTGTTAGCGATTGTGGGTCTAGTTGGCACTTGTTGTGAATATTGAGGAGTCATACCCAATGTGCCTACTCCTGTGAGGAGATCCACTTGGCTAGGATGGTGCGGAGGATTGGAATTCCCTGTTTGTATGATTTTTGAATTTTGACTTGCTTGGGCAAGTTCTAATCCTCTAACCTTTTCCATTAGATTTGAAATGACTTCGTTTGGTGAAGCCATGATATCGTGCCTTGGTGGCGTTTGTTGTATGTCCCGGTGTTGTATAGGCATGTGATAGCCTGTCATGAACTGATTGCTATCTTGCCAAGTTTCTCCAAGAATATTTCCTGTAGAGGTATTTTCTTGAAAATGGGTCTCGGTTGTACTTGTAAACCTCCTATAGGTGGGTACATACCCAGGGAACGTTGTTCACTCCTAGGATAAGGTATTGATTGTCCATCATCCAAGACCAAGTATGGATCCGATTGTCTACTAATATGTGGTCTGAGTAATACCTGAGGAGATGAAGCAGATTCTCCAGTCAATGTCATATTGTTTGAGCACTCAGGCTCTGCATTGTGTTGAGCAATTTGCTCCAACCCCTCTGTTTGAAAGGACGAGTTATATCTAGTCCTTGGTGTTTGTGTTGACAATTGGTTAGTTGAATAGTTGTGCGCCCCATTGAGAGTGAGGGTGATGATTGCCTATTCTCTTGGGCGTAGTATGCCTCAAGACCCAAGAGGGTGCTCACCGTATGCATCGAATCCCGAGCATATTCGGGGTATATGAATACCTCTTGGGAATAATGGGAAGGAGCGAAGGTGATTTGGAGAAGATAAAACTTCTCAAAGAGAAGGTGAAAGAATTGCTTGATTCACGTCGGGTTCACCAATTTTGTACGATGGGAAAGTGACATGCGAGGATGATAATCGACAAGTGACCTTCCCGTACCCGCACCCGACCTCCCGAGGTCGTCTTGAGACAGCCGGTGGTTTGAAATGCGGGTGACTTAGATGAAGTCACAGCCGAGATTATGGTCAGTTTTCTATGATAGAAAAGCTACAAGCGAGGATGAGAATCGGCAAGCAACTTTCTTATGGCTAACTATGAGAGGATCAGTGACTAAGATCTGGTAGTTTGATCTCCTGGTAGCTAAACTGAAAAAGGGGAGATTTAGAGGCTATGAGCGGGTAGCATAAATTCCCTAGTGATTTACCCTCCTAACTAGAATTTAAGCGTTTAATCTAGTTATGGAATCTCTAAATTAACTTAAACTGAAAATAACAATTTACACTACTACTGAAAGGGAAACTAATCTAAACAAAATATATGATTGAAACATTATAATTACAAGCAACAATTAAACTACTTTTATACTAAAACTAAACAAGTGAAATAACCTGGTGTGGTTATTCACCTGTGCAGATGTGTGAATCTAAACAAAAGACAGCTAATTAACTTAATTGAAAACCTTCAATCCTACCTCAGAAGTGAGGAACAAATCATAGTTTCTCAGAAACTATCATTCCTCACAGCTTCCCTGGCAATATTGAAAGTGAGCTTAACTGAAATAAAATGATTCACTACTCTATTTGATAATAACTTTGACAATTTAAACCTGGCATTTACTGAGCAGAGGCAAATCCAGTTGTGTTGTAGCTTGTCCCCTCAGAGTGATCTCTTCGTTCTTGCATGTTCACGTGAATCCAGAAAGAGTAGGAGCATAGCAACATCGGCAAGGGAAGGCACTGGGACGACAATTACTTTAAAGTGAAAATGGCACAAAGCACAAGTAGGAGAGGGATGGCGCAAGTGAACTGGCTTGGCCTATGCGATTCCTAGCAGGGTTGTTGCAGCAATGATAAAACAAAATGATAAACAGTACTCAAACAATGAATAATAGCAATTCAGAGAAATACAACGAAGTACAAGTAGGAGAGGATGGCACAAGAGAACAGAGCTTGGCCTATGCGATTCCTAAGCGAGGATCGTTGTCCGGTGTACTGATGAGGCATAACTAAATACTCGAATTCTAAACCATGCTAAAGATAAAATGATTCATAAAATAAATCTAGGATCGAGTATGTAAGACCGAAGCTCAAGAATGAAGACTCCGGACCAAAGAACCAAGACCAAAACAAACCAGGACCATGGGTGAAACAACAACACCTTTGCTTTGCACAAGATGGGTATGTGGCTTACCAACAACAAACAATACTATCTAAACATGTAATGAACTATACTATCAATCCTAAGCAAGCTATGACTAAACCACCGAAAAATGAGAAGACTCTCACAAGGAAATGGTGGCCATTTGCCTCAAGCACAAGCTATGTATTTATAGCATTTGAAACACCAAGGCAAGTTCAAATTGAACTCTCCTACTATTAAACAAAGATAAATCACCTGTTAAGATCAATGAAAACATAAATACAAGCTTAAGTCGGCAAAGAAAAGTTGGTAAAAGTTGATATTTCACGCGGTCGCGTCAAAAGAACGCTCGAAAATGCACACAGACCGCCGCCTGGCAGCGGCGCGAGTTGCAGACCGCCTCCTGATCGGGAGGCGGTCACGAGACCGCCGCCCTGCAGGCGGCGGTTTCGCCACTGAAGGCCAAGAAGCCAAAGAAAGAGGAAAGAAAGGGAAAAACAAAGGGCGCGGGGGCAAAGCGAGGCATGCGGGATGTTAACGCATATCTGTAAAGCTTTTCTGGATCCCGAACACCTTGCGAAGAGACCTGTATCATCATTGGGGGTGCTTGTAACATCTTTTCGGTGGTGCAAAGACATACAATTTTGGGTACGTGGATTACAAGAAAATAAAAACATTGAACCTCGTTATGGACCAAATACCCATAAACCTTGTAAACTTAGAGAAAAATAAATTATAGAAATAATTACACCAAATATGCCTCATAAGTGAGAAGACAATTCTATCTGTCTTTATTAATTAATCTTACAACCCGCACGGGTAAAGCACCCACACTTTCCATGAGGACTGAATATTATTTTTTACCCCATAGTTTGCTTCAGAAATCAACACATTTATTTCCTTCTCGATATATATGTGTGTATAATAGTTCCATCAAACCTAAGTAATAAACTATGGATATCTTCCATAATATTTTTAATGTTGTAAATCACCCCTATCTCCTTCTTCATATCTTGAATAATATTAATGGAATCCCCTTCAACATATAACTTTTGAATATTAAGGTATACTTCCAAATATATACCCCACATAGTCGAAGTAACTTCAACAATATTACAAGATTTAGAACCTAAGGGACTTGCATAATCTACTATCATTTCACCCAAACTATTTCTAATAATACCACTAGACTCTGATAACCCTATATTTCCTTTTAAAGCTCCATCAAAGTTGAGTTTACACCAATTTAGACAAGGTTTTTACCATTTTACAAAATTATTAATAAAAACTTTTAGATTTTGTTGAAGACTTAAATTGTTGAGCAGTCCAAAGTCCTAATAGTGTTACTTTCATTAGGATGGATATATATTTTTAATTAAAATTTAACTATAGAAAGATTATTTTCAATAGCTTAAACCACACTACTACTACCCACCCTTTTAAGCAACACTCGTGCTTGTATTTAAAAATTATATTCTTTCTCTCCAACCAAATTCCCCATAAAACATGAAGAAGAGCTATCTTCCAAGATTTGTTAAGACATGAAGAAGAGAAAGGATATTTCCATTGATTGAAATTTTTTAAAATACTCTAAAAAGTCCAAGACATATTAAAATAATTAAGAACCCAACTTAGAACATATTAAGTGAAGGAAAATTCTTTAAAAATATGAGAAATTCATTAGTCCTTTCACATAAAACACGCCTATTAGGGATGGTCATTCCACGGTGATGAAAATTATCAACTGTGAGAAATTTATTGTTAATGACCAACCAAAGAAACAAATTTATTTTAGGAATCAGAACCTTACCCAAAAATTCCTTCCAAAAATGTTATGAGGAGGAAAATGATAATAAACCAAATATTTAGAATTAACAAAATAATTACCATCATTCGAAAAGTCCCAAATAATAGAATCAACCTTAGAATGAGAAGGAATATGAAAGCTACCCAGTTCTATGTTTAAAGCTTTAATGACCTCTTCACCATTTTTATTTCCATCCAAATTCTAAATTTTCTTCTAGGACCAACCAAAAACCTCATTATTCTAATAATCCCTAAGAAATATTCCCATAGACTCCTTATAAAAATGAGCGAAAAAGACCAAGGATACCAAATTATCAAGGGACCTTCCTTAAACCACCAATCATCCTAAAATTTGATTTTAGTACAATAACATACCTCCCACTTAAGAAGGGGTTTATATTTAAGGAGATCATTCCAAAAATATGACCCAACTAGGAGATGCTCCGATTTCAAGAAAATTCATAAGTTATATGATCATTAAGATATTTGGATTTCATAATTCTAGCCCAAAAACGTCCCTCCTTCATCAATATCCATCCATATTTGGGAAAAAGATATTGATTCATTCCTTTAATATCCTCAATACCTGGACCTCTAACCTCTTTGAAATGAGTAAATTTTTCACAAGCTATGAAAGGGATTCTATCTTTATTTTCAACACTAGACCAAATATACCTCCACCGAATCCAAAAAATAATCTTCCTTATTTTCCTTGGAATCTTAAAATAAAAAATCAAATAAACACCTAAGATTTGAAAATAACTTTGAAGGTGCCAAATTTACCTGCTTGACAAAGAAGAACTCCTTTCCAAGCTGCCAAATTATTCTAAAACCTATTAATAAGAGGATTCCAACATTTAAGCTCCATTCTTCCTTTAAAATGAGGCATACCTCGATAAACACTAGGGAAATATTTAATAGGGAAGAATAAAATATGAGAAATTCTCCTATGAACCTCCCTTCAACATTATAGAATAAAATAGAGCTTTTATGAAAAATTATAAGTTGCCCTATCACCTCAACATAGTCTCAAGGATATATTTAAAAGATTGAGCTTGGAAACAAACCTATGCCAAAGAGAAACATATCATTAATAAATTTCTGGAGAGATATCGGTTCTATCCAATCTTAAATAACCAAACCTTTTAAAATTCTAGTATGTATTATGTTAGCACAAAGTATGCAAAGAGTCTCAACAACAATAATATAGAGAAAAGTATACAATGGATCTCCTTGTCGAAGACCTCTCCCTACCGAAAAAACCTTCAAGTTTTCCATTAATCAAAATAAAATATTTGGGGGTAGAGATACATTCCATTAAAAAATTAATGAAGTGATCAACAAACCCCAGATGGACTAAAATGATCTGAAGAAATCTCTAGGATGCATGATCATAAGCTTTATTCATATCAATTTTCACTAACATAGCTTCTCTTTTTGAATCATCCACCGAGTGGATAGGTTCATGGATAATGCTAATACTATCCAAAATTTGTCTAACTCAACAAAATCCCTTGATTAGGGAAATAAAGTTTTCAAGCGGGTGTTAATGCAAAAGGAGATAATTTTAGTGATAATCTTGTAAATAGTGTTACACAAACTGATAGGTCTAAAATAAAAAATTGTTCTCCACCATAGTTTTTTTTTAATGAGAGTTATAAAAGTATTGTTGAACTCTTTTAAGAATTTTCCATGAACAAATAAATCCTTTATAACAACTTCAAAATCCTTATGGATAATCTTCCAGAAAGTTTTAAAGAAAAAAGATGGAAAACCATCTTTCCTAGAGATTTATCACCTTCTAAGTAAAAATAGCCACTTTAATTTCCACCGAGAAGGAACCTTAACAAGATCTAAATTCTCCACTTTAGAGACCATATGATGAAACAAATTCATAATACTATTTTCCTTAATTGAATCTAGAACCCGAGACTCGTAAAGGAGATATGAAAAAATAAGACATTCATATGCTTCTCATATTTATCCTAAATTATAGAACCATTCCTAGCCAATATCTCCATAGTTTTGTTACTATTTCTATGAATCAAAGCTATCAAGTAGAATAATTTGGTGTTTCTATCTTCCTCTTTAAGCTAGGAAATATAGAATTATGTTTAAGTAATATTCCTCCTTAGCTTCAAGAGTGGAATTTTGACAAAGAAGTTTCTCCTTATCATCTATCTCTTGGTCTAAATCTACCAATTCCATATGATATTCATAAACTTTGAGTTCCTTTGCAATATGATTTTTTTGGGAGAAAAAAATTCCAAAAGACTCCTTATTCCATATTTTAATTTTATGTTTTTGTTTCGCCACAAGCCGAAACACGTGATTACCTCTAACATCAAATTGACACCACTCTTTGATCAAATCGTAAATATCGGGATGCTGAGGCCACATTTTGAATAATCTAAAAGTTCTAACTCTAACATCATTAGAAATACCATAGTTCAAGCATATAGGACTATGATCTAATCCAATTCTAGGCATAACCAAAAGAGAAGCGTCAAAGGATGACATCCACTCAGATTTGATCAAGAATCCATCTAACTTAATTTGAATAATATCATCACCAACACTTCAATTAGACCAAGTGTACTTAGAACTCTAAGATTAATATCCACCAGCCCAACCTCAGATAAAAATTTCACAAAATCCTTCATACTCTTACTATATCTACAAAAAACACCCTTTTTATCAAGAGGAAAAATGGGAGCATTAAAAATCCTCCTATTAACCTGTACATCTATTTAAATATTTTGTGAATGCAATAATATCATCCCACAACTCCCTTATTTCAACAAGTGAATCAAGAGCATAGATGTTAGAAACAATCCAAGACAGATCCTAACCCTTCTCTTTGAAGCAAATACCCAAATGAAAAGAAGAAGAACATAAAATAAAACCTTCCAGGAAATCTAGGTTCTAGATAGTGGCCAAACCTCTAGAAAAACCAATAGAACTAACAACACCAATCTCATATCTTTACCAAATTTTATTCCTAACATAACTGAATCTCTATTTATTCATTTTAGTTTCTTAAATCATCAAAATATCAGGTTTATGAGTTTTCCTAAAACTACTCAAAATCCTTTGTTTATTTGGGATATTTAAACCCCTTACATTCCAAGAGATGATCTTCATTTCTTACCTTGAGAAACCATATGAGACAAACTTGAATCTAAATAATGTTTCTTTCCTACTTATATCTCCTAGAAGGTTGTTATTTACCTTCTCTCTTTATTAGAGATTTCACCTTTTGACAATTTTTGTTTATTACAGCCTACTTTTGATTGATTTGATTTTATCACCGAACTTATAGTTTTTATTTTCTTCCATTCACTACTTTTTCCTTATCTAATTCCAATTTAAAGAATAAGAAAAAAGTCTTTGAATTTCCTTTATCCTCAAGCTTACCTTCCATCTAAGAGGGTTCCCCAAATCTTTAAGGATTTTATGAGTAAATTCCATAAGTAGAAGTTATGCTTCCTTATTTTTAGACATTTCTTCTTCTTAATCCTAATCCCCATTAAGGATTTGAATTTCTTGAGAGGAAATTTAATTTATGACCAATTTTCTTTCACTATTTTCCATTTTTTCCCCACGAATTCTAAAACCCTCTAAATCAAACACATTTCTTACTAGGTGGACTCCAAGAGATTCCTCATTTAAAAATCCTTAAGAGGAGTTTTTATAGGATAATAAAACTCTTCTTAAACCTTAATGGGGAATTTATAAGTTTTTAAAAATATAATTTCCATCTTCCTACTCCAACTTGTTATATTTATTTTCCTACAACTATTTACCCTTACGAGATTCTTTCCATTATATTAAATCATGCCCAAATCTATTACATTTTTGGAAAAAGTGGAGAAGACTCATATTAAATTTTTGATTCCAACTTCCATACTTAGATTGCAATCTTATTTCATTTGGTAACACACTTCCTATAGGAACATTTACACAAAATTGAGCATGGATTAGTCTTGTTCTTTCCTTAGTTACTGTAAAACCTTAGACAAACTGTTATATTTCTCTTTTACATTGCAAGAGTTGACATGTGATTTTCTTGAGGTAGTGTGCTCCTTTGCTTGTTGAAAATCATGCTTTCCAGGGATAAATCATTTCTGCTCTTGGATTCATTAGATTGAAATGTTGATGCTTGCAATAATCCATTTTCACTTTGGATAGGTGAGTTGTAATCTGGTTATGATGGTTGCAAACTTATCTCTATTAACTAACTCATCCTTGGATCAATTCCATTGATCCAAGGAATGTTTTAAATCTCCTTACCTAGTTTGAATGGTAAAATGACATTCATAGGTTGAGAGATGTAGTGGACTAAGCTTTTGTATGTTTACAAATTATTTTTGGTCTTGTAAGATCGTGCCTGCATTCGGTTGTATGTTTGGTGCTCGAATCTTTAGGATTGATCTCTTCAAGACATTTAACAACGTAAGTGGAATGAAGCCTACTTCATGACTATGAAGGGAATCTAAATCCTAAACCTATGGGATTTATCGTAATGGTATTATAAACTAAGGTAAATGTAACAAATTCCTAAGCTATGTCTACTTATACGGGTGACAATCTATCCTAAGCTTCATGTTCTATCTTTGGGATGGGAAAAACCAAAGGTGATGTTAGGTATACTCTTAACCTATAACCTACTACTAAATTGGTTTGAATAATAACCTATCTTAAAGTTAACAAATTACCTAAGGCAATGTTTGTTTTTAAACTAACCTAAGGTCATAACCTAAGTTATGGATATCTATCCTAAACTAATAAAAGGGACCTAGGGTCGCATGGAAAATAGGTGACGGTTCCAAGGGCATTTATTTGATTTGATTTGTTTGAGTAAATGGGAAGTACTGCCAGTTTTGGAAGAGGCATGTAAACTTGGTGGAAGCTTATGTGGAATCATAGTTAAACTTAGAAATACATGCAGAGGTTGAAATACCATTCACCAATTTTGGGAGGCGGTGACAAGGAGAGATAGGTAGGAGATTGGGAAGTAATGGCATTAATGAATCTTGGTTTTTGTAAGCAAACCGTCTTGGAAAAAATGAGGGCGGATTTGTTGAAGGTTGTTTGGTCTTTCATTCTTTACAATTTTTGCTCTGCATGGAGCTATCTGGTTCTTTGAACCAATAGTTCGAATTTCACTTTGTGGCTATTTTTGGTTTCCCTAGTCTATTTTCGATCCAAGGAAAGTATATGAGGCATTGGAGAAAGAGATGTTTGGTTTTTGATCTTTCTTGGAGGAGAAAAAGAGTGGAAGGTCGACTGGAAGTATCCTTCGAATTGGCAGAAGCACTATTAGGCATGATAGGATCTACCCATTAAGATTTCTTTCTTTCCTCTAAATGTTTCATTAAAATAACTCTTCTCTCATGAGATAAATGGTTGCATGTTTTGTCTGGTTATTTACTTTCATGATTGAATGAATCTCTATGATTTTTGGATATGAATCCATTGCATGATAATTTTAGTCTTTGGATGTTTTTCTCTGCACAAGTTCAATGATGATATGCATATGGAACTTTCGAGGCTTTGTGTTTGTTTAGAACTCATATTCGGGACTGTCTGCTCGAAAAGAGCTTGAGTAAATGGTTTTGATTTGAGTTTTTAACTGGTAGTCTCTTTTGAAATCTTCACCTAGACGCATCTTGAGTTTGGAAAGGTTGTAGTACTTTTGTCCCAGACTGTACCATTTACTTTGAGCATGTAATGGCATGTAAACATTTGAGGATATTCTCTCTTTCTTTGTTCTGGGTAACCCACATCTTGTTTGAAATTCTTTGATTTTTTTGTTAGAAGGATGCTAGACCTTTTAAGTAACTGTATCTTATTGTGAGGATATAGAACCTCTGGTTCGAGACGGTATTGTTTACTTACCCTTCGATGTGAATTTGAACTCTTTTGAAAGCAGATGATAATGGGTTTTTGAAGTTTATGGAAGTGTTGTGTTTGTACTTCATTTTGTGTTAAATTTGACTGGAACAATTACCTTCTCTACACTATAATTCTCTATCTTGATCTTTATGTGCTAGATGGAGCCGTGAAAGTTATTGTAGTTGGGATTTTAGTTACTGTCGAGTTCAAGGGTAATGTTGAAACTTTTTTGAATTAAAATTGTGTTGGGTTTTCATATTCTCTTTCAGATCCATTTGAATGGATTTCTAGTTTTTAAAGGAGATAGGAGTTGAATACTCATGTGGAATGTATCTTGTTTTGCCAATATTTGTACTTCTGCTTTGGGACTGTAATGTATATTTTTCTCTACAGTAGGAACCCAAACTTGTGTTTTAAACAACGACAAATAGATGAATAAGGATTTGGAATTATTGTGTCTTAGATTGATTTTTGTATATGAACTGGGGTAGTGTTGATATTGTTATTCCAATAAGGTTTGAATTTATAAGGAAAACTACAAGTATTGTTTTCTATAAACTATGTGTTTGGTTTTCTATTCTCTTTTGGAACTAGCGAAAGAACTTCGAGTTTGAAATATAATTTTGAATTCAATTGATAATACAAAGGGAATGAATTCTTGATTAGATCTTTTCTATTGAGTTTCCTTTAACTGTGGAAAGTTAAGTTCTGTTAATTCAAACTTCTTTGTAGATTGAATCTCTTCCATGTTGTAGAAGTGATTACTATCCTAGGCCTGTTCGACTTCCTGAGTTTAATTTTTCTACCCTTTCTATCTTGTATGAATTAGTGTGAACTCACTCTTCTGAAATGGAAACTTCCTTGTGGATTGTTTAGTTTAATTTGTTGCTAGTCAACTGTGGAAAGTTCATGGAAATAGTTGTATGTTTAGGAAACTTTGGGACTGTCATTCTTGGTACTGGGAAAACCAAATCATCCCCGTTTTTTCTTTCTTGATCTCAGCTAATTTTTATTGAGTCAATTGTTGTATCGATGTGGAAAGTGAACAAGCGAGTGTCATCTGTAGAAGGAAAAAAGTAATCATGTTTAGACCGACTATTTTGTTTTGAATGAGTCATGCTTCATTTGGATATTATTTTCGGAAGGAACCCTCTTTGTGCACTCTCTAATATTATGAATCTTCCCTGGATGGACACGAGAAGAGATTATCCTTGTTTAAGTCTTGCTTTGATTTTTGGAATGTATGGTTTTAGATTTCTTAATGATCTCTTCTATAATGTAGAATATCCTTAAGGGTTACAAGTAGGATGATGACTGTTTCAATTCTCTCCTTCTCAAATTGGTTTTGGATTCTTGTATTAGATGTTGTATCTTAAATGGTGAACCCTTTTATTGATTGATATAATTATGTAGGTAAACAATTGTGCAATTTCTGAATCTGTTTTCTATCTTTTAGATGAATGGTGAATCGTGGATAGTCAGTATTGATTATTCTTCTTATTGATTTAAGTTATAGGATGAATCATCCTAAATATGTACTATACTTTGAAAGTAACTCTTTTTGTTACATAGAAAGAATTACGAAATAATTAGACGACAAGATCTCATTGTTTGTTTTAAATAAGTAATTGATTGGGTCAATTCTTATATGATATAATGCAATAGTTTCGATTATATTATGCTCTTTTCTTAAAAGTGAATTTAGACTCATTCTTTGTACTTCTTTTCTAGTTGTTATTACTTATGCTTATTTGTATGATATATTAATTATTTCATTAAAACATAGTTGTTTTAATGGAACAATTAGTGAAATGCACTTCATTTTAATGCTTAGTGCTTATCATGCTCACCAATTCAATGACCCATGCTAGCAATTTTTCAGATAGACTTCATAAGTGATAAAAGAAGGCAAATTTTTTTTATGATGTATTAGCTTATTTAAATTTTGGTTCTTTTGTAAAGAATTTCGATTCATTCTTGAGTTGTATTGAAAAATAAAAGTTATGTTATTTTATGATCTTAAAGCTGATCGACATGCAGTATGCCTGAAATGCATAGTCTTGTAAAGTGTATATTTTATCATGATAAATTGAAAAATTTGGAGACTGAATCCAAATTTTGGTATAAATTCTCTTGTACTTTGTATGAAGTAAATAGTAATGCCATCTTGTCGATATTATTTATATCTATTTGTATACTATTACATGTTGTCATTTATTAAGTTGGAATAAGAGAATAATTCAATCCCCCTTACTAAGGAGTAACTTGCTAAGTTGCATAAAATGTCATTCTCTATCTAAATAACTATAGTTTAATAATGAAATATGTATTTGACATACAATTAAACCATATGAGTGGTGAATGATAAAAAGGTTATGTTAACCTAACATTTAATCATGTAGAGAAGGACTCTTCCTCTCTCAAAAGAATGAAAAATAAAAGGGATGGTGGTTATGATCTTTAATCTTTGTACTTCATTTTATATAAAGTAAACACTAGCTGAACCTAGGTGGATGACACACCTTCTTTGGATAACTATGTGGTAATAAAATTAACTATTTGATCTTTGCTGCCCTATTTATGGGATAACCGCTTGTTATGCCGAGTTAACGAACATAAATGCAAACATGAGTTAATGACTTATTTAATATGAAATTTGATTAAATATGGATAAAGAACTTAGTGAATGTTGGAATTAGGGTTAGGCATGGTTGCTGCAATCTGAATCTTAATCCAAATTTAATTATGAATTAATGACCACCAAGGGGTATGTACATCGTGATGAAGCAATTCTAATGGATGTTGGCACACGCCAACTACATGGTTGTACCTTCGAGAAGACTAAGGGATTCTCGAGGATACAATGTTGTAGTTGACATGTGGCAACACCCTTATGTATTTGTTCATCTAGATCTACACACATCTGAACCTGAACTTAGTTTCTCTCTAGGTAAAGTTAGTAGCATGATTAGAATAGGAAGCAACTTTCTATGACTCAGGGTACCTAGGCACATTCGGACGACTTAGGTCGGTCGAGTATGTCCATATACCATAAGTCATCATGAGCATCTCCCTATAAAAATTATGTCACTAACCTAGGTTAGGGTCAAACCTTAGGCAAGTGGACTAACAGAAGTCAATAAATACCATTCTAGATAATAGTAGAGTGAGGTGAAGGACGTATTCTGAATTGACGAGTATGCCATCTAGGAATAGTAACATGAACAGTATGTTGAAAATATTTGGCCAAAGTATCACAAGCTACTGGTTGCATTGTCCTATGTCACCTAGTTTAAATAAACGTGATGTCAAATGAATATTGGTAACAAATATTCAGATAGGTTCTTTGAACAAATCACTCAAGACCTAGATCTGGTTAGGAAAACCAATTATACGTAGTATACATAACGTATTCTATATTTAAGAAAAACATGAGAGATCGATTAGTAACCAAGTCATGAAATGAGAGATAGGTAATTTACCGAGTCACTACATCTGTATATGGTTATCAGTTATGAGATTGATTGGCATGGAATGTGTGTTCTAAATGATGTTTTATTTAGAACAGAGAAACATCAGGTAATTTCCCCCCTTGTTTCTAAAGTCTTTAAATAGGAATGTTACAGTTTTTGGATCATAATCTATCAAGAAACCTATAGCTCAAACAATCCCTACTAGGATCTGCTCTTCCCAAAAATCCATATGAAGGATAGGAATTCTAACCCATACAAGAATTTCCTATGGTATTTCCTTAAAAGGATCAAAACCTGGGTACCATTTTTTGAATGAGTAAGATTGTCTTATCCATAAGCGAGGACCTTATAACAAGATTTTGATTAACTAATATTGAATAAATATTGGTATAGGGATAGATAATCTAAGATATGAACATCATTAAATAAAGTAGATAAATGTTGTAAAGAAATTATATAAAGTAACCAAGAAAATATTCAAAAGCAAATGCTAACCCTAATGTGCAAGAGAGAAGAGGAAAAAACTCAATTGAATAACAAATGCTCATGAGACTGTGTCATAGAGGTGATAGGAAAATCAAGAAGCAGGAATGACTGTGCAGGAGCTCTAAAAAAGGATGTATTTAGAGTATCTGTCTAGACTAGAGTACCTCGAGAAGAATTGGGGGTACATATAGGCACTCTGGTGCGTAGACTGAGAGCCTTGGTCTACGTAAAATCTCTGAAACTGATCTTCACAAGTTTGGAAGATGGTCTGAAACCCTTTCTGTCTATTGCATCAAGTTTGTTATCCCATATCGGATGTCTCCAATAATCCAAGATGATGAAAAGACCTACAAAATTTCAAAAGAAGTATCAAAACCCTAAAAAAGAAAGATGTAAATGAATGGGTTAGACTGACCTCAATTGCCACAATAGTGGGCTTACTAACTGAGCGTTGCACTACATTTCAGACCCAAATTTAGTTCTAGTGAGTGTGTGCATAATGTGCCCTTGGTGCTCTTATTCCAATCACACTTTTTGAAGTAGTGAGCAATAACTAACTGTAGAAAATGTAATAGTATGTGTGCATTGATGATAAATCTCTAGATTTTCATAAATAAATTCAACAAAAATAAATCAAATTAACTCATGAAATGGAAAGTACAGAAAATACAGACAAAATGAAAGTAGAATGGAGAAATTTCTATTGAATATGAGAGGGAATTTTATACAATTGCTTGCTCCTAAAATCATGGAGTCAAGTCTTATCATTTTATCCCCATATCTCTCCTTTATTCCCTAGTCTTACTCCCAATCCCAAGATATTCTCACACATTCCTATCTCTATGAGTTGTGCATGACAACTAATTGTGCACACTCACATATTATTTAAATATTAAATAATACTAATATTCAAACCATATGTTCACACTATGAACACTAATTTCCTAACATTCACCCCTTAATGTGAACATGGGTGAGTTCTATCTAGTACCTACTCATGTTCTACAATACGATGGTTTTCAAAGAGTACCATCAACTCCAACAGGTTTTCTAGTGGAACCATTAACCACTCTGTATGTGATTTTATAAGAGATTCACAAACTCTCAAATTGGTTTTCTAGTGGACCACCAACTACTTTCATAATAGTGTACACATTTCCCCACCCCATCTTTACATTCAAGAGAAAATATAAGAAATATCACTCACACAGGAGCTCACTTATTACAAGAGAGAATATGAATAAATCATGTCTGTTCTTATTACATCACACAATGAAAATTAAACACACAACAAAAATAAATGCCACAAATTCATTGTGTGGCCCCTTCGACACTGGTGGCAAGAGGTCACTGATTAACCACCTACCTCCGTTGCCTCCTGCCTCCATCATCTATTGCTTTAGTTACTTAGAAAAATTGATCATGAAGATAAAAAATAACCCTCATAAAGTGGACGTTGTGTACAAGTGAAAATGCATCCAATTAAAAAATTGCATAAATGTATTATGCAACACTTTTTTTTGGTTTCAGATCCTTGTTTTAATCTCCACATTTCTCTGAAAATAGAAATTGGGTTTTTGTAAAATGTTAATAGAATTTTTCCATATATTAAATAAACAAACCCAATAAATTTTTTCATATTTCAATATGGGTTTTTTAGATACAATCAATCTATAAAACATTTGTTTCAAAAACAACAAAAAAATTCACTCAACTTACACATAAATTTACACATAGATACATGAAAAATATGAAGCTGATGTAAACTACAATATTGTGCATCTTGTTCTTATATTCCATAGAAAATGAGACATCAATCAAATGTCATATGAGTAAAATTTGTTCTTTTTACTATGATGTATCTTCTAGAAATTTTCTTACAAGATTCTTTCAATGATCTTCTTCTTCTTCTTCTTCTTCTTCTTCTTCTACACTTGTAGAAGGAAACCTGATCTGATACCAGATGATGCTAAATCTCTAGATTTGCATAAATAAATTCAACAAAAATAAATCAAATTAACTCATGAAATGGAAAGTACAAAAATATAGAGAAAATGAAAGTAGAATGGAGCAATTTCTATTGAATATGAGAGGGAATTTTATATAATTGCTTGCTCCTAAAATCATGGAGTCAAGTCTTATCATTTTATCCCCATATCTCTCCTTTATTCCCTAGTCTTACTCCCAATCCCAAGATATTCTCACACATTCCTATCTCTATGAGTTGTGCATGACAACTAATTGTGCACACTCACATATTATTTAAATATTAAATAATACTAATATTCAAACCATATGTTCACACTATGAACACTAATTTCCTAACATGCATGGAATAGAAGTGTGATGCAGATGTCCTAGCATTGTGCCTTAATGATGGATCTATGTGGATGCAAGTGATATCCAATGTAATAAATGGATGTAACTCTAGGTGAGTGATAGTAGTGAATGATGCTAGGTCCCTCATTATGGTCTCATAACTTTATATTTATAGGGTTATCTTGATCTAATTTTGTAATTAACCTTGAAAAGGCCGATTGTAAGAAAGATAAAGACCAAAACTAATAGAAAGATCCCCGAAAGTGGTGAGAAAGTGTAAAAGGGAATAGGGCACCCCAGGTGGGACTAGGGCACCCATGGGTGCCCCAATACTAATCTGGGCACCCTAGTCAAGGCTAAAATAATGCGGGATGATAGAAGCTGATTGGGACATATGGGTGCAAGAGGTCAATAATGATGAAATAAAATAAAAAATATGGCCAAAAGACAAGGGTTAATTAGTATTTTCTTCACTCAAGGACTTTCTAAATAGTAGTATGAGACTGGGATAAATAATGTCTAAAGTGCATGATTTTATGACTACATTGTGCCCCACTTTATGTTGGTGAGCGGAAAGTTTAGTAACATAAAGTAGATAGAGATGTGTACTTTATGTCCATGATGAGTGTAGTATAAACCTCCCGAAGAACTAGAAAAAGCATGGAATGAAAAAAATATGGAGGAGTGTAGAAATTAAAGATGAAAATGCACAAAAAAATATGAAAGTGAACCAAGGGAGGAACACGTGTGTTGATGCTGATGTGTGTAGTGTACCTTCCTGGTTAGCATGGTGTGTGTTATCATGAAGTGTTGTTATTTTTGTTGTTGTTTCTTATCATTTCCCCCATTTGACTGCTTATTTCTCATACGCCCGGACCTATAAGGAGAAAACAATCAAGTAGTCAAATATATATGTATGTATGTGTAAGAATGTAATGTAAAATATGCATGTAAAAACATGTAAATGTAAAGTACACAAATGAAAAAGTGAAATAGAACATATGCACTTGATCCATATTGAGAGAAAGAGTGTAAAAAGATATCTTGTATTGTTAGGGTTTTATGGGCGATCCAACGTTGTAGGAAAAATAAGTGTAGGAATGAAATGCTTTGTGTCCTCCAAGCTCTAACTACTTCCTTGAATTTTGTGTGAAGAGATCTCTATATCGTCCTAGTTTTTTGGGAGATCCGACGCCACTAGAAAAAGTAGTGTAGGGAGGCACACCCACTGTAACCTCCAATCCTGTAATTACTTCTCGAGAATCTTTGAGGAATCCATGTCTTGTAAAATCCACTTTGTGTATGGAGTTCATAGATTGTTTTGAACTCACTTGCTATATGTAAACCCATAATGTTAAGGGTAAAAAATGCACTTTGAACTAAATCAGTGTAAATGTGTTGTGTTAGTATATAAACACCAAATGATGCCCCCTATTAGGGGTACATATGATGTCATTGATAAGAGTATGTGGCCCCAAAAGAGGAAAACCCACATGAAATGTACCCTAGAAAGTTCTTGGTAGAAACTAAGGCACACACAAACAAGAAGGATAGCCAAAGACAAGTGTGAAAAAACATGCATGCATATGGAAAAAAATGTGTAAGCTACACAAACAATGTAAAAGATGTCACACAAAGCAAAAGATCACAGTAAACATGCAAGAAGACAATTAAGCCTCACAAAGCGAGATGAAAACATGGGACATCACTCATGATGTTGCAAGACACACAAGGCCATCATGGCCTTAAAAAAAAAAACAATTGTGCTCACCAAACAAAGGGTAAGGTCCGTATACAATAACAAAAAATAATAAATAAGTATGGAAAAAATATCCTTGCATAACCAATGCTTCGCATGAAGTACCCATTAGCACATTAGAAAGATAGCTAGTATGCAACAAGTGTGTATGATCAAGTAATGTAAATTTATAAGTACAAAATGAAACAATAACACCTGTGAGAGATGAATGTGGATTCCCCCAACGAATAGTGTAGGAAGGGTGGAAGATGAACATCCATGTTATGTGTAAGAGATATGTATCTGCGATCAAAACTAGACAAAGGCATGAATGAGAATATGTGTATGATATAGATAAATGACATATAAGTAAGCTAACTAGAATGTGTAAGGAAAAAACCATGAACAAGAAAAAGTACACAAGAATAAAAGTAACCATAATATGCAGTATGTTGTGGATGGATGAAATGGAATGTAAAATGGAATGATAGGATTTGCGTGCCCCACGAGCGGATGGAAATGTATGCGGTGAAGTTCATTTATTTTACCCCCTCACCACCAAGAATGAACCATAAACAAGAGTGCATCATCGGAAATGGGTGAAGTGTGTGTTGTGTCTAGTGCATTGTGATGAATGTGTATGTGTATTGATGAGATGCGACCTAGAAATTATGTGTGCATGAACCCTATATCCGAAGCATATATAACTACTAGATGAACGTATAAGTGATGAATTAGCCTAAGTGTATATCACTATAAGATGAAAAAAAGGAGTGGTGATGTAACATAAGGTGTATACCACTTACAAAATGATGGAATATGTGACAATTAAGCCTAAAGTGTATGTCACTAGACTAGGATTGTTGAATGATGAAAGGTAAAATAGTAAATGTGTGATGAGTTTAAGGTCCATTTGATTTGTAAACCCTCGTCAAGAGAGTATGGACCGATGAAATAAAATGTGTCATCGTGTAATGAGTGCATTGTGTGAAGATAGTGTAGTATATGTAATGATGAAATATGACCATGTGATGAATAAAAAATGTAAATACGTGATGTGTAGAATGCAATGCAAGATGTGTAGAATATAAGATGCAACATGTGAATACGTGATATGTAGAATGTAAATGCAAGAGGTGTAGAATGTGTAAAATGACATGTATGTAGATGGACTAGTAATGTAGTATGTAAGATGATGTTATGCTAGACTCATATATGATGAAGACTAGTAGAATATGTGTGAAAATGCATGATGTAATATGAATGGTATGTAGATAAACGAATGATGTAGTATGTAGGATAAGTAGTGTTGGACATAAGATGCATAGAAAATGGTGTATGCATAATGATGACTAACATGATGTATGATGTATAAATGCACAAATGTCAAAATGTTGTAGACTAAATGTAGAATGTATGATATATAATGCTTAATGTAGGAATAGGTGCAATATTTAGTGTGTGGGGTTCATGTGTAGTAAGCCCTTAACAGTCAAGTGTGAACAAAGCACAAGAGTGTGTCATCGGGTAATGACGATGCTAGAACATATGTATTATTATGCAAGATGAGATGATGCTATGCAAAAATGTGAAGAGTGTGATGTAAGTATACTAGGATGAAGGGGAAAAATATGTGTTAAGTTATATGCCCCCAAAATGTGTGCGTGATGAAGGAGGCTATCATGTAATGTCATCTAGGAGATCATCACTCTCTAGATCATAGTCAAATGGATAAGTATTGGTGACTTGATAAGTAATAGTGTCGATTGATCATGTAATAAGCCATTAAGGATTAAGTTATACATACCCATAACATATTCCTAATTAGTGAATGGAGGATGTAGACAACTATGTGCATACCAATGAGTATGATTATGTGTATGACTTAGGAAAGAGCTATTATATATGAAGATGTGTCAAAAATGCATAGGGAACAAAATTTCTATATGGTCAAGATATAGAATGCCACCAATATAATCAAGCCATAATTTCCCTAATGTGAGCGAGGAAGAATGAGGAGTGCGTGATAGATAGATCATAAGATGAAATACACACAAATAATAAGAAATAGTAATGCGAATAAAGCCATAATAAATATTAAGAGCTTGTAGTGCAGGATAGAAGTCCTCGAAAGAAAAACATAATCAAGACACACCCTCATGTGTATGGATAATTTCTTCACAAGTAGGATAAAATGGAATATTCTCCTAGTATGAGTCATTCTTGAAAAGTGTGCAAGTGAATGGCAGGCTTATTAATGTAGGCGGTTCATGTGAATGTGTAGATGATAGAGTAACGATAGAATGGAAAGGCCCCTAATAAGGAATCATAAAAACATTAGTAGTAGATGGAATAGAAGAAACTGCATCTATCACACAAATGGTACCATTAAGTGGTGGTAAATGAGGTGGTTCTTTAATAGGTTGAGGCTCATCTGTAGTGTTAGTATGTGAAACATGAAGACCAGTATGAGGAGCATGGTCACAATATTGGAATGGATCACGTCATGAAGAATAATATTCTCAACACCTTTATGTAAGAACTTAACACAATGATGGATAGTAGGGGTAGTGATATACATAACATGAAGCCATGGTTTAATTATCAGAAAATTGTAAGAGACGAGAAGATTAATGACGAAAAAGGGTGTTGAGAGTTTTAGGTCCTACAGTGATGGGTACTGTAATATGACAAAGACATGGGTGAATGGAACAATCATAGGCATGCAATGAAATAGAATATGGACTAATGAAAAAGTGGGAAAACTTAATGCCTTAAGGAGTTTCATAGAGAATACATTAAGTTAATATCCATTTTCGATTAAAGTGCATTTGAAATATACAATATAAACACAATAAATGATGTGCAATGGTGGGTCGTTATCGAAAGTATTATCATAAGAAAGAATAGGAGACTGAAATGCGGTATGATTATAGAATGCATTGTTAAATGTTCGATAAAGGGACTCGGGGTGTAAGTCAAGAGGAATGTAAGTAGTAGCGAGAAGATGTTGGATTCTAACTCTAAGGTTGGGATGAAAAAGAAAATAATCGGTGATATAGATACTCATGATGTTTGAATGTAAATACAATCCTTGTTATCAAAAAATCACAACACCCTCTAATTTGCATAAATGTGTGTGCTTGATCTAATTTTTTTAGGTAACATGGTTACTATCTCACAAAGTGTGAGACTTTCTACTTGAGATAGACCTCTAGAGAAGGATAGTTCCTCTTCCTAATCTAGTGCAAACCAACTCTAATGAAGGAAAATATTGAATACCTCTATTCTATAACTTCTAAGATACCAAGGAGAGAGAAAGAGCATACAAGCAACAAAATCTACACTACAAAGGTGATGCACCAAAATAAGGGTATGAGAACAACTCTCAAATGTGTGAAAATGGAATTGAAATGTAGATTAGACGGGGTGATAACAGCTTCTCACAATCTAACACAACATTCATAATAACATTTCCATGCATACATAATAATAACGAATCCTTGCAAAAGCATAGAGTAGACACAATACACCTACAATAATATTGAAGAGGAAAGAAGAATGCAAATAAACATAGCAAGGGAAAGATACATCCACAAACTTGCATCTATTACTTCATTGATATGCACAGTTCAAACTCTTACAAGGGAAAGTCCTGGATCACCATGCAAGGAGTCCACTACAAAGGCATATAACACATTGGCTTCACAAAACCAAAATGACAGAGTTTTGCTACAAAAATTATTCCCCCTTTATAATGAGACAACACTTCAATTTATAGAATTTGGGAAGAAAGTGAGAGGGGATGCAATTCCAAAATTTAATTTCCAACCAGTTGCAAGTCATGATAAATGAGTGTAGTTGGTGATATTTGACATGCTAAAGAAATCTCAAGGTGTTCCATAACTTACAATAGAGAAATAATTATTTCCCATGGTCATTTAATGCCCCTTCAACCACCTGGAGGTCTCTATTTTAAACTGGGTCTATTTTCCACAAAAATTGCCCCTAAATCTCCATCAATTTATTATTTTTTGATTTATGTGCAAATATATTAGAACCACGATTCCAAAAAGATCATTTTTTCATGATTTCGTTTAGGGATGAAAAATTTATGATCATCTAAGTGACTGTAGTTATTTTGAGGATCACCAAGATTTTTTTGCTTTTACGGGATTGACAATTAAATATTTGGTGGAAAACAAATTTAATATTTATCCCTCCTTTTCTAATGTTTTGCATATCTTTTAAATGATTCATGCATCAAAAAAATAGTTTGTGGGTCTCATCTTGATGTGACCACTTTAAAATGAGAGGGAGGTAGATGCGTGTATTTGGCAATTCAAATAACTAGCTAGCTCACCACTCCATCAAGATGGCTCTCCCTCATGTTACTTCACGAGATCCTTTCACCCATGTGGCTCATTTCTTTACCTAGAGATTCCTCCCAAATTTCCATGTAAACCTCTCGTATTCCTTCATCTTGGCACCCAATATGCCTCGAATCCCAAGCCATCCACCGTCAACCCCATTTACCTCATCGAGATCGACACCCTGGTATTTTACATACCAAGTCCAATGCTTTATGGGCATGAGTTATCTATGACGCACTCCCTTTTTGATGTCCCCGCCCTCCATGCCAATTCGACCCGATTCACCCACATATCTCGGGCATCCTTGATCCCTCCACACCCGCACGAGTCCACCCGCACCGCCGTTGCTGACCGGGCCATGACGGATGTTGACCTCCACTCGACCTACATAACTCTGTGTGGGTGTTTCGGTTAACTCATGCCCGAGTGTCTCATGGAACACTTGGGTCGCTTATACCTACCTTACCCGAAAAGCCTCTAAACTCCTTATTTGTGTGGATTTTGGGTCCGAGCCACACACATGTCCCTCAACGAGCTGGACCATTTCCTTTTGATTTGGTTGTGATGAATACCTCTTGAAATTTCTAATTATTTTAAGTATTTCCCCCTTTTATAATGTTATGCCTTAAGCCCTGAGCTAGTTCAAGTTCAACTAAGCTTGCTGGTGAATTCTTCAACATGGCTCGTCAATCATGATCTTGGTGACGTCGAGATGAATGTTATTGCACAAAAATGATCCCACTGCTTTGTATATTGTGATTAAATTGCCATCCCACATGATGACCTATCCCCTATGCCTTCAACGTACCTGCCATTAAACTTATAACTTCTAAACCAGAGTTGTAGACTTGATACATGTTTGAATATCTCTGCCCGCGATGTGAAATTGGTCTTCCTCTTGTGAAGGATTTCGAACCACTCAAGAAATAGTTTGATGGGACTTTAATCATCATGCATCATTGTGAATATCAATTTACCATTCTTTACATTGTTTATGTTTTGCTTGATGAAAACATAACTTGTTCATGCAGCCCAAATTTATGAATTTGAGTGCATCATCATGCCCCACCATCTTAGTTCCTTGGAGTAGCTCGACATTCGCATGTGAGGTCTTGCTGCAGCTCAACTCATACTAGCTCAGGTTGAAACTTTATCTAGATCGAGAGCTCAATGCTTCACATTAGCCAATCAACTCGACATTAGCTCAAATAGCCCAATTTTGGACTCGGTTAACTTGATGAGTTGTCCCTAGAGTTGAGACCTCTCCATCAAAATATTCACCCTCTTTAAATTTTTATGAAACTCTTGGATTTTATAGGTGCATTAGAACTTTGTGGAGATGTCGGGTTATTGCTCGGAAAAACTACCGATTTGTCATTTCTCCTACAAGTGAATCCCTATGATTGTCATAATGTCACTGCTCATTGTCCGATTTCATAAGGGAATTGAAATGGGATAACAATTTTGGTGACTCATAAGGTGATTTTGCTACTAAATAGAGCATGAACAGCTTCTTATAGTAATCCATTGGGCACGAAGTTTGCATGATTGCTATGAACTGGTCTAGTACTTGAAAATTTTACCCTCGAATGTTGCTATTTAGATATGGATCGGCTTCTTGCTACTTGCATCTTCCCAATTTTTATAAGAGAATCTTGAAATTTATTTTTTTGAGAGTAGAATTTTTTTTTAAAACTTGAATGTTAGCCATTCCTGCAACTGTGATGTATGAGGCTGAATGATGAAAACTGATAAACACCTATAACTGCTGCCTCGAGATTGATTTTCGCTAACTGTGAACAACCAAGACTGATTTTTTTTGACATCATGGAACTCTATTAAGGCTTGATTCTCTTTCTTCTTTTGAAATTTCCATTCCTAACATGATTCTTGGAGCTCTCCTCAAGGATGCAAATACTTAGGGCTGACATCCGCCGTAACATTAAGGCTACCCCAATACCGATTTTATGATTCGGTGGAGGTGATCTAGAGAATTTTCACTACATGGATCTTCCCTAAACTTCCTTAAATATCAACCATTCTAAAGAGCTTCTTGAGACCTTATCGACGGTATGCTGAAATTAAAAATGGAGTCCGTATGCATATTTGATCACCGGTCAAAGCTAAGGTCTTCAACGGTCAACCCTAGTAAATAGTCTAGTCTAGACGTGACACGTGGAAAAAGTGTCAAGTGATGAGAAGGTAAAATGAAGGTTGTTCGGTATGGTTTCGATCCTCCGGTCTTCGACTCATGTTATGGCGAAAAGAACAAGATGCTCAAATTTTGAAATGGAGGGGAGCCCGACCACCATGAGAGCTATATTCTTTTTTGCCGATGCGGTGGGCTCTCAAACCACCACAAGGATGTTGATTTTGCATTCTGAGCTCTATATTGTGTTTTGGGTTTGATTTTTGCATTGCAGGTTTATAATCAGCTTGACGTGCTATTTTTCTAGCTCGGTGGGGTGATCAAATCCCCACAAAGTTGATCACATTTTACCACATTACTCATTTGGATTGGTTTTATTTCCATATTTCTTGGGATTGGATTTTATTTCCACATGGTTTAGGCCTATATTACCTAACAATTCAACTCGGTGATTTGACCATATGAATCGGTCTACCTAATCACCATTGCCACATTATTTGGGTATTTTAAGTACCATATCTTAGTGGGTCAACATTGTATTGGCCATTAAAATAACCGATTGTCCCAACAATCTAGCTGAATGATTTGGGCAAACTACATGGCATTTTTAACGTCGGTAAAAACAATGCACATGACTCGACCATTAAACAAGAAAACAACAAACAACCAGCTTGGCTAAGGTTTGTGGAGCCAAACAAAAGGCTCAAATGTGGCTTATGCCATGGGATAAGATATTTTCCCATGCCAATTTAAACCCCTAACCACCTCTCCATCACCAAGAATGTGGGATTTCCCACTTGGAAAGCAAAACCAACCCCACTAAAATGCATGCCACCGAGTTTTGAATGTGGAACCTCTCACACCCAAATTGTACCCATGTAACCAAATCGCCACCTAGCTCAGTCAAGTTAGAAAAGAGCTCGGTCCTATTTAAAGAGGACCGTGCAGAAACTCATGGAGGAGAAAATAATAGGGTAGCATGTTTCAAGATCAAAATTGAGGCACTTCTTGTCCGAATTAGGACTTGGTGTAAAAACCAATTTTTGAGAATTTCATCTAGTTTCCAAATATGTAAACCTTTTTCATGTAGGTATTGTACATTTAATTTTTTTGGTGTTTTTCGGATGCATTTGCACAAGAAACCAATAGGAGAAGCACTGTAGGAGCCACAAATCATTCTTGGGAAAATTTCTGCTATTTTTTAGAGTTCCTTGGGATATTGATCAACTCATTTATAGGTATAAATATTTGTTAGTCAATATTGAAGGGTTTATTGTACTTCATTGGATGTTGAATAGATCAATTCTCATTTTGAGAATCCAGAGATATAGCCTTCGGGTGAACTTTGTTATCAATTTGGTTTTTGTGTGAATTTATATCAGTGTTTAGAAGATTTTGATCAGATAAAAGAATTCAAATTAGTTTATTTGATTAATTATTAAATCAAGCAAGAAAATGGATTAATTGGATTGAAGTTATTTTAGTATCCATAACCCACAATCAGTTAGTGAATGCACTTTCAAATTTGGAATCAAGAATTCAATTTGAGTGCATTATAAATTCAACTTGTGAATTATTTAAAATGGTTTTGTATTAGAATCAGTAAATTCAAATAAGTTGGAAAAATCAGATTAATTGATCATTTTGGAAGATTCTAAAAATTGGGCTTCAAGACAACCAACATTGGATAAACGAAACTCATGATTAATGTTGAGTCTAATAAGTTTGTTCATCTGAAATTTTTCTAATTATTTTAGAAAAATTAAGTACTATTTTCAGATCAGGAGGGCTAGAGAAAATCATTTGTTGATCTAAAGAAGTAAAAGATTGAAGATTTCATATGTACCTCTTAATTTGATTTTAGTTACTCTACATTTGAGTTCTCTTAAAGATAACAACTATTGCTTGTAACTTTGAGTTTCTTTTCTGCAATTTCCCTTTGTGGAAGCGTGATGAACTGTATACAAGGCATACACTAGAAGTAATAGAACATGTGCACAAGGAACTTAGGGAAATTAAAACCTATTCTAACAATAAAAACAATGTGCACAAGCACTTGGAGGAATTGAAAATCCTAGACTAATATGTACAAGGGTGAGAAATCTTCCTTCTAGTAGAAATGTTTGAGGTAGATTCCATTGATTGGAATATGTCATTTATCACTATCTAACTTATCCAAATCGGAAGGCATTTCTACTCTTGCATTCAATAATCATATATGGAACACTCCATATGGAATATAACTTGTAATGTTTTCCTAGTGTTTCCCGATCTCGCATCGTACTTCAAGATACTAAATATCCCTCTTGGAATGTCCTGGATTTATCTTTTTCAAATCTTCTCTTGATCGCTGATTGATCTTTCTCTATGGTTTGCATTACATGCTTTCGGTTTCTTCCAATTCCATCAGTTATGCATACCTAATTTCCATGGGTTCAAACTCAGCTATTTCCAACGGTTTCATGAGTTCCAATGCTAGAAACTCAAGTGATATATGCAACAAGTTATTTCCTTTCCATATACTAGTTTGTATGGAGAGCTTCCCGTAGATGTCTTGAGTCCGATTCTATTAACCCATAAGGCTGATTTGAGTTTTATGTGCCAGGTTCTATGATTATCATCAAGAGTTCTTCTTATGATTCTTAGCAAGTTCTTATTGGTAGATTCCTCTTGTTTGTTACCACCCGGGGTAATAATTAAAGGAAGTGCTTTGAGATATATACCATTGTTTACAGCCCATTCAGTGATTCTTGTGCCAAGGAAATCCAATGCATTATATGATATGATAGTGGTGGGAACTCCAAACCTTGTTACTATCCCCTCGTAGAAGTTCAAGATGCCCAATTCATTTTATTCCTTGATTTCCACCTCTTAGGTCCACTTGGTGAAATAATATGTTGTTGTTGGAATCCATTTGTGGCCTTGGATCGAGTTTGGATTGATAACTCTAATGAAGTATAATCCCTATTGCATGAATGGTTGATCAATGAAAATGGGACGAAGGGGTGGCGCTGCTAACATTTCCTTCCCTGTGACGAATGTACACCTTTTGCACCTTTTAGTCCATGAGTAATAATCACTTAACACCGTAGGCCAATAGTAACCAGCCTTCATGATTTGAAAGATATTACTCATGGAGAAAAGTGGCCTCCCACTTCTCCATAATGGAATTCATGAAATACTTTCTCGGTATGATTTTTTTGGGACACACCTTAGGATAACTCCATTTAAATCCTTCTTAAACAAGATGTCATCAATAAGAACATACATAATGGAATGTAACTTAAAGTATATTCTCTTTTCTTTGCTCCACTCTAGAGGAAACAAACCTATTTGGAGATAATGTACCATTTCTTGATTCCAACATGGTATGTTTACATCATCACTTGGTTGTTCTTGATAATTTTGTAGCACCAAAACAACTTCTCCTTCACTATTCGATTCAGCATTTTGTTTGGAAGATAACTGCTCACACATGCCTTTACCATGAACCAAATTAGCTACTTTGATCTCAATATCATACTCCATCAAACGAGTGATCCAACCTACTCTTTTCTCATTCAAATATTTGTTCAAAAGAAAGTCTTTGACCCCAACATGAGATACCAAAATTGAAACTTGTTGTTTGAGATCAAGTGTCTGAACTTCTTCAAGATTCTAATGATAACTAGAACATGATTTTCAATGAAATAATACCTTAATAATTTTCCAAGATTTGACTAAAGAATGCTATGGGATGCTCTGAACCCTGTTTATTTGGCTGTACTAAGATAGTTGAGACTGTATTTGACACACCGAAAGTGTAAAGAATGAAATATTTGGAGAAGTCTAGGTTGATAAGAGTTGTAGCCTAAGATATAACATGTTTGATGACCTAAATACTATTTTTGCCTTCTACTGTCCATTTGAATGCAAGGATATTATTCAACATCATTGTCAATGGATTCACCAAGGTGGAAAAATCAGGCACAAATATGCAGAAAATTTTTATTCTCCCCAAGAAACTTTGGAGAGCTTTCTTGTGACTTGACAATGGAAAAGTTTGGATAGCTTTAACTCTTTCACGATAAATTGTCAGTCCTTCCTTTAAAACAATATGGCCCAATAATTTTCCTTCATGTGCTAAGAATATAGTCTTTTCAGATTCATAGACACTCTGAATCTTCTACACCTTTGAAACACTTGTTTGAGGTTAAAGAGATGGTCTGCCACATTCTTTGAGAAGACAAAGATATCATCAAGATATATAAGCACTATCTTGTTGATTAGTCCTTTGAATGTTATATCCATTGCTCGCTGAAACATTACTTTGGTATTTTACAGTCCAAATGAAATCTTTCTATAAGCTTATGTGCCCCATTTTGTAGTGTAGGCTTGTCTTGAACTGATTTTCTTCCTTCACCATTATTTTATTATAGCCATAGTATTCATCTAACAATGAAAATATCTCCAAACTAGCTACTACTTGTAGGATTTTATCCATTGAAGGGAGTGGATAATGATATTTGAGTGAATCTCTATTCAAATCACGGAATTCCACACACAATCTGATCTCTCCATTTCTCTTTCTTATTGGCACCAAGTTTGCAACCCAACTTGAATGTTTGATAGGAAGATGACTCTAGCTTCAATCAACTTGTTTAGTTCCTTTTTCATGAGAGGTTCAATGTGAGCATTCACCGGCCTTTACTTTTGTCTGATAGGCTTGGATTGTAGATCTAGATCAATATTATGTTGATATAAATTTGGATTGAAACCTCTCAAATCTTTATAATTCTAGGAAAAAACATCGAAACTCTTGAAAAAGTTGAATAAATTCAGATTTCTCTTGTTGAGTACTTAGTTTTCCAATTTGAAATACTTTACCTTCGCCTATTGAAATATCATGAAAACATACTAGTTTGCACAACAAAAACCGAATATATTATTCACATTATAATTATATTTTCTATATATCTCAAGCACAACATGTTTGGCTAATATATAGCCAATATAAGAGAAGAACTACTTCCTAGAAAATAAGAAGTCAACAAACAACTTACCCATTTATAATTTTACGGGTACAACAAAACTCTATAATAATATATTGTTGAAATAATATATTATAACAATATGAGTTGGAATAACAACTCAATTACATCACATAATTATAATCTAACTTTAATAATAATGTGAGCACTAATAATATGAAATCTTAACATTCCCCCCCTTAGTGTGAACATGGGGAAAACTTGCCTTTGTGCTTGCACCTGCTCATGATCTGGTGATTTTCACAGGATGATCAAAAACCTCAAGGATGGTTTTGCAAACAGTTGACCACAAACCGAGAATGGTGGTTTTGCAATTGGTTTACCACAAAGCACCAAGTGATGGTTTTGCGAATGGATTACCAACAACCAAGAATGGTGGTTTTGTTATTGGTTTACCAAAACAACAAATGAAGATTTTCAAGTGGTTTACCTACAAACACATCACAATATGCTAAGTAATCGTTCTTAGCCCTCATCACATCTCACCGCAGAGAATAACATAGAAATTCTTCAAATCTCGCGCTCATACATACATAGAAAAAAATGACATAATGGAAATGGAACATCTGATCATGTTCCCCCCCTCAATGTGAAATTTCCACTTATTGAAAACAAGATCACTACAAACTCAAGAAAACACACAAATGAAAACAAATACCACCAAATCATCTCGTGTGGCCCCGTCGTTGGCGATCGACAAGAGGTCGCTGAGTGACCTCCAACCTCCGATGCCTCTGCCCTCTAGTGAATGATGTTGCTTACTCAACAAATATGATCATGTCACTCAACTGTTTCCACATTGTGTTTATTTTCTTCCCTCCCGCAATGTGAAACACTTTATTTTATGGATGTAGGGTAACACTGAAAATGCGTCCATAAGGTAATTTTTTATTTTTTTAATTTTTTTTATGGAATTTTTACAATGAGTCAATCTTTTGAATCTGAATCTTGACAATATTAGACAACACAATTTTTAAATGACAAAAATATACTTTAACACTTGACTTACAAATAACTTTTTAACACACAAATAATGACTCTTTTATGGTGACGACACTTGCACAATGGATGTTTTTTTATTTTGACTCATTTTAACAAAAGACATCAAAAATAGAATACTAAAAACAATAACTAACTCCTATAACTTTTAATTGCTAATTATCTATCTAATATGTATACTTTTATATGCACATGTGACTACATACACCAAATTTGTAACAATTTACAAATTTATCAACTTTACATTCACATAACAAGACTCGACTATTTAAATGATTAATAAATACTATAAAAAGACACAAAACATTTAATATATGATGATGGAAACAACTATACTGGACTATCTTGCAGAGATCGTCAACAATTTTTTGTTGTGAGATAGATAAATAAGTTGGTACGAACATGATCATTAGGTGGTAAATGACTTTTGATTCAATAGCACAGAGCTAGATGTAGAGGATTGGGATCCTGTTGGTGTCAAGTATGATAATGCCAATATTCCCATACTACTTTCTCGAATTAAATCACAATACCCATTATCTAATGCCTCAAAGAAATTGTTTGCTTAGCCTTAACAATGTGCAACATATGTATGAAAAATGGAAGTGAAGTAGATGACGTGGGAAAAAATTACAACTCAGAAGGTATAATTACAAACATATCTCATATCCACGCTTATAGAGGAAAGAAAATAGATCTACCACATACTTTGAAGCTTACTTAGTGAAATGGCGATAAACATATGAAGATGTTGCAATAAATTAAATTATATTTGATGCAGACCAAAAATATACTGGAGGGGTCTTCAAAACAAAATCCACGATGATGGCCACACACAATTATTCACTCGGGTTTTCTTTGTTGGCTTCTGTATTTCTTCGGCATATTTCCCATCAAATTTTCCTCGTATTCATAACTTCACACATGCATACGGAGAAGACAAGGGTGATCAGGTCGATGCTAATAGGATCTGACTGGACCTGTAAATAAATTTGAATGTTGATATAATAAACACAAGCTAGACAATCACCCAGAAATCGATCTCAAAGTGCAAAGCAGATTTTACAATCCAAGTCGAATAGAACTTTTCCATGTATGGGTATTGACAAAAATTGGTCTATACTGAGTGAGAGCGAGACCAACAAATTGTGCATCTCCTCCTTTGCAATAGCTACTCAAAATTCCATTATGCAAAGGATCAAACTCGCTCTAATACCAAATCATGAAAACATACTAGTTTGCACAACGAAAACTAAATATATTATTCACATTATAATTATATTTTCTATATATCTACACAACATGTTTGGCTAATATAAATCCAATAGAATAGAAGAATACTTCCTAGAAAATAAGAAGTCAACAAACAACTTACCTTTTATAATTTTACGGTACAAAAAAATCTATAATAATATATTGTTGAAACAATATATTATAACAATATGAGTTGTAATACCAACTCAATTACATCACATAATTATAATCTAACTTTAATAATAATGTGAGCTCTAATAATATGAAATCCTAACAAAATAAGCCATGAGTCTTCACCTTTGAATTGAATGTTTGATTTTTATTTTTGGAATTGATCATTTGGATTGAATTTGACTCTAAAGTTACAAGGCCCTTTGGTAAATTTTTAGTTCTCACTGCACCATACTGCTACTCTAGTTTGTCTTGGTTTCTAGTGGATAAATCCACTTCTTCTTGCAAAATTTTTATGATTTGCTAATCTTTTTCAAAGACTTTGCAACTTGTATTATTGTCTGGGACAGATGATCTTACCACAACCTTGATATGAGGCTGAGTTTTCTCACTCTTGATACTTTCCACAATGTCAAACATTGCCCCAATTGTTGTAAGCCTATATGTTGCCTTGTTCTTCTTTCTCGGGATGGATTTGATGCTAAAATATTTTAAATCTTCAATAAGATTCCATACCCGATTCTTTTAGTTCTTTAGAAGATCATTTTTAGTAGCATTTTGTCCTTTAACTTGGTTCACAATCAGCTCACTTTCAACAAATACTTGCAAGTTCTTAATGTTTCTATTTATTTCCTGATGTAATATGTGAATCAATGCTTCATACTCAACTGTGTTGTTTGAGAAAGAAAACTAAAAATTGAAAGTTGAGTAGTATTTTGTACCTTGAGATGAAACAAAAATTGATCCTCCTCTAGCACCTTGCCTACTCCTTGAGCCATCAAAGAATAACTTCCATACCTCATTATCATCTTTGTGATCTGGCTTGGTGATGCTAGGGAGAGGTGGATTTTCTTCGTGCAAGTAATAAATATCTAGCTCAACTGCTTCCATCTCCTCAGAAGGATCAAAGGCATGCCTATTGTTATCCCATTCATCAAGATTCAAATCTAGAATGTTTCCAACCTTAGTATATGCTTCAAAATCCATGGGAAATATTCTTGATCAAAATTTGAACGATTTACATCGATTGGAATTGGTGTATGAGGCTCAATGTGGAAATTCACTATAGGTTCAGATATGATTGCAGCCTTGGCTCCATAACTCATTCTAACTAACATGTGTGACCAATTAGAAGACACGTTGCCCCCAATTTTTGCTATGAAGTCTCTTGATAAACATAATGTAAAGAGTGGTGATAAGTCAATCACTGAGACATCTTGCAAGATCGAGACATTGGGACATGTATGCAATGTGAGGATAAACCCTTTGATTATTCCAAATGTTGTTACCAATGTCCTGTCAAGTTGCACTACTCCTTTAGAAATGACTTCATAATGAAGGCCCAGATGATCAACTATTTGTTTTGGCATGAATGAACTAATTGCTCCCGAATCAATCATGTAATTGTGCACAATATTGTTTCCAATGATTAGAGATATGTAAAATGGAGGAGGTTTCATATTTTTACCTTATTAAACACCTTGATTACATTCTTGCTGATTTGTATTTGTGAGTACCTTCTCTTGATATTTTGATGATTGATTTCATGAGAACCATTTTGCCATGGAAACTTGTAATAGTTCTCTTTGGCCTGGGATAGCTAATGACTACTACATTGAGATGTTTACATTTTTTTAAAAAAATTTCAATGATATTCAATGGAGAAGAAATATCTTTCTGCCATCCTTAGTTTTGCACAAACTTCTCTTGCACATGAGCTGCTACAACTAGTATATGAGATGGTCTGGAAGGTGGTTTGGACTAGTTTTGTATGTTTGGAGCTGCACTTTGATTTCCAATGCCTTGTGGAGTTTTATAGGGATGAGAAGCAATTAGATTAGATGATTGTCCTTCTCCAATATTCCTCTTTTCAGACCATGTATTAGCTACAACACTCTGAGTTGGAACTTGATTTATACCACAAAAATCCTCAACTTGTTAGTTCATAAGTATGGTCTCACTTGGAGGTGCTTCTTGGGTAGCTTCATGTTATTGATTTTCTTCTTGGTTTGTCTCTGTTTCCATGCCATTCGTTGTCACCATCAATGCTTGATTTAGAGCACCGTTGAAGCATGTTGACTGATTATGGGGTTGATTGCATGGGAAACACCAGTCATACTCTTGAGCCATGTTATTTTTCACTTGGTACCATGGCTCTAGATGTGGATACAACATTAGGATTATAGGGCTGAAATGATCTATTAACAAGAGGTTTTACTTGGTTCTGATTTGTAGCTTGAGCAGTGGCCTATTAGGCTGATACAAAGGTCTATTGGGTTGGGCTTGAGGCTGGTATGATCTAAAATTTTGAGCTTTCTCCTCTTAATTGTCACCAACTCATTGCCTAAGTTTTTCAATTGTTTCATGACTTCTTGGAGCTCATTTGAGGTACTAGAAGAAGAGGTAGAAGCTTCAACAGAACTCGATTTTTTGGGGTAGGAATGAGAGCTAATGTAGGTGCTTGGCTAGTGCTTGGAATTCCTAATTCTAGATAAAGAGGCATGGGTGGCCTAGGTGTAAGTTTACTATCTTGAATCAGATAATTTTCAGCTCTAATAGTAATGTTATAAGTTACGGGTAAAGTTTTACCTCCCATAGATTGTATCATCATTGTAATATCATAATTTAGAGATTTTAGGAAGTATAGAAAGGAACCTTCAGCTATTGGTCTCACAACAAGTGGAATCCTATCCCATGTCCTTTGAAATATGAAGTTGAAATCAACCATCTGCTCATTTGGTGCTCTCTTGATTGTGGTTAATTTCTCCATGAGAGATAAATTATCCACCTTTTCCCCAAATTGGCCATAAAGAGCTACACACAATTGATCCCAATTTTGAATTGATCTTTCCCCTAGGCCTCTGAACCATTGTAGAGCCTTGTCTTTGAAAGAAGAAGCCAATAATTTGATTGCCACATCCATTTCATTAACCTCATGTATAACACAAAAATTTGCAATGTCTTGAATGTGATCAATCAAAGTTGTATGGTTCTCCCCAATGAAATATGAGATGTTCTTCAATGTTGCAACTAGAATTAGATTTTGTGCATTGAGATTAAGTGGATTGTTGCTGTGAAATTCACAAAAATATTTTGTGGTGGTGGTGGTTGATGAGCCATTCTAATTGGTCTGAGGACTCTGGTTAATTAAATGAAAGCCCTACCAGGTGGAGGTGTAGATAGTGTTCTATTTGGTGGAGATGGAGATCGTTGATCTCTTATTACCCTTATTCCTCTACCTTGACATAGTTATAAGTATTCAAAAAAACCTTCTTCTCTTTCTCTAGACCTTGTTTGAATTCTTCTCATAAATTTTACAAGCTTGGGCTACTAAAACCAATGGATTATGCCCTTTTGGAGTCACCAAATGTGCTATTTCAAATCCTCTTACAAGCTAGAATTTAAAAACAAGAGCACATCAAACTTGTTGTAATGAGAAAATGAAGACTTATTCATGTCCCACTGGGTGTTCTAGAACTGTTATCACCAAATCACAACACCCTCCAATTTGTACTAGTGTGTATGCTAGAGCTCATAGTGTGACTAGGTAACATGGTTACTATCTCTCAAAGTGTGGGACTTTCTACTTGAGATAGACCTCTAGAGAAGGCTATTTCCTCTTCCTAATCTAGTGCAAACCAACTCTAATGAAGGAAAATATTGAATACCTCTATCCTATAACTTCCAAGATACCATGGAGAGAGAAAGAGCATACAAGTAACAAAAATCTACACTACAAAGGTGATGCACCAAAATAAGGGTATGAGAACAACTCTCCAATGTGTGAAAATGGAAGTAAAATGTAGATTAGAAAGGGTGATAACAGTTCTCCACAATCTAACACAAAATTCATAACAACATTTCCATGCATACATAATGATAAAGAATCCTTGCAAAAGCATAGAGTAGAAACAATACACCTACAATAATATTGAAGAGGCAAGAAGAATGCAAATAAACATAACAAGAGAAGATACATCGACAAAATTGCATCTATTGCTTCAATGTTATGCATAGTTCAAACTCTTATAAGGGAAATTCCTGGATCACCATGTAAGGAGTTCACTACAAAGGCATATAACACATTGGCTTCACAAACCAAAATGACAGATTTTTTCTACTAAAAATTATCCCCCTTTACAATGAGACATCACTTCAATTTATAGAATTTGGGAAGAGAGAGAGAGAGGGATGTAATTCCCTAAATTCACTTTCCAAAAATTTTAATTCATGATAAATGAGTGTATTTGGTGATATTTGACTTTCAAAAGAAATCTCAAGGTGTCCCATAACCTATAATAGCAATGAAAGAATGATTTACCATGCTCATTTAATGCCCCTTCAACCACCTAGAGGTCTCTGTTTAAAACTTGGTATGTTTTCCATGAAATTTTCTATTGAATCTCCATCAATTTCTTGATTTTTTGATTTATATGCAAATTTATTGAAACCACTACTCCAGCGATACCAATTTTGTGTGATTTTGTTAAGGTATGTAAAAGTTATGATCATCTGAGTGACTATAGCTATCTTGAGGATCAAGAGGCTTGCTTGGCTTTTATAGGACTAGAAATTAAATTTTTTGTGGAAAGCACATTTAATATTTCTTTCCCCTTTTCTAAGGTTTTTCATATCTTTTAAATGATTGAGACATTAAAAAAATAGTTTGTGGGTCTCATCTTGATGACACTAGTTTAAAATTAGAGGGAGGTAAATGTTTGTATTTGGTAATTCATATAATCAGCCACTCGGCCAGCTCGGTCAAGTTGGCTCTCCCTCTCGTTACCTCATGAGTTCCTTTCACCCATGTGGCTCATTTATTTACCCAAATATTCCTCCCACTTTGCATTTCGACCCCTCATATTCCTCCACGTCGGCACCTAATACGCCTCGAATCTCGAGCCATCCAATGTTGACCCAATTTACCTCCTCAATCTTGAAACCCTCATATTTTACATGTTGAGACAAATGCTTTGGAGGATTGAGTTCTCTACGGAAAAATCCCTTTCTTCGTGTCCCATGCCCTCCTTGCCAACTTGACCTAATTCTCCTACATAGCTCAGACATCCTTAATCCTTTTGCACCTATATGAGTCCACCCGCACCACCGTTGATCGGGACGTGAGGTCTGAATTGACCTCTTCTTGACACACATAAATCTACGTGGGTGTTTCAACTAACTTGGGCCCGAGTGTCCCATGGGATACTTGGGCTGCTTATACCCGCCTTACCCGCAAAGCCATTAAACTCCTTATGTGCGGTGATTTCAGGTCCAAGCTACATGCATGTCCCTTGGTGAGTTGGACCATTTCCTTTTGCTTCGGCCATGATGAATACCTTGTGAACTTACCTATTATTTTAAGTATTTCCCCCTTTTCTAATGTTATTCCTTATTCCCTAAGTTTGGTTCAAGTTCAACTAATCTTTTGGTGAATTCTTCAACATGGTTTTTAGCCATGATCTTGGTACCGCCAAGTTGAATGTTATTACACATAAATGATCCCACTACTTTTCATATTGTTATTAACTTGTCATACCACACGATGACCTATCCTCTACGCCTTCATTATGACCGCTTATTAAAATTACAACATCTAAATCGACGTTGTAGGCTCAAACAGAGTATAAATCACCCTTTCATTTTGAATATATCATCCCATGATGTGAACTTAGTCTTGATTTACTAAAGGAGTTTGAAGTATCTCGTAAGTAGTTTTATGGGCCTTTAATCACCATACATCATTGTGAATACAAATTTACTATTCTTTGCAATGTTTATGTTTTGCTTGATGAAAACATAACTTGTTCATATGAGCTTGAATTTCTAAATTTGAGAAAATCATCATGCCCCACCCAACTCATTTCCTTGGATTAGCTCAAAATTCACATGCAAGGGCTTGGTGCAAATCAAATCATACTAGAGCTTGGTTGAAACTTTAGCTCGATCAAGAGCTCAATGCCTTGCATTAGTCGATAAAATTGGCATTAGATCAAACAACTCGATTATGGACTTGGTTAGCTTTATGAGTTGTCCCCATACAAATATTCACCCTCTTCAAACATTTTATTAAAATCTTGGATATTATAGGTGCATTAGAGCTGTATGGAGATTCCAAGTGATTTCTTAGAAAAGCTACCAGATTTGTCATTTCTCCCGCAAGTGAATCCATATGAATTTCATAATGCCATCTTGCTCATTGTAGGATTTCAAAAGGGAAGTTAAATGTGATAACAAGCCCTAGAAGGTGTAATGAATAAGGATCAAGTTCATGAAAATTATTAACTAAAATTGAATAAATATGGGTATGGGGATAGTTAATCTAAGATATGAACAACCGTAAATATGATAGATAAATGTTGTAAAGAAAATATATAAAGTGACCAAACAAATATGCAAAATAAAATGCTTACCCTAATGTGCAAGAGATAAGAGGAAAGAACTCAACTAAATAAAATATGATCACTGGACTATGTCGCAGAGGTGAATGGAAAATTAGGAAGCAAGAATGACTATGAAGGATCTCCAAAAAGGATGGATCTCGGACAATCTGTCTAGATTGGAGTGCTTGTAGAGGGACCGAGACACCTGCGGCCACTCAGTATATAAATTGGGCTCCCGGTCTATGTAAAATATTTGACACTCGATCTTCATAGGATTGTAAGATGGTTCAAAACCATCACTATTTGTTGCATCAAGTTTGTTTTCCCATACCGGATATCGCCAATAATCCAAGATGATGAAAATACCCGCAAAAGACTAAAATAAGTATCAAAACTATAAAAAATAAAGATGAAAATGAATGGGTTAGACTGACCTCATCTACCACAACAAAGGGGCTTACTAATCGAGCGTTTCACTAAATTTGGACCCAAATGTAGTTCCGGAGTGTGTGCATAATGTGCCATAGGTTCTCTTGTGCCGAGTCACACTTTGTGAATTAGCGAGCAATAACTAAATGTAGAAAATGTAATAGTATGTGTGCCTATATTAGAATAGAATCCCTCCCTCTATGAAGTGTGATGAAGATGTCCTAGTCTTGTTCCTCGATGATGGAGCTATGTGGATGCAAGTGATCTCTAATGTAATAAATAGATGCAAATCTAGGTTAGTGATAGTAGTGAATGATGCTAGGTCCCTCATTATGGTCCCATAACTTTATATTTATAGGGTTCTCTTGATCTAATTTTGTAATGAACCCCGAAAAGGCCAACCACAAGAAAGATAAAGACCTGAAACAACTATAAAGAACCCAAAAAGTGGTAGGAAAGTGCAAAAGGGACTGGGCACCCTTGGTGGGACTAGGGCTCCCACGAGCACCCCAATACTAATCTGGGTGCCCCATTTAAGGATAAAACAATGTGGGATGATAGAATCTGATTAGGCATATGAATGAAAGAGGTCGGTAATGACGAAATAAATAAAACAAGATGGCCAAAATACGAGGGTTGATTTGTAATTTCTTCACTCAAGAACCTTCTAAATAGTAGTATGAGACCGTGATAAATAATGTCTCAAGTGAATTATTTTATGACTACATATTCCAACACAATCTTCTCGTATTTTAAAGATTTAGGATAAATAAAACATTAACATAAGACGTAATATCCAAATATCTCTTCAGTTCCACTTTCTATGAGCACATTCTCTAAACCACTCAACATTATGCCTATATCCAAAGAACCTACCAAAAAGAGAAATTTCCATTCTAAACTTTTCTTTCTCTCCCAACCAATCAAGAATAGAGAGGTTTAACATACTAAGATTTAGGATTAAGGTCCTTCAACTGAAAAACCCCAGAGTTCACCTTCTAATGAACCACTTTTCTGCTAAAGATGTTGTCATTTTATGACAAGACCTTCTACCATGTAGATCTGATGCCCCCTAGTTTACAGACCGCCATCTTGAGGATATATTGTTATAAAGACCATATCAGAATAATTGTAGAGAATAGACAAAATAATTACGAATAATATTCTTTACACTATAATAATTCTCTGTATCATTTTTGCTAATACAATGGGTAATATATAGCCATAGAGGTAGGCACAACAACATCCTAGAAAATAGGAATGAATACCCTGGAATCGTTATGGGTGACAACAATATATATTATATTGTTATAACTATATAACAATATAATATTCAACAACTAATTACTAAAATTCACTATAATAATTACCAATGTAATTATTATTCACACATATACAAATGTAGAGCACTAATATATTATATTTCCTAACATTCCCCCTTAGTGCAAACATGGGGAAAAACTACCTTTGTACTTGCACCTGCTCATGATCTGGTGATTTTCATAGGATAATCGCAAACCTCAAGGATGGTTTTACAAAAGGTTGACCAAAAACCGAGAATGGTGGTTTTGCAATTGGTTTACCACAAACCACAAAGTGATGGTTTTGTGAAAGGAGTACCAACAACCAAGAATGGTGGTTTTGCTATTGGTTTACCACAAACCACAAATGAAGGTTTTCAAGTGGTTTACCTACAACTACATCATGATATGCCAAGTACTATTCTTAGCTCTCATCAGATCTCACTGCAGGGAATAACATAGGAAATTATGTTGAAATATACTACTCGTACATACATAGAAGAAGCTGACATAATGGAAATAGAACATTGGATCATGTTCCCCCCCTTAATGTGAAATTTCCACTTATTGAAAAGTGCAAACTGTACCACACTGGAAGCAATAAAATCAAACTACACACACACACATGTCACCAAAGTTGATATGTGGCCTCATTTTTAGCAACTAACAAGAGGTCACTGATTGACCTCCAACCTCCTATTCCTCCTAAATCTAGTCTCCTGCTTCTAGTTCAGTTGGATTTGATCATGGAGATCATATGAGAATTCCCTCCCTCAAGTTCAACTCGAATGTCGGATTCCACCGAAAATGCGTCTGACTAAAAGTGAGGCAATTTTTATTTTTATTTTTTACAATATTTTAACATTGACTCTTGACACCAAACGATACCAAATACCTAAAATCACCTATTGGAATTTTACAATGACAACTTCTTCTTCTTCTTCTTCTTTTTTTTCTCGACACTTTTGATGACTTGAAAAATGAAAAAGACAACAAATGACGACACTTTTAGATGGAGAGTATTAATTTAATGAAAACAAATGACTATTGATGAATTAACTAACACATAAAAAGTAATAGTTGATTACTTTTTAGAATAATGAAATAATCAAGTTAATGACACTATGACATAACATCATGAAAAGACTTACTTTGACTTTATAACCTGAAATAATTAAAAATAAAGACTTACTACAGACGTTATAAAATATAATGAATGTGTACCAAATGATTTTTGAAAATGAAAAAAAAATTATAGGACATTTTAGACTCTCACCTAAAATATCTCTATAAAAACTTCTCTAATGAAACTCAGAATAACATGGAAATAAAAAATATTCTAAAACTAACTAATACCCACAAATACAAAGAACCCAAAGTGAAAAAGTAGTATCGACTAAACCAACGCGTGTAGTTTCTGTAATCACACCTTTTATGTTTAGAGACTGCAGGCATATTTTGTTGAAGCCACGTGTTGAAACAGAATAGTGAAGTGTCTAGAGAAGAGTGACTTCATGACATGGAGGAAGCCAACATGAACATAGCATTGGAAGTGAATCATAGATGCCAATCGGTGATCAACACATTCACTTGTTATGATAAAACCAAAATGATATGCATAGTAAATAAATGACAGAGGTTACACATGTTATTTTATTATCTGGAATACGTATTACTGATCATTCAATGTTGTCAGTACTCATCCTATTGATGCACTCTCTGATATGTGTCGAAGGACCAGAATGCACTGATCAAAATGTTTTTATAGCCAAGAAAACTAAGCACATGAAGATTTGTTGATATAGCTGTGTCCAATTCGAGGAGACTGTGGACAAGTCTGAGTATTTACATGCATCTAGCATGCACACAATGTCTGCAAAATAAATATGAGGATCTCTAGATCTAATGCGAACTGTGAATGCATATGATTCTTCTGAGGGGTGGATCACTTTTTTTATAGCTGCAAGACCATCTATGGGTACAGTGACATGGTAACTCAGTCAATAATTACAAGTACAAGCAAAAATCCATCAACCATAAGGTGAGTCCCTCCAAATCTTACCTTCGGCAGACAAACACACAGCTGAAACTGATCACAAAGATCTTACATGGCTCTAATACCAAATATAAAGACCATATCAGAATAATTGCAGAGAATAGACAAAATAATTACGAATAATATTCTTTACACTATAATAATTCTCTGTATCATTTCTGCTAATACAATGGCTAATATATAGCCATAGAGGTAGGCACAACAACATCCTAGAAAATAGGAATGAATACCTGGAATAGTTACGGGTGACAACAATATATATTATATTGTTATAACTATATAACAATATAATATTCAACAACTAATTACTAACATTCACTATAATAATAATTACCAATGTAATTATTATTCACACATATACAAATGTAGAGCACTAATATATTGTATTTCCTAACACTTGTGTCATGCACCGCTTCCTACCCATTCAAAAAAAAATATTATCCCTCTATTTCTCCTACTCTTACTCCCATCCTAAAACCTAAAGAATCTACTTTCAATATGATCATGGTGATATTGATATTGAAAACACAAATAGCACTAAAAACCAAATAAGAAACTAAATATGTTCCAAGACCCATTTCCAAAACATGGTACAAATGATAAAGCTAAAGAAAAGGGTCAATCCTCAAACAATGTTGAATTTGATTCTATCATTTCATTTATAGAGAATACATCTAAATCCATGTCCACTTTATCAATATCCATGCTCTTGATTATGCAAAGAGAAATGTGATAGAAAAAGGTTTGGGTACATACAAAAAGTAGCTTTCTACATCCACAATACCTTAAAAATCTAGTCTAAAATCTACTCCTGATCAAAAACAAACATCTATGATCCAATGCTAAATCTTCCTCCAATTATTATGATATTATCAAATAATTAGAGAATACATCAACAAAATATCCTTGATAGAGTTACTTAAGTCATTATCCATACATCAAGAGATCATTACTTGGGAACTTCATGATGCACATATTCCTAAGGGTATTAAAACCCAACAATTCAAATATTTGATTACAAATCTTTTACCCAAAATTCCTATCCTATCATTTGGTCCTCATGACCTTTTGAATCCAAATATAACTAATAATGATTCCTTGTATATTGAAGAATTCATTACTCATCATTAAACTAAAAGAGCACTTATAGAAAATGGCTCAACACTAAATATTTTCTCCATGAAATTATTAAGATCACTTGGTTATACTAAGGAAACTATAGGAACTAACTGTTTCCATGTGGATCGTACACCGTTAATATTTCTAAAAGATCCCGTGCATGTTGGAACATACCCAAGGTGTGGAACCTTGTTTCCTTGGGATGAACCTCCAAATAAGGTCAACTTCCTTTGGAACTTGGGGCACCTAATTTAAGATTGATGTGAAATGCTAAGAACACTTAAAAATGAATCTAATCTACTCAATTCACAAGGTTCAGGGTTAGAAATAACAAATAAAGGAAATATGGTGATACACCAAGAGTATAACTAGATAATTGTATGATCTTCACACTGGAAAAGGGTTAATTCAAAAAGGATAAAGTAACCATCACAATCCAATTCACCTTATGCTATTTGGACAGGGAAAATAATAAGCCACAGACAAAATAGCATACATTCCTTGTAATACCCCAAGTATACCTAACAAATAGATAAAAATTGTTCAAATACATAATCAACAAACCAAGATAATATAATATATGCACATGTCAAATATCAATTTCACTTTGTAACGGTCAATGATAATGTGAATTTATAATAGAAGGAAAATAATTTTTAAAAAGATGATATTTAAGATAATCACATCATTTTCCCATAGATTGAAATAAGATATTTTGAAATAAAGGTGAGTTAACCATTTATACTAAGGAATTGCACATCCATAAAGCATACATTGATCAACTATTAACACAATAAATCAGAATCATTAGGAATTAGAGAAAAAATATGCGAAACAATTCCTTAAACCATAGCGAGAGGAAACTATATAGCAAAATTATACTTAAAGAAATATAACATAAATAAATAATGCACAAAATAAGACAAGACAAGATTTAACGTGGTTCACCCAATGTGGGCTACGTCCACCAAGAACTTGCTTAGATTTTATTATCAACAAGATTAAAACAACTCTCATAGTCTTCTCTCAGTTATGAACTCACAACAGAATTCCAAAGATGCTAAACCACATCTAAACCACAATTGACACCTAATTGCATAACCTTGATCACTCTTGATCAGCTCTTGATCATTAAGACTCAAGACCTCTTAAAGACTCAAGATGTCTTCAAGATACCCTAACACCTCTATTTATAGGATTACAATCCTTTTAAGAAGCCATAAATCTGACCCTAGAAGATTGAAAGTTGCGATATTTCAACTTCCCATGGCTGGAAAAATAGTCCCGATGTTAACATGCCGAGTTAACAACATATTAGCAGCAAGGTCATAGCGACACAACGAATACATAACAACATCATAGTAAACAATCTGCAGAATGCTCCTGAAGTCTCCAAACTTAACCGTTCAAGCTCCAACACTTCAACAATGATTTAATAAGACCAAAAATAGGCTCCACACCCCAACAATCTCCCACATGGAGATCAAGCTCCACCGAGTAAAGTTCTTAACCCCTCATTATCAACTATGAAGGCTAATAAAAGTTGAACACAACTTCAACTTCTCTCTTATGACCATCTTGATCATCATATCCGAAGGATTCTGAGTGGTATGAATCTTTTCTAGCTTTAACTTATCTTCTTCCAAAGTTGTCCTGATGAAATGATATCTCAGCTGAATGTGCTTCATCCTAGAGTGGAAAGTGGAGTTCTTCACCAAATGAATAGTGCTTTGACTATAAGCGGGAAGTTCTTCCCAACTTCCTGCTTATGACCCAACTCATCAAGAAACTGTTGTAGCCAAATCATCTCCTTGCTTGCCTATGTGGCAGCAACATACTCAACCTCTGTGGTTGACAAAGCCACAACCTTTTGTAATGTGAAATCCAACTCACCGTTGTATCACCAACCGTAAATACATAACCTGTCGTGCTCCTCCTGCTGTCTAAATCTCCTGCCATGTCTAAATCTACATATCCATGTAATGTAGTGTCTGATCCACCAAAACACAATGTTGCTCCCATGGTCCCTCTCAAATACCAAAGGATCCACTTTCTTGCTGTCAGTGCTCTCTACCTGGATCACTCATAAACCTGCTCACTGCTCCCACTACATGGGCAATGTCAAGCCTAGTGCATACCATAGCATACATCAAGCTACCAACTACTGATGAGTATGGTACCCTGGACATCTGGATTCTATCCTCCTCAGTCTTGGGACTCTACTCCTTTGATAATTTAAAGTGACTTGCCAAAGGAGTACCAACCGGTTTAGCATCCTGCATACTAAACCTCTCCAAGACCTTCTTTATGTACTCTTCTTGAGATAATACCATCTTCCTCTCCTTCCTATTTCAAGTTATTCTCATACCAAGGATTTGTTTTTCTGCCCCCAAATCCTTCATAGCAAAGGAGTCACCTAGCTACTTCTTGAGTACCTTTATTTCCTACATGTTCTTCCTTGCAACAAGCATATCATCTACATACAAGCACATAATAATATAAATACCATCAAGAAACTTCTTGATGTACACATAATGGTCTGAGTGACACCTGGAGTAACCCTGCTCCTGCATAAAACTGTCAAACTTCATGTACCACTACCGTGGAGCTTATTTCAGGCCATACAAGCTCTTCTTCAATTTTCACACTAACCTCTCCTTCCCTTTGACCTCATAACCCTATGGCTGCTGCATGTACAATTCATCCTCCAACTCACCATGAAGGAATGTAGTCTTCACATCCAACTGTTCTAAGTATAGGTCTTCTACTTAACTAAACCAAGAACAATCCTAATAGAAGTCATTTCAACAATTGGAGAAAAAATTTTCATCAAAGTCTATACCTTTCTTTTTGAAAATCCTTTGACCACCAACTATGCCTTGTATCATTTCCTACCTCCATCTGCCTCTTTGATTCTATACACCCACTTGGTTTGCAATGCTCTCTTGCCCTCAGGTAGCTCCATCAGATCCTAAGTCTGGTTTTCCATAAGAGATCTATGCTCTTCATCCATGGCCTACTCCCACTTCTTCCTGGCATCCACCTACACTACTTCCTCAAAGCACTGATCTCCACTTTGTTAGTGAGCAATAAATAATTCAAAGATGGAGTAAATCATTCAGGTTCCCTTCTTACCCTAGAATACCTTCTCACCTCAGGATTTTGGGTTTCTGATGAGTAGGTACTTGAACTAGCTATGCTTGGAACATGTTGTACCTGAATCTGGCCCCTTGGACACCTTGTTGTCTACAATGTCCTCTAACACTATGTATTCTTTCTTTGATTCCTCTTTCTGTTCCTGTAACTAATCTTTATACATGATTTTTTCATTAAAGACAATATCTCTAGACCGAAATATTTTCTTGTCTTTAAGACTCCAAACACGAAACCAAAATCATCTTCACCATATCCAACAAAGGTGCATTTCTCAGACTTAGCCTCTAACTTGGTCCTATCATCTTTATCAATGTGAAAAATACCTCACATCCAAATACTCTAAGAAATGAGTAATCAATTTTCTTACCAAACCAAGCCTCCTCAGGTATACCTCCATCCAAAGCCATAGAGGGTCCTCTGTTAATTAGATAAACAACTGTGCTTACCACTTCCACCCAAAACATGAGTGGCAGCCCCACATGTAACCTCATGCACCTAGCATGCTCCATGATTGTCCTGTTCATTCTCTCTGACACTCCATTTTCCTGTGGAGTATTTAGAACTATTCTTTTCCTGCGGATCCCATTTACCGAACAATAATCAAGAAATTCATTGCTGCAATATTCCCCTCCATTATCGACTGTGAAATTTCAACTTGAGACCTATTTCATTCTCATCCAAAGCTTTCCATCTTTTGAAAGTTTCAAACACATCAGATTTCTTTCTAATACAATATACCCAAAATTTTCTAGTTGCATCATCAATGAAAGTGACGTAATAACATGAACCACCAATAGAGTTTACCTTAGATGGCCCCCATACATATGTATGCACTAACTCCAACTTACCCTCCTTCCTGGTAGGTCCAACCTTGAGGAATCTCACCCACTTCTATTTCCCATAAACACAGTCCTCATAGAAGTCCAAATCTAACTCCTTTAATCTAGGCAACATGTCCTTTATAATATGCATGCCCTTATGACTCATATGACCGAGTCTCTGCACCACAAAGTTGCATCTCCATATGCAGCAACTAAATTACAATAATCAGCAGACCTTTGGTTAAATACAAAGTACCGCTTTTCTTACTGTTTTAACCACAAGAGCTCCCTTGGTAACATTCCAAGAATCCATTGTAAAACTAACCATACAGCCATCACTACCCAACTGTCCCACTGATATCAAGTTCTTCCTCAACTTAAGCACATGCATGACATCCTTAAGTAGCAATGTGTTCCCATTCTACATTTTCTCCCAAACACAACCTTTCCCTACTATGCTACATGGTTCATCATCACCAAGATATACATGTCCAAAATAACCTTGAACAAAATCAGTAAAGTAATGTCTATGTGGGGTGGCATGGAAAGAAGCACCTGAATCTAACACCCAAGATTTAGAAATATTATCTAAAGAAAAAATTAAGGCGTCTTGACAAACATCACCTATTGCCAAATTTACCTCTTTAGTTTCCTCCTTGTTCTTCTTATCCCAAAGAGCCTAACAATATTTCTTAGCATGACCAACCTTCCCATAGTACCAACATTCAAACTTACTCTTGGAATTTGACCTTCCACAATCATTCGACTTCCCACGGTTACCTTTCCCTTTGTTATTTTGTCTCCCTCTGCTCTCCATCGTCAAAGTGTTTCTAGAAGTAGAAGAATCTCCAGGTGCTCTTCCTTCACATTTCCTCACTTAGGATCACACCTATTACATCCTCAAACTTCATCTTAGAGCTATTAGATATTGAATTACTTACAACCATAACCAAGCTATCCCAACTATCTAGCAAGGAGCACAAAATCAACAAAGCCTTGACCTCATCATCAAATTCAATTTTTACCGAGTTTAACATACTCACAACCATATTAAATTCATTCAAATGATCAACAACAAAACCATTCTCAGAAATCTTCATATTAAATAAATTTTTCATCAAAAATATTTTATTAGAGGCAGAGGGTTTTTCATATAACTTCCCCAACACACTCATGAGACCTTCCATGGTCTTGTCCTGCGATATGTTGAAAGCAACCGAAGATGCAAGGCATAAATGAATTTCCCTGAGCACCTTTCATTTTAGCAACTCCCATTCCGCATCCAACATGGTTGTAGGTTTCTTTGCTTTTCCAGCCAAAGGAACATGGAGGTCCATCTGATATAAGTAATCCTCCATTTGCATCTTCCACAAACCAAAGTTCTTCCCATTGAACTTCTTAACCCTTGATCTGCCCTCATCTGCCATAGCTCCCACTCAAGCTAAACTTTCCCTGTGATTTACAACTTCAGAAAAAAAACCACCAAAGCTATGATACCAATTGTTAGGAATTAGAGAACAAATATGCGAAAATAATTCCTCAAACCATAGCAATAGGAAACTATATAGCAGAATTATACTTGCAGAAATATAATAGCATAAATGAATAATGCACAAAAGAAGACAAGACAAGATTTAATATGGTTCACCCAATGTGGGATACATCCACCAAGAACTTGCTCAAATCTTATTATCAACAAGAGGAAAATAACTCTCACAGTCTTCTCTCAGTTATGAACTCACAATAGAATTCCAAAGATGCTAAACCACATCTAAACCACAATTGACACCTAATTGCATAACCTTGATCACTCTTGATCACCTCTTGATCATTAAGACTCAAGACCTCTTGAACACTCAAGATATCTTCAAGACACCCTAAAACCTCTATGTATAGGATTACAATCCTTTTAAGAAGTCATAAAGCTGAACCTAGAAGATTGAAAGTCATGATCTTTCAACTTCCCACGGCTGAAAAAATAGTCTCGACGTTAACAACCAGTTAACAACATATTAGCAGCAACACCGCAGCAATGACACATCGAATGCACATCAACATCACATCAAACAACTGCAGAATGCTCCTGAAGTCTCCAAACTTAACCGTTCGAGCTCCAACACTTCAACACTGATTCAAGAAGACAAAAAACAAGCTCCACACCCCAATAGACTCTTCACGTAAAATAATTGTTTTGAATGTAATTGAAATGCTTCAAAGTATTTAAATTAATCTTCCAAGCTTGAAGAGTAACTTCCCAATGATCTATCTATATCTAAAAATCATGCACTTAACTATTTATAAGTTCTTAGGTTGAGCCATTATAGCTGGACCTTAACTAAAAAATTACTAAAAATAGAATGTAATTAAGTTCCAAGGAACAAGCTCCCATAAAAATAGAAAATTAGTTGCAAAGGTTTGACCTAGTCAACCTCGTGAATCGGAACTGATCCAAAGCTTAGAACTATCCTTCCATGGCTACCTAGCTTTAGCTTGGTCCTACAACACCTTCTCCTTCTTTAGTTTTCTCCTACTCTTTCTCCCAGACAATCATTTGATGCTTATAGTCAATGAAACACTTGATGATTCCTTATACTTCCTCTTCTTCCGCCCACATGCGTAATGATTCACCACATTTGTTGTTTCAATATATCTTGCCACCTTAGCTAGAATCCTTTTGAGTTTACCCACCACTTTTCAATCAACTTATGAAATTATGACACGAGACCAACCTGTCAATTGAATCACTACTGAAAGTTTTAGTTACTTCATCATCTCTCTATATCAAATCTTTGAAGTTCAATTTGATTTGATCCACTAGAAGGGCATCAATATTTTCATTGAATAATTTACAGTTGACGTTATCTAACTCTTCTGAGATATCATTTAGAGCATCCATTATTTCCACCCGTTTGTCATCCAACTTCTTGATCAAATCTTGCAATACCTAGGACCTAAATTCCATATCCTTTTGAAATTTAAACAACTTGGAAATGTCATCAATTAATTCTTCTTGAAGAAGTAGATCTGGATCTTCATCTCTAATTTAACCCCATGTAGTCAAGTTTAAATTCAAATTTTTATTATCTTCAGAAAATACTTTGTCCATGCTTTGAATAGAGGATATTTTAGTTTGCAAATAATTATATATTTCAAAAACTTCTATGATCAAAGTATTATCTTCTGGATAATGCGTTCCATCCATCCATTCACCGATCTTCCCTTCTAACCTATCTTCTCGATCTCATGATATGAATATTGTCTAGAGTGGAAGAAATTGTGAGAGCAGAGTAGTTGAAGGATCAGTTGTTGGAGTAGGCTTCATTACTTTCCTTAATAGGAAATGATCTTCTCAAATTTTTCTTTAATCTCATCCTTGGAAGCTTTATCTTTATCATACTTATCCAAAAAAAATTTGAGATCTGTTTGCACATCTTTTTGGCACCCTCGTATGTTACTTTACCTAACAAAAATATTAAAATTTGTTAATCCACCACTGTAATAGTTTATTTAGGTTTTCCCTCAATGGGAGTAGCAATTTCCATGAATCTCTCTCTGATTGTTTGACATATAAGCTAGAGAAAATATTTGGCCATTTTCCCTATCTCCTCGAAGTAGGTTCCAACACACTTATATCTTTTACATCTAATAGAGCACCTTCTTACTCTAATTTGGAGTTTGGCGATACAACCATTTTGGTATAGCAGATGCTGATGGAGATGACATAACTAATTCAACACCTAGAGAACTAGACAACATAATAACACTAGTGAAATTGGTTGGTAATGAAGTGGAGGTGGAAATGATAGGTAGGGTGGATGTGAGAAAAACCATAGGAGTGGATACAATGAGGCTAGAAGTTGAAACAAAAGGAAATGAAAGTGAAAGGGAGTGAAGTGGAAACATGAGACCCAATCATCTCCCCTACCGAGAGGAGGAAAGAAGGGATACAAATACCCATGCCATGGATGGGGATGAAAAAGAAGAAATGAGGGTGGAAGCCGAAGGTAATGATAGAGGAAGTGATAATGACAAAGAAGAAGGGGATGGAAGATTCTGTGATACAACTGGAGAATCGAAAACTTCAATCACTTTTGATACTGGTATTATAGAGGACACAACCTTGGAAGTAGAGGCCTTAGGAAGAGAAGAACTCCAAAAAAAAAAATGAAATCTTATCGGAAGTATATGGGCCCTTTGGGTAGACCTTTTCCCTCTTGTGGGTGTAAGAAGACTCATTGTTGGTTGGGATTTTATTCTTATAGATTGATCTAACCCTTTGGGTGAAATTCCCAAGGTATCCAACCAATTATATGTTCTTTGTAAAATGGGCCCCACCCTCTCCTTAGTATTGAAAATTTTCTCTACATACCAATCAATCCATGGAAATGGTTGATTGATAACATTTCGTCTTTGTATATTGGATCCAATACTTCCTCCTCATCCTCCATTTCCTTTGGAATCTCTACAATACCAAATTGCCTAACCTCATCCAAAGTTAACCTTTCGTACTCTTGTTTCCTAATAATGAACTCATCTCAATGATGAATTCAAATGTCTTCTAACTGGGACATGTGAGAACTGGATAAACCTATTTTAGTAAACTTTCCCCAATAGTCAAAGTTGGTTCTGGGATGAAAGGTTCATAGAGTAACTTTAGACATCTCTGCATCCACATTATTTTCTTTATAAATGCTAGCACAAATATATCAACTGATTAAAATGGGAAAATGATCTCCCGCATTATGGTGTTTGTTCTAGATTTTGTGATAATCCAAAAATTGTCAAACAAACTCTAATAGAACCCATTTATCAGTAGGGAATATTGGTAAATTACTTAGTGCAACTACGAAGCTAGGAATCTTGATATACATAAATGTTGGAAATTAAGGTAAATTTCCCCACTCTCGTACTTCTTTGAAAGCCTCATCAAAAATCCTTCAATTGTATAAATCCTTGTCAAAATGATAAAGAAGGCATCATTGACCCTACAAAAATGTCTGCTTCCCTCATCCATTGTGATTTAAGGATAAAAATAAAAATATGGGATGCACTTCTAACACCTTTGGTATTCAACCCATTAAATTCTCCCATGGAAACTACAACATAGACCAAGAAAGAAGTCATGTAAAAGTTCTTAGAAGAAAAGACTTTACTCAATTGAAAACAAATAGAGCTACTGATATGCTCTCCCCATTGTATGAATTCTTTGATTTTCTTGATATTGGCAACATACAACAAAATCCATTCTTGAAACTCTTTTGCAAAATTAAGGCTCGAAACTCTACTCAACAACAAGATAATATCATTTATTTCTAGGATGAAATCCAATCAATACATTGTTTTAAGAAGCTTGGTGACACTCTTGGCCAAGTATCTCTTCATCACGACCTTCATACATAAAATAGTTTCTTTGTCCCAATGTTCAATTGTAGCTTTGGGTGAAATTTTAGCATAGTCTTCAAAATTCAAGAGTTTGAATAAGTCTTCAAAGAAATCGAGTCTAACCAAATTACAACCTTTTTGTCAGCATCTTTCACCGATATGGAATCTTCATCAAAATGGAGTGCTACATCTAAGATGAATTTAGGTCGGTGAATGGATGATGGTAAACCAAAGGTGAGAGCAAGACCATAGTCATATATAATGTGTATCCAAGAATTCTTGTTAGAAGCTCTCAACCTTTCCTAGAAGTCTTGAAAATCCACCTACCCTAGATCAATATCTCTAATATTCCCTAAGTTTGAAGAGAGGCATGAATGAGGAGAAACCCCTAAGAATGTATATTTCATCTTCTCTTTTCCCTTTGATGAAGAAGTTGACATCAAGTTTGGGTTTTAGAATCTGAAAAAGCCTTTGAAAATTTGTAACAAATACTGTAAAAGTTTTGAAATGCCGAAGTCTAAAAGTTTGAAAGGATTCTAAATCTGAAGTAAAAATTAAAAACCCGAAGCTGCGGACCTCAAAAGATGAAAATAAAAAGCCTCAAATCTCTGAAATTGGAACTTCAAAGTATAAAAGAGAAAATCTCCAAAAGGAAGAATTTCAAAACCCGAAATAGTGGATGTTTGAAACTCTTAAAATCACAACCTTGAAATTAAAAACCATAGACTTCCAAAATTAGAACCTCCAAAAATTTGAAAGCAAGAAGATCTAAAACAAAAGACCTTTGAAATTCTAAAAATAGTGAACCTCTAAAAATATGAAAACAAGAAATTCTGAAACAATAATCCGTGGGCTGCAAACTTTCTCATGAGAAATGAATGAGAATCAAACCCTTATGGAGATCTGAAAGAGATTATAATGGAATCGGTGTGGATTCCTGCGAATGTTGGATTTTACAATTGTGAGTATCATGAAAAATTTCAAGGAAAACATGGTGGATGATGAGGGTTTCATTTCCAAAAAGAGAAAGAAAGAAAAAAAGAAAATAACAAGAAAGAAAACCTAAAATAATCATAAACCAAGAAGAAATAACCCTACAAAATTACCTTAAAAATGACGCCTTAAAAGTACAAAGAGTCAGGTAAAAATCAGGATGTTAGAGTAAAAAGTCAGGTGAAAATGACCGATAAAAATATGAATTTATATCAAAAATAGAAATTATTGCCAAAAGCTAACACGTGGGGGTTGGTGAGAATAAAATGCTCGAGAGGACCCCAAAGTCCGAAAAAAAAGCCGAAAGTCCAAGTTTTGAAATTTCATAACTTTAGAGTTTCGGACTTTAGAACTTGCGAGGAAAAGTTATGAAAAATATGAAGGAGAATATGAAACTTGAAAGTATGAAGTTCCAAAATTTGAACTCTAAGTCAAAATTTTCCAAAATCGATGAAAGACTTTGAAACCCAAAAGTCTAAAGTTATGAAATTTTGGAACTTTGGAGTTTCAAACTTTGGAATTCTAGAGGTGGACATATAAAAATATGGGATACTCCAAAACTTGTAAGTATAAAGTTATGAAATTGTGGAACTTCGAGTTTCGAGACTTCGGAACCACCGGAAAGATATTTCTCAAAAGGGCATCGTAGGCTTCAAACCCGAAAGTCCAAAGTTCAGAAATTTTGGAACTTCAGAGTTTTGGACTTCATAAATCAAAGATATAAAAGTGAAAATTCCCAAAGGAGACTTTCAAATCCCGAAGGTTTGAATTTTTGGAACTTCGGACTTTTGGAGTTCAAATTACCATTTTAACTTTGGAAATTTGTCTCCCTTAAAGGAAAACATTAGAAATCCAAAGTCTGAATTTTCAGACTTTCAAACCTTCGAAGAATTTCAAACACATCTTTCTAAAACACTTCCAGGAGAAAACATTCAGAAGTTAATTATTGGATCAACTTTAATATTTTTTTCAAGGTAAGATTTGAAGGTTAACACTAATTTCATCACTAGTCATGGTTATGATAATAGTGAAAGACAATCTGTTATCACCAAATCACAGCACCCCTGGGTGTTGATCAGATTTCTAAGTTGATCATACTAGCATCCAGTGTGATTGCACAACATTGAATCCTTTCTCCAAGTGTGGGACTTGCAAAAATGAGAAAGGAATCTCCAGAGAAGGCTGGTTCCTCTTCCTAAACTACCTACCACAAGCTGTTCTAGTGCAGGAAAGCTAATCCAATCGTAATCTAACCTCCAAGGAGACAGGGAGAGAGAGAAAAGAGAGAGAAAAAACAAAAGCCTACACTAAAACGGTGATACACTAGAGAAGGAAAATGCTAAACATCTATCAAAACTAATATGAACATAGCTCCAACCTTGCAATGAACATTTAAACATGCACAAATACCTGCAATGAAGAGAGGCAAGAAGAAAACAAGCAAAAAACGAGCAAGGATGGATAGATGCATCAAAAACACATTTTTTGTTGCTCCAAAAGTTTACACAGAACATCATTTTAATGGTAAAAGGAAAAAACACCATTACAGATAAGGGGAGGAGGTTCAAACTCCATTTTCAACCCTAGGAAGAAAAGAAAGGAGAGCGAGAGCGAGAAAGATGAACAACCCTTTGAAAAATGAGCCAAATATGGCTTTTACATTGCAAGGATGAGCCCGGAGAGAGAAACGTGGGAAAACATGCAAGCAGATCCAACCATTGACCAAAACACATTCAAAACAGCATGAGCATCCTTACAGACCCATTCCCTGACACATTTTAACCATGCTGGGAGAGAATGCGAGCCATTCTTCATTAAAATGGTGGTTGAAACGTCATTTCTGTTCATGGCCACGTACCAAAGTGTTTCTTGATTTTATCTCTCCAAACTCAACCAAAATGCAAAAATGACCCTAGAATCTTGTATATAATTTCACCAGCTTTCCATTGATATAAAGAACGTGAAAATCTGAGCTCTGGATCGAAAGATATGGCGATTTGAAAATTTAGGGCAAAAACAGGCCAAAATCGGATCGGCGGGCAAAAAGTTTGAATTTTTACCCATTTGGTCTTTGGAAGATTTTTCAAATTTTCCCCATGCTCCACCACTCCAGGTGCCACGTGGCACATTTCTATTGGGCACGAGGCCCTTCCTAACTATTTTTCTTTTGTTTTTGGCTTTGGAAAATTTTCAAAAAAATTTCCACGCCAACGACCAGAGCTAGGACACGTGGCACGTTCTGATTGGGCTGCGGGCTGCCTCCCAAAATTTTCCATAGGGCACTTGATTATTTCTAACCTGGACACGTGGTAGCATCTCATTCGATGTGGGTTTGACACTCCAAAATTTCCATGCGGGCCTGCCTTGAATTTTTTGGTCCACTGGACACGTGGCGAGATTCTATTGGCTCGCAGAAAAGGGGTGGGCTTTCCTTCGAATTTTCTTTGTTTTTTCCTTGGGAAAATTTTCCAAAAATCTCCCCCACCCGCCACTCTAGGACACATGGCACTCCCCTATTCATCCGTGGGCCTTCGGGAAAAATTTACCTCTTTGCGCTCCCGCTGAGCCCTTACATACCTCACACACTTTTGTCCCGGCTGTCCCAGACAAAAATCTCCGAACTGCCCGAAATGGACCATCTTTCGGTGAATCAGCCGGTTCACGTCCCCCACGTACTTTTGGCCCAAATTTCCTGGATGAAAATCTCCTACTTCGGCCGATTCGGGCTTCCTTGTTCTTGTTTGCAGCTTTTTCACCTTTTCGCATCCCACACGTCCCTCGCGTACCTTTATCCCAACTGTCCCTCGGACTGTCTGGGAAAAATATCTCTAAACCGCCCGAAATGGAATGTCTGTCGAAAAATCAGATGATTCACGTCCCACGTGTACTTTTGGCCTGGACGTCCCAAATCGCGCGAAAAAAAAAATTTGACGATTTTTTCCACTTTCGGCCGTTTCAGCTTCTCGCGTCCCTCACGTCCCGACGTCCCAACTGTTCCACAGACCACCTGGAAAAAAAATGTCTGACTTAGCCATTTTCTTAATTTTTTGGCCCCAAGCTTGGTACGACGAACCTCAGTATGACCCGAACTAGTACAACCCGAACCCTTCAGACCCAAAATGCTTTAAAACAGTCCTACAACCTTATTTTTTACATTTTTTCCATTTTTTCTAACTCGTTGGGATTTCTTCTTGGATGGGGAGTTAGAAAAAGGCCGAGGGGACCCCAAAAACATGATTTTGGGCTTTGAATCAATCTTACTTGCTTGGGACTGAATAATTTGATGCATGTTATCAAAATTACCTTGAGGGTGAATTTTGGATAACAATTTTGGCGACTCAACGGGGTTATCTACCTGCTGGATAAAGTTACCAGTTTCCTGAAGCATCCATTGGGCATGGAGTCATGAGTTATAGCCTACAAACTGATCTGAAATTTGAAAACCTCCTCTCTGAGCCACTTGGAAACCCACCACTTAAATGGACATGCAAGAGCAAAACCAGCAGAACCAAAACTATGTACAAAATGAAAATCATACATGCTCCAAATGGAACATGCAGAGTGTGCACAAGCACTTCTTTTACTGAAAGAAAACCTACCTACTCTATTCTAACTAGAAGCAAAGGTAAGCTAAACAAACCCTGCAACTGGTTGTGCAAAATAGCTTCCTTTCTTCAAAATTGGCAGCCATGCAAATGATTTGGAGCTGAGTGTGGCTGCTAGGATGGGTGGAAAATCAACAAGAAGCTGGTCTTCTACCCAAATCATCAAGGTGTCAGTTGAAGGAAAATTCAATACCTCTTTTAGTTGCTCTGCATTTGAATTGAAGAGGTATGACAGCTGATCCTTGGTTCTTTTGCATATCATCCTCATGCTTAGAGGCAAGCATGACTGGTTGTGGCTTCTCCTTTGGCTCCAATGAAGCCAAATACCTAATTGGGCAAGGTCTGATCCATTTGATATGCCCATAATTCTGATTTTCAACTCCAAGAATGGAGTTCTCTTGTAGACCCTCTTGAATGGATGGTGTGGAAGCAATGGTAGAACCCTTCTGCCCTTTCTCTTCCTCCAATGAAGAACATGGAAGATTTAAATCTTCCAATCTTGATTCCAAAGAGCTGCTATAAGATGCAGGCTGCTGCAAATGAATGCTCTCCTCCATGACAGCAGGCTCTTGTGTTTGGAATGTGGATGATGAAAGAGAGAATGGTGGAAACTCAACCAGTTCTTCTTCATCAAAACAGTCCTCCAAATCAGACAGGTAAACTACCTCATTGTTGTCCTGCTGCAAATGTTCAACCTCTCCCATGGTGTTCTCTTGATCTACAACTTGATCACCATGGTTTCTTTCATCCTCCAACATTGAGTTTGAGAGATCAAACTCTTCTTCAGTACTAGAACTTGAGAGAGATGAAGTAGAAATAAGAACTAAAGGTTCTTCTATAACCTACTTTGTGCTCAAAGCCTTTGGATCTGCACTTTTCTCCCCATAGCTGGAATGTGCTCCTCTTCTTTTGGATTTGGAGCAGCTTCTCCTTCCTCCAATGTTTGAAGACAATCTTTCTCTTGATAGAACTCTTCCTCTAGCACGAAGTTCGTTAAGTCAAACTCTTCGATCTGCTGCTCTAGAGGACAAGTTGGGACTGTAGGATCTTCTTCAGAGCTTTCTTCCTCCATGGCTATAGAATGCTAACATGGACACTACTTTATGAGCAAACTGATTGCTGATCTGATTCTTCTTTTTGCTCTTCTCCTGCTGCAGCAAATTCAGTCCTAACCACCACTTGTTTTCCAACTCCAACCTCTTCTAAAGGCTTAACCATCAAGGGGATCTTTGTCATCCCAAATTTAAGAGCCCAACTCTTCAGACTTTGAATTTCTTCATCCTTGTTTGGATTTTCTTTTTGTTGTTGTTTTCCTTGACTAGAATTCTAATTTTTATCCTCCCAACATGGATTTGGGAATGCAAGAGGAGAAGTGGATTGTAACTCAAATGGCTTGGCAATTTTTTGTGGTGGTGGAGGAGGTAGAAACTCTTGTTTCTTTGGAGGAGGGGGTATTTCTGTTAGCTCTTGTGGAGGGGATGACTGTTTGGAAGGAAAAGGGACAAAAGAATTGAGATGAGGTGGAAGAATAGGGGGTGGAGAAATGGATTCAACACTTGGGACAGATAGATGGAGAGTTTAAAACTTGACACTGCTGAGATAAAACAGATTGGGAAAGAGGAAAAAGAAAGGCATGAGATGGTGTGCTTACCCGTTGACAAGGTTGCTGAATACTCCTCTCATACACCTCTATTCCTTCAATCCACTTTGCAAGCAATGGAAGCATTGCAATCATGAAGTCAAGCTTCTCTTGAGGGCTGTAATGCCTTGGAAAAGGTCCCACCCATGGACAAGGTGCTCCACAACCGATTCCAAATGCTTTCATTTGTGCTTGAGCCCTGGACTGCACCATGTTTACCTCCATCTTTTGGATTTTCTCCAACAGACCAGCATCTTGCATCTGATGGTCTTCATTATATGCATACTCTTGCTCTTGGAAAGCTCCATAGCCAAACTGATTTTGGCATTGCTGCTCATATGGGTATGTATGCTGATTTTGAATTTGTTCAAAATGCTGATTTGGAGGATTTAAAAAACATGTTGGAGGTGGGAAACATTGTTGCTGTTGTAAATGTGAGTTCCATGATGGAAATGAAGTCATAATTGCACAACTTCATGGAATGGAAAAGAATGAAAGGGATGGAAAGAAGGATGGATGGGAATGGATGAAAAATAGGTCTGCAACTTCATAAATGGGTTGCTGATCAGATGGAGTCGCCAGATGTGTTTGTAAGTGCCTCCAAAGGCTGAAATCTTCATAGGAACACACCAACCTACAAAAGATGAAGTGGAAGACCTCTAAGGTCCCACCGGGCATGCCAAAACTGTTATCACCAAATCACAACACCCCTGGATGTTGATCAGATTTCTAGGTTGATCATACTAGCATCCAGTGTGATTGCACAACATTGAATCCTTTCTCCAAGTGTGGGACTTGCAAAAATGAGAAAGGAATCTCCAGAGAAGGTTGGTTCCTCTTCCTAAACTACCTTCCACAAGCTATTCCAGGTGCGAGCAAGCTAATCCAATCCTAATCTAACCTCCAGGAGACAGGGAGAGAGAGAAAGAGGGAAAAAAAAAAACAAAATCCTACACTAAAACGGTGATACACCAGAGAAGGAAAATGTTGAACATCTATCAAAACTACTATGAACACAGCTCCAACCTTGCAATGAACATTTAAACGTGCACAAATACCTACAATGAAGAGAGGCAAGAAGAAAACAAGCAAAAATGAGCAAGGATGGACAGATGCATCACAAAACACGTTTTTTGTTGCTCCAGAAGTTTGCACAGAACATCATTTTAATGGTAAAAGGAAAAAAAGCCATTATAGAGTAGGGGAGGAGGTTAAAACTCCATTTTCAACCCTAGGGAAGAAAATAAAGGAGAGCAGAGTAGAAAAGATGAACAACCCTTTGAAAAATGAGCCAAATCTGGCTTTTACAGTGCAAGGGACGAGCCCAGGAGAGAGAAACGTGGGAAAATGTGCAAGCAGTCCAACCATTGACCAAAATGCATTCAAAACAGCATGGGCATCCTTACAGACCCATTCCCTGACACATTTTAACCATGCTGGGAGAGAATGCGAGCCATTCTTCATTAAAATCGGTGGTTGAAACGTCATTTCTGTTCATGGCCACGCATCAGCTGAGCATTTCTTTATTTTATCTCCAAACTCAACCAAAATGCAAAAAGACCCCGAATCTTGTAGATAATTTCACCAGCTTTCCATTGATATAAAGAATGTGAAACTCCGAGCTCTGGATCGAAAGATATGGCGATTTGAAAATTTAGGGCAAAAACAGGCCAAAATCGGATCGGCGGGCAAAAGTTTGAATTTTTTACCCGTTTGGTCTTTGGAAGATTTTTCAAATTTTCCCCACGCTCCGCCACTCCAGGTGCCACGTGGCATGTTTCTATTGGGCACGGGCCCTTCCTGACTATTTTTCTTTTGTTTTTTCCTTTGGAAAATTTTCCAAAAATTTTCCGCTGGGCCGACGAGCTGGGACACGTGGCACGCTCTGATTGGCTGCGGGCCTGCCTCCCAAAATTTTTTGTGGGGTGCTTGATTATTTCTGCCTAGACACGTGGCAGCATCTCATTCGATGTGGGTTTGACACTCCAAAATTTCCATGCGGGCCTGCCTTGAATTTTTTGGCACCAGCTGGACACGTGGTGAGATTCTATTGGCTCGCAGAAAAGGGGGCGGGCTTTCCCTTTGAATTTTGCTTTGTTTTTTCCCTTGGGAAAATTTCCCAAAAATCTCCCCCAGCCCACCACTCCAGGACATGTGGCACTCCCCTATTCATCTGTGGGCCTTCGGGAAAAATTTACCTCTTTGCGCCCCAGCTGAGCCCTTGCGTACCTCACGCACTTTTGTCCCGACTGTCCCAGACAAAAATCTCTGAACTGCCCGAAATGGACCGTATTTCGGAAAATCAGCCGGTTCGCATCCCCACGTACTTTTGGCCTGGATGTCCTAGATGAAAATCTCTTGCTTTGGCCGATTCGGGCTTCCTTGTTCCTGTTTGCGGCTTTTTCACCTTTTCGCGTCCCACGCGTCCCTCGCGTACCTTTGTCCCAACTTTCCAGCGGATTGCCTGGGACAAATATATCTGAATCACCTAAAATGGACTATCTGTTAGCAAATCGGCCGATTCACGTCCCACATGTACTTTTGGCCCGGATGTCCCAAACCGCGCGAAAACAAAACTTTGATGATTTTTTCCACTTTCAGCCGTTTCGGCTTCTCGCATCCCGACGTCCCAATTGTCCCACGGACCGCCTAGGAAAAAAATGTCTGACTTAGCCAATTTTCTTTGTTTTTCAGCCCCAAGCTTGGTACGACAAACCTCAAGACAACCAAAACTAGTACGACCCGAACCTTTCAGACCCGAAATGCTTTAAAACAGTCCTGCAACCTTATTTTTTGCATTTTTTCCATTTTTTCTAACTCGTTGGGATTTCTTCTTGGATGGGAGAGTTAGAAAAAGGCCGAGGGGACCTCGAAAAACATGATTTTGGGCTTTGAATCAATCTTACTTGCTTGGGACTGAATAATTTGATGCATGTTATCAAAATTACCTTGAGGGGTGAATTTTGGATAACACAATCTTTAGGAAGAATCACATTATCCCTAAAGTTAAGACTGTAAAATTGGAAACCTTTTTTCATGTTGTGGATGTTGAAACCTCTTATAATATTCTCCTTGGTCACCCATGGATCCATGCCATATAGGTTGTTCCTTCCACTTTCCACCAATGTATTAAATTCCCTTATGAAGGAAAATAATTTACCTTACTTTTTGATGTCAAACCATTTGAATATTGAAAAATTCTAGAGGGTAGATATAAACACATAAATTATTGCCCTTCTCTAGATAAATTTGCAACTCCCCACATCATTCCATTCACTGATGCAAACCGAATTGATCATGACATCCTTTTGAAACTCTAACCTTCTACATCTTTCACTCCACCTACACTTGAGATCCGTAACAAATGTATGGGTGAATATGAACTACAAAATTCTTTCCATATTGGAAAATTGCCTTTATCTCGACGAATTTATGGTAAACTTAATGCCTCCCACCTCAAAGTGGATCCCATTTACAACCTTATAAGTTATCATTGTAAGTGATTCAGATATCTAAAAGATGAAAAAATTTAAGGTTCTAAGAGACTTTGGTTGTATGACAATCAATTAAACAAATATTATGAATCTCCTGAATATAGTAAATCTAATAAAATGATGAAGAATATGCAGTGGATAGGTAAGGATCTTGGTAAAAGTGAACAATATATCCTTGATCTTATCATATATATAGAGAACCTCTATCGCTATGGTCTAGGTTTTAGCTCATTTGAAACCATGTCGGTATTGATTGATTTCTCGACTAGTGATGAGGATGTTGACTAAGACATTGAGACAAGTTCCACACATAGGCTCTTTGATGACCTAGATGCATAATTCTATTCACCAAAAACCATTCCATCCACATCATTGAATTTGAACGTATACATCCTAGTCTCATAAATAAGGACCAATCAAATCACATATCCATGGATCTCTTCCAAAATGATGAGGCCATTGGAAAGTTTCTCGGGACTCGGGATATTATACCCATTTTCAATTAGAGGAAGGGATTTAATATCAACCTATATGAAAAAAATATTTTGGTGAAGAAATCAGGTACTATAGTCCAAAAAACAAGAAAATTAAAATGAAAAATGAAAAATAATATCTCCCATAGTGAAAACCTCAATAAGGTGTTATTCGAGAAATAAAAACTTAAAAAACAAAAAACAATGAAAAGAAATAGGACACATCTCCTAATGAAAACCTTCCTGAGAAACTAGAGAGAGGGGAATCTCCTTCACATCAAACATATGATATACATCAACCTAGAACATAATTTATAGAAAAAGACACAAAAATGCTAGTAGAAGAGACCATTGACATAAATATTGGCACAAATGAGCACCCTAAACTCTTACAACTTGGTGCTAGTCGAACATAAGTAAAAATATAAGTATTTACAATAATTCTTGTTGAGTTCCAAGATGTATTTTCATGGACATACAAGGATATGCCAGGGTTAGATCCATCCTTGTGGTTCATATGGATGTAAAAACAACAAAACAAAAACTAATAAAAATGTACCCAAAAGTTACATTACTGGTCAAAGCTAAAATTCAAAAACTCTTAGAAGAAAATTTTATCAAACCAATTAATTATTTAGAATGGATATAAAATTTTGTACCACTTGCTAAAATAACTCAGAATCAAAATCAGTACATACTTACATTATATAGAAAATGCATGTCCGAAAGATGACTTTCCATTACCAAATATTGATATGATTGTTGACTCTATGATGGGCCATGAAATGCTCTCCTAATGGATGGATTTTATGACTATAATCAAATACAAATTTCTAAATAATATCAACACAAGACAACATTTACCACATTGTGGGGAACATTTTGTTATAAGGTCATGTATTTTGGCCTTAAAAATGCATAGCCACCTATTAGAGAGAAATGAAAATTATTTTCCATGACATGCTACATGACATTATGGAAGATTATGTAGATGATATCCGTAAAATATCAAAAACAAGATTTGATCATCTAATAGTTTTAAGGTACATCTTTGAAAGGTTGCATGAATACAAGGTCTGATTTAATCTAAAGAAATGTGTGTTTGGTGTAACTTCAGGAAAACTATCGGGGTTCATTGTCTCATAGAGATGTATTGAAGTTGACCCTAAAAATGACAAAACTATCATGGAAATGCATGTTGCAAACAATCTCATACATTTAAGCAAAGATTCAAGGAAAAATACAATCCATCATACATTTAATCTCACAACTAGAATACAAGTGCCGCCACTTCAATCAATTTTCCAAAAAAAGATATACAATTTAAATGAAATCAAGAATGTCAAGAATATTTCTCCAAATAGAAATAATATCTATCAATTTATTTGGTAATCATGCCACCTATTCCAGAGAAACCAATGCTTCTCTATACATCTACCACAAAATATGTAATAGACAAGCACAACATAATGATTAGGGACAAGAACATACTTTTCACTATCTCAAAGTAGGGATCTAGATTGATCATGAACTCCTATAATCCCAAATTGAGAAAATATTATTAGTAGTGGCTTTCAAATTTCACAAGATATGTCATTATTTTCTCAATAATACCATCAATATTATCAGTAAAGTAGATCAACTCAAGTATCTACTATTTGTACTTGTCTTAATAGGAAGAATGTCTACCTAGGGTTTTTACTCTTTGAATTTGATATAGAGTTTGTAAATCAAAAACCTATCTAAGGACAAGACTTTGTAGATCAAATTGCTGCAACATCTCTACTAGGTCAAAAACCTCGTCACTTTGAATTTATAGAGGAGGAAATCTTGTATATTGATGTAAGT